>QTSX02006400.1:0-600000 GCA_014839935.2 Entomophthora muscae
TAAGGTCCCAAGTTTGCCACTTGGAACCTGGTGAGCGCGGTCACAATGGAATAGACCATCATCATCCATTGAAAGATCTTTGTGTGAATGTTATAATAATTAAATTACCAGCAAAATACATGAGTACCTAGTATACAAGGGTGTATATAGCTACTGTAAATTCAGAACCTAAAGGTAAAAATGAGGTATTGTCAAATTGTTTTTGTGTGAACTAACCAACTTAATGGAGTAATTTTCATCCCAGAAAAACTTACTTTTTTATATAAAAGGATGAAAAGTATTCCATTAAGTTGGTGAGTTCACGCAAAACAATTTGACAATCCCGCATTTTTACCTTTAGTTTCTGAATCTACAGTACAGACTGAGTGGAGTGGGGCAAAACCAGTGTGGGCCATGAATACTGATTGGAGGAGTTTAGCTGCGCTGGCTCCTTGTAAAAGTACTCACCATTTGGATTATTGAATAGCCCATGTGATTGATAGTGTTGGTGGCCCCCAATCCCAAGGCAGGCTGAAAGGACAGCCAAGAAGATAAGGTGGTTCATCCTCTAGTCCTGGAAAAGAGCAGACAAAGCATAGTGTCTTTAACTTTCTGAAGGGTATAAGTCTTGGTTGATTTATGTGATAACATTTGAGGGGTAATTTTCTCAATGATAGCACAGACTATCATCAAGTGATTGAGCTTTATTATATACTATCAGCCTTGGTGGGACATGAATATTGAAAAACATTGAACAGGGAACCCTAAACACTTGGTGCTGTCTGGAATTCCCTTTTGGGAGTGGGATTGAAGGGGGGTTGCAAGTAATGAAGTGCTAATCACTGACTTGCATTGGTTGGATGTCTCTTCAAGCACTGTCATGCACCCAAATTCCACTTCTGCAATTACTGCATTGTTGGCTTTTTCAGGGCAGCTTGTCAGCCTCATCCAAATCTGGTAGATTCCAAATTTGGGCAACACTTTCCCCTACTTTTGGGTTGGGAAATTGCCTTTTTTGGTTTCCAAATTTGGCAGTTTCTCCATCTGGTGGGAATAGACGGTCCCTCTGTGGGGGATGTGCCACCTCCTGCCAGCTGGTTGGCTGTGCAGTCTGCAAACAGCTGGTGGCTGGCTGCGCAGCCTGAAGCAGGGGTATAAAATCTGAATTTTCAAATTTTCAAATTTTAAATTTCTTTTTCAACAACTTGCTGTTTTGCGGCAGTTTCCCCAATCAGGGGGAACTACTGCAATTTTTTGTTTTGATTTTTAGGTTCAATTTGCACAAAATCTTGTCTTTTAAAAGGTTGTTATCAGGAATATTCCTGGCTCACAGGCGGTTCCATGTGGAGTTGGTAGGCAGGCAGGTAGTTGCATTTGCATCTAAACAACTTGGGTGTTTATAATATCCAGGGGCCTTGCTGATTGTATCTAACTGCAGATTGTATGCAGGCCAAGGGATCTAGTTCAAGGATCTTTTCTGGGATGTAATCCTTATATTCAAGTTTCAGAGGGTACTCTGTGAAGTAAACGGGGCCAAAAGGAACACCTGGATGACAGGAATCTGCAGGTAGAGGGGCAGGAGGGCCAGATAATCTTGTACTGATTTGATAGATGGCAAAGACAAAATAAGACAGTAGCTATTTAAGCCAAAATAAAATAACCTTTATTCAAAAATGGTAATAGGTTTGGAGTGCGGGATCCTTGGGTCTATATAGTACCCCACCTTCAAACTTAACATTTTCCCTGGGGGGTTCACCAGGGTATTGGGAAATGTGGGCCCGGGGGATCTGGGTGCTTGGGTTCAAAGGCAGTAAAATGGCACCCAGGCCGGAGTTCTTTCATTGGTCAAAGATCTCAAATTGGATACTTAATTATCTTGCTCTAGAGTTGTGGTCATGGGGTTGGGCTGCAGGCCTGTGCCCTCTCCTGGGGATAACTCTTGATTGGCCGCTGGTGTAGCCTTCAAACTCATGAAGCTAATGGTTGGAAATCTGTTGCCTTCATTAGGCTCCTTGATTTTTCCTTATTTGGTGCAATAATTACTTTGATTTGGCTTGCTTCATCATTTAGACCATCATTATTGGCTTCAGCTTGTGAGGGCTTGACCCCAGGAAAACACAGGCAGGTGGCCCCTTGGTCCTTAAGGCTGTCAGCCTGCAGGGATTCAGTGTTTTAATCCTGCCCTTGGGCCCAGGTTTTAAGGGGAAAAGAATTGTCAATCCTGACACCCTTGTATAAAGTGATAACTTAGCTTGATTTTATTTATAAGTTTAATGAAATCCAGTCAAGACTCCTTGGGTCCTGACATAACTGATCCCAACCAGGTCTGCTATTTCTGCTCTTGGGTCAGGCTCTCCTGATATGCTCTACTTTTTATGGATGGGACCTTATACAGCTGATCTGGACTATAGAGCTTTACACCTGGACTACTGAGGTGCAGCCCAGCACTTTCAGACCAAAGGGATTTTTTTGGCCCGGCTCTGATCATTAAATATGCTAGCAACTATTCAAAGGCACCCTTATCTCTAGAATAGTATTCTAAAGTTAAGAGCACCTCTCTTTCTGTGGTTTCTTCCCATCCTTGGATCCCAGTGGTATCCTCTTCTTCCATGACATATCTGGCAATTTATTTATTCATATACTGCATTATTACAGTATTATCTAGCCAATTTAATTGGTATAGAACCCTAGAAAAGCTTATCTAGTGGTTTATGACAATGCTGCTGTTTGGTTCTCAGCCAAAAGACTTCAACTATTAAATCTTTGTTGATGGTATAGTCTCTTATGTTCATCTTATAAGTAGGGCTTTAATAGCAATGGTCTGTTTATGCCATCTCAGGGTTAACCTATTGTAATCCTCCCCCCTTGAGTTTAATCATATTAGATAGGCCAGTAATATGACTGGATATTCAGTCCTTCATCTTCTGCATTCAATCATTTTTCTGCTTTGTGTTACAGTGGAAACCAGATGAAAGAAATGGCCCCTGAAGAACTGGAAACTAACAAAGAGCTGTCACCAAGCCCTTGACTGAGTTGGAAAGCTTAAATATTGTTATCAATAAGGATGGGTTAGGTCAGGAGTTGCTCAGCTATCTTCTGAAAATATGGGCATATCATTATTTTTGCCTATTGATTTTTGAAAGTTGCTTATCTGCTGCTAATTAGTTGGTATTGGAGGTGCTCAACCTGCTAGTGGCTTAATTTTTGGGATCGTGGCATCATTGAGTCAAATTTCAAGGTAGACTTCTAACTGCTGAGGTTATTCTGGTTGGCCAATCAGAAAACTGCAAAAATCTCTTTTATGACCTAAAGCCCTTTAAAACTCCCCTCTCCAACTCTAGAAACAAGATTCTAGATAGCTTTATTGCATTCATTAGATTAAGTGTTCACAGAAAAATGTTTGAACATTTGGGCTTGCTTTTTCCTGTGTTTGGCAAGCTTTCTTCTGTTCTGGTGGAGCTTTCTGCCATACCCTTGATGGTTCCCTGGATGCAATTTACACAGCTCCCTCTGCTGGTGGTTACTAAATTTTTTTATAAAAAATTCTCTTATTAACAACTTTGACTTCAAAATTCTGTCACACTTCAGCAGGAGCCCAAAATGTTAAAGCCTGTATACATATTTGGCCTGGTACTTCACAAGCAGCTCATGGTCTGCTCATTCTAACCGCATTAGATGTCATTTAATAATGCAATCTGCCCCTTTGCTCTAACACCTTGTAGGTGTAAGCTATTTTGAAAGAAGATAGGAATAGAGCACAGTTGTTTTTGAAGCCATGGCTTGATGCAGAACCAACCCAATTCAAAAAATAGAATTGTAATAAATTTTATTGTTGATTAATATGAATTTTCTGGGGGTTAATTTTGTTTGCATCTGGGTTGATTTTGCTTAGGGTTACAGCTTTGAAAACCACTGTATAACTAAATCCAAGGGTGATGTTCATTGGATAAACAGGCAGGTTATACATTAAAAATAGTCAAAGGTACATCTAACCATTTTCTGCAAGAAGCTCTTCTTGAGGCAGGCAATGTTGAGGTGAAAGGGTCATCATGGCAACAGTGCCCATTCTAAGTCAAGAGCACAATATGAAAGTGCCATGTGATTATTCACATTTAGAGCTGTTTTGCAGGCATGAAATAATATTTTCCATGTATAGAATAATAGCCTAAGAGAGTTAATTTTTTGTTTTTGTTTGTTTGCCTAGCTGTTATGGCTAGGTTTTTTCCTAACCAAGGTGATAATACAGTTGGGTTACTTTACCTGAGAAGGGGGCAAAGTTTCTCTTTTTTATGACTTAAGAGTAGTTTTAAAGAGGTCTTACTACTAATGTGCAAGCATGGATAGCCCAGAACCATAATTAGGGTGAATTTACAGAGATACAACTGCCAAACTTAATAATTTGGTGGTATCTGGGGAGTGAATTTTGTTACTTTACGCCTGAAAGCTCACGCTAGCCACCTGGGTGAGTAAAAACAGTAGGGGTGCATGAGATATGCCTGCTTCTGATAACCTAGTTGGAAGCCACTGATAGTGGTTAGTCTAGGTAGAATTCACTTGGGAGACTTAGCACCCAAAGTATAGGTGACTTTAATGATGAGGCCCACAAAATATGGCTTAGATGAAGGTCACTGATAGGGGCTCAATAGTAGGTTTGATAGTTATGCTAGGTGCTAGTCTGTTAGGTGAATTTTGGAAAAGTTTGGAAAAATGGTTCAATAATCCTCCAAAGTAAGTAAAAAGAGAAGGGAAAAGCCAGAACAAATTGGGGAAATTTGACAGAGACAGTTCAACATTTATCCAAAGTGGGTTGTTTGCAAAGAAAGGAGCAGAATAATAGATAAAAATGTTGAGCAAAGGGTATCAGGATTTCCTCAAGGACAATTCTCTAGAGGGGAAGAAGGCTAACTGTTCTGAGAAAGCTTTGGTTTTGGTTTAATGCTAAGGCAAAATTAAAGAGGGAACTTGTAAAAAGTATGGCAAAAACAGGTTTACTAGTTATTTTCTATGAAAAACAATTGATTTAAAACACAGAGAAATGGTAAAAAAAACAGGGAAATTGTTTAAGAAGAAGGCAATAATTGCTAACGTTTTGGTGATACATTTGCTGCCTATTTGGCAACAGTGGCAAAATTGATTGTAGGGATGTAAAAGTGAGAATTCAAAAGTGAGAATCTAAAAGTGGCCATGTCAACACTTTTTAAATTTTCAAATGGCTTTTTATAATAAAGTAATTACTTTTTCTTGACTTTTTTAGTTGATAGAATGAATAAAAAGTATTTTATATGACCATAATAAATTTTAATTTTGGATGAGCTGTTTTAATTTAATTTTAAAATTTTAAAAGTGTTGACATGGCCACTTTTAGATTCTCACTTTTAAATTCTCACTTTTACATCCCTACAGTCAATTTTGCCACTGTTGCCCCTATTTGGGTTTTGGCAAAACTGTGAAGCAAAGCACTTATGATGTTTGGAGATAAGAAATCTTGATGGGATTGGTTGAGTTTAAAGCTTATTTTACTGATTATTTTTCATTGGTAGAATAACCAAAAGCTTGATGAGTTTACTTGAAAAGAGCAGGAAAATAGTATGAAATTAATTGAGGTGAATTTTAAAGCTTATTTTATTATAAAAAATGAGAGAAAAGATAATTTAAGCTGATAAAGAACTGACCTAAAGGGGATTTGGTCTAAGACAAGGGGGAGCTATATAAGAGCAGTTGACTGAACAGGGGAATGAGGCAGGTTTACATTAAAGGATTTAAAATTTTAACATATTCTTGGGCTTCAAACTTGAAGATTTTCTCTCCTAAGCAGTGAAGCTGGTTTTGGTGAACCCCAAAATAGTAATTGGTCCCCAAAAGTATGCTAAAAATTGCATTTTCAGAAGTTTTTTAAGGGAATATTATTTCTATGAATAAAAATTTTACAGCTCCTACATATTTTCCAGTGATATAAAAATGAATTCTTTTCCTCACATTTACTATCCAATGTTGGGAAAGAGAAGCAGGATAAGCAGCAGTGCAGAATATTTTTCAGGAGCCAAACTCCCAGTGATGAGTGGACCAGAATGTCCAGAGGACTCACTCTCATACCTATAGGAAAAGACTTCCTAGAAAAAAGTTTGGGACCCATTTATGCACTATACACCTCACCAGAAGTTAAGACCCAAGAATATTTTAGGATTCATGAAGAAGATGCTAGGGTGGTGGTAGGAAAGGGTTTGGAGGATTTTGTAGGACTGCAAGTCAAGTACAAGGCACTGAAGGAAAAATTCAGTAATGCAGAATATCATCCTAACCTAGTTGGTTCCTGGCTATGATTTAGGGTACCTAATAGCCACCTCCCAAGAGCAGGAGCATCACAGAGGTTATTTGTATCCTACCAATTAAATGACAGAAATTATTGTCATCCTGATAAAAAAAGTTGTGGTGAACCTTTGGTTCAAACAGATTTTATCTTATATTATTCTAGTTTTTCTGCCATTTCTAATAAGGACTAACAAATCCTCTTGCCCCTTTTATCCTGTCTTCTGCCCTTTCTGCAGGCATACAGTCCAAAATATATCATCCACCTGGTTTAACCTTTGGGCCAATACATTCCATCAAATTACTGCTAAACTCTGTCTACAAGGATTTCAGCTTAGAGGATATTCTTTTATCAGACTTTCTAGTCCAAACTAGATAACCAAGCAGAGTAAATCAAGAAGGTATTTGATAAAAATTTTAGCTAAGGATTTTCAGAAACAAGTACAGCTATCTGTCTATCTATCTTGTATCTATTAATCCATCACTCATACCAAAGCCCAACCATTTACAAGTTTCTGTTACTATCAATGAAACCATAACACTCAGATTTTTAGAGTATTATAAATTACACTCACTATTTTGGTAGATTCAATGGTTTCTATCACTGGCCCATGGTTCTTATTGGGAAAATTACTTTGTTATGTTATCAAGTTGGCATTAATTCTATAGTGGGCCTTACCTGTAAAGTTACTCCCCCCTTTAGCCCTGGATAGGAATATTTATTCCTGGCATACAAAGAAAACAGCTCAAAATTCAGTCAAACTACTTAATTCCCTTGAGAATTTAGCCCACACGGTTGACAAGATATTTGTGTTGGCATACCCTTCCCAGGTGGTAAATATTGATGCTATGAATTTGTTCCTACTTGGGAGGAATCCCTGATTAATTTGGACAATTTGTTAGCTTGGTTTTCCCCCCATTTAAAACAAATGAAGGATAAATAATCAGGGTGCACTTCTGCTAATTCACCAAATTTCATTCAGACTGGAGTTAATGACATCCTGAAGTGCCCCTTAGGCATCAGCCAATTGGAGGTTGGGTTAGAAATTAATGAGAAACTATCCAAGCCTCCTGAAACTCTTGGCAAAAATTCTATCCTGACCAATCAAATATCAAACTGAGGTCAGGTGACCCCCAAATCCAACCCTTGTGTCTTAAAGCAAGACAGACTTCTGGTCCCCTGCTTGCTCATTCTTAACAAATAAAGTTTTTGGCTTTAAAATCTTTAAATTTTTTGGTTTTCAGGTCCCTTCTGGTTGGCCCTATTATTCTTTAAAGTTTTTAGCAAAGGCCATATACTTCCCTTACCTTATATGTTGTCTTTCACTTTACAGTGTCCCACTTGAAGCTCCTAGAGACAGCATTAGTAATAGTGTTAAAGCTTACCTTAGTTTCTTTCAAAAAACAGCTTCAATATTTAAAGTTAGTATTAAAGTTTTTATATTTCTTTACCTTAAGTTTGAAATTGTTTTGCTTTTGCTTTTCTCTTGTCCCAGCGCCATCTATACTCTGCCTAAGCCTCCAGTTTGACTTCTGTTGCTCCCAGACCAATTTTTGGGGTCTGTCTTTTTCTTCAGACTTTGATTTTATTGACAAGGCTTTTTGGGAGTCCCCAGCCTACAAAATTGGTGTTAAATTAATCATGTTGGTTCCTGTGGTGAAGTTTGTAGTGTTCACCTTGGCCCCAGTTCTCCTAATGATCTAGTCAACTTCTCCAGATCTTTGGAGTTATTTATCTTTGTCCACCTCCTATGTGGGGGAAGATCCCTCTCATTTTTTGTTTTTGCTTGAGGATCTCCCTGGTTGTGCCCAAGACCTGGTTGCCAAAGAAGGGAAGCTGGTTAAGAGCTTCACCAGTGATGATCTGGAGTTTCCGCCTTCCAGTTCCAATCTTGTGGTTTCCCCAGAAACGCTTGTTGCCCTGGTATCTCTCCCCTTTGAGCCCAAGTCCTCCACCCCCCAAGCCCAAGCTTCCCCCTCCCAATCTTACTCCCAGGCGCACTCCTTGGTTACTCAGCGGTTTGGTTTTGATGGGCTTGGATTCTTACCTTCCCCAGTTGTCTCCCATGTCCTCCCTCTGGATGCTCATACAAGCGGCTATTTCAGTTCTACACTGGATGGTATCCTGGTGGATCTTTTCTCCAGGATGGGAGCCGGACTTAGTCAGTTTGGCTCCCCTCTCTTACATTACCCCACAGTCTGCGCTGCGCCCACTGTCCCTCCTCACGGGACTTTGTATCCTGAAGGTAGGCTCTTTCAACTGATCTGCAATCCTGTGCAGTGTGATAAATGGCGTCCTGGGTCTATCTAGCAACAAATGTATTTGGCAAGACAGACCAGGTGAATTCTCATACCACAGAAATGAAATTGACCCTACAAGTCCTCAAGCCAAAGTGGCGCGCAAGCCCAAGAAGCTATTGATAATGCTCAGTACAATTGTAATGATAAATCCAAATATTAAAATAGATTTAATTCCAGCATTTCTTCAAAATCTAGAGGAAAATAATCTTCATGATAAATTTTCAATTTTCCCAAAATTTAATAAATTTATTTGATGAAAATTGTTTTATGAGAAACTTTATTATAATTTATAGTTTTTACTAAAATTGCTTTTATTGGGCTTTTTGAAAACCAAGATAGCTTCATAGGAGCTATCAAGGTAGTCTATATGAGAGGGGAATTAGGAAAGCCTAGGGGTTGGTTGGGAGGCTAAAAAACAACGGGGAAAGGAAAACCAAATTCAATAGGGGAATTTTGGTTTCCAACTTTGTGAGTTGGATTCATTACACACAGTCCCTGGGACCAATGGGCTAGTCCGGAGAAACTGGTACCCTGACAAGTATATACTTCTGAGAAGTATATACAAAAATTAATTAAGTTTTCCCAACTATTAACTACCTTAATAGATTGCTATTTTTATCAAGAGTGCCTATGTCACCATAGACACTATTGACATGGCCACTGTTGTCCTTGCAATTTATCAGTATTTATAAGTATTTTATTTAAATATTTTATTAGCTAAAAAGAGTACAGAAACATCAGAAATTATCTTTTATAAGAACCCACCATATTTCTGACACGGTTTTTTTGAGGAACCAAAATAAACATTATGACATCATTTCTAGCATTTTGGAATATATTTTTCTATAAAAAATACCAGAAATAATGTCACAATGTTAGATTTTGATTCCTCAAAAAAACTGTGTCAGAAATAAGGTGGATGTTGCAAATCTACGATTACTCCCTCTCAGGAAATCATTTCCCCAAGAATCAATTCAACTATCAAATAATCAGAGGCACTCCTGCCACACCACTATGTTGTACAGGGATCAAACATTTCAAACCCTAAGAAAAAGACTACTTGGACAAGCTTCATGACTGTCATGAGGTACATGGACAGTACATGTCTTCCCATGATATTATATAACATGCTACCTTCATATCAAATAAAATAACATTTCTCTACTTAATTTTCCCCTTTATCTCGTTTTATATACTTTCAAGAAGTATATACTCGACATGGATATCTTTTAGAGTTTTAACTATAGACACTTTTTAAAGATTAGCTTATTCAACCAAGCAAAAAATTTAAAATGATACTTATTTCATCAAAAATTGCTTCTAGACTGACTATTACCCAAAATTTCAAATACACTAAGCTTTAAAAGTGCCTGTGCTAAAAATCTATTGACCTTTAAATTTTTACGAGATATAGATATAAAACTGGAACTGAAGCTCAACCACTAGTTACTGAGCCTATCAGAAGGCTTAAGCATATCTAGATAGTTTAAAATGTCAAATTTTAATTTAAAAAACAAGATAAAAAAAGCCTATCTCGACCAAGTTACGGAACTTGAAACTATTTAAAGATATAAACATTTGGTTTTGTTTTTAAAAACATATAATCAATAGAAGGCCAAAACATTAAGTTTACTTAATTTAGAGTTTACACCTATAAGATATTTCCTTGGAAACGTGAACAGCTTTGAAGCACGCTCATTTTGAGCAGCAAGAATCGAAAAGTAGTTGAAATCAATGTTTAAATGTAGGTCTGAATTATTTAAATCACAGGACTAAAGAAACAAATTTTAAGAGAACTGAACTGGCATCGTTAAACTATTAAAATATTAGAAATTGCAGACCTCAAAACCATCGCGAGCTAGGAACTTTAAGCTTCCATAAGGGCTTGTGATTACTTCTAATTCGAGTAAGGAAATAGGTTAGTTTTAATTATAGTTTTAAGCTCTAGAAACTAGAAATTACATACTTGAAAATTTATTTGAAATTCATGACTCTGCTGAAAACTTGTCATATGAATACATCGAACTAGCAGTGATAACGGGAGGAGGAATAGGATTTGATGCCAGAGCACTTGCTAAACTTTTTGCCGAGGGCTCGATCTTATCAAGTACTCTCTCAATAGCGTCATTCATTCTCCTTTAGATTTAAAGTACAGAGTGCGGTAAGCTCACAATACTTTTTTAAAATCTCCCTGGCTTGTAAATCTTTTTGTGAAGAGCCATCCATTATATTGCATACCTATACTTCTAAATTAGCGAAGTAAAAATAGTAAGTTGTGAGGGAACCGCATACATAAAGAAAAACAACTTTAATTTATTATTGACCATTCTCTTAGAATGAAGGGAGTAGTGTTTTCAGGTATTTGTAAAGATTTGGTCATGTAATTGCTTCAAATAAGTTCTTATTATTTTGACGAGGTAGTTAGTATATTACAGAAGTTAAAATAGCGGCACGATTGCTAAAAAATTGTAATAAAATATACCTGTTTGTCAAACGTCGAACCAATGAAAATAAAAGGCTAAATTTGCAAGGCTTAGAGCTCCATAGTTTGAGTAAATCATTTGAATAGTAATTTTTACTTGGAGTTTATATAGATGTGGTACAATTGAAGACCCAATCAAGACCAACAAACAAGTATGCAGAGTATATTGGCTGTGAAAAGCCTAAATTATTTGGTGCAATACGCCATCTAGAAAACACCATCTAGAAAGAGCTATCTCAAAAGATTTTTGTAATAGAGTCAGGATTTACATCAGCAAAATTAAAAAATATTAGTTAGTTATTTTTTACATATTGGTTTCTAATATGGCATCTAGAGAAATGGCATCTAGAAAGCACTATCACAAATTAAAATAAAAGAGTGTTATACAAATAAGGGTTTTTGAGTATAAAAACACTTAATAAATACCCTAAAATGCACCATCACAAAAACACCATCTAGAAAGACACCATCTGGAATCCATTAATTATTATACTTTTTGCAGTAAATCTGAGTCTTTCCCTTATTAACTGGGAATAAATTATGGTATTGATTTAAGACCCCACATAATAAATCACTTAAATTAACACCACTTTGATAATACTATCTCCCTGTAACAATGTCATTAAACAACCACTTTTAATATACTGGTTTTATTCCTTATCATAGAAGAATCTGTAATATTTGGGTTTCAACATTAAGATGTTTCATTAATGATTTTATATATGCAAGGGTGGTAACTCCATCAACTGGAACTACTGCAATCAGGTTAAGGACAGCATAACTAAGACCACCTCATCACTTGAAGGTTGTCACAACCTATTTTCCTGTCTGATTAAGGTAAAGAAGCCCAGATTTATTGTGATTATCAACAATCTGAAGATCCAGCATGCCCATGGGGACCAGCTTTACCCCCAGGACATCAAAAGCAAAGCTGTTGTATCCAAGCATGCAGACTATCAGGCCAAGTTTGCAAGTGTTACTAAGGAGGTTTTGGCCTATTACACCAGAGAACGCCACTTTACCCATCTCAAAAGCATTGTCAAGGTTCTTGGGGCTAAAGCCTGATTAATTTACTCTTCATTAAATACTTTACTTACACTTATTTAATTTTTACTTTATTTTTAATATATAGTTGTAAACATAGGAAAAATTTCAATATGAAAATATCACAGTTTTGGGGTATGTTGGCTTTAGAGCTTTGTACACTATAGTTGCTAATAGCTAAAACCACATGTTTATTGCAGATTTGAAATTCTTGGATGATTTTGAGTCTAGACATGTGTTTTATATATTAGTTCTGAAATGTTTTTAGCCTGTTATGAATATTTCAAGTTATCAGGAGCGCTTTAGATGGAAATTTGAGATAGGGTTTCTAGATGTTGTTTTTAGACAAATTTTTTAGATGGTGTCTTTCTAGATTGTGTATCTCACCAAAAAAGTGCCATTGTTTACCTTGACAACATAATCATCTACAGCTCAAACAAAGAACCGCTCTTAAAGGATTTCTGAGCTGTGTTTATCACCCTCTAAGATAATCAACTGGTTTTCAAGGGGCAAGTGCCTAAAGTCAAAGTATGGAGATTGAAATCTGCAAATTGATGGATTTTTTGATCTCTGCAATTTTTTTCAATTAATTTTTCCCAAAAAGTTTAATATTTTTCTTAAATTTGGCTTTTTTAAAATGTTTTTACTAGTAGCTAAAATTGAAGAAACAAGTTCAAAGTGCCCAAATCAGTTACAAAATTAACAGTTTCAAAGCCCCGGGCGGGAATCAAACCCGCTCCTAGCCACCAGGCGGGGCTAGCGGGTAGGGGAGATTCACCCACACCTGGATTTTTGCTTTTTGAAGCAAATCCAGGTGCAGGAACCATTCCCGCCCTGGTGGCAGCTGAGGGGCTTGCTTTGGGCCCCAAAAGCTACACCCAAGCCTTGGTGGGTTTGGCTGGGCCTGGGCAGGCTATTTTTAGCTGCCCAGTAAACCCAGACCAAGCCCACCCTCCATTAAGTAATTTGGGATCCCCAATTGGGGACCCCTTTTTTAATCAAGTTCTTTGGGCTCAGGAGAGCCTGTCAAGCCAGTCCAAAAATGTGATCAAATTGGGAAAACCCCCATAACCCCAGAAGCCAAACCTGCCAGAATCAATGGCCAGCCAAGCCAAGATGGACCACCAAAAAGCCAAACAACTGTTCCTGAAAACCCCAAAAATGACCATGAGGCAGCCAATCAAACAGCAGAACCTGAGATGCCAAGCCTTGCCACACAGATAGCACCAAAAGAATGCCCAGAGGCACTTGTATGTGAGTAAGTATATAAATTAGAAGCACTTGAAAAAGTTCTGTATTGTCATCCTTACCAAATAAAGTTGTTATGAACCTTTGGTTCACCAATCTGTTTCCATACCTATTTTTGATACTCTTCCATCTGCATACACCCAAGCGTCAGTACCCCTCTACTGGGATAGATAGTCAGACTCCAGTTGATAAAACCAAAGCCTTTGACTACTACTGCCCACCCAACGCTCCATTTGGCCCTGTGCATTTCACTGAGTATCCTGCCAATCCTGACCATGAACCCTGGACATTGGAAGACTTGCAGTGGTACACCCGCCAAAACACTCCCAAGGAACCCTACCAAATTGTCTGAGACAGCAAAGCAATCACCATCTACCCTTTGATCTTCAACGGGAAGTACAACAATCCTGCTGCCTACTTGATCCCCATGGAACTGCCCCCAACACCCAAACCAACCATCTCAACCCCCCACTTCTGATGCCTCTGGCCAGAGTAGTCAATTCCTGGGAGTGCTTTATCTTGCGCTCACGGGATTGATTGACTCTTCCTTGCCAGCGGCTGGACCTTGGGCTGTGGCTGGGAAGGCCCTTTCCTACCTGGTAAAGTTAGGTCCCATCATCTGGTGGGCCATGCCAGTACCTGCTTCAACTCCTCCCTCACCTGCTGGAGCCCCACGGTACTCCTGGTATCCTGACAAAATCAAGGCAATTTAAAACACACCTTAATTTATTTTGGCTTTTAAAATAGAATTTATTTACCCCTTTTAATAGAGGGGACAAAATCAAAAGTGCAAAAAAATCTTCAATTTAATATTTTATACATCAAAATTAAAAAAAATTAAAAATTAAGATTTTTTTCTATATGTAAAAAAAAGAAATCAAGAGCTAAAAAAGCTTTTTTAACTTTAGGAATTTTTTTATTTGGTTTTTTAAAATCTTAATATAAATTACTATTATAAGACCTTTATTTTTTAAAATCAAAATTTTATCTAATAAAAATTTATATAAAAATTTACATATAGTTTCTTAATGGGTGCAGAAATTGAAAAGTAGTCAAATTGAAATCCAAAAAGGTACCAAAAAACTAGGTCCACTTAATATTAAATTTTTGCAAAAAAATCTAATATTTAATTCATTATGTTTGTTAAGTTCCTTGAAATCAAAAATGAGGAAATCAAAAATTGACTTTTTAAATTTAGTCACACTTTTTATAAGCTTATAACATTTTAAATAAATAATAAGACTTTTGAGATTCCTCATGTAGATTCTTTAAGACCTGATATTTAAATATATAAAAAAGAAATGAAGTTTTTTTGGTAGGTTTTTATTTTATTGCAATAAAAATTTGGTGTGTTTTGGAGGCAATTTCAAAAAATATTAAATTAATACAATATTGTACTATGTTTTCCTATGTTATTTCAGGGGACAAGATTGAAGTGCCCAAATCAAAGTGCACAAAACAAAGTGCAGAAATTGAAGTGCCTGAACCAAAGTGCAATAAGCTCTTGGGTTTTTTTGAAAGTTTCTCTTTTGAATTTTCTCCTTTCCCACCTCTCATTCCTCCTCAAAACTTTTAAAAAAAATTTGTGTTGTCAAGAGGGTGGATCATATAAAATCTCATACCAAGTAGAAAAAACTTTCTTTTTTTCTCTTTTCTTTCTTCTCCTCTCTTCTCTTCTTCTTTTTCTCTCTCCTTTCTTATCCTCAATTATCTTCTTCTCTTCTCCTTTCTTCTCCTTTCTTCTCCTCAATTATCTTCTATTATATCTTTTTACTATATGTATTAGAGTAAAATAAGATGTATAAAATGTTTTTCTTTGATAGACAACTTTGAACTATCTATATCATATTTTGGTGGAAGTACTGTTTTTAACATAAAAATATTCAAGTCTTCATTTTATGAGATGTAAGTGGCAGGTTCTTGATATCTTTGAATATTATGACTTATTATAAATAAGATATAAGACTATATATTTTATTAAGTATAAAATTGTATACTATAGTTTTAATAAGAAAGAAATGCAATTTATATTTTTTAATGATAGGCTTCTATAATTTTTATCATTGAAATAAGATCACTAATAAACCAAAGTACCTAAAATCATATGCTTGTATCTTGTAGGAAAAATCCTTTTTTTGCCTATACTGAAGTATTATTATAGCTTTACATAAGCTGGAAATTAAATTAATCTTTTTTATTAAAATTATAGTTTATAAAGCAGTTTTTTGTGTATTTCCATATTTTATTTTCAATTGAATACAGTTACATATAAATCCTAGTCTAATTTTGCTTTTGAAACTAAAATAAACTTTCATTTAAAAATAGCTAATTTAAGAATCTTTTTATTATCTAACATATATTCTTTATTGCAGAAATGAATTCCTTGGGAGCTCTTTAGTCTATAACATATTTTAAAATATATAGTTTTATTTTAAACTGTATTTTATTCTGCTTCAAAGTTAACCTCCAGAAAATTGATTTTTGCATTTTGATCTTTGATATTTTTGATTTTTGCACCCTACATAGTGTTTCAATTTTTGCACTTTTTGGGGGTCCCATTTTCAATTTTTGCACTTTCAAACTTAGGAACTTTGACCTAAGGAACTTGCCCAAAATAATTGAAGTCCTTGAGTAACAATTTGTAAATTAATGAGCTAAAATCATAGTGTAGTAAACTGATTGTAAAGTTACACCTCCCCCTTAGGACTCTACTCCAATCCCTGCCAAATGCTTGGGAATTTCTACCAAGTTATGCTTGAATATTTATCCAAAAGGTTACTGAAAAAGCCCAAGAAAAGCCCTCAATTTAAAACATTGGAATTATTATGAAGATGCCCCCACCTAACCCACCCAAGAGACACCTCTGGTTAAATATCATGTGCAAGAGCGTCCAGGAGCAGTGGCAATTGCATCCAAAGAAGATTACTGATGTTAGTTGGTTCAGTTTTTCTTTTTGACTATGTCCATTCAAAATTTGTAAAGATCTTCCTGCCTAAATAAATGAATTTGTATCCGCTCATATTGTTGGTCAATTGGTTTTTGATATTCAATCTACCACCCTAATCCTATACCATCCCTTAAATGAATGCAAGAGTTGTAAAAGACTTTGCTCCATCATTCTCTACTCTAATAAAGTTCAAAATTTATTAGTCTAATTTGGCCATTTGGTTTTCTCTGTTGCTTTTGATGTTCAGTTGATTCCTTCCCCCCTGTGGCCTCTCAGAAATTGTTGGCAACAACCTTTCAGTTGTTGCCAAATCACAATTTTTATTGTGGTTGAATGCTTGATTTTATTTCTTCTTAACCTGCTCCCAAATTTTCACATAATGATGAAGCTGTTGAAACAGCAGGCTCAACCTGCCAACAAGGTTCCAAGTAAGTAGGTTTGTGACCTGTGATCCAATTATCCAGTCACCTGCAGCCAAGTTAGGAAGTTGACTCAAATTTCCAAAAACAACAATATGAACAAAAGTTGAGCTCCCATGGTGGATACCTTGTTTTGGTGCTTAACTCATTATCAGGATCAAGCCACCATCTTCACTATCCCACCATGTGATCATCACAATCATGTTCCTGTTATCCACAATTGATAGTGACTATATAATACATATCTCTCAATAAAGAATATTATCTAGTTTTCAAATATTTTTCCCTGTGAAACTCTGCTAAAACAGCACAGTTACAACATTGGTAGCAGAAGTAGGGTTTCCATCCTATCTTATCTTGAAAAACTCCTCCTGTTGTCTGTACTTTCTGCAGTCAACAAATCCTTGATATAATTATGTCTGGCCTCCTGCTAGACTGGACGCCATACACGCCAGGTACCAAAATACCTGATGGCTTTGTACTGTACCAGAACACGCTGATCCCGCTCCCCGCCTTCAATGTACTGTCAGCACAAGGGTTCTTCCATGCACCTGCCGTCATGCCCCAAGCCAGCTGGCCCAAATGGAATGCCTGCAACAATTTTGGATTGCAGAGATCTCCATATGACTTACTCATGACGCTGGCACCTGGTGCAACAATTGGCATGAAGAACACACTGAGAAGAATTGGGGCACTTTCAAACAAGACTTCTTGGCAAGATTTGTGCTTAAGGACGCTGCACTCATGATCATACAACAAGTGAAGAATCTAACTCAAACAGGCACATTGAAGAAGCTCACCTGCGCTTACAAGGAACTCCAACTATGTGCTCCCTCATATATGGCTTTTAACACTCCAGCTACCCATCTCATGTACTACAACACTTTCAAGTTGCATGTAATGAGACACGTAAACCTGGACCAAGTAACTAACCTGAAAAGTTTGTACTGCAAGCAGAGAAAGCAGAACAAATGTCCAACACCCTCCACAAGGTGCAAACTGGGAAAAGAGAAATACCTGAAGACTCTCACTTAGCTGGGCGTTCCAATCAACCACCCCCTGGGAACAACAACAGCAGTGCAAACCATAAACCTGCGGGCTCAAATGGACATGGAAACAGGAACAACGTCCAATCAAACCGTACCCATTTCTGTATCACTGCCACACAAGACAATCAAGACAAGGGAAAAGCCCAGGGAGAGCACTAAGCAATCCAAGCTCTTCCTACACAACTCCTGACTTTCCCAATGATGAATACCAACCTGAGGACGCGGACCAGCACCTAATGATCCAAGTGCCCTCAGAGGACCCAGTACTCTACACCATTGCCAGACATCCCAATAAACTGATGTCTTACCCTTTCTACTTTTGTAGTTACACAGGTTAAGCACTCCTGGAATTGGGCGCAGATCAAACCCTAGTCAACAGCAGCTTTGTAGATAAGTTCAAGCTGGCCACTAATCCTTTGCGGATTAAAAACATGCTTTTAGCTGATGAACATCACATTGCTGTGACAAGGGAAACTGCCCCCTTCTCTGTCATGCTTGAGAGCCTGCATTCTACCATCTAAGGTCCTGTCATTGATTTTCCCAAGTTTGACATTGTACTAGGGTTGGATTGGTTACAAAAAACAATCCTCACGTAGACTGGGCAACCTCAGTGTTGATCATCAAGCGTGAAGGTGTCAACCACCAGATCTACCCTGACTAAGTGGACCAACTCCTACACAACCACGTCTTTGTGAGCATCACAGAGACCCTGATCAAAAAGGAAAAGCTGAAGGCAATTGACTGGGACTCCTACTAATACAAGATCATACACTTCAAGGACCACCAAGATACTGCTACACCTCAGGATTGCAAAATTGTAGCCCTCCATCCAGAAATCTTCAAAGAGGCTCTACCTCAGCTGCCCCTGAGAAACACATCCAACACCCCATCCAACTCAAGGGAGCTGTACCTAAGGCGCAACTCATCTACTGCCTGACCCCAATCAAAGACACCACCCTATGTGCTTACCTCAAGGAAGCATTAGAAAAAGGACTTATCCACCCCTCACAGTCTCTTTTTGGTGCTGCTGTATTCTTTGTAGCAAAGAAAGATGGGACCCTGCGCCTAGTCACAGACTACTGAGCCCTAAACAAAGTTACTACCAATACTTGTTACACACTAACACTCATTGACAACCTCTTTAGTGCCTTGGGCGGCGCCACAGTCTTTTCCAATATTGACCTAACCGCCGGCTACAATCAGATCCACATCAAGGAAAAATATATTCCAAAAACAGCCTTTTGTACTAAATACAGATCATACAAGTGTGTGATACTTAACTTTGGAATGACAAACACCCCGTCAACCTTTGTGACTTTCATGAACAAGGTGTTTGTGTAAGGGATTCCATCCCTAACACAAATTGGAAATCAGATCTTAATTGTTTTGAAATAATTAAGAAACCAGAAGTTGCATTTTTAAATGCTACATCAGAAACCCAGGTCAAAACCAAATCTCTGAATGAAATCAATTTGAAAATGCATTCAAAATTGATTAATGAATGTATTAGATTCAACTTCAAAAGCAAAAGCAAAAGAAAATGTGAAAACCAAGGCCAAAATATAAATTCTAATTAAAAAACAAAAATTAAGGCTCCAGACAACAATAACAAAGATTCAGCATTAAATTTGGACTCCAATAAATATAAAACAACCAATCAATCCGGAATTAAATGCAAAGGATATCCAAACCAGAGATTCAGGGACCTAAGCATCCAATCAAACCCAGTGAACCACCCAAGCCAAAGGAATACTTCTCATCCAGCCCCAGATTCCATTCCAAACCAAAGCAAGGTACAATACTGCAATGCAATATCCCAACCTTCCTCTTCTTGCATTTCAGGCTGCAGCCTGCTGCAGTCCTGCAAGGCAATACTTCTCAAAACACTCTTGCAGATCCACCTGGTAACCACAATGTTCCCCTCCTCACTTGAAGTCAGTATTTAAACTGACAAATTCTTCCCATCCAAATTGCTCCAACAATTTCTTCTATTCATATCAATCAATAAATCTATATTTTCAATTCTAAACACTTGATTAGTAGATTCTAAAGGTTTTCCCCAATAACATGAAGTTCATCTTTCTTGTATGGACTTTTTGTGTATTAATCAATTATGGGCAAGCAAATGTTAACTTCAAAAACCCTGAACCAGCTCCTACTGACAAATCTGAAGACTCAGTTTGGTATTGTTTTAGTCCTCATCAAAGACATGCCCCTTATGTTAAAACAGCTTGATTCCCAGCTATAATCCACCCCAAGGCCCCCTGGTTGGTCTTGGGGTACACCAGTGTCTATTATCTTCTCAATTACTTCACTCCCTTCTTGGGAAGATTCCGTCTATTTGGTCACCTTCTACACATGTTAATGATAGGGATTCCAGTAGGTTCCACTCTGATCAAATTCAACTTGGGAGCTTTTCTCCACATTAATTGGGGAAAGGCTTCCCAATGAGTGGATCCCTGACAGTTTGCCCCCACATTGGTAAACACGCCTTGGTATACTTGGGAAACATTATTGTTTATAACCTCTTGGTAGAATAACATCACAAATACCTGGAGGCAGTATTTGCTACCCTGGCGCAACACAAGCTGCTAGCCAAGCCCTCTAATTGCCAGTTTTTCTGCAAGAAGTTACCCTTCTTGGGACACATAGTTTTGAAGGATGGCATTAAACCCAATAACAATAATTCAAGCTATCTGTAAAATGCCCCTCCAAAAGATAATTCAGAACTCTGCGCATTCTTGGGAATGGTTGTCTATGTGTGACGCTTCATACCCAACTACATTGTCCTGAATGCACCCCTGTCTACCATAACTGGAGCCAAATCTAAGTGTGTGTGGACCCCCAATGTGACCTCTGCTTCAGACGTCTTAAGGAGAAGCTCACAACAGCACCCTCCTACAATAACCCAAACACATTAGGTTATATCAAATGGAGACAGACTCCTCTGACACATCCATTGGGGGAGTATTAAAAATCAAAAACAATGGTGGTGACTTCCTGCCTGTAGCTTATGAATCACGCAAACTGACATAAGACAAGTGCAGATACTATATACACAACAAAGAGTTGTTGACAATTGTGCACTGTCTAGTCAAATGGCATTGTTATCTAGAACAACAAGAAAAATTCACAGCATTAACCAACCACAAGTTGCTAGTATATTTCAAACCCCAAGCAAATATATCTTGCTGCCAAGCCTGCTGGATGAAGCTCTTGGAGAGATTCAATATGCTCATACAGTACAAACCTGGTCCAGAACTTGCCATTTTTTAGACGCCCTCTCACGCCTGTATGTCTGTCCCACAAGAGGAGAAAATGGGCTCAACCCAGACTGGCCCCTCTTGGTACTACAAAAAAAGGACAAGGGTTTCCCTCCTGATACAACCAACATAAAAAAGGAAACAGTCATCAAAAACAAACATCTATTTGCTGACGTAAGTGGGACCTTGCACAGAAAAATGTCTGATGGGACTACCATCCCCTACATCCCCACACACCAGCAAGTGGACACCATCCTACAATATCACAGAGGCTTAGAACACACCAAGAGCCGCAATCTATACAAGTTCCTTAAACACAAGGCCTGGTAGCAAACCCTGTATTGTGATATCCCAGAAGTCCTCAACCAATGTGAAGTATGCAAAAAAATTTGCTAAAAGCAAAGCCCCTCCAAAATCAATACTACCCGTCTGTACACAACTACCCTTCAAGGTGTGGGCCCTTGACATTGTTGGCCCCATGCCAGGGAAACACAACAATAAGAAATCCATCATCACTGCCATAGACTTTGCTACACAATGGCCAGTAGCCCATGCAGTAAAGGCGCACACTGGCAATGACGTGTGGCAGTTCATAGGAAGAGAAATAATCAGCAAGTTCAGAAAGCCAGAACTCCTGATAACCAATGGAGGGAAAGAATTGACCTCCAAAAACACCAATGTATACCTCGCTAAAAATGGGGTCAAACATACCATGACAACATTGTACCACCCACAGGCCAACAGACGTGTAGAGCAGCTAAATGGCAGCCTTGTGCAAGCCTTGGCCAAGCTCACCGCCAGGAGACCTAAAGACTGTTATAAGCAGCTACTGACTGCATTTCTTGTATGCCAGACCCATGTGAACAGATCCACTGGAAAAAGCACCTTCAAGTTAGTTTATGGCACACAACCCAATATCATTCAAGCATTGATAGGACCCAAGCTGGAAAATCCCAGTAAATCTCTATCCCGCTTGGACCCTCAAGTCATACAGGCCAATAGCAATCAATAAGAAATAGAAGAAAAGTGTCAAAAGAAGACCTTCATCCCCATCCAAGACAGACACAAGGTCAGTGACAAAGTCTGGGTCATGAATACCAACAAGAGTAAATTACAGCCAGAAAAAGTGGGCCCTGCCATCATCTTAAAGGTAAACAAAAACAACACTTACCTCATGCAAGGACTTGGAAAACACAAAAAAGACAAAGTGTTCCACCATGATTTCCTGAGACCTTGCAAAGCAAGACAGAAACAACACAAGGCTGTCCTACCTGCCACCTGTAAAGTTCCTTGGCCCGCCATTAGCCCTGAACAGGGATATATTCCCAAGACCATTGAAAAAGGCAGGTCACATGCAGGCAAAACCTCTTCAAAACCTAGAGGACCTGGCCCACATAGTGGATGAGCATTTTGTACTGGCCTTCACGGCTGAAATCCCTTTCCCTTCTCTGGAGTTTGCTCCAACTGTGGAGGAGACTTTGATCCAGCTGGATTGTTTGATTTCCTGGTGTTGTCCTGTTTTGAAACAATTGGTGGGCCAACAAAAACGCAGGCCACATTGTACAGGGTGTGGCTAACCCGCAGCCCAAAAAATTGGGTATAAAATTCCACAATCAGCAGAATTCTAGTCAAGCAATTCCTCTGGCCCGGGAGTCCCTTGGCCCAAAGTAATTGGGTTTGGGAGCACTCCAGTTGGGACGTCAGAGGAAGATATTAGGGGTAATGTGAACCCCAAGTCCCTGGAATGCACCTAGCCAACCAGGTGACTGTACCTTACACCTGGGTCAGCTGCTACTATTCTCTTGGGCCCAGACCACAGGAAGATTATGCAGTTATTTTTAACTGGCTCCCCTTTAGATTGCTTTCTAATAACCCCTCTTTAAAAACTCCCAGCACTATCACCTCCCTTATGCATATAATTGAAGCATGGGCTGTCAGGTCCCTTGCTTACCAATTCCAATTATCAAATGAAACTCCTGACTTTTCAAATCTCTTTGTGTTTTGAAGTTTTATTTAATAACAAAGGTTATTGCCCTGACTCCTGCTGCTCTCCTCCCTCCTGCTTTCCTCTGGTCCACCTGCCCAATTGCCCGCCTGCCCTGCTGGCCGCCCACCTGTGTTTTTTTGTTAAGATTTGATCCAAGAGGATCTGAACTTGGCCTGAGCTCTTGATATTACCCCAGCACTCATGGACTGTCTACCCGGAAGTTTTGGTTAAAACCTCATCTGTAACCATGTTGTCTCCTTTGTATAAGGTAGTCATGGTGACATTGGTACCTATCTTCCTATTGTTTTGGACCATCAGCCCAGGTATTTGGAACAAACTTTCCCTGGTTGCCCAAACTTCTATTCCTATTCCTGTTCTGCTTTCCAATGCCTTCTGTCATTTCTCCCAGGTCCCCACCATCCTAACTACACTTGTCCAGTTGCCTTGGTCTGGTCCTTATCCTGAGGGGTCTTCATCCTCTCTGGAATCAGGAACTAATGAACCCCCTTCCTCTGACTTGCACAAACCTCACCCCACAACAGTCTCAGGTCCCTCCCTCCCTCCTCTCCTTGCACCAAGTTTCCACAATGGATTCAGATATTCCTCCCACCCAGGATTGCTCTCTGTAGTTGCTCACTGGTGCTTTGATTATGGTCCTAGATGCCTATTTTCCTCCCTTTTCTCAGCCGGTCTCATTTTGGGAGGCCTCTTTGAGCGGCCATCTCAGTCTTGCACTGTATGGCAACCTGATGGTTGGTCCTGCCAGGATAGGAGCCAGACTTTATTAGTATAGCCCCCCTCTCTTACACCACCAAACAACAATTAGTCCAGTATGGCGCCCAGGCTCCCAACAACCTCCCTGACAGCCTGCCCCCAGAGGAGGCTGACTTTCAGTTGGGGGGGGTTGAAACAGCAAGCTTGACCTGCCAGCAAGGTTCTGAGTAAGCTGGTTTGTAACCCGCAATCCAATTACCCAGCCACTCAAAGCTAGGTTAGGAAGTCAACTCAAATTTCCAAATACAACAACATGAACAGAAGCTGATCTCCTACAGTGGAAACCTTGTTCTGGCGCTTGACTCATTACAAGGATCAGACCACCCCCTTCACCATCCCACTGTGTGATCAACGCTATCATGTTCCGGCTATGCACAATTTATAGTGATCATATAATAAATATCTCCCAATAAAGAATATCATATAGTTTCCAAATATTTTCCCCTTGTAACTCTACTAAAACAGCACAGTTACAGCAGCACACAACCCCTAATAGTAGATAGCTTTAATCCACCAGTTAGTGGTGAGAAATAACCTGATTTAGAGATAGCATTTTTGACACAGTCCTCAGCCCTTAATACCTGAATCTACTTTCTTTTCTTAGGATTTGTCACAAATGACAAACTCTTGTTAACAATGCTCATAGAAGAATCTCAGCTACAGGATTTGAACCCCAACACCCTGGGGGCGCCAGCCTGCAGGCCCAGCTTCCTGGCTGTCTGCGTTTTTATAGGCTCAAACCAGAGCCAAATCTGTCTTTAGTGAAACTCCTGATGCCCACTAATCTAGAGCCACCAGCACCTATGCCTCCCCTGCAAAAGGATACTATTAGTCCCACCAATAGGAGCGCAGGCTTGGCCAATGATCCTAAGATAACTGGGGCCACTACAGTTGAGGAAATGAAGAAACTTCCTGTGGAATGCAGGCTGCCTAAGGATGACCAATCCTGTAAATCAAAAAGAGAATTCAATTTTTCTCATTCCAATCCAGCCAATTAAAGATATCCTGTGCAAGATTCCACCAAAAGTTGCCTAACCCTGGTAGATGGTATCATCCAGCCCAAGGGGAATTACAAAATTTTTTCCATGGTAGTTGGGCATACTTATACCCTGGGCCGCCAGGAAGTTGCCCATTGTCATTTTTGCAATAAAGTGATATGAACCTTTGGTTCAAACAGGTCATCCCATATTTGATTTTAGTTCTATTCCATTTGAAGACTAACCTCTGCAGCCTTGTCCTCCACGTCCAACAATCCCAAGAAACTGCAGACTGTCTGCCCAAGCTATATTGTCCACCTGGGTCATCTTTTGGCCCAGTACATTTCACAAAATATCCTCCCACCCCAGCATATTCAGAGTTCACTCTAGAGGAAATCCTTATTTACAACCCTGAAGCCAGAGCCCAAGAGACTGAGATTATTGGCAGAGAAGGAGCCTGGATCACTGTGCCTCCACTGCTATTCTAAGATAAATATAACTACCTGCCAGCTTACCAAGTTCCAATGACCCAGCCCCTCACCCTGCAGCTCAACTGCCTGCAGGAATCTGTGGCCGCCAATCAGTCCACTTCAACACAACTGTTTGGAGTGATGTACATCACCCTTACTGAGCTCGTGGATTCCATGGTCCCTTCCAACGGGCCCTGGGACATCCTAGGCAAATCTTTATCCTATATTGTAAAGCTAGCTCATATCCTATAGTGGGCCCTACCCTCTGGGCCTGAGGGCTGTCCACCTGCAAGTTCTCAGGAACCCCCCATGGGATGGATTCCTGACAGGATTGATTAATTGCCTTAGCCCATACTTTACCTCTTATAAGCTAATATGAGCTTTAGTTCAGCTTTTATTACAGACCTTGTCTGCCTTCCTTTATTTAAACAATATTAATATCCTTAGTTTGAGGACTCTAGTTTATAATAACCTACCCAGCGCCTCAGATCTTACAATTATAGTACCCATACTTCAATATCCTAACCACAACAGAGCCTGTGAGTTAAAAAAGATGAATCTGACTATTTTATTGGCGGGGAATCTTAAATAAATACAACAGACAAGTAATCTCTCCATGTTGAATAAAGGTCAAGAAAGCTCTCTGATGATGAAAAAATATACCCCATCCACAATAGAGAGTTAATAACAGCTATATATTGTTTAATGAAATGGCTGTGTTACCTGGAAGGTCCACAGATATTCAAAGTCTTAACAAACCAAAAATCACTAGTGTTTTTCATGACACATCAGCATCTCTCAAATATAAAAACCAGATAAATAAGCTTTACCCAAAGGTACCCCATAATAATTGAATGTAAACCAGGGAAAGAGCTACATATCACACACACACTTTTAAGGCTATACTGTAAGCATCTTCTCTGCACCAATGACAAATACCCCAACTGGAACATGTTAATCATGGGGAATCTTCAAGAAGAATTTCTTACATGTAAATAGATTAGCACCCAAGAAAAGATCCTCAAGAACAAAAATCAGTTTAAACATGTATGGTACAGTGCACCACATATTGCCAAGTGAAGATGCTGTACCTTACAACCTGTCATAACAAAAGAATGAAATTATTCTTTGTTACCACAGGGACTTAAGAAATATCCATAAAAGAAATCTATATGAGCACCTCAAGCCACACTAATGGTGACCAAACATTCTGGAAAATGCCAAAGAAGCCCTTGATATATGTAAAATGTGTGTGAGAAATATGCCTTCTCCAAGGCACTCCTTTAAGTTAGCAATGTATGTCTCTATAACCACCTATTTGAGGGTTGGTTATAAGAATTTTAAGACCTCTACCTTCTAATAAAAAATTTAAATATATATATCATCATAGTCATTGAATATGCTACCAGACACTCTGTGGAAAAATTCATTAAAAAACACAAAGTCAACAGTGTGAAACATTTCCTCAGAAATAAAAATCATTGCCAAGTTAAGAAAAAAGACCTCCTAATCCTAGATGGAGGAACTAAAATCACTGCCAACAAACCAATGCATACCTTGCCAAAAATTTCATAAAGCACACTTTCATCAGTCCCTAATTGTTGGGAATATTCCTGAAAAAATGTCTCAATAAATCAACATTTGCAGCTCAATGGCGCCAAATAATCAAAAGGATTATTTGCAGCAGTTTCCCCAATCAGGGTAAACTGCTGCAAAAAGCGCCCAGCAAAGAACAAAATTAAAAGTTTGAATTTTGAAAATTCCATCTTTTACAGGCTGGATGCCAGGCTCCCACCCGCTGCAGGCCCAGCCTGGCAGCCACCAACTGTCCACATGCTCCCACCAGTCAGCCAGAGGCTGGTGGCACATCCCCTACGGCTGGGCTGTCCACCCCTGCTTAATGGAGAAACTTCTAAATTAGGAAACCAAAAAAGGAAATTTCCTCAATTATCAATTTGGGGGAGACTGCTGCCCAAATTGGGAATCTTCTAAATCAGGAAGAAGTTGACAAGCTACTCTGCACCAAACTTCATTAATTAACTGCACATAATGAATTTAGGTACATGAAAGCATCCAAATATTCCTCATGCTACTGCCAGCCAGGAATTGGCACTACATTGCCACTAAATCCACCCCAATTTCACACCAGAAAGGGAATATCAGAAAACACCAAGTGTTTAGGGTTCTCAATCCAATAATTTTTATTATTCATGCCCCACCAAGGCCCCTAGTATGTAATAAAGAACCTTCACGTGATGATAGATGGTGATATCATTGAGTGAAATTACCCTCAATTATATCACATAAAACATTATAAGACTTAACTAAAAGAAAAGTCCACAACACTAAGCTTTGTCTGCACTTCCCCAGGAGATAGAAGATGAGTCATATTATCTTCTCTGCAGTCCTTGCAGCCTGCCTCAGGATTGGGACCCACCAACAATCCTTCAAACCAAACAGACCTTTCCAAGACCCCACCAAAGAATACTACTACAAGGAGCCTGCATAATTAAACTCCTCCTAGTTGTACTTTTGGCCAGACCGGGGTTTTCCCCATTCAATAACGTCCATAGCTGTCTACACCTTGACATGCTATGCACTTACTTACTTCTCCATAATTTTAGACAAGTTAATGTACACACAAAGGTGTTCTGTTGGGTATTGACAGTATAGCCAATTGTCACCTTGCTCACTGGGTTCCAAGTGTCAAACTTGGCACCATACCTTGCTAAAGTACTTCCCTATATATTGGGTATTTAAACTACTACTCCAAGGAAAATGACATGGTTAAACAACCAAACTGTTCAATTGTGAAGGATTTGGCCAAACTATCTGACAATGACCCCTACCTCTGGATGGACATTATACCAACAGAACCCATGGTTTTTGCACCAAAATAAGCTATAATATAGGAAAAGGCCTGTATGGACATGTTTATGGACACAAACCAACAATTGGCAGCAGTACCCTGGGACCATAACTCCCTCTACCTAAGAAGGTACCTAATGAAGACAACCTCAATATACTTCAAGTAAGACAAATAGTCAGAGGAGAGGTTATATCCATAAAAGTAGAAAGATTTCAAACAGGAGATGTGATCCAGGTGGTCAATCATAACCAGCACAAGCTGTATCCAGCATTAAGAGGACATGCTAGTACCATACAAGTTTGGTCTAACAACACATATCTAATAAAGGGGATTAGTGCCCGCATATAGTTAAAATTTATGCACCATGATTGACTCAGATTATTGTTTTAACTGTGCTGTATTAGCAGAGTTACACAGGGGAAATGATTAAAACTAGATAATTATCTTTATTTAGATATGGGAATTATATAGCTGGGGTGAATCATTAAAATAGGAGCAAGATTAAGATAACCAAATTTTTTGGATTGACAGGGGGTGATGTGATCCTTTTAATGAGTGAAGAACAAAATTGGGCTGTTCACCAAGCTGGGATTATCACTGGTTCTTGTTGCTGGATTTAGTAACTCAAGTTGACTTCTACATTTGGCTACAGGTCACAGGAAGTCAATTCGGGGGTCACAGACCCTCTTGTGTGAAACCTAGTCAGGGGTTGTCCCTGTTGTTTTGACGCCAGGAGGGGAAGATTATGTGATGTCATGGTTTCTGAAGAGTAATCTTACAAACAACAAAATAAGCTCAAAAGGTTTGAAGTATTTATTGATCAAGGAATTGAAAATATCAAGTGGAGCTGGAATATATAGTGGTGATGGATGGGAAGCAGGGAAGTTAAAACTGATTTAAGAGGCTTGTAACAGTTCAATAGATAAGTGAAACTTATTCTCAAACAAATCTTAACTTAAACAGCTTTCTAGCTTTCTCTCTTCTCAATGATATCCTGGAATTTAGCTATGGAGGTAAACTCAAACAGCAGCTTTTTTAAACAGTTAAAATAAGCGAAAAGGAACTAACTTCCTTGTGAAGGTTATCTTTAACTACAGAGCCTGTTGTTAATTCCTGGAAATCAATTACATCGTTGGGCAAATGTGTAGTGTCTGATTGGCTGTAGTTAGGTAATCTGTCCTGTTTACGCTCACTAGCGTTATTTGAATAGATTTTCAAACTCAAACTTGAGTGCAGAAGCTTCACAAAAGGAGTCCCAAGTTTATAATCCCGTGTTTCCACCCGGCTCAAATATTTCCTGATTTGATTTATAAATCAATTCAATTTCTACCATCATATCTAGATATATAGACAAATAGATCAGATATGTTTTATAAGAGCTTACTAATTTGGTTAAAATACTGTAGTAAGTTTTACGAGAGTAAACAAAAAAGTTGTTTTTCAGGGTATTTATTTGAAATTTGAAACGTTGGCTGAAATCAAGTTGGAGTTACATCCAAGCTTTCATTTGCGGGAGTTTCTGGTCTTTTTTGATCTCTTTTTTGATTGGTTGTTGGTGGGGATGGAGAACTCAAAGTTGAATTTGTCTTCTGGGTCGTATTTGGTCTTGACATTTTTCAATTGATCTTCAATTCCAGGATAGTAAACTTTCATAAAGTCAGGCTCTTCAGCATCAATGTAGTTCTGATAGGCTCCATCAAAGCTACCCTTGAGAGCTTTATAGGTGTTCTCTAGAAGTTTTCCTTGATCAGACTCGGTCTGGCCAATCTGGACAGAAGCATACTTGTCACGGTTAGCAAACGAAGTGCCCTTCTTTCCTGGAATAACACCACCCCACAGATCAATCAAGACAAATAAACCCTTCCCTGGTTTGACAAGAATGTTTCTGAGCTTACGAATTGTTCCTGTACTAAGGCTTTTACGGAGGAAGCCAGACTTGGCCTTGTAAAAGGACTGCTCAGTCATTGGCTGGGTGTTACGCAAGGTTTCAATGTTTCCTTCAGCGGGCTTACCGGCGTATCCAGCAAAGAAGAGATAAGCATTAATCCAGTCTTTTCTCTGCACATCCTTCTTGTCCCACTTCTTAATAATCTTCTCGAGTTTCCTGATGTATCTTTTGGTTTTCTTCTGTCCATCAGAGTAAGTGATGCCCAACTCAATGCTGCCGCCAGGGGAAAGATTCAAGTAATGGCCAGCAGCAGGAGTAGGATTGCTGTTATAGTACTTCATGATGGATTTCACAATGTTGGTGAAGTTGTTTCTTCCTGCTTTCCAATTGTAGCGTGCAACAGTAAAGTCATGCTCATGCTTGATGTAACTGAACGTAAATTCAGTCACTACGCCAAAGGAACCGCCACCTGCTCCACGAAGGGCAAAGAAAAGATCCTTGTTGTTATTCTCATCCACACTAAGCAACTTTCCTTTGGCATCAACCATCTTCAAGGAAACCACTCGGTCCACCAACAGACCATATTTACGTGACAACAAACCAAACCCACCGCCAAGTGTCATGCCACCAACACCAACATTGCCCTGCAGGCCATGTGGAAGGACTCCTTTATCTTCTTCCCAAAGCTTAGCAAGAAGATTACCGAGAAGAGCTCCTGCCTGGACAGTTACTTGTCTTTTCTTCTTGTTTACTTCGATTCTCTTCATGTTGCGTAGATCCACCACTACTCCGCCTTTGTTGCCTTGCCAGTAGCCCTCGTAGGAATGACCACCTGACCGCACCGAGATGGAGGTGCTCTTGGCAGCACATTTAACAGCACGGATGACATCTTCTGTTTTTTTGGGGCGGACAACAGCAGCTGGTTCAGGACTTGTCAATCGATTGTTCCAATAAAAAGTGGCATTCGCGTAGGTTTTCCCTCCAATTAACGATATGTCAAGTCCCTTAAGACAACCTAGTTTGGCTCGCTTGGCTCGCTTGGCCGCTACTCCCAAGCCTAGCACCGATAAAATCACTAATCCCACAGCTTTCATTCTACTATGACTTTCCTTCCGTTGCCTCGTTGCTTTTATACCCCTCCAGCAACCATCTACCAGACAAGGTTTATAGTAAATCTAAAACCCAGCAAGATATCAGCATTGATTGACTAAAATAAAATAGTGACCAATAAGATTTTCATAGATTGTAATATTTTCGATTCAAAGGGACTCTTATAATTACTATCTTGATCACACAAACATTTCTTTGACCCAGGAACACCCAGTCCAGGCCCCATAGAAGCAAAGTTTCCGGCCCACATGACATAGGATAGCATTGGAATAGATTTTATTAAGTCTATCATACTTAGCACCTCAAATCAAAATTCCATCAAATGGTTTATCATTCATCAGTACATTACATCTGTGGAATCCGAGTTTAACCTGGGTTTTGCATGAAGCATTAAACTTCTAAACAATAAATGAGGATCTATCGCCCAGCAATCAATCAAAACTCAAGGCCCATCATTATTAATCAACTATCAGCAAGCCCAATTCGATTTAAATGTGAGAAGAGCTAAACTGCACAGGTTGTCAATAAAGGATAAGTGCTGGAAACCAGATAACGTCTAATTCCTAGGGCTGATAAGGCCAAGCCTCGAGCAGCCGGGGCCAGTTTCTGGCTCTGTGTCACTCCTATCAAAGATGTGTTTTAGATTCTTTAAATATTGGACTATTCCGTCTTGGCTGATACGGCCAAAGCCGGAGCTAGCCGGGGTGAGCCGAAGCATCCCTACTGATGGTTTATTGGTCTAGAATGGTATAACCTTCCCATGCACGACAATCCTGCAATCACAGGTTGTTCTTGATTTGATTTAGAATTTTTGTTAAAATATCAGTGTAAATTAATCTATTAATATATATAAAAGCCAGTCTGTCTGTCTGTATTATCACCTCGAGCGGGCTCTGGCCGTTAAGGTGTAGCTGGGTAAAAGCCTGGTTCTTACGGCCTTGTAGGTTTGAAGACAGAAGATCAGGCTTCCGGACGTTGGCAGGTTCAAGGACAAAACCAGGAGTAAAACCAAGGATTTATAACAAACTCAAAAGTAGCCAAAATCAAAGGTTTGGTAGAATACTTATGTCTTTATTTCAAATAAAAGTAGGGGTAAATACTCTTAAAACGCATGTGAATATGAAAAATTTGGGGGCTATAGAGGGCTGGGCTAAGATTGAGTGGGTGTTGGAAATGCTGGATTTAGAACAAGCAGGTCTTGACTGAAGTTCAGGTACTTACCAGTTATACCACACTGTAAAGAGTTAAATCGAATTGATTGGTCCATATGATTTATTTGCCATTGTAGCCTAGACTTGATTCGATCTAGAGTTTTTATTAAATCACCACTGCAAACTAATATATTAATATACATAAAGGCGAGTCTGTCGGTCTATCTGTGTATTATCACCTTGAGTGGGCTCAGGCCGTAAGGAATTGAATTAATCGCTCAATATTATTTAAATTTAAAGTCGATGGCTAAGCCAAAAGCTTGAATTGGCTCATCCTTACATATAATCCCTTACAAGCCCCTACGAAGTATATAGGTTAAATCCAGCGGAGTATGGCCTAAATTATGTAGAAAAGAGAATATAAGCTACAGTTGTTGCGGTGAACGCATTCAAACGACCGTTATTCAAAATCCACAAATCCCTAAATTTTCCTTTAAATAGTTGAATCATGCAAATAAAGTTTCATCTCTTGGTTGATTAATTACTACCAATTTTACATATTTGTTGTTCACCACAACAAAATTTTGGAGGTCATTCTATCCACGAACTTGTATTGCTGTTTTTTTGTGTTGTTGCCTGTGTGCTTGCTGTTGTGATGTCTGCTCCCGCGCCCCCAAACCTGCTGTTGGCTCCCCTGCTCGGGCTCCTGCTGCCTCCGCCCTTGCTGTCCCCCCATTACCCCTTCTGTTGGTGACCCCTTGTCCAAGTTCTTGATTGCTCAGCAACTTCCTCGCTTTGAAGAGACTGGGTATACTGCTTGGCTGTATACTTTTGAGGATTATGCTGAGCAATTCAAGCTCTCCGACGAAGACCGCCTCCATGAGGTCAGCCGTTTCCTCCTGGGTGAAGCCCATGTTTGGCACCAGGATGTTCAGGTCTCCACCTGGGCCAACTGGAAGGCCCAAGCTGAACTCTGCTTTGCCGAACATGAACCTGATGCTATTCACCAATTGAGCCTGTTGAAGATGGTGCACTTTAAATCCTTGCACAATTTTTTGAATAGATTTCAAAAAACTGCCAACAAGGCTTTGAAACAACACCCCAAAAACAATAGCTCCTCCAATTGCAAGACCATGATAGAGAACTTCCATAGCCTTGTCTCCATCTGTACATTTGTGAATGCTCTTACCCACTCCTACTCTGCCATGGTTCAAGCTGCTAAACCCACTTCGTTGGAAGAAGCAATTACCTTGGTCCGCGAGAAGTATGACATTTGGGTAGACCGTGATACCGATGAGCATGCCAAAGAGAATTCAGAATGAAATCCCTTCACACTGATGTGCAAGCAGAATAAATCTGAGGAAATAGTGCAGGAGGTCAAAGCCCACCTGAAGGACTTGAACCGCCGTTTTGATGCCATGTTCATGACGCAGAAGCAAGGACGCCAACCCAACCCCCTGTCAGGGAACCAACCTTGATCAACCAGCTCGCTAGTGTTTGGGAACTGGTGGGTTGCGGACTGGGTGGGCAGAGCCCACCAAAGGATTGGTGCTAACTTAATGAGGTAGGACATTGACTTGCCCACCCACGACCACGGACCGGCGGCTGGGACAATAGTATCTATTACCCCCGTGAGAGTAATATATACAATTCCAAAAAGCTTGTTGGTATGGTCCAGTGGGAGCTCGGCGGCGGAGGCAGGCATTGGTTTGGGGATGACGGGTGGTTCCATGTCCATTTGGTAGATGAGAAGGAAGTTGTATTTATCTCTGAACAGGCGGGGTTTGGTAACGTACCAAGGGCCTTCTCGGTTGTATCTGGTTAACTCGGTAGTTCTGGCCAAGGGATCCCGGGCTAGTATGTTCTTGGCGGTATAGTCCTTATAATCAGGCTTTAAGGGGTACTCTGTGAAATGGACAGGACCAAAGGGGGCACCTGGCAGGTGGTACGTAGCTGGCAGGTTGGCAGGGGGGCAGACAATCTTGGGGTTAACTGGAAGATGGCAAGAATAAAATACGGCAATAGTTGGGGAAACCAATGTCTCATAATCTTTATTTAAAAATGATAATGGGGGTTGATCTCAGCCTGGCAGGTATTTATACCATGCTGCCAGGCTTCACTACCTGGTAGGGTTTTCTGGGCTCGGGCGAGTTGGCATCGGGTGTCTCAGATGGCAGTGTGGCGCTTGGCACTGGCAGTTTGCCACTGGCCGCTTTGGGGTGAGAAGACTTCAAATCTTTCTGTTTATTGATTTGGGTATTGGGTGCCTCTTTGGGTTCAGTGCCTTCCCCGGGACTTTGGGGGACTTTGGAATAACTTTCAGGGAGAAATTTGTCTATTTCACCGGGAAAACTGCCGGTATCAGGCATTGGCACCTCAGGGAAATTCCCGGCATCTTGAACTGGCGGTTTGCTTGTAGAATCCTGTGGGGCAGCTAAGGGTTTGGGTCCTGGCGGGCTGGCAGCAACTTCATCAATTAGTAGTGGGTTATTGCGCTCCCAGCCTATGAGTCTGGCAGTCCGCAAAGGGTTTTGTCCAGGGTTTGACTCAGATTCCGTATTTTGAGATTTAGGAGCATCCAAATTGTCATTCCTGACACCCCCTCCCCCCCACACCTTCCAAAGAGACTGTAACCGTCCGTATAACCCTTGCTGCTACAATTGCTCTGAGTTGGGGCATATCTCCAAGGACTGCACTGCACCCTGCTCCATCTGTAAGGAGCCCTCCCACTCTAACTTCATCTGTGAGTTTAACCCCATTAACCATGACCGCAAACCTCAAGGGTTGATAATGGCTGAAAAAAACTTTGAAGCTGGGAAACGCGCCCTCTCCTCCTCTGCCACCCCTCAGCCTTTGAATAAAAAATCAAACCTTGAGTACATCATTAACCCTGATGGGCCCAGTTTCCCATTTACTTTAATCTGTAAATGCCAAGTTTGATCCTGAGGCCCCTCCCTGGGTCGCGAACCCACTCCCCCACCCATGAAGTGTATGGATTGCAAGGATGTGCTGTCTCCATCTGTGTTCTTTCCCCACACCCTCGGTGAAGCTGTGAAGGATGTGGAAAACCCCACCAACCCAGATCCGCCCCACAAACCTCCATCCTCTCTCTCCCCGTCCCGCATGTACGTGCGCAACAGCATGTGGAACCCCTGCCATCCTAATAGATTTGTTAGCTTGGAAAATGAGGGTGTGTCAGAAAACAAAGATCATTACCCATGCTTATCTGATCTCAACAAATATCTTCAGTTCAATGACAACCCACGTTACAATATTGTAACTTTGGAGTCTGTCCCCAACTCTCCGCACATTGACAGCGGTTTTCTTGACTTACCTTCTGGAACACCCTCCCTAGAGGTGTCCCCTGCAGGCGCGGCAGCCTGGGGATGCAGGGCCACCAGCCAGGAAGGTAAGGGCAAAAGCCTAGAAGCTTTTGGAAGCCACCATTGTAGCCACCCTGCCCAAATGGGCCCTGCAATGGTGTCCCAGGCAAATTCCCCTGGGCTCAGACCAATCAGATCCTTTAATAAAGCTGAAGGGATTGGGCACAGCTTATTGCCAGACCCTGCTGATTTGGGTAAGCCAATCAGATCTGCTTGTGGCACAAAAGTTAATGTGCAATTTGCATTGTACAATGTTGCTGTGGGGAACCAGCCAATCATATTGTGGGCCCTCCAGGATGCCAGGTGACCAGCTGCATTGCCCAACCCTTGCAATTTGAACCAGCCAATCAAATTGCATGCCTCCCAGGATACCAGGGAGCAGCACACATTGTACGACTCCTGCAATTTAGGCCAGCCAATCATCTCCTCTGGCGCTACATGCAATTCTATGCATATGGCTTCAAGTGAGTCTTCCAATTTAAACAGGCCAATCACACCCGACAACACTATGGAAGTTGACTCACCCAATGCGTCATACAAGAATTGCAATTTAAATGAGCCAATCAGGAGCAGACCTGTGCGCAATGAAAAAACACACCATGCACCTGATAAATGTTGTAATTTAAACAAACCAATCAGACCCCCGTTGCCATGGAAGCCAATACACCCAATGTATCAAACAATAATTGTAATTTGGATGGGCCAATCAGATCTGGCGCAGCGGGCGCAAATTATACTCATACTATTCCAAGCCAACCAATCAGGTATAAAAAGGACCCTAACTGACTGAACCAGTTTTCATCTGACTCTTATGAGCCAATGGATATTTTTCATACACCACCAGAATGGGTTGATCCATTCTGGGTGGCCATCAACCAGCCTAAAATGGATGGTAAGTCCCAGGTAACCTTGGATGCAAAGCGATCCCCTCCCAAGTCTGGTAAGAGGCACCAAGGCAATGCCCAATCAGATGGTCCAAAAGAGAGACCTGGCCTCTCAGCTGTGAAGATCCTGCACCAGCTGATGATGACCATCTCCCTCGAGAACCTGTGCACTGAAAGCCCTAAGTTCCACCAGAAGATGCACCAGGTCATATCACGCTACGCCCTGGGAAGTACAAATCCCTCTTCCTAACAGGCACAGGCACCCCAAGAACCACAGGTACGGTTAATGGTGTACACACATCTATAATCTTGGATGGCGGTGCTTACAGCAACATCATCTCCAAGATGTTCCTGGAATCACTGCCTTGGCTGGAGGTAACCTCATCTGATGTCAGCTTCATCCTTGCCAATGGGAGCTTCAAGACTGCTCTTGGCAAGGCTATGAAGTTACGCTTGTGGTTAGGCTGTGTCTTTAGTGTCATCAAAGCTGCAATCTTTGACCATGACCAGTATACCCTGCTCCTTGGCCGCAAGACAATGAGCAACCTGAGCATGACCACCTGGTTTGCAGATAACGACTGGACACTTGAGCACAATAATGAATTGATTGATCTCAAGGTAACATTTGACAGTCCTACTGGCCCTTCCTTCCTTTGAGAGCCTCTAGCTTCCCAGAACAAGGACAACACAAAGTTGAACAACGTCCAACAAGACCAGCTCTGCAAGGTGATATCCACGTACAGCTCCCACATTGTCTTGGACTATGACAACCTGCCTGAAGCACCTGGATTCAGCCATGAGATTGATACTGGTAACGCTAAGCCTGTAGCCTCACGGTTTTACCGCCTTCCACAGTCCAAGGAGGAGTTTGTACGCACCAAAATCCTCAAGCTGTTGAAACAAGGTATGATCTTTCCCAGCAAGTCCCCATGGGCTTCCCCCATTGTGGTTGTACCCAAGAAAGGCAATAAACTATGCATGTGTGTCAACTACATTCCTCTGAATAAGGTGACAATCTCTGACCATTATCCTCTGCCCCGCATCTCCAATATCTTGGCTTCCTTTGGTGGTTCACAATGGCTCTCAAATATTGACCTTTTCAGTGGGTTTCACCAGATCCTTGTGGAAGAAGCTGAACAGCCAAAGACCGTCTTTGTTACAAAATGAGGACAGTATGAATACATCTGCATGCCTTTTGGTTTGAAGGGCGCCCCTTGTACCTTCCAGCACATTATGAATGGAGTCTTTGAAGGTCTTATTGGTGATTTTGTCACTGTCTATTTAGACAATATAACCATCTATTCCAAGACATTTGATGAGCACCTGCAACACCTGAAGCTATGCCTGGTCCGTATCAAGAGCGCTAACTTAAGTGTGAACGCCAAGAAGTCCATCCTTACTGTTCAGCAATTGAGACTCCTGGGACACATGGTTGGCGCCTTTGGGAAACACCCTGATCCTGACAAGTGCAATGAAATCTCAAAATGGCCCACCCCTACCCCCACCAGCCAGGTGTCATCCTTCCTTGGGTTCATAGGGTACTACCACCAGTTTATTAAAAACTATAGCAAGTTGGCTGCCCCTCTCTTCAATCTGACAGACAAGAAGAAGCCATTCAAGCGGGGGCCACCTGAAGATGATGCTTTCAAGGCTCTTAAGGCCGCCATTACTTCTTATGCAGTCCTTGCTTACCCTGATTTTAACCGCAAGTTCCACATCTTTTCAGACGCCTGCACCAATGCGGTGGGCGTGGTACTCTGCCAGGAAATAAACAATGTTTTAGACCCATCAAATTTATGTCTAAAAAGTTTATAACTGCTGAGTACAACTATGCTATATACAACAAAGAGGTCCTAGCTGTAATCAAGGCTCTTGAGAAGTTCCAATATTATGTGCTTGGCCACCCTCTGGTCATTCATACTGATAACTGGGCTGTCAAGTTCATCACCGATACATCTATCCCTTGCAGTTGCCACATGTGCTGGCTCTTGCAACTTATGGTGTATGACATCAAGATTGTGAATATTCCTGGGAAGCTGAACTCTGTAGCAGATGGTCTATCCCACCAGTTCTGTTTGTTGGTTAAAAAATTGACATACAAACCCTCTCTGGCCCAGTTCAAAGACATGGCCCGGCTGCGCACATCACTTGTCACTGAAGCTGACCTACACAAGTTCTTTGTTTACTCAACCAAGTACACTGTGATAGGCAACACATTGTTTAAAAAGACGGATAATGGGCTCTGTGTGATCCCAGCCAAGGAGGACAGAGGGAGTATCTTGATGGAAGCACACAATGGCGCTAGACACTTTGGCTGGGATGCTACCCTAGAGCGCCTCAAGGAGACCTACTGGTGGCCAGGGATGTATACAGATATCTATAACCACACCTGCAGCTGCATGAATTTCCAACAGTTAAGCAAGAAGATTGTGCACACCAAGCCCGTGGAACCTATTGTGGTTGACAAGATATTTGAACTTTGGGGTATTGACTTGTTGGGCCCCTACCTCCTTCAAAATCTGGAAAAAATTACATCCTGGTTGCTACCAAGTACCTCTCTCATTGGCCTGTTGCTCAGGATTGCAACAATAACTCAGCCATGACTGCAGCTTCTTTCATCTACAACAGCATTGTGACCCAGTTTGGCCCTCCAGCTACATTGTTATCTGATCAAGGATCCCAATTCAGAAAATGCATGGTAGCTGATCTGACAAATAAGGTGAACACTGTCCATAAGTTTTCCACTGTGTACAACCCTTGTTGTAATGGCCTTGCCAAGAGATTCAACCACACATTGGTAGAATGCCTTGAGAAGACCACCAAGCTCTAGCCATCTACTTGGGAAGCCATGTTACCCTCAGTCCTCTGGAACTATTGTACTAAGGTCCACAACACTATTAAGATGACACCATTTGAAGCCATGTTTGGAACTAAACCCAACCAAGCCTGCGTCCTCAAGAAGGTGAACCAATACTGGGACTCAAAAGACTGCAAGCAAACCCGCCACCAAGCCAAGAAGAAGTTATTTGTCACCGCTACTAAGATTACAGCAGCCCAGCAGGGGATCAGCCACTGTGTACCCAAATTCAAGATTGGCCAACAAGTCTTAAAATTCAATAATGCTTTGAATACCACCCGCTCTAAGAAGTTCAAAGTTAAATGGAAGGGTCCTTACACCATTTACGCCATTGGACAACATCACAGCTACTTCCTTGAGAACTCTGCAGGATTCCAATACCCCCTCCCTGTCAGCAGCAGCCGCTTGAAGGCATACCAAGCTTAGAATGAAAGAGGAAGTGTTGCAGTGAACACATTTGAACAGCCACTATTCAAAATCTGCAAATCCAAAAATTTCCCTTTAAATAGTTGAATAAAGCAAATAAAGTTTCATCTCTTGGTTGATTAATTACTACCAATTTTACATATTTGTTGTTCATCACAACACAGTAAATTTAGAACCTATTGGCAAAATGCAGGATTATTGGATCCTACACCCAAATTTTAAATCACATTTTCAATTTGGCATTATTTTAATTAAGTTGATTTTCTGTCATTTTATTTGAATATTTCAAATTGCAAGATTTGGAATATAATTTGAAAACACACCAAGTAAACTAGGAAGCACTACACTATATTGAGAAGCTCCACTACAGCCAAAATCAATCAGAAAGTTCAATTTTAATAACCATATATATACATGAAAATTACTCAGAACTTAAAATTGTCTAAAACAGGGCCAAGTAAAAGACCATGCACTCCAAATCACCAAAATAGATATCACAGTTCTATTCAAGGACAAACAAAGAATAAACAACAGCCCAAATGTCAAGTATATACTTCTGGGAAGTATAATAAACAGGATAACGGGGAAAATTAAGAAGAGAATGATACTTTATTTGATATGAGTTTGGAGTATTATACAGTGGTTTTAAAAGCTATGGCAACAACCAAAAATACTTCAGATTTAAACAAAATGATCCAGATTTAAACAAAATCCAAGTTGCGCAAGATTCAGGATTCAAATAATTTAAACATTTTTGGTTAACAAATGAACCTCAAACAATAACAAAATTTCACTAGCACATCATACAAAATTATATCAAACATCAAGCGGTGTAGTTCAAACCACAAACAAAATGAACTGACACAACAAGTGAGATCAATGGATGCTATTCTGAAGTATATTATAATCCAATCAGGATTCATACAAGGCACCAACAGAAGGACTAAAATGAAATGAAATTAGAGCAATCTAGAAGCAAGATTCCACAAGCACAAAATGAAATGAACTCACACAAAATGTGTAGTGTGAGCAGCCTAAAATATAAATATAACAGTTTAACAGCCAATCAACAGCTATCCAATTTAGGAACAGAAGCATTTTATTCATTTTTTATGGCTCCAGATTTGTATGGAATGGTTTTGAGAACCTTCCAAATATGGACTTGAGATTACAATAAAAATAAATCATTAATTTATAAAATTTCTACTTTTAGTGATTTTATCCTAGGTTTTTTTACAATGGTCTTTACTAGCAATAGCTTTGACGGCATAAGCAGCCAAGCCAGCTTCAATGGAGGCAAGACTCAGAACGTAGATGCACCTGTTTACACCCAAGCCTTTGAGGCGGGTAACAAGGAAGCTGACCTGTTACTGACCTCCGACCCATATGGCTTTGACTTGTTCAGTAGTCACTTAGCGTCCAGCTCTGCCCCTGCTCCCATACCCACCCCCACACAAGCTGCCCAACAAATAACCAATCAGAATGGTAACCTTGATTTAGAACAACTTCCTGCCACTAGCCAACCTGCCCCCCTACAGCCAATCATGCTTCAGCTCCCCTAGCCCAGCGCTCTAAGCAACAAATCATCACCGCCCAAATTCTTCAGGAAATTTTGGCACTGAATCTACAGGGTCTGTCCTGGGAACAGATTGCCGCCCAGTTGCAATTTACCCAAGCTACTGTCATGCAGGAATTCAACAACCTACTGAACAGGGGGAATCTGATTGGGATAGCCAAGAAGCCCAAGAAGGCCCCCAAGTCACAAATATCTGAGGCATACCCAATCATTCTTGACCTCCTCCAGCGGGACCCCAAGCTTCCCCTAACCCAGGTCTTCAAACAGCTTGCGCACCATAACATATGGGTCTCTGAGCGCATGGTGTAGCTCTGGATGCACGGAAAGGTGGCTTCCATATGGGTTCATACCAATTTTATCCGGTAACCAATGGGATGGCGCTGAGGATTTCCTGTATGATCTAGACATCGAATCAACCCTAGTCTGATGCCTGACTAGTCTAACAGATGACTTCATGTTTGTCTGGTACTACAAGTTATCAATTGTGTTTGACAATTTTGGTGAGCAAGGAAAAGCCGCTGCCAAGAATAGAAGGAAGAAGGTCAAGAAGGGGACGTTTATTGGTGCATTTCTGTCTGTTTCAGCCAAGGGTTTTGTCTACTATTAGACAAACCAAGATTTCATCAATGGCTACTTGTACAGCTACATCCTTGGTGGATTACTCAACTCCTGGGATGGCTCAAATTTAAAGCATTGGGTTTTCTTAAGCCACCAGATGGAGGGTAGCTCCACCGCCCTTGAGGCCATCCAGCAATGCAGGCACCAGCCCTCTGTGTACCCAGCTGGCCACGCAGACATCCATCTGGCTTATGTTGTCTTCTTTAACATTGGAGATATACTATGGGAGCACTTCCCTCAGGCATTCAATGACCTCTATCTTGGGGTCCTTGACCACAATTTTCTCTTTAGCCTCAAAATGGTGGCTGACTTGTTTGCCCAAATTGTCTTTCATGTGAACATGGGCAACCAATCACAGAAAGACAAGCGCCCCCCGTGCCATAGCCACCTATCAACTCATCCAGCCAATGACAGACAAGGAATATAATGAGCCTTATATGGCAGCCATCAGGCACAATCCTCCTATCCTGCCACCAACACCCCTCACCTGCAAGCCCAACCCACCCAATCCCAGCCCCCCAGGCCAGCACCGCCTCTATGTCTTCCTTCCCGCGCTATTCTGCCTCCTAGGCATCACTCTTCCCAACCCCAATAAACCCCCTGCTGTCAAACATTTTCTATTTATATTATCTTTGTTTTGAATTTCAATTGTTCATGTTCTCTTTGTATGTAGTTGGTTTTATTCTTTATGTACAGCTTATTTCTATAAAATCATATATTTACTATGCCATGTATCTAGATCCAGAACACAGTTATTTTTAGTACCCAAACAAACCCCCTGTGAAAATATTAACAACAATTTGGTGATCAGCTAAATTTAAATTAGAAAATTATAGGTTAACTGTTTTTAGATAAAGCTGTCACTGATCTGAATTCAAAACCTTAATGATAAACTTTAATCTAATCAGAAGCCAAGTGATAAAGTGATTGTTGTTGTCAGGGATCCAGTCTTGGGCGGCTGGTCTGTTGTTTTTGGGGGTAACTCAGGCTGGGTTTTTTTGCGGATAATGCCCACCACAAGAGGGGAGCTAACTTTAAAAGGTAGGAGGCCAACTTCCCCACCCAAAACCACGGGCCAGCAGCCGGGATTATAGTGTCAATCACCCCTGTGAGGGTGATGTACACAATCCCAAACAGCTTGCCAGAGTGGTTGCTGGAAGGTTGGGCAAGGAAGTGGGCATAGGTTTTGGGGTCACTGGTGGTTCCATGGACAAGTTGTAAGCAGGGAGATAGTTGAAGTTCCCTCTGAACAACTTGGGTGTTGAAAATATCCACAGGCCTTGTTGATTGTATCTAACTGCAGATTGTATGTGGGCCAGGGGATCAAGTTTGAGTATCTTTTCCGGGGTGTATTCTTTGTATTCAGACTTCAGAGGGTAGTCAGTAAAGTGGACGGGTCCAAAGGGTACACCAGGAAGACAGAAACAGCAGGCAGTGGGGAAGGCAGGCCAGGAGATCTTGAACTTAATTGGTAGACAGCAAAATGGCACTTGGCCTGTGAGTTCTTTCATTGGTCAGGAATCTTGATTTGGCTGCCTGATTATCTTGCTTTAGTGTTGAGGTCATGGGACCGGGTTGCGGGCCCGTGCCTCTTTCCTGGGTTGGCTCTTGATTGGTTGCTGGTGTAGACTTCAAGTTTATGAAGCTAATAGTTACCAAATCAGTGCCTCCATTAAGTGCTGTGATTAATACTCCATTTGGCGCAATGATTTCTTTGGTTTGTCTCTTTCTACTGCATGGATCAATACGCTTGGTATCAGCTTGTGGGGGCTCAATCCCAGAAAAACGTGGGCAGGCAGTCCCGCAGTCCACAGGCCTGGTGGCCTAAAGGAATCCAGGCCAGGGTTTGATTCCTGATCCCAGGCCTGGGTTTCTAGAGAGGAATAATTATCAATCCTGACAGTTGTGACATAAAGGATCATTCAATAATTCTTTTATACATGTGAGCTAATTAATATGATTGGCTGGATCTTTTGCTTATGTACGCCATTGCCACTGGGCAAGTTGTTGGTGGACTAGTGCCCAATCAGCTGCTGGGTTAGCACTAGTCCACCAATAACTCACCATAGCAACAATGGTGTACAATAGCAAAAGATCCAGCCAATCATATTAATTAGCGCACATGCATCAAAGAATTATTGAATGACCCTTTATGCCACAACAATCACTTTATAACTTGGCTCCTGATTGGCTTAAAGTTTATCATTAAGGTTTTGAATTCAGATCAGTAACATTTTTATCTAACAACAGTTAATGTATAATTTTCTAATTCAAATTTAGCTGATCACCAAATTGTTATTAATATTTTCATAAGGGGCTGTGCAAAGCGCCAAAAATCATATAGTAATTAAGGAAAAAATGCCAACGCAAAGCAAACAATACATATTGAGTTTAGTGTAAAACATATACACAATGGGTAAAAAGATGGGATAATGTAGTAAATGGGAAAACAAAAAGGAAGAAATAAAGAGGCAACAGTATCAAAAAAAACAGAATTTATTTGAGCAAAAGCTATAAAAACATATGAAATGGTTAATAAAAAATCAGTGAGAGAATTAGAGAAGCATTTGAAGGATCTTGACTCAGCAATTGCTGAAATAAAAGAGATTGGCCGCAAGGTCAAAGCAAGAGTTAAGTCTGTCATCCTTGAAGGGGAAAAATTGAAAAGGTGTCTACCAAGGCACTCATGGCCAAGATTCCAGACATCCCCAAAACAACAATTTAACAGCTTTTAAATGTCCAGAAGCACGTTGTGGAAGGCCTTCAATTCAAGTCCTTTGCCCTCTCCGCGCTGTCCATCTGGGTCAACAACCCTGAGATGTATGAACATCTCAAACCTGCAAAGTGTGCACAAACCGTGGATACTGAATTGCCAGCATAATTATGTTGCAACTGAATCAATGAGGATTCAGTATTTGGAATTGGGGAAGACAAAAGTCCAATAGAAAGGACAGAATAATAAGAATAAGGTATTGTTTATTGATAAATATTGTGATTAATATACTATATGGGGAGAGCCACAAGACCACAAGGGGGTGGCATAGTGGGAAGTTCCATGTAAGGTTTGAAGCCGAGTAACAACTTGAGTGGGGATCAGCAATTTGAATTGGTAGCGCTCCTAATTAGGATGAAGTACCCACCATTTGATATTGCCATCAGATTAATCCATAACATTAGATACGTCAAGGGGAAGCTCATTGAGCGCCCCCTGTGTATTGTAAGATACGTTAGCAGGTGATTCTGGAAACTTGGGTGCAACACCCCCTTGCCCCCTGCTTGGCGTCAGACACCAAGACCAGAGTCTGTGGAAGGTCTGGGAAGGTCTGCACAAACAACTTTTGTGTGGGGATGGCGCGGCAGGGGCACAAGCAATCATGGTGAAGCTTCTTGGTGTTTCCTTGGTCATCTTCAAGTTGATAAGTGTGATTTTCATAGACTGCAGCTATCTTGAAGGGCCCTAGGTGGTTGGGTTCCAACTTGGCAGAATTGGGATTGAGGGTATAGACGGGGTCACCTACAGCGTATCTAGCTTTGAGGTGCTTTGTCCCTCCTTCAATCTGCTTGTGTTTGATTTACTGGGCTTTGGCACGCCATTAGTCTAGGGATGGAGTTATTACTAGGGGAGGCTTGTCAGGAACCTTGGACCATAGCTTTACCTGTTCAACCCCTGTCAGACTGTCAGGTGTTCCAAAGACCAGGGTACTGGGTCTGAACCCTGTGCTCCTGTTGATTCTTGCTCTTAGGATAAGTAGAGCAGTGGGCAGGTGTTCAGTACATGCAGTGTTAGGGTGCTCTTGTGAGAGCTTGGCAATCAGTTGGACCAGTGAGCCATTTAACTGTTCCACGCGTCCATTGGCTTGAGGATGGTAGGAGGTTGTAACTATAAGTTAGAGCGCGTTCTTAGAACAGTATGCCTTCATGACATGCCCAACAAGTTTGGGGCCGCCCAAAGTGGGCCACAATTTCCTTGCCAATAAAGCGGGTAATGGTGGTGGCAGTGTGGTTGGTGGTTGCCCAGGCTACTGGCCAGCAAGTGAAGTAGTTGATGGCAGTGACTATGTACTTCTTTCTCAGTCTGTCTTTGGGGAGTGGCCCCACAATGTTGAGGGCCCACTGTTTGAAGGGTTTCATGGTCTTGATGGGCAGGACAAACTTGGGGGGTGCAGGTTTGGATGTGTTCTTTTTGTACAACACACAGGTTTTGAGGAGGTCAAGATGTCTTGATGCATGCACGGCCACCAAACCTTCCATTTCATGATCTCAAAGAGGTTACGCCCTCTGATGTGGCCCAGGGTTTGGTGGTAGTGCAATATTGTGTCACCTTGTTGTGTGGTGGGAATGTAAGGCGTCTTCTCACCTGTCTCTGCCCAGTGGCAGATGTTACCAGCATTGGTGGGGAACTGACTTTTGTTGTCCTTCAATTTGGAGATGGTGACCAAATTAAGGCCCTCATAGCAAGTTGTCTCAGGGAGGAGGTAGAGCATAGGCAAATCTGGGTCCAAGCCATTGTCCCCAGTGATAGACGCTACATAGAGTTGCAAAAGAGCATCAGCTGTGACAAGTTCCTTTCCAGGCTTGTACTCAATGCGCAACTGGTAGGGGGATAGACGCTCAACCCATCCTGCTTGACGGCGTGTCAAGTGGGACTGTGTGTTGAAGTACTAGAGCAACTTGTGGTCTGTTAGAACGCGGGGTGAGAAGGTAGTTCCTTCCAGGTAACAGCATCACTTCTCAACACAGTGTACACTGGCTGACAATTCTTTATCATGGATGGGGTAGCGTTGTTCCAAGTCAGTAAGTTTCCTGGACTCATATGCCATGGGGAGAAAAACACCATCATCAGTTTCAACCCTTAGCACGCCCCCTATGGCCCTGTTGGAGGCATCAGTCTTGAGTTTGTACTGTCAGTTTCAATTGGTGAACTGCAGTACTGGTGCTGTTATGAGCCTTTGCTTCAACGTCTTGAAGGCTTGATCTCTGACGGGGGTCCAATGGAAGCGCTGTTTGGTATTGAGGAGCTCAGTGATAGGTGCAATTAGTTCCCTGCAATTGGGAATGAACTTGCGTACGTAGGCACCATGCCTAGGAATGTCTGCACCTGGCCCATATCAGTGGGGGGCGGCATGCTGGTGATTGCCTTGATTTTGGAAGGGTTGGGGTTTATCCTTTGGGCAGAGATGGTATGCCCAAGGAATAACAGCTCTGACTTGAGGAACTTGCATTTAGAGGGTTTATATTTTAGCTGGTTTTTCTGAAGGGTGTCAAGGACAGCATGGAGGTGTTGGAGGTACGTGGTTTGATCTTGACTGAAGACAATAATGTTGTCAAGGTACACAACCACACATTTTTCAATCAGGTCCTCAAATGCTTTGTTCATCAACATGGCAAAGGTGGAGGGAGCGTTAGTCATTCCAAATTTCATGACACAACACTCAAACAACCTGTAGCGCGTGCAGAAGGCAGTTTTTGCCTCATCCCCTGGTGCAATGCAGACCTGGTTGTACCCTGCAGTGAGATCAATCTTGCTAAAGACCTTTGCACCTGCAAGTGTATCAAACAGGCTGTCAATCAGCGGCAGGGGTACTTGTTCTTAACCGTCACCTCATTTAGGGCGCAGTAGTCTGTGACCAGGCAAAGGGACCCGTCCTTCTTAGCTACAAAGAAGACAGCCGTCCCGTTTGGAGAGAGCAAGGGGCAAATGAAGCCCTTATCAAGCGCGTCCACAAGGTGCTGGCGGAGGGTTTCATCTTCATTTGGTGTGAGGCGGTATAATGACCGCGCTTTAGGTAACAACCCTTGAAGTTGTACAGTGTGCTGGATCTCCCGGGGAGGAGGTAGTTGTTCAAGTGTCTCACTGAATACGTCCTTGTACTCCTCAAGGAGTGCAGCAAGCGGTGGTGGTGAGGAGGTCAAGGGAGGGACTGTGGATGATTAAGCATGGATAACTTTGACTGAGCATTGATTTAAGTCTAGTTTTCCCCCCTTTGCAATTGTACAAGCCTGTCTCTGTTATTCTGAAAAACACAGTATCATGGAGTAACTTGCTCATTTCCACAGGTTAAATCTGGAACCTCACCCCATTTCTGTTAAGGGTGATGACAGAGGTATCCCAATCAATGTAGGGACAGTTTTGCCAAAGCCAGTTGAGACCAGCAATTATGTTGTGGCTGAGCTCCGCCATGATTGGCCCAGAGAGCTTAACCTAGATGTTCACCATTCTCACAGAGAAGGGTACTGTCTTGTGGGTGATGGCAACTCTGCAGGAGTCAGCTACTTGTACTGCTTTGAACCTGCTGGGCACTTGACCTTATTGCTGAGAGTTGGCAAACGCTGGTCCACCATAGTGTGGTTGGCCCTGGCATCTACCAGTAGTTTGTGGGTGTTCCCAAAGAAACAGAAGGGATAGGACAAGCGTGTTACTTTATTTGAGGAGTGGCTTGCTTGCAATACAAGGTTGTCACTGTGGACTTGAAAGACGTCCAGGGTTTTGACCTTGTGAATGTTGTAGTCACAGGGATTTTTTGCAAGCAGGGCTTGAGAGGATGGGTCAGGTGGGGTTGCAAGGCCTCTTGTTGCTAAAACCCCAGGCTTTTCCCTGATCCTCAATCTGTGATAGCTGAAGCTCCCCCCTTGCGGGGGCATTTAGTCCCAGTATCCTGCTGACGGGGCTGGCGGCGGCCTACTTGATTGTGGCCACTGCCAGGTGTGGTACATGGTTGGGATAGAGCATCACTGGTAAAGAGGAAGCCCATTGAGGCCTGGTTGTTATCCTTCACAATGGCCTTATAGCAGTTGTCAATAGAGGTGCAACAACCTATGGGGACCCACTTACATATATGGGGTTTTAATCCATTGACAATGAGAGTGAGTAGCATTGCATTTCTGTCAGTCACAGCTTTGGGGGCGGCAGCAAGAGCTTGTTGCCAGGTGGCAAGGTACTCAGGACTGGAACCAGTTGGTGAACCACACAGCGGCAGGCCCTGTGAGGCAACCAGACACAGTGGCAACCCACATGGGCTCAGGGACCTGACAGATGCAAAGGCGGGTTTCAGTAGATTGGAGCCAACTGACAATGTTGGCCCCCTTGACGCCACCAGCAAAGGATTCTAGCTGAAGGTTGAGCATGCGCTGGGACAGATCTGACTGGGGGGGAATGACCCTGGCATCACGTTGCCCAAGGCAGATCCAATTGTACACGCTGATGAGAACTAGCTGGTCTTAATGGATGACGTACCCGTCAGGGATGTCCCCCTTGGGGATTTGCAGGAAGATCTCTTGTTGGGGAATAGCCATATGGCCTGTACTCTGTACTTTCTTGGGGGGAATTTTGTTTTAGGTAGGTTGTAAACCTACCACTACTACCACTGTTGCAACTGAACCAATGAGGATTCAGTATTTAAAATTGGGGAAGACAACAGTCCAATAGAAAGTACAGAATAATAAGAATAAGGTATTGTTTATTGATAAATATTGTGATTAATATACTATATGGGGAGAGCCACAAGGCCACAAGGGGGTGACATAGTGGGAAGTTCCATGTAAGGTTTTAAGCCAAGGAACAACTTGTGTGGGAATCAGCAAGTCAAATTGGTAGTGCTCCTAATTAGGATGAAGTACCCGCTATTTGATATTGCCATCAGATTAATACATAACGTTAGATACGTCAAGGGGCAGCTCATTGAGTGCCCCCTGTGTATTGTAAGATACGTTAGCAGGTGATTCTGGAAACTCAGTTGCAACAATTACTTGCACTGAGAATGGCAAAGCCTGCTGAAGCTGCCGGCAAGGAGGAAACCTGTGAAGGTAATCTAAAAAAATAAAATTAATAACAACTTCAAAATACTTACCTTTTTTAGAGAACATTGATGGTGAACTCCGCCAGGTCCTGGTTCCTTTTGTCCTGCCCACCTTCTATTCAAATTTTGCCACTGATGTGGCAAAACAACTCTATCTTTACCCCCTGTCTTGCAAGAGCTCAGAGACAGGGTCCACGGGTCCTTTCCAATGTTGCAGGAGGCGTTGGCAGAACTTACGCATGCCAAAGGGGCATCCAAGTGAGCAGTTACTGCCTACAAGGATGTCCAATTGGTCCGCATTGACCTGGTATCCCTCAGTGGAGTTTACTGTGTGAACTCTCAATAGCTTGTTTGGTACCTCCTGGCAACACTCCCATTCAAGAATATACTGGAGATGGGCCAGGCCCATGTGGATGCTTGCTTCTGCTACCCCTTGAAGCACACCCTGTCTTACCTATTGGAGAACTTTGGGCGCGCGGTGGGCAAATTGGCTGTTGCAGACACAACAGCCGTCAAGAAGACAAAAATTCTCCTTGCTGACTTTAGGTTGGTCTGGAGTGCCAACAAGACAGGGGTCCCTGCAGCCATGGAGCTGACCTTTGTGAAGACTAAGCATGATAAGAAGATCAGTGAAGGTTTCAATAAATTATGCGAGTTTACGGAAGCCTTTACTGGGCAAAGGCTTCATTTGGTGGTTTACCTTGGGTATCTCTCCTACTATGGAATGAGCGCCATTGTGGAGGATCTTGAAGGGGTTCTCCTAGGAATCAACAAGGCCAGGCTCTCCCTGGATGGAAAGAAGGTCCCCCCTGGTAATGACTCAGTGGATCACGTCATCCAGGGCACCCTGGTCCTGGCCAGTATCTGCGGGTTTGCAGCCCTTCCAGAGAAGCTGCTCCTCCATTTGCACCTGACCATACTCCCTTTCACTGGCAGGCGGAAGTATTTTAACCAGGGTGTGTCCACCGTCCGCGGTATGGCAGTGGAGGTTGTGTGCCACTTCCATTACAGGGTGGGTACATACAGAAGAACTCACTACAGGCGCTCTTAATAAATTCTCTCTTCCAATAAATTTAATTAAAATTAATATTATTTTTGTTATAATAAAATTTTCTAATTCTTATTTTGGCAAACAAGATTTGCAAAATATATCCCAGAGAAGGTCTTAATAAAAGCATAATAATATATGTCAATAAAATCTACTTATAATTTGTACACATTACATTTAACCTTTTTATATTTGATTTTTATATTTATTTGCCAAAGTGATATTAATGCATTTGCGTAATCCAGTATCAAGCGTTCAGGATACCCTTAGGTGACACAATAAAAAATGATTATAAATAAATACATTACTAACCTTCATTGATTATCCTTCTGAATGAGATTGCAGGCTTGGAAAAATCTAAATATAAAATGATAATTAATAAATCTTGAATAATAAATTAGAGAATATAAAAAAGTCAGACAAGCTAAGCCTTTAATTGATTGGCTGTTTGGTAAGGCAAGCAGGGATGAACAAATCAGTGTGGCCATAGAATTTGGCCACAGTCTCAGCTGAGAGGGTGTGGATCCTGGCCTGCAGCAAATTAAATAGGTCTTAAGTCCCAGTTGGGGTTCCTTGCTTGATAACTTTCTTGAGCCACCCAAAGACTTCCTTGATGGGATTTAGGAAGGGCAAATAGGCTGGGAGGAAGAGAAGGCACAAATTTGCTGTGGCCAATTGCTGGGGGCCCACAGCAATGCTGGTGTCAATCATTGGGAATTCTTTGAGAATGTCAGCCACTTTGTGGAGACCAACATTGTCCAACACAATGAAATTGGTGAATCCAGGGCTTGTGTGCCTCAGGTGATCCTGGACCAATTGGAGAAATGATAAAAAGGTCCAGCAATTGTGAGATCCCAAAATCATTTGGTATAGCTCAACCCTCTTTGTACCAAGGAGAGCCACCATTGAATAGGCTGTGGTGCAGACTCCAGCACGCAAAGCCCTCCCGTCATTTGAGCCTTTGGAGACATAGCCATATGCATTGCACATAGACAAGGAAAATACCAATTCATCAATATAGTAAAATTTGACTGTATCCTTGGCTTTGAGGGCAGTGTATGCCTCTGCATAGCTTTTCTGGGTCTCAATGTTGGTTGATCTATTCCAATTGTACAGAGAAACCCCAAGCTTTTTCCAGGAAAAGTGCATCTTCTTCAGCATATGGTAGTAAAAGGAAATAGAAGCCTCAACCCCAAAAGTGGACTTAATCATTGCCTGTATATTTGCCAGTTCAAGATGGCAGTCCTGGGTGATCCACTGGCGGATTGCCCATTTTTGCTCCTTGGTGAGCATGGTAGAAACACACATGGATTTCTCCATGGCAAGGACTCAACCTGTGTTAATTAACTTGTTAAAGGTCTTGGAGGCGTACTTGGGATCCACTCCAACAAGGGCCGCAGCTGCCTTGTAATTGCCTGATTCACACATTAACTTAAGTAAGATGATGCTTTTATATTGGGGATACACTTCTGAGTGGGATTTTTAGCGGTGCGGATTGACTTGTTGGCATTAGGCACAACACAGGGCATGGGCACCTTGGTGTAAAACACAGCAACTTTCATCAAAACTAACTGCCCCTCATCAGTTCTGAAGAACTCAGGCTCCTTATCCTCTTCCTGATTGCCATCAATGATGTAGGGCTTGTAGCTAGTATCAAGTATAGGCTTCACCTTCTCTAGCATGGCTGATGGGACCAACTCTTGCTGGTACACAACATCAAACACATAAAAAGTAAGTTCTACCTCCTTGTTTCTAACTTTCTTTGTAGTAGTGACCTTGGTGGGCTTCTGGGTCAGCTTTGGGACCCAACTGTTTATGCTCAACACCCTAGCAGCTTGTGCTCCTTGAACCAGCTATGTCAGTGCAGCGTCACTATGGAACTCTCCTCTCCTGTCTCCTCCTTGAGTAGGCACTTGGGTTGCACTAACTCTATTCTTTGACCCGCAGGGGCAACTGCAACTGCAGTGCACAACAAGTGCATTGGTACTATGGTGTTTTGATCCTTCCATTTTAAAATTTAATAAAATATTAAATAAAACTTAATTAAGTTACTCCCTAATTTTATTTTCTGCTTTTATCTGAATATGGATATTTAGTCAGAGTTTTCCCCACCCAATATCCCAATTAAAGATTTTTTATTTCTTGATTAGTTGTTTTTGGTTTTACAACTCCCATTTTAGAATACCAAAAAAATTCCACCCTTTTTCCCAGATTTTACTGCCAAATTCAAACACTCATCACAATTTTTTGAAAATTTTGTGTTTCAGATTTTGTGCCATATTTTAGATACCTTGGTATCATTCTTGATTATATTACATTGCACACAACATTTGAGTGATTTTGTTTACATAGTGAGTTGCTATTGTGTTTTGTTTTTGGATTAAGTTTTGATTCACTGCACTTGGGTGTATATTGTCACCAATTCACATAGTAAACATATGTACACCAAAGGTCAAATCACATCATTTTTTTGTGAATCAATGTATTTTTGGAATTTATTTTGAATAGTCTTGCTTGTCGTGTGAGCACTTCTTTTCTGCGTTGACCCATTCTGCTCATTAACGCCAAAAATCCCTGTTGACAGATTGTATATTTTAACCTGATAGTTGGAATTTGCTTAAATCTGAAATCATTTTGTTTAAATCTTAAGTGTTTTTGGTTGTTGCCATAGCTTTTAAAACTACTGTATAGTATCATGGGAAGCCACATACTATCCATGTACGTCATGTTAGTCATGGGGATTATCCAAGTAATTGTTCCTCTTAGGTCATGAGGTCTGTCCAAGTAGTGTTCTTCTTAGGACTAAAAATGTTTGATCCCGTAATAGATTGCTTAATGATAACAGTGCCACCGGCCTAATGGTTAGTCAGGGGGATCATTCAGCAAGTTGCTCAGGGAATTAATTTCCTGAGAGAGTAATTGTAGATGTTGCTGTTGAGCAATTTGGGTTATTGCTGGTATGTTCAAAGCTACAGATAGATTTTAGCCTTGCAAATGTACTCTACCTTGTCCTATGCAAATGTCAAAACCACAGGCTCAACCCGCCAGCAAGGTTCTAACCAAGCGGGTTTGTGACCCGCAATCCAATTACCCAAACACTTGAAGCCAAACTAGAAAGTCAACTCAAATTTCCAAATCCAACAACATGAACAAATGATGATCCCTTATGGTGGATACCTTGTTTTGGCGTTTGAACCATTACCAGGATCAAGCCACCTCCTTCTTCCATTTAGCCGTGTGATCACCAATCATGTTCCTGTTATACTTGACTCACATGAACTATATAATCACTATCTCACAATAAAGATTATTATCTATCTTCTAATTATTTTCCCCATGTAACTCTGCTAAAAAAGCACAGTTAAAACATTGGTAGCACAGGTTGGTTCTCCATCCTACCTTATCTTGAAAAATTCTGCCTGTTGCCTGCACACGCCACAGCCAAAAAATTCTTGACAGAATTATGTCTGGGCTCCCGCCTGACTGGACGTCATACACTCCTGGTGCCAAAATACCTGATGGTTTTGCCCTATACCAAAACATAGTGATCCCACTACCCGCCTTCAATGCCATGTCTGCACAAGGTTTCTTTCAGGCACCCTCCTTGATGCCGCAACCAGCCAACAAAACCACCATGCCCGCCTATGTAGCTCAAAGACTACAAAGCGCTGCCTTGGAACCTTTTGCTGGGTCTAACAACAACAACACTGCCGCATAGATCCAGTCCGCCCAGAGTAAGCTGGCTCAGATGGAATGCCCACAGAGGTTTTGGATTGCAGAAATTTCCATTTGCCTGACCCATGACACTGGCACCTGGTGAAACAAGTGGCATGAAGAGCACACCAACAAGAACTGGGATACCTTTAAGCAAGACTTCCTGGCAAGATTTGTGCTTAAAGATACAGCGCTCATGATCATACACCAAGTGAAGAACCTGACCCAGACAGGCACTGTAAAGGAACTCATCCACACCTATAAGGAGCTCCGTCTTTGTGCACCATCCAACATGGCCTATGACACCTTAGCCACACACCTCATGTGCTGCAACACTCTTAAGTTATACATGATGAGACATGTGAACCTGGATCAGGTGACCAACCTTCATAGCCTGTACTGTGAATCAGAAAAAGCGGAGCAGACATCCAACACACTGCACAAGGCACAAACTGGGAAACAAGAAAGACCCAAGGATTCTCATCCAAGCAGGCGCTCTGCTTTACTACTTCCTGAAGGCAACAGGAACAAGACCAACCACAAACTGCGGGTTCAAATGGACATAAAAATGGAAACAATGGCCAGTTGAACCATACCCATTTCTGTGTCCCCGCCACACAAGGCAACCAAGAGGAGGAAAAAGCCTGGGGAGAGCACTAAGCAAGCCAAGCTCTCCCCAGAAGCTCCTGACTCACCCAATGATGAATACTGACCCAAGGATGTAGACCAATGCCCAATGATCCAGGTGCCCTTGGAGGACCTGGTACTGTACACCATTGCCTGACATCCCAATAAATTGATGTCTTATCTTTTCTGCTTTTGCAGTTACACAGGCTCAGCACTCCTGGACTTGGGTGCAGACTAAACCCTAGTCAACAGTAGCTTTGTGGATAAGTTCAAGCTGGCCACTAATCCTTTGCGGATTAAAAATGTGGTCCTGGCTGACAAACACCACATCACTGTGACAAAGGAAACTGCCCCCTTCTCTGTCATGCTTGAGAACCTTCACTCCACCATTCAAGGTCCTGTCATTGACTTTCCCAAGTTTGAAATTGTACTGGGACTAGACTGGTTACAGAAGAGCAACCCTCACGTAGACTGGACAACCTCATTGTTGAACATCAAGCGTGAAGGTGTCAACCACCAGATCTACCCTGACTCTGTGGACCAACTGCTACGTGACCACGTCTTTGTACGTATCACAGAGACCCAGGACAAAAAGAAAGACCTGAATGCAATCAACTGGGATTTTGTCAGTACAAGATCATACATTTCAAAGATCACCAGGATACCTCCACGCCTCAGGACTACAACATTATGGCCCGCCATCCAGAAATCTTCAAGGAAGCGCTACCTGGGCTGCCCCCTGAGAAGCATATTCAGCTTCTATCCAACTCAAGGGGGCTGTACCCAAGGCGCACCCCATCTACAGGCTGACCCTAAATAAAGATAACGCCTTATGCGCCTACCTCAAGGAGGCATTGGAAAAAGGACCTATCCACCCCTCACAGTCTCCCTTTAGGGCCGCAGTATTCTTTGTGGCTAAGAAGGACGGTACCTTACGTCTGGTCACAGACTACTGCGCCCTGAAAAAAAATACCATTAAGAATCTTTACCCACTGCCATTGATTGACGACCTCTTTGATGCCTTGGGAGGAGCCACCATCTTCTCCAAGATCAATCTAACTGCAGGCTACAATCAGATTTGTATTAAGGAGGAAGACATTCCCAAAATGGCCTTCTGCAATAAATACAGCTCCTACAAATGTGTGGTGCTCAACTTTGGCATGTCCAATGCCCTGTCAATCTTTATAACCTTCATAAACAAAGTATTTGCGCCCCACATAGGCAAACATGCCCTAGTGTATCTAGACGACATCATTGTCTACAGCTCCTTGGTGGAACAACACCACAAGGACCTAGAGGCTGTCTTTGCTACCTTGGCACAGCACAAACTGTTGGCCAAGCCCTCCAAATGCCAGTTCTTCTGTGAGCAACTACTCTTCTTGGGACACATAGTCTCAAAGGACGGCATCAAAACCAACAGTCAAAAGATACAGGCCATCTGCAAGATGCCACCACCCAAGGATAAGTTGGAACTCCACACCTTCTTGGGAATGGTGGCCTATGTACAACGCTTCATAAATGACTGTGGCGTTTTGACTGCCCCCTTATCTGCCATAACAGGTACCAAGTCCAAGTTTATGTGGACTTCCCAATGTGACCTCTGTTTTAGACGCCTCAAGGAGAAACTCACAACTGCTCCTGTGGTACTCTTACTACAAATATTAGGTAAAAGTCTGTTGGTTGGTTGAAAGTCTAGGTTTTTGATAGTGAGATTGCTGGCCAATCTAGATGTCAGTTGGTACACTTGGTATTGGACTAGTTGGATACCAGACAAGTGGAGATAATACAAAGTGGTTGGTCTGAAGAACAACAAAGGGTTTAGAGTAGTAGAAATAGCAATTACTCAAAAGCAAATCCTCAACAAGTGACTTCTAGTCAAGCTTAGTTGGCAGTTTAGTCAATGGGAGGAGACTAGCCTTTGTAGTCCTTAGATTATACACTCAACAAAGTAATTGGTGGTATAGCATAATATAAGGGGGGGTATAAAGTATATTTATTAAGAAGAAGAGAAGGGGTTTAAATACTATAACTTAGTTGATAACTCAAGGTAAGTTGGTTATTGTTTGGGGGGTTGAGAGAGGGGGAAATGAATGTGAACATGGAAGATCAGCTCAACAATCAGGAGAAGGTGGAACAGCCCCAGCGGCACAAGGGGGTTAATGAGGCTGAAGGTTGGGGTAGTTGATCTGCAATGACAGTTGGTGAAAAGTTTGGTGAAGTAACTTAACTGAGAATTGGTGTACTTTTGATCTGGAATCAAGTCATTGGGGTTAAACCATCCAAAAGCTAGTCTTTATCATACACATATGGAATGATGGCCCTATTAAGAAGACAATCTGGATCCTATTCATTCAGGAAGCACTCAACAACAATCAGGATTCCAGCAACCAACTGGTGACAAGTTTCACCACACATCCCCCCACATGAATAGACTATAAATATGGAATCTCATAGAGCTGATCAGCAAGAAAATAGATGATATCAAAAAGCTTGTAGCAGAAATGGTTGCCAAAAAATCAGCTTTGATTGAGGAGAACAAAACAATCACAAAAGGTTTGATTGAGGTATCCAGTATGCTAGACAACTATGCCAAGGAAATGGAAGAGTTAGAACATTTTTGACAACAGATCACATCCATCACCAGTAGCAGCCAATAGACACGCTCAATGAGTACTTCAAGTAACTACCAGAAGGCAATTGACGTCAATGAGCAACAGAAAACCTTGCAACATACCAGAAAGAAACCTTGGATTGTGTCACGTAAACCAGTTGCGTCTACCACTATAAAGGAAAAGCCTACCAATTGACAGAATTCTACCAAGGAGATGAGCAGGGACATCCAGAAGGAATTTTTAGCTTTCAAAAAGCTGGTCAATGCAAGATTGTTCAAAAAACGTACTGAGGCATTGAATCCAAGCACTATGAAGCCAATACCTGAGGTAACAACAAGAACTAATATATTATTAACCATGCTTAGGACACCAACATGGGGTATGCAGTGCCCATGGATTTTGATAGTAACGTCCTTTGGCTGGGATCCTCTTGGAGAGAATTTCATGAGGCATTTAAGGTGGAATTTCCAGATGACAAAACGCCAATTCCTCTTCTTTGTTGTATGGAGAACACATCTTTGTTGGCAGAACAACAATCACATAAGGTAGAGTTAGACCAATTTCTTTGAGAGGCAATCAATTCAGAGCTTAGCCAGGAGAAACAAGGAAAAATATTAGCAGTCTGTTGTCCTGTGGCTCTTAGTTGGGCCATGCCTGGGGAGTATCATATGGCACCACAAGCAATATCTCTTCAAATAGAGTAGGAAAGCGTTGTCCTGTGGAGTACCAGGAATTATTCTTCATCACCATGTCCCAAGAGGATAACTTTACTTATGGCCAATTAATGGGTTTTTGTATCTTCTCACCTTATAGATTCTGTTTGAAGTAACCCATGAGAAGGACATGTTGGCTAAAGAGATTCTAGATATAACTAAGGAACAGCTTACTGAGTTCTTGAATAGCTGGTTAGCTAATGGATCTCAGTCAGAATTTCTGGCTAGCCTTGGTCTTCTGGTGTTTGGACTTTTTGGCTCTGATTTTGGCGTGGCACAATTGGACCAAGCCAAATTCCCTGATTTCATGAATTTCCGCAAATTTGGCTTCAGTAAACCTTTGGATACCAATATTGTTGGTAAGACTGTGTCAATTATGCATTATCTTTGTGAGGTGCTCTATACACTTGCATTTGTTGTTTCCCTCAAATGAGCAAGATAGCAAAGAAAGGTCCTTTTCTTCTTTCATGTTTTCTTCTTATGTTTTTCTTTGGGTATCCTTATAATAGAGTTAAGGGTATGATATAGAATAGAAAATAGAGATAATAAAAACTAGGTAATGTAAGGATAACTCTAAACCTTAGCCAGAGGTCCAGTCAGTCTTGAAGAGTCAGCTGGACATTCTTTCAGGAATTTATCATGGACATGATTAATGAGTTGTCCAGAAGTTAAATCCTTAATATTGTAGACATCATAGCCTAATTTGGCAATAACTTCATAGGGGTTAGTCCATAAGCTGTCTAGCTTATTTTGTGGCTTGTGAAGTTGTTTCTGGTACATCAGGACTTGGTCACCAACTTGGAACGTTGGAAGTGCTGGTAGGTTCACCTGGTCTCATGAGTAAATTTTAATTCAATGTTCCTTTAAGTTGTTGAAAGCTTGAGACTGAGTTTGAATTATTTGCTTGGTCAGGGTATTCAATTGTTGGAAATAAGTAGATTCACTAAAATTGGTGTTCAGGGGTATCAAGTGCATGGGCAGTCCAGATTGTTGGCCATATATCATCTTGAATGGGCTGACACCAGTTCTGGAGTGTACAGTGAATTGGTAAGCCATGACAGCTGCACCTAGGTGTATATTCCATGAGGAAGGCCAATTGTATGCTAATTTTTCAGTCTTCTAACTAGGGTTCCATTGACTTGTTCAACAACTCTGTTAGTCTTGGGGCATTGGGGAGCTGAAGAAGTGCTCTGAATTCCCATCAAGTCATGTAACCAGGGTAGGATGGCTTTGACAAAGTTGGTTCCATTGTCGGTTAGAATTGCCACAGGACAGCCATGTTGTGCAATGATTTCTTGACGCTCAAACTTAGCAGTCTGTAGAGAGTTGGCTGAAGCAACAGGTCACACCTTGATCCACTTTTGTTAAGTGATCTATGGCAACTATGATTTAATTCAGTTTTCCTGGACCAGCGCTTGGGAGTGGTCCGAAAACGTCAATTGACACAGTCTGGAAAGCGTATCCAGGCAGTACAAATTTGTAAGAGTGTTGGCTAGGTTTCTCTCTAAACCTGGCGCACTGGAGACATTTGTTGACGTATTCAGCAATGTTGGTTGTCATATTTTCCCAAAAAATATATTCTGATATTGTTTTCATCATTTGTTGTATTCCTGCATGACCTAATTGTCAGTGGAACTCATCAAGGCAGGAAAGTTGGTTGGAGGGACAAATATAGGGAAGAATGATGCCCTTATAATTCTTAAAGAGTTTACCATCCTTTATGAATGCATTTTGACTCAGTTGTTAGAGCATCCTTTTAACTTGGTTGTCAAAAGAACTCCATTGCTTGGGTCAACTGATCAATTCATATAAGCCATCAAGGTCCTCTTCTAATGCGGCAACAATTGGTAGTCTAGATAGGGCGTTGGCATTTCCATGTTTGGTTCCTGGTTGGTGGATGATGTTGAAGTCAAAGTTTTGCAACTTGGTGGCCCATCTTGCTAGTCTACCTTCTGATCCACCATTTTTTGTAGCCATACTAGGCTCAAATAGTCAGTGACTACTGTAAAGTGTGTTCCATGAACATATGGTTAGCACTCTTTGATAGCATAAAAAACTGCAAGGCATTCACGTTCAGTAGTGCTGTAGTTTTATTCATGCTTGTTGAGAGTTCTTGAGAAATAATTGACAGGATGTTCCTTGCCTTTGTTGTTAGTTTGTGCTAATACTGCACCAATAGCAACATTTGAAGCGTTGGTGTGTAGGGCAAAAGGCTTGGAATAATTGGGGTACACTAGTAGAGGATTAGTTGTTAGAACATCTTTCAAGGATTGGAATGCTTCTTCACGCTCTTTAGTCCAGTTGAAGTTGGTGGAGTTCTTTAACAAGTGAAAGAGTGGTTAGGCTATTTTGGCAAAGTTGGGTATGAATCAGCAATAGTATCCTGCCATGCCTAGGATTACTTGTACTCCTTTCATGTCGGTGGGGGAAGACATCAGAGCTATGGCTGTTGTCTTGGCTGGGGTAGGTCTGATTCCTTTGCTGGAGATGACATGACCCAAAAACTCTAAATGAGTCTTAAAGAAAGAGCACTTAGAAGGGTTGAGTTTCAACCCTTTCTTCTGAAGCCTAATGAAGGCTTCCTTTAAGTGGCTAAGGTGTTCATCAAATGTTTTGGAGAAAACGTTTATGTTGTCCAAGTATATGAGAACACAACTTAGTTTAAGGTTGACAAATGTACTATCCATGAGTTGTTGGAAGATAGCTGGTGCGTTTGCTAATCCTTGGGGCATTCTGGTTGGTTGGTACAATCCTGCTGCTGTGATTAGGGCGCATTTCTCTGGATCTTCTTTGGCCATTGGTACTTTCCAGTAACCAGAGACCAAGTCCATTGCTGAAAAGTAATGTGCACCACCTAGTTGGTCTAGTGTTTTGTCAATGCGTGGCAGTGGGTACTTGTCTTTCTTGGTGATCTGATTCAACTGCCGGTAATTGATGACAAATTGGTTTGTGCCATCTTTCTTCTTAACTAGCAGGAGAGGGGGAGCCCAGGGACTACTTGATGGTTTCAGAAGACCAGCGCTTAGCAGTCATTAGAACTTCTTCACCAATTATTGCATTGTTCTTAGGTGATAGACAATATGACCTTTGGTAAATAGGGGCTGAGTCACCAATGTTGATTTTGTGTTTGACTCCTTTTGCACAATCTAGGTCAAAATTGGATGTTGCAAAGATGTCTTTGAACTCATCCAAAAAATTTTCAAACTTGGACATCTCCCCCTCAGAAAGACCAGACATCTCTTCATGTGGAATGACGGCTAGTACTGAGTGAGAATGAGTCAGAGGCGTCTTCAAAATCCCTAATTCTTATAGGTTTCCAACGTAGTAGACAGAATCAATGTCTGTTGTTGGCTCAATCCTAACGTATGCAATTGGTTGGTATCTTTGGACAACAATCTTCTTTTGTGACAAATTTTTCAGTAACACCTTAAGTTCAGAATGGTCAGCTTCATCACAAAATCCTGGGGCAGCAATTGATTTGACCAGAAAAGGGTGGGGAAGGCTAAACACATTGAGGGACATTCCAGGAGGGACGTCAAACAGAATACTAGTGCTAAAAACTACTTGCATAAAAGGCTCTATTACCATTGAATGATTTGCCTTTAGTTTAATGCCTGTAGCAGAATCAGCATAAGACTGAAGGGTCTTGGTATGTGGATTAGCAAGACAATAGGGAATACCCATAACACCATGGGGATACTTAATTAAAGTATGATGTCAGTCAGCTTTTCCTTGAGAAACCATGTACAATGTTTGATTGTTGTTAAACAATAGAGAAATAGAATATCCCATAAGAGTTATTGTTCCAGCGCCCATCGCTATTATGGCGTTGTATTGTTGTAGCAGGTTGGTACCTATTAGCATATCATAGATGGTGGATTGTATCACAACAGCACTTGTTGTTAGGACTAACTCGCCAAATATCAATGGAATACTACTATAGGCACTGGCTGCAATGGTTTGTTGGTCTCCTGCAGTGGAGAAGCTTTTGTTGTAAGCCAAGTCTAGTTTAAAGCAAAGCTTGGATACCAGTCAATATGAGACTATTGTTGTTGGTGCTCCTGTGTCAACAACAGCTCAGATTGGAGTGTTGAAGACTTTAAGTTGAACCCATGTGCATGTTTTGGAAGGATTGATGGTATTATTAGTGATATTACATATAGGGTTGTTTCTTAGATGCTCTTGTAGAGCATCCAAGCAATCCTTGAACATAGGTAGAGCTTTTAGAAAGGTCTTCATTGGGATAGGGAGGGACACATTGACAAAAGAATTGTCAGGATACAGGAGAACATCTTTGGAATCACTATCAGAGTCAGTCAAGGGTAGGTCGGGTACAGGCTGGGACAGGTAGGGACGGAAGGTTGGGTTGGTAATACTAGAGTTAAGAGACTCCATTAAGGCATGTATTTTCTCTAGTTGTTGAGCCTGTGCTGATTTCTTACTGGTTGGATTTGATAACACAGCAAAGATACTGGCTAGGCCATTGGGGGGAGGTTTAGGTAGAGGTGATGGGGACTCCCTGAGTCCATCACCTATTTGTTTTTTGACTCCTCATTGGAAGAGAAGTAGTCTTCTATGTGGACTGTGTCCTCAGTAGAAACTACGTGAACTCCAGGTTGGCCCTGAGTTCTGTTTTTAAACATCTCCTGGACCTTTGTGTATACAGCAAAGTTGGGACAATCCTTCTGCATATGCGTCTTTTCCTTACAAATTCTGCAGCCTGAATAGTCGGGTTGCATATGGTATGGAGTCAACTGGGCATTAGAGTTGCTCTGGTAAGAAGACAAAGGTTGATAGACAGGAATTGGGGACAATTCTGGGGTGGCATAAACCCGTCAGTTGGTATGCTTTAGACAATCTAACTGAGTTTTGAGCTGCCCTAAGGTAAAGACTTGCTCTACAATTGAAGTGATGTTGTGAAGGCCATTAATCTGACCAGAAAACTCAAGCCAGAGATCCTTGTATGGTAACAAGGCATGTCAAAGGGCACAGCAACAGTTGTTGGGGCTGATGAGGTTTTTCACCTGCAGCTGACTTACCATAGATCAGAATTCATGGGGGAAATCTTCAAATTTCTTACTTTTTAGAACCAGAAAGTTATCCCTGTCAATTTTGTCTCTTGCTTCTAATCAAAGACCTTAAGGAGAGCTTTTTTCACATCTTTGTATTTGTAGTTTCTGGGAAGGTGCTGAGAGATGTCAGCCAATACTGCTTCATCTAGCATGCAGATACAGGCTAAGCCCATTTCTCTTGAACCTAGTCCTTCATTAGCCTTCTCAAAGGTGTCCAGCTACATGTGGATGTTGATGTGGCTGTTCATGGAGAATTTGGTCTTGAAGAGACTATTTGGTTTAGTTCTTCCTGAACTAGAACCATGATGCACTCCTTGCTGGTACATAGAAGACAAGATGGTTGACTCATCCTCAGAACCAGAATCACACTAGAACTACTACTATTGGAGTAGTCAGGTTGGTGATGTTGGCAATGGGGCTGGCGTCAGTGGCTCTCAGGGCTCCTCTGGCAGCAGCAGCTGTGGCTTCTTGAACCTGCACTCCCAATTGGCATAGCATTTTCTCCATTTGCTATGTTGGGAGGAGTATATTGGGGAGGTTGAGCAGGGTCAGCTTGAGCATGATTGAGGATGTTACCAATGATGGTGGGATTGTGAGTAGTTGGATCCCCAATAGTCAATTGGTCAAAGCGTTCTTCTAGAGTAGTTGTGGCTATTCTTAGCTCTTTGACTACTTGTCCTTGATTGTTAAGTAGAGTGGTGGTGTTGGCCAATTGAGCTGTAAACCCACCCACTTGCTTCATTAGGTCTTTATTGGCAGTGTGTGCCTGTTGTACTCCTTGGTTGCAGTTGGTAAGCTATTTCACTACTGTAGCAGTAGTGGTAGCTAAATCTTTGGTACATTGGCGTTGTACCTCTTCAATCTTCATACAATTTTCATTAAATTGCCTGGTAACCTCAGCATCCACATGAGTGATTGCTGTGTTCTGATGTCGTTGAACAGCACTTTGTGTGGAGGTTGCTCAAGACAGTTGGCTCATATGCTCCATTAATTCTTGTATGTGACAATGGTGATTGGTGAGGGTTGTTCCTTGAGCCTCAAGGTACACCACAGACAACTCCAAGTTGGCAGCCAAGGCAACAGTTAAGTTGTGGAGAGGAGTAAACTGAGTATCCACAAAGGTGTTTGACTCTTGAGTTATCCCTTCTAAATGGACAGTAGTTGCTTTGGCGCGGGCGTTAGACTCTTCCAGTTGCTGGTTGGTAACATTATTCCATTCATATTGGCGCTTGAAACTTATAGCCACCAACTGTTGTAGGTCTTCATGTCAATTATTGAGCTCTTGGAGGCTGGCATTGACCTGATTTAGTCTATTCACAGTGTCCATAAGTTTGGGATAGTCAACCCTTGTGGTATACATGGTCAATCTGTCCAAACTGTCAACAGTTGATTGAGGAAGAGCTCCATTGTTGTGCTCAATCATTTGTTCAATCTCCTACAGGTCTCGCTCTGTGTTGGTGGTCTCCGCTGAAGTATCCAGAGGTAGATATGGGTCAGTGTTGGCTGGTCTAATGAAAGGAGCAATCAGGAACAACTGCAGACTGGGACTGTTAGAAACAGGGTAAATGGGTGCTGAGGGCCAATGATCAAGGGTTTGGCTGCCTCCAGAAGCAGAGAAGTCAAAGGCCTCAAAGTCTGGGACAGTCTGTTGTACTGGTTGGCTAGAAGGTTCCCAGGGTCCCAGAGGAGGGATTGGGGTTCATTGAACCGTGGGAATTTTCATAGAGCAAAGTTGCTCTACTGGACTTGGACAATTGTTAGGGTTGTTCAGCACCCTGCTTGGAGTGCTGGCCAGCTGGTTTGCTTGATTGGCTGGGGTGCAACTCCCAAGAGGGGACTGGTTCAGTCTGGTGGAACTGTTGGCGGCAGTATTCAAGGGTTTGGAAGTATTTATTTCAGTCAACAACTGGCTTATCCTTTGGGGGTGAATACTACCTGCTGGGCCCACATTGGTGGTGCTTGCTTGAGATGGTGCTGATTGAGTAGTGGCTGGAGAGCCAGATCTATTGGAATAACCAACTTGTTGGATGTTGTCATTCAAAGGCAGGAGAGGCACTCCAGAGGATCTTGTGTTAACCATATTAAATAGGTTCTTCCCTTATCAAAGGCTTTATAGGCATTGATAAGAGGTTGGTAAAGGAATTGGCTAAAAGCCCCTGTAGTGAGCACCAAGATGTGGTACACTTACTACAAATATTAGGTAAAAGTCTGTTGGTTGATTGACAGTCTAGGTTTCTGATAGTGAGATTGCTGGACAATCTAGATGTCAGTTGGTACACTTGGTATTGGACTAGTTGGATACCAGACAAGTGGAGATAATACAAAGTAGTTGGCCTGAAGAACAACAAAGGGTTTAGAGTAGTAGAAATAGCAATTACTCAAAAGCAAATCCTCAACAAGTGACTTCTAGTCAAGCTTAGTTGGCAGTTTAGTCAATGGGAGGAGACTAGCCTTTGTAGTCCTTAGATTATACACTCAACAAAGTAATTGGTGGTGTAGCATAATATAAGGGGGGGTATAAAGTATATTTATTAAGAAGAAGAGAAGGGGTTTAAATACTACAACTTACTTGATAACTCAAGGTAAGTTGGTCATTGTTTAGGGGTTGAGAGAGGGGGAAATGAATGTGAACATGAAAGATCAGCCCAACAATCAGGAGAAGGTGGAACAGCCCCAGCAGCACAAGGGGGTTAATGAGGCTGAAGGTTGGGGTAGTTGATCTGCAATGACAGTTGGTGAAAAGTTTGGTGAAGTAACTTAACTGAGAATTGGTGTACTTTTGATCTGGAATCAAGTCATTGGGGTTAAACCATCCAAAAGCTAGTCTTTGTTGTACACATTTGGAATGATGGCCCTATTAAGAAGACAATCTGGATCTTATTCAGTCAGGAAGCACTCAACAACAATCAGGATTCCAGCAGCTGACTGGTGATGAGTTTCACCACAGCTCCCATCCTACAATACCCTAAACATGACGGGGAATACCAAATGGAAACCAAAACCTCAGATGCATCCATTGGGGGAGTACTACAAATTAAAAATAGTGACAGTGACTTCCTGCCTGTAGCTTATGAATCACAAAAATTGACAGATGGCAAGTGTCAATACCCTATCCACAACAAAGAACTGCTGGCTATTGTGCACTGCCTAGTCAAATGGCATTATTACCTGGAATGCTAGGAAGAATTCACAGCATTAACCAATCAAAAGTCACTCATCTATTTAAAGACTCAAGCAAATCTGTCACGCCGCCAAGCGCGGTGAATGTAACTATTTGAGAGATTTAACATGCATATCCAGTACAAACCTGGGGCCAAGCTTGCCATGGCAGACGCCCTGTCCCGTTTGTATGTCTATGCTTCAAGAGAAGAGAATGGGCTCAACCCAGAATGGCCTCTCTTAGTACTACAAACAAAGGACAAAGGGTTCTCCCCTGGCACCACCAACATAAAAAAGAAACAGTCATCAAGAGTGAACACCTCTTTGCTGATGTATATGGGACTCTTCACAGAAAGATGACTGACAGCACAACTATTCCTTACATTCCCACACATCAGCAAGTTGACACCATCCTACACTATCACAGAGACCTTGGAAATACCAAGAGCCAAAACCTATACAAGTTCCTTAAACATAAGGCCTGGTGGCCAACCTTATATTGCAATGTTCAAGAAGTTCTAGACCAATGTGAGGTATGCAAAAAGTTTGCCAAAACAAAATCCTGCCAAAGTTGGTACTTCCCATCTGCACGCAGCTACCTTTCAAAGTATGGGCTCTTGACATTGTTGGTCTCATGCCAGGGAAACACAATGACAAGAAATACATCATCACCACCATTGACTTTGCAACAAGATGGCCAGTAGCCCAAGCAGTGAAGGCACACACCAGCAATGACATTTGACAATTTATTGGCAAGAAGATAATCAGCAAGTTTGGAAAGGCAGAACTCCTGATAACCAATGGAGGCAAGGAATTGACCTCTGAAGACACCAATGTATACCTCACCAAAAACAGGGTCAAGAACACTGTGACCACACCATACCATCCACAGGCCAACGGACACATGGAGCAGCTTAACAGTAGCCTTGTGCAAGCCTTAGCCAAACTTACCGCCAGAAGACCTGAAGACTGGTATAAGCAGCTATCTCTGCACTACTTGTGTGTTGAACCCAAGTGAACAGATCCACTAGGAAAGGCCTGTTTGAACTGATATACAGCACACAGCCAAATATCATTCAAGCATTGACAGGACCTAAACTGGAAATTCCAAGTGAAGTCCCTCCACGCTCAGACCCACAAGTAATAGAGGCTAACAGCAAGCAAACAGAAAAAGAGAATGAACACCTGCAAAAAACATTTGTCCCCATCCACAATAGACATGAAGTTGGGGACAAAGTATGGGTCATGAATGTTGACAAGAGCAAGTTACAACCTGAAAAAGTGGGGCCAGCAATCATTCTGAAGGTAAACAACAATAACACTTACCTTGTGCAAGGGCTTGGAAAACAAAAACAAGACAAGACCCTACACCACAATTGCCTACAACCCTGCAAAGCAAGACAGAAACAACAGGAAACCGCCCTGCCCACCACAGAACAGCAACTAGTTCAATACAGCGCCCAGGCTCCTGGTAACCTCCCTGATGACCTGCTCCCAGAGGAGGCCGACCTTCAGTCAGGGGGGGGGGGGGTCAAAACTGCAGGCCCAACCCGCCAGCAAGGTTCCAACCAAGCGGGTTTATGACCTGCAATCTGATTATTTGGTCACTTGAAGCCAGATTAGGAAGATAACTCAAATTACTAAATCCAACAACATGAACAAATGATGATCCTTTTATGGTAGATACCTTGTTTTGGCGCTTGACTCATTACCAGGATCAAGCCACCTCCTTCTTCCATCCAGCCGTGTGATCACCAATCATGTTCCTGTTATCCTTGAATCACATGAACTATACAATCACTATCTCACAATAAAGATTATTATCTATCTTCTAAGTATTTTTCCCCTTGTAACTCTGCTAAAACAGCACAGTTACAACACAAAGTTCTATAGACTACAGTATAATAGAACTTTAAAGATAATTATGTTTATTGAAACTGGAGTACAATCTAGCCAGCAGCTGCAATCTATCCAGGTATAACTAAGAACTTGTTATCATCCTTTCACGTGTCTGTATCTATATATACTGCAACAACCCTTGTTCTTGTCCTTTCAGACAGTTATCAGTGGCTACTTTTGCAATAGGCCCATCTTTGCTGGCTGTGCCTATCCTGATTGGCTGTCCTTAGCACGTGTGTATCACAGTAAATTCCATAATGCCAGGATTATTTGGCCAAGTAGAAAAGCTCATAAAGCCAGAAAACCTTTAACCAAACTGACTGATTTAACAAGTTTGAATCAAATGGTTGATTGAAAATGGGTTAAAGCTGCTCCAGTTTGATAGTTGAATCTGATTCCCCCTTGTAAGCTGATGTTGATAAATTGACGTAATTTGAGGGTTACCTGATATGATCTTATTTATCAGCATGATCATCAGAAGTTGGTCACTCAAGGGTTCTTTGCAAACTAGACTAGATACTCAATTGAAAATGTGGAAGGAATAGAAGCCCAGGATCCAGGAAGTATTGCTTAGTCAAATTTTGATATATTGAATAACTTTCACTGTTTCAACTCTTAAGAGTTGAGTCCTCCCAAAATCTTTACTCAATAAAATCAAATATCCCTTGGTTTAACTTTAATTTCAAATGAATCCTGTATTTGGCCTTTTGCGCTACATTCCCTAAAATCTAATTCTAAGCCAGATCATTACAGAATAATGGGACCCTGCTGTTGGCATTTTGTTGTTGCCTCCGCCCAATGTTAATCCAATGCCTGCCAATCTTGGAGTTTTTCCTCCTACATTTGAAACTGAATGTCAGGAACCCATCTGCTTTGAAACATACCACCAAGAAGGTGTATGGCCACAGAAGGGTTCAAACCTGTAACCAAGAGGCTGATGGGGATGAACACCATTCCCATATGGAAGAGCACCCCAAGCAAACAATATTGCCCCAGAAGGGGATTAAATCTACCCAGGAGGAAGTAGGCTCCTAGGTATCTAATCAGGAAGACCAAAGCCAAGGGATGGAATAAGGTGGGTGAAGCAGGCTGACTATTGCCCATGACACGTGGTTTCTCCGTAATGGGAGGATTCAGGGACAAGGGCGTGGCAGTATACCAAATGCCTGATATCACTTGGCGCCACAATTTATCAAGATAGTGAGGAGTGAAAAAACCAGAATCTTCTCTGGTTCTTAGGGATATGCTCCCTGTAAAGGCCTGCACAAGTAACAACCAAACCAACCATCAATACCCAAATGCTCTCATTGGGAGGACTTGGGTAATCTCATGGCTTTGGATTTCAAATAAGGAAACAAGCAAGAGAAAATCAAGTAGGCTTTAGGAATTGACTTTATTAACTGAACAAGAAATAAAGGCTGACTATATCAGGATATATAGCATCTGATGAGCAAATTGCTGTTGGATAAGAGAGGGAGGTTTGAGAAGTTTGGGGAATTTGGCAGGGGATCCCCAAGAGGGAAGCAAAAGTTATTTTAAAATGAAAAAATTTAAAGCACTTAATTAATTGTGGGGGCCCCTATTGTGAGAGAGGGGGGCTAAAATAACTAAGTTTGGCTCCTATCCCGGTGAAAAAAACCACCAGGATTCCGCCCAGTGGAGAACTGGGACAGCTTCTCAAAGAGGGGACCACAAGGAGGACACGGGAGACATTTGAGGGACATAAGCGTTCAAACCCATCATCATCAGTCCGGTGAGCAACCAAGGAGTGCAGGTGGGAGTGGGAGGGAGCACCTCAGAGGCCACAAGTGGTACAGAATCACTCTTGACCAAACTGGGGGGAAGCATAGGAGACACATTCACCTCAGATGCAGGCGGGGTGTGATCCACGGTACCCAGATCCAAGTTGTTGCATGTCAAGCTCTTAACCACAGCCTCTCCAGGGAAGAGGAGACCACTGGGAAAATCCCAGAGACTGGAGGGATCTTCTCCCACAAGCCAGGCAGAAGAGGAGATTTTCCCCCACAAGTCTGGGGAAGTAGACCATAGGAGCAGCAAAAACAGGGCCAAGGAAAATACCACAAATTTGATAACAGGAAGTAGCATAGCTGTGTTCTACTCAAAATTTGAGTAAGGTAGGTGGTTTTGTTTTGAATTAAAACAACAAAATTTAGGCTTCCAGGAGGACCCACAGACAAGAGAACAGACAGGAAGTAAAAGGGGGGCACTTTGGAAGGCTTGGCAGTATACCCGGGTGCCTTGGAGACAAATCAAACTAAACAGGTTTGAAAATAAAGAATATTAAGAGAAATTCAAAGTAAAAGTAAGATTTTATATTGAAACTAACTAACAAACTTAGTTTTGAGCGTAAACGTTGAAAGCAAAAGCAAAAACACAAACAGCTATATGCTGAAGTTTGTTCTAGGGGTCCCAGGAGATGGACTGGGTTCAAAGCAGGGTGGTTAAAGTAAGAGTTATAGTAACAACTAACACTTTTTAAAATTTCTAGATGATGGGAGCCCAAACTGAGATCCAACCAAGGCTGTAAAATTTAAAAACAAGTGAAACAGGAACCAAACCTTTTATAAATTTTGAAAATATACAAGCAGGGGACTGGAAGTCCCCTTGCTGCATTAAAAGGGATGGGTTGCAAGTAAATGTGAATCACATGACATTTGGCTCTGGATCCAATTGGCTAGAAGAAAAACTTTGCTGGATAGGACCAGTGGGACTGAAGGGTTTCACTCAAATTTCCGCAGTTAGATCTGATTGGCTGGAAGAGGTACCAGGCATTTGGAGTTCACTTGAGTTGTCAAGCGTCAATGTGGCAATCTTTGATTGGCTAGCTCTAATGGTTTTTATAAGTGGGAAACACCAGGCTAATAAGTAGTCTAAATTAACCAGTATTTCTTCCTAGGAGGGAGCAACCAAAGGCAAGGGATCCATGGGGTAGGCTAGTCAAACCTCTCATCAACTGTGTGTGCTAAATCCTTTAAAGAATGGAGAGTTTGGCTGGCGTTTTTGGGCCTTTCTTGGTGCGGCAAGGGAAGATTGTGCAATCCAATGTCAGAGGTGGTAGTGAATTTACACCTATATCCCTAACATGCTGTTTATAAACAGCAGAGGAATTATACCCACTGGCCCCACATATTCTGGGGCCAGGGATAAGGAGCCCATCACAGGGGCCAACAACCACAGAATTTACAGCGTTTGGCGCTGGTTTAATTGTGTTTGTCATGGCCCATATCAGAGTCCAGCTGGACTCCCACAGAGGAGTCAGGCCGGGCCTGGAAGGCCAAATACAAAATAGGTACAATTCTGACCAGATAGTTGATTGCACTAGCTAGGGAACACCAACTCCCAGTATGGGGCACAGCTTGATCAGCCAGCCCCAATACTGTGATATAGACAAATCCCAACTTACTAAAGTCCTGGGAAGGAGGCACAGCTGGCAGGGGGGAGTAGGAGGAATCTCCAGCATGGAGGGAAAAATTATCATTCTTGGTGGCCAGGAGGGAGCAGATACGAGGGTGGCAAATTGTAGTGGAGTTATGAATGAATGAAAACATAATAGTTATATTGGTGCAAAAGTAGATAGTTCTTGCAAGAAAATAATAAATCCTGAGCATAAAATTGTTTGATTGAAGATGCAACAGTGAGAGGGGATGCCAGTATTCCCAGCTATATCCTGCTGGAAAACTGCAATTGGACTTACTGGCAGCTCCTTATTGGTTGTCAATAAATTATTCTCAAATTGGGTTCCATTGGTGACTCCTGGTTTGTCAGTATTGCGCTGGGAGTATGGGGGCAACTCATTTCTGTAATAGGGCGCAGAGTACTTAGCTTAAATACTGTCATATGTGAGGATATGATTAGTATTGTGGCAGAAGAATGTATTGGAAGAGTAATCAATAATTACTTTGAAGATTGGCTTCTGATCACACAGAAGCACTTTTAATAAGTTGAAAGGTATTTTATTATTAGGGGAAAAGTATTTATACCCTCTTGGGGAGCGTCTTCTTGAGTGTTGGCAATATCTTCTAGGACATTCCAACACACTCTTATTTTGGGTAGTTAGTGATCTAAGTTTGGCCATTTCAAACACGCCAACCAATGGGATTTAATTGCTTCACCCAGCACAGGTGGTCCTTGCTGGCATGGGGGTTTGGTATATTTTGAAGTCATTCATCCTGCTTAATTTGTGTTTCCACGTTGGCTGCTTAGAAATACAGTTGAATTAGGAAATCTGAGGTTATGGGGAATTGAACCCAGCGCTGCGGCGCTTGATATAAAAGTAAGGCAGTGCTGTGGCACCTGCAATATTTGCTAGGCAGCACTTGACATAGAAGTAGTTTAGCACTTTGGCGCCTAATCCAGTTGCTAGGCAGCGCCACAGCGCCTGTGTATTTTTAAAGTGCCACAGCATCAAATCATATATCATTTAATTGCCACGGCAACGCTTATCATTGGCTAGTTTAAGGCTCAGGTCAGCAGACTACTGCTGATCTAATATGCATATAATTTATACTGCCAATTTATGTTATTTGGTAGCTGCAATTCATATATTCAAGCTCTGTCATAATTGGCATCATTGCTTGGTCAAAATTCCCAACAGTCAGTTAGATAGATCCTTTCATTATTTTTGCCCTGGGGAAGCTGGCAGGGAAATTTTGGGCCATTTGGCAACCCAAGTCCCCAATTCTGGGTTTCAGAGGGTGTGAGTCAATTAAATTTTTTCCACTTGGCTTTGGGACAGTTTTCAATTGTCCCCAGGCTTGGCATTGACCAGTATTTGATTCTCCACTTGGAAATAAAGTTTCATTTGGGTTAATCTGCCTGATTGTTGACATGATTGTTTTGTCGCGCAATTGCTCCATAGCAGGTGTTGACCCTATGAAAAATAGGGTTTTTTCTGGCCCATTCTGGGCCCTGATAGTGTTGTTGCTGTGTTTATTCAAAATTGAATTCACAGCATCTTATTGGCTGTCACTAGATGAGAATGACCTGTTGTTCAAATACACTGCATTATTTATTGTTCCTAGAAGCCCATTGTTATCAGGAGGAGTCCAGGGTTTGATTTCTGTCCCTTCCAAGGGAGGTTGACGTTGTTGAATAATTTCAACGTTAAGAGATAATTTTGAACTTATGCTACACACTAAAATTTTCTTTTTAGGAGTGAAACTACTTTCTGTAGAGAAGGAGGATACCAAGGGTAAGATGTTACTTTCAGAGTTGGCAGGAATAATAGCATTGATGTTCCTGACACTGAAACTCTGGTTCTATCTCAATGTCCTGAATTTTATGCTGAAGACACTCTGATTCTCTTGCAGGCTATTTATCTCAAGCTCTATTAGTTTGGCTAATCATTTTACTTAACCCTAGCATCTCATTTGGAAATTTCACAAAACAGTATTTAAAGCTGTTGATGAGGAGCACCTTTTGGGGAAGCTTCAAATATGGAATTAAGAAAGAAGAGAAGTATATTTTATTTGATAATACTTTAGATTTATATAGACTTGGCTGTGGTGGAGATTTAGTTGGATCAAACCTAGGGGTTGGTCATGTGTGGGATGGGTTCAAGCCACTGGATACTTGGAAAGTCATGTGATATTGCTTGGCTGCCGTTTCTGTTATGTCAAACAGTATATTGGAAGGGCACCAAATTGGGCAATGCCTGGATGTTAAGTGAGTTAGCAATAGCAAGAATACTTGTACATCCAGATCCTTGACATTGTGTTGGTGGTGATTAATTAACTCCATGTGAATTTGGGTGGTGATTCCCCACCACTTGGAGACAGCTTCTTACTATCCGGCAATTTCCTTCACATTACTCAACTATTCTACATCTGAGTTTTTGAAAGCAGTTTTTCATGAATTTGTGTTTCTTTTCTTCTGTTCCATTGAGATATCTGTGTTTACCATGTTTATTTGCATCAGCTCTTTTCTGAGTTTTCAGTTTGGGCTTTTCTTTAATTTGCGGTTTCTATCTATGGTAACAGTTGTTGAGACTTTATCATCTGTTTCTTATTTCTGGTGTTATGTCATTTTGGCGCCTGGATTATTTTCCTGCTCCACCCACTGATAAAATTTGGTGTGAAGTTTTGTTGGCACTATCATTCTGCTATGATTCTATTCTTAGTCACAAATCTCAAGTTTATCATGTGATGACAAAGGTTTCAGAGGATACTTGTGAATGGTTGTTGTCTGCAGTGGAGTACAATCCACATGTTTTAATTAAAAGTGCATCTTTTTACCCTTTGTTAACTAATGTGTGTGTATCTTTTGAGGATCTCAAAGTATATTGTAAGTTATACGCCTTCCAACAGGGTACTACTCTTCTCTCAGTTTTCCTTCCTCAGTTTCTTGCCTAAAGCTGTACAATTGATGCTCCCAAAGTTAATAAGCTCTCAGTGATGTGGTTAGCAGTTGACCAGACTGCTCAGGATTTGGCAGTTTGGGATTCCCTGTTGACCACAACTGAGGCCAGGCAAGCCAAACTCTTTCTCTGGTCTCAAATATGTCAACTTCCAAACAAGGTGCTATGGAAATTGAAGCCAAACCTTGTGCACACTCCTGATTTTCTGGTAGCTGTCCTGTGGTGGCTTCAACTAGTCAGAGTCAGGATCACTCTCCTTGTATGTCTTCTGAGTTGCAATTGGCGCTTTTGAACAAACCTTACAAGGTAAATGAAGTGCCAGTTGTGGCAACCACCAAGAGCTTGCTGGCTATGCTCCAGCACATTGTGCCTGTAAAGTCTTTGTTAGTCAAGTTCAAAGAGTTACCTCTCATACCTATTGATTGTGATTATCCTGTCTTTCCTGAAGCCATCCAAGAAATTATCAAGCATTGTTTTCAGGAGCACCCTGTCTCCTTAGCTGCCGTCCATACCACCAAAGAGAAGCAAGATCCTGCTGAGGTTGCATCATTTGCGGCAAATAAATCTACTTCTGGTTACTTCTTTTTTTATGGTAGCATCAATAACGGTCAAACTATCTTCTGATCAGCTGTTCTGTTGGATATTAGCGCTTCCTAGAACTTCATGAGTGTCAAGACTGTAGACTTGCTACAGCTCAAGTCTCATCCTGGAATGCTGGTTAGGGGTGGGAACTGTCAAACATTTCCCTCTTTCCAGCTTAAGAAACTGGTGACACTTATAGTTGCAGGTCAATATTTCACTGCAAGGTTCTCCATTTGCCCTACTCTTATGTATCTAATTATCTTGGGAGTAGGATGGTGGCAGGACCATAATGTATCAACCCTACTAAAAGAAAATGAGCTGCAAGTGGACCATTTCTTGGGCATATCCATCCATATTCTGTTGTTGGGTATGTCAGAATTAGAGCAGTCTTCTCAGACAATCCAGTACATCCCTTTTTCTGCACCTGTTAGTTTGCAACTACTGGCATGCCTTCAACCCTGGTCTGTGGTATTTGACGCCACTAGGGGCAAGGTTCTCCCCAAGCACACTCAGTTTGACTTTGACTTTAAGGTTAATGTTGATCTTTTTTGCATTATGTCTCCTATTTACCCTTTGACCTTGAAGGAGGATGCACGTTTAGAGTAGTGGACTCAGGATATGTTGGCAAAGTGATACATCTTTAAGAAGGCTTTTTCAATTTGCTCTCAATTGCTGTTTGTCCAAAAATCTGATGGGTCTCTTAGACCTTGTGTTGACTATGGGAATTTGAACAACATCACAATACCTGACCCCTACCCTTTGCCTCTCAAAGCACAAATTTCTCAGTGTGTTGAGAAGGCAAAAGTATCCTTGAAACTTGATATTTTGAATGATTTAACCAGATTAGGATTTCAGAAGAAATGGAGTGGTTGATGGCGTTCAGATCTAAAAAAGGCATCTTTTAGTTCTGTGTTATGCCTTTTGGATTGAAGAATGCCCCAGCTTGCTTTCAGCAGTTGATTGACTCAGTTTTGGGAGATCTCCTGAGTGTATGTGCCATTGTGTATATGCCATTGTGTATATGGATGACATCCTGGTGTACTCCCTGGATGAGAATTCACATAAGGCCCATCTGTCAGAAGTTTTAGAGTATATCCTTCAGGCTAATTTGATCATCAAAAGGAGTAAGTATAAATTCTTTAAATGTAAGGTTACCTTTTTGAGTAATATTATCTTTGAGGATGTCCACACTATTGCCCCTGACAAGGAAGCCAAAGTTTGCAATTATACTACTTCTGTGACAGTATATCAACTTTGCAGTTTTCTGGGTACCTGTACCTTCTTGAAAAAGTTTATCCCTCATCTGTCTGAGATGGCAGGCCCCTTGTATTTGGTTAGCAGGAAAATGACTTTAGTCTGGACACCTGAGTGAGCAGAAGTGTTCACAGCAGTCAAGGGTCTTTTGTTGTCTTCTACAGCTCTGCAAAATGCAGACCCAGAGCTTCCTTTTGTGGTCTCCATGGATGCCTCCAAATATGCTGTGGCTGGTATGTTGCTACAAACTGCCGGCAATGGTGTTGAAAGACTGGTAGGGTACTTCTCCCGGAAGATGGAGGCTCAGGAACGCAATTAAATGATCTGCAACAAGGAATGATTAGTAGTTGTAGAATCTCTGAAGCATTGGCATCACCACCTCATGTTGGTGTATCATCCTTTTGTGATAAGAGCCAACCATAAAGGTCTCCTGTATTATCTTCAAACCAGGGTTTTTTGGGTTGCCATCCAGATAGTATGGTGATCTGACAAAATACAAGTTCTGTTACAAGTTTATTAAAAGAATTGATAATCACTTGGTGGATGCGTTGAGAAGAAACCCTTCCCATCTCCCAGATACTAGTATGGACATCAAGTTTAACACACATACTTTGATTCCAGATGAGGCTGTGGTTCCCTTTGTATTAACTCTTCCTGAAACGCTTGCTACAGTAGTTTTAAAAGCTATGGCATTAACCAAAAATACCTCATATTTAAACAAAAAGATTTCAGATTTGAACAAAATCCAAGTTGCACAAGATTCAGGATTCAAATAGTTTAAATATTTTTGGTTAATAAATGAACTGTTAAACAAAAAACAAAATTTTACTGGCCCATTATATGAAATTATAGAAAATATCAAGTGGCGTTATTTAAACCACAAACAAAATGAACTGACACAGAAAGTGAGATGGATGGATGCTATTCTGAAGTATATTATAATCCAATAAGGATTCATATGAGGCACCAACAGAAAGACTAAAATGAAACAAAATTTGAGCAATCTAGAAGCAATATTCCACAAGCACAAAACAAAATGAAGTCACACAAGATGTGTAGTATGAGCAGCCTAAAATAGAAATATAACAGTTTTACAGCCAATCAACAGCTATCCAATTTAGGAACAGAGATATTTTATTGATTTTCATGGATCCTGATTTGTATGAAATGGTTTTGAGAACCTTCCAAATATGGACTCAAGATTACAATAAAAAAATCATTAAATTTTAAAATTTCTACTTTTAGTGATTTTATCCTAGGTTTTTTACAATGATTTTTACTAACAATATCTTTGACAGCACAAGCAGCCAAGCCAACTTCAATGGAGACAAGGCTCAGACCGTGGAGGCACCCGTTTATAACCAAGCCTTTGAGGTGGGTAACAAGGAAGCTGACCTGTACCTGACCCCTGACCCATATGGCTTTAACTTGTTCAGTAGTCACATAGTGTCTAGCTCTGGCCCTGCTCCTATACCCACCCCTGCACAAGCTGCCTGCCAACCAACCAATCAGGATGACAATCTTGATTTGGAACAACTTCCTGCCACCAGCCAACCTGCCCCCTACAGCCAATCAGGCTTCAGCTCCCCTGGCCCAGCACCCCAAGCAACAAATCATCACCGCTCAAATTCTTCAGGAAATTGTGGCACTGAATCCACAGGGTCTGTCCTGGGAACAGATTGGCACCCAGTTGCAATTTACCCAAGCTACTGTCATGCAGGAATTCAACAAACTGATGAACAGGGGGAATTTTATTGGGATGGCCAAGAAGCCCAAGAAGGCCCCCAAGTCCCAAATCAACTAGGCATACCCAATTATGCTTGATCTCTTGCAGCAGGACCCCAAGCTTCCCTTGACCAAGGTCCAGAAATAACTTGTGCACCATGGCATTTGGGTCTCTGAGCGCATGGTGCAGCTCTGGATGTATGGAAAGGTGGCTTCCATACAGGTTCTTACCAATTTTTTTTGGCAACCAATGTGATGGCGCTGAGGATTCTTGTATGATCTAGACATTGAATCAATCCTGGTCTGATGCCTGACTAGTCAAACAGATGATATAATGTTTGTCTTGTACTACAAGTTATCAATTGTGTTTGACAATTTTGGTGAGCAAGGAAAAGCCGCTGCCAAGAATAGAAGGAAGAAGGTCAAGAAGGGGACTTTTATTGGTGCATTTCTGGCTGTTTAAGCCAAGGGTTTTGTCCTCTATTGGAAAAACTCAGCTTTCACTAATGACTACAAGTACAGCCAAATCCTAGGTGAATTGCTTGACTTCTGGGATAGCTCAAATTCCCTTCACTGGTGTCAGAAAATTGGGACCATGGTATTTTATCATCTGCCAGCTGATATCCTAAGTCTTCTAACATTAGGAAAATACAGAGAACCTGTGACTTTGGCGTAACATTTGGCCCAGAATATTTTGTTGTCATCAGAAGTAAAAATTCTGACAGGGCCCAAGGCCCAAAGGAATTGGGACACTTCTTCCTACTTCTGGAAATAGGTTCATATGTGTTGTCTCTATATTTTAATATAGATAATTATACTTTATGACAACAGTATCATCTTTTGATCTCCACTAATAAAGCCTAAGAGAGGATTTCATTAAGGAAATAAGACTTGGATCAATCATCAAGTCAATAAGGAATCATCAGTCTTTTATTCTATTAAACTGGCTTTAAGGCAGCCCGCCTGCCTGTGTTTTATCTGAGTTAGCTCACAACACTAAAAGAGACTGAAGTAGCATTAGGTTAACACGGCAGGAGGCCCAGCCTTTTTGGGGTGGTTTTAACTGAAGGCTAACTTGACACTTTTCACATATTGATTTCCTTTCTGTCTACCTGGGCTACTTCCAGGGCTAGCTAGCCAGTGGTTGGCTACTAGTTCACAGAGATGATTGTTTCACTAAATCAGAGCTACTCTAATACAATAGGCTCAAAGCCTTTTATCTTAGAGTGTTTGGCCTGACGTCCCAGTCTATGCTGGACTCTACTAGATGTAATACAGATGAAAGTTCTTATGAAGGCCCCCTATTTTAGGATTCAATTAAAGTTTAGAATATTAATTATTATGAAAAGTCTGTTTGAGGTGGATAAATTAATTGTGCAATAGCTGCATGTTTTTCTTATTAATTAAGAATATGATCTTTGTTAATGCCAGGATATGATTTGATTATTGGTTTCACAAATCTGTGGCCCGCATTATTTTGTTGAATCTGTTAATTTTTCAATATTCCAAAATCCTGACAACTGGGTTTTCTTGAGCCACAAGATGGAGGGTAGCTACACTGCCCTTGAGGCCATCCAAGGACGTGGACACCAGGCCTCAGTCTATCCTGCTGGCCACGCTGACATTAATCTTACAGATGTTGTGTTCTTCAACATTGGAGACAGTACAAGAGCGCCACCCTCAGGCTTTCAACAACCTCTATCTTGGGGTCCTTGACCACAATTCTCTTTTTGTTTGCCAAATGGTGGTTGACTTGTTTGCCCAAATTATCTTCCATGTGAATATGGGCAACCAATCACATAAAGACAAGTGCCTCCCCCCTTTGCCACAGCCACCTACCAACCCATCCAGCCAATGACAGACAAGGAATATAATGAGCATTATATGGCAGCCATCACACACAATCCTACTACCCTGCCACTACTACCCTCCACTTGCCAGCACCACCCACCAAATCACATACCCCCAAGCAAGCACTGGCTCTACGCCTTCCTTCCCGCACTATTCCGCCTACTAGGCATCAATCTTCCCTGCCCCCAATAAACTCCCTGTCACTAAACATTTTCTATTTATATTATCTTTATTATGAATTTCAATTGTTTATTTTCTCTTTGTTTATAGTTGGCTTTATTCTTTATGTTTTCTTTATTTCTATAAAATCTTATATTTACTATGCTGTGTATCTAGATCCAGTCACAGTTATTTTTAGAACCCAAACACAGCCCCTTGTGAAAATAGTAACAACAATTTGGTGATCAGCTTAATTTGAATTAAAAAATTATAGGTTAATTGTGTTTAGATAAAGTTGCTGCTGATCTGAATTCAAAACCTTAATAATAAACTTTAACAAGTAGGAGCAGTGTGATAGAGTGACTGTTGCGACACAAAGGGTCACTCAATAATTCTTTGATACATGTGCGCAAATTAATATGATTGGCTGGTTGTTTTTCTATTGAGTGACATTGCCACTGTGGCAAGTTGTTGATGGACTAGTGCCCAATCAGCAGCTGATTGGGCACTAGTCCACCAATAACTTGGCACAGCAACAATAGTGCACAATAGCAAAAGATCCAGCCAATCATATTAATTAGCGCATATACACCAAAGAATTATTTAATGACCCTTATTTCACAACAATCACTCTATCACTTGGCTCCTGATTGGTTAAAGTTTATCATTAAGGTTTTGAATTCATATCAGCAACAAATTTATCTAAACACAATTAACCTAGAATTTTTTAATTCAAATTTAGCTGATCACCAAATTGTTGTTACTATTTTCAAAAGGGGCTGTGTTTAAGTGCTAAAATAATATGGTGGTTATGGAAGCAATGGCAACACAAAGCAAACAACACATATTGAGGTAAGCGTAAAACATATACACAATGGGTAAAAAATGAGATAATGTAGTAAATGAAAAAAACAGGAATAAAAAATGTTGCAATAGTATCAGAATAATACAGATTTTATTGGGGTAAAAGCTATAAAAACATATGGAAAGATTAGTAAAAAATCAATGAGAGAACTCAAGAAGTTATTGAAGGACCTTGACTCTGCAATTGCAGAGGTCAAATAAATTGACCGCAAGGTCAAAACAAGAGTTAAGTCTGCCATCCTTAAAGGGACAAAATAGACAAGGTGTCTGCAAAGGCCCTTATGACCAAAATACCAGACACCCTTGTAATACCCAAGTATTGAGGATAAATCTTTAGTAGCATAAGATGGCAGGTTAGGCAGCCCAAAGCTTATAAGGCGTAGACAATTGGGTCATTATTTTTCTTTTTATGCCTAGGCGCCAGATTTATTCTTTTATAACTTAATTGCATTATTCATATTCAAATTATTCAGAAAGCTTAAAATACAATCAACAAATTCCAAAACTTTAATTGATCTTGGGCCTAGATGATTTTTTTAAAAATAAATCATCAATTTTAGAATTGAAAATTGCAACTTATAGTATTACTGAAAATATCTTAAGTGCTACTACAAACTACAAACCAAAAGTATTTATGATGAGTTGCATGGGAGAGTAATAGCAGCCCCAAAGCTATAAATGCTATTACCCTATCTTTGGCTCATCATAAATATTCTTAGTTTGTTTCAGAAAAAAATGTTGTTTTTGAAAGACTGATAACTCTATTTAAAATACACCCTCTAGTAAGCTGCCCTACTTCATGAACTTGCCCTAGTGCACCACTAGCATCTTCTTATATTTTTGTTTCTCTGGTATCATCACGTGATTTCAAATGATAAGTTATCTCAGAATATTCTGAGAAACTTTCAAATGTTAAGGTGAAGTATAGAACTTCCCATTTTTCATCAAATATGAAAGATTAATGTACAGATTTTTAACTTTGAGCTCTTTCCTTATAGGCCTAACTTTTCTCTCATAAATATAAAAGAATGACTTTTGAGAAATATTTGAGCCTGATAGTGCTGATTTATATAACTCTTCTTTTTTCTTCTTGCTCAAAAATATTTTTAATATCATTTATATTCTTAATATAAAAATGATTTTCTTTCTCTTTTAATGTTTTTGATATTACACCAAAGTGACCATCAACAATGCTTTTTCCATGACATTCCACAAAACAATTATATTTTATAGAACCCTTAATATATTTAGGTGCTTCTTTAAATAAGTAATATAAAAATTCAAATGATCTAAAATGATTTCTATTATCAGTCCATACTTTTATATTTTTTATTTTTTTAAATCTATCTAATTTAAGAATTTTTATAAAACACTCACCTGAAAATAAAGAATCATGTGATAATATTTGAGACAAAAAATCATGATATTCATATTTATTTTCTTGTTTTTCTTAAAAACTAATGCAAACCCTAATAATGAGATTGGTTTTTTTGTATAAAAACAATTATTGGTCTCAATTGGACCACCTCCAACCTTTAAGTTTTCTTTATAATCTATAACTACAACACAAGACTCATCATCTAATTCATTAATATCTTTTTTATATTCACAATTTTGATGAACATAAAAGTCTTGGTGCTGATTAATAGTCTTTAAGTCATTGTCTATAGATTCTGGTAATGGCAAGTTTTTACTTTCACATTCTTCTTTTCTTTTTTCTAAGGATGATTTTAAATTACAAATATTGCACATATCAGTTTGTTTTTTACTTTATATTATATTTTTAGGGATTAATTTATAGTAAGTAGAAATTGAAACCAAAATTTCATTTTTTATTTTCATATTTTCATATATTTCTTTTTTGTTTTAAGTAGAGAGTATTTAATTTCAGTTGAGTAATTACTCATCTCTTTTTCTATATCTTTATAAAAAATTTCAGGCACTTTTTTGTAAACTGGCTTGTTTCAAAAGAATTTTCCAGCAATTTTTCAATTATTTTTTTAGTTATTTTTTTTAATAATAGTTATTATTTTTTTGGCTTTTTTTTGTTTAAACTTACATTTTTATTTTTATTTATTTTTCTTGAGTATTCAAACTCACTTTTGGTTATATTAAAACCCATATCATTAAGCTCTTTTAAAGAGTAACTGGAAGTAACCAGAGATTGCAAGGCTGGGAGATGTTTTTGGGGAGAAGATTTCATGAGATCCTTTAAGTTTTCAATGAACTTATTGTCTTTTTGAATTTGAATAGTTGGCAGGAACTGAGCTTTCCCAAATTCAGTTTGAGTAAGGAAGTGCTTGATGAAATTATCAAGATCATCACCAGCAATAAAGAGGAATGCCTTTTTTAACATTGCAATTCTCTCTCTTTTTGTTGAAGCTCCCAAGGAAAAAAGGGTAGCATGGCAGAAGTAAATTTAACTGAGGACATGGTAGTATTTTGAATCTGTAATTAGGTCAGATCTCTGAAATGGGCCTTAATGTTGGAGTAGTTATGATTAGAATGTGGCCTTTGAATGGGGTCTTTTGGATTAGAAGCTTTGTGGTGCTTTAGCTCTTATATACCAAGCTAAATGACACCATTCTGAAAGAAATGGTGTGATAGCTTTTATTATAGTTTGAACTTGAATTTATGTTTGCAGAATTGATTAAATACCCAGTTTTCATGCACAAATGATACATGTGAAGCAGCTAAACATTATTTTACATCATATCCTCTTTGTAATCAATGCAAATCAATTAAAATGATGTATTCAGTTAATTGTAACTCTTCCGCATATTTTTAAAATGATAAAATATTAAAGAATTCCATTTAAAGAATGCATAATTTGAGGTTCAAAGCTCACTTGAACCTTAAAATCAATCTAAACAGTGATAAAAACACCCTAACTTCAAACTGTCATAAAATCCTAATTAATTGAGCTTTTTAAATAAAATAAAAATGCAAAAATAAAGCTCTCAATCTTATCTTTAATTTTGTCAAATAAAAAAAGCTAACATATATTAAAAAAAGAGTATTTTTTAGCTTTGAAGTGATCTACTTTATATCATTAGATATAATCATATAATAAAATCTGGATTATACTCTTTAAATTACTTTTTCTTTAATATTGAGCATATTATACATATTAAAAATCTTTCCATCAATAGGAAAGATAAGATTCTTAGCATCATTTTGATAGTTTACAGTGTGAAAAAATATTAATTTTTCATTGAGTTATTAATGTTTTAAATATAAAATATGTAATTAGTTACTTTTTCAAAATTGAACTGTGTTATGCTGCGACTTGAGCAGCATGTGCATTAGAAAATGGCCTAATCCCTAAAATAATGATCCAATTGGATAGAAGTTCACTGCCTGACAGAAGGCTTTGGCAAGGATGTTGCATTCTCCAAGGCTGCCAGCAAGGTACAGTAGCGTAACTGCAGGGATCACATAATTAGCCAAGTTGGGAGCTAGGCAAAATGACACCAGAGGTGTCCATGGGTTCAAATCTATTGAGTTGAGGTGATTTTGCTTATTGTACAATATCCCTTTTGGTCCCTGTGGTTCAGGACCAAACTGAGCATAGGTTGGCTGGTTGCCCCCTATCCCAAGGTAAGCTGTCAAGACAGCTGTGAAGATGATACAGTTCATCTTCTGACTTGGGGAGGGGTAATGGGTTTAGTAAGGTTACTTGCTTAGCTCAGGTAAAGGATTAATTAATGTGATAATATTGAGGATGATATTCACTCAATGATAGCACAAACTATCATTGAGGGGTTTGTCTTTATTTATAATAGTGGACCTGCAAGGCATGATTATTGGAAGGCATAGTATTGGGGAACCAAGAGTCTGAGTTGCATCTGTTATTCACTTTTCTGGATTAGCTTGGGTGGCTGGCAATTGAGAAGGTTTGGCTGGATCCCAGTTTTCATTGACATAGTGCAAGTTGGGCCTTCTTCATGCATCCAAATTCATTTACTGAATTTGGTGCATGATTTTCACTGTTGGAGAGCCTGTCAGTCCATTCCCCATTTGGTAAGCTCCAAAATTGGGCAGCAGTTCCTCTCAAGTTTGGCTTTGGGGAAATTGCCTTTCCTGGTTTCCTGATTTGGCTATTTCCCAAAGGAGTGGAGGGGACTGGCCTTCTGGCATGGGAGGGCAAAGGCAGGCAGGCAGGTGGCAGGCTGGCTCATGGGTGCCTAGTTTGAGGATGGCTTGCAGGAGGAGCTGGCAAGAGTGGTGGGCGCCTGTGCAGTGGCTGTGGGCATCTGCTCAATGGCAACAAGCGTCTGCAAGTTGATGGTGGGCAACAGCTTGGTGATGACAGGCTTCTGCTGGTGTTGATGTGTATTTTCTTGGTGGCAACAGGGGCCTGCACAGTGGCAGTGGGGGTCTTCACAGTGGTAGCAGGTGCCTGCATGTTGACAGCGGGAAACGGCTTGGTTGCAGTGGGCTTCCTCATGATGGCAGCATCTATCTGCTTGGTGGCTGCAGGGCTGCGCAGTGGTGGTGGACGTCTGCTTGGTGACAGCAGGAGCCTGAACATTGACGGCGGGCAACAGCTTAGTTGCAGCAGGCTTATGTGTGGTGGGGGGTATCTGCTTGGTGGCAACAGGCGCCTGCGCCATGGTGGTGAACATCTACTTGGTGGCAGAAGGGGTCTGCACAGTGGCAGCAGGCACCTGATGTTGACAGCAGGCAACATCTTGGTTGAGGCAGGATTCAACATGGTGATGGCATGTATCTTCTTGGTGGCAGCAGGCACCTTTGCAGTGGCAGTGGACATTTTCTTGGTGGTGGTGGGCGCCTGCGCGTTGACGGCGGGCAAAAGCTCGGTTGTGGCAGGCTTCTGCATGGTGGAAGTGTGTATCTACTTGATGGCAGAAGATATCTGCACATTGGTGGCAGACGTCTGCTTGGTGACAGCGGATCTCTGCATGTTGGTGGTAGACGTCTGCTCAGTGGCGGCAGGCGCCTTCACGTTGACGGCAGGTGACAGTTTTTTGGTTACACAACTATAAGTGTCGGGAATATTCTTGACACCCCTGAGAAGACAATCAAGCACTTACTAAACATTCAGAAGACAGTGGTCAAGGGCCTCCAGTTTAAGGCGTACAATCTTTCTGCACTGTCTGTCTGGGTTGACAACCCTGAGATGTATACCCACCTCAAACCTTCAAAGTGCGCAAGAAAAGAGGATACAGAATTGCCTGCCCAACTGCTTGCACCAAGAATGGCAAAACTGGCTGAGGCTACAGGCAAAGAGGAAACACGTGAAGGTAGCCTAAAAAATTAGTAAAAATTCAAAATTCTTACCAATTTTAAAAAACATAGACGGTGAAATCTGTCAAGTCTTGGTCCCCCTTGTCCCTGCCACATTTTATGCAAATTATGCTACTCATGTGGCAAAGCTGCTGTTTATGTCTCCACCTGTTTTGCAGGAGCTTAGGAAACAAATCAATGTACTTACCAATGCCCAGGGAGGCATTGGCTGGGCTCACACATGGCAAGGGGGCATCCAAGTGGGCAGTTAATGCCTACAAGAATGCCCAATTGGTCCGCCTGGACCCAGTAGCCCTCAATGGAGTTTACTGTGTAAACTCCATTGAGCTTGTTTGGGACATCCTGGCGACACTCCCATTCAAGAACATACTGGAGATGGGCCAGGACCATGTGGCTGCTTGCTTCTGCTTTCTGTTGGAGCATAGACTCTCTTACCTATTGGAAAACTTTGGGCGCAAGGTGTCAAAATTGGCTGTTGCAGACGCAACAGCCACAAAGAAGAAGAAATCATCCTTGCCAACAAGATGGGGGTCCTTCAGCCATGGAGCTGACCTTTGCAAAGACCAAGCATGAAAAGAAGATCAGCACAGTATACAACAAACTTTGCAAGTTTACTGAAGCCTTTGCTGGGCAAAGGCTTCCCCTTGTTGTTTACCTTAGGTATCTCTCCTACTTTGGGATGAGCGCGTCTGTAGAGGACCTTGATGGGGTCCTTCTAGGAATTGACAAGGCCAGGCTCTCCCTAGACGGGAAGAAGGCCCCCTGGGTATGACTTGGTGGATCACGTCATCCAGGACACCCTTGTACTGGCTGGTATCTACAGGTTTGCAGCCCCACCAGAGAAGCTGCTCCTTCATTTGCACCTGAACCTACTCCATTCACCAGCAGGCAGGAGTATTTCAACCAGGGTGTATTCATCATCTACGGTATGACAGTAGAAGTTGTGTGCCACCTCTATCACCAGATGGGTACATGCAACAAATTCACTACAGGCGCACTCAATAAAAACCTTGTCCACCAATATAATTCTTCACTTTTAAATTTTACTTTTTAAAATAATTAATTTTTCCAACTCTTATTTTAGCAAAAGCTGTTTTGAAAAAAATCCCAGTGAATGTCATCATATACCCATAAATACATTTACTTTAATAAGACTTTCTTCTACTGTGTACAATTTACATTTAACTTTTTTAATTTCATTTTTATATATTTGACAAGAGTGATATAAATCTATATAATTAATCCAGTATCAAGTGTTCGGGATAGCACCAGATACCATAATAAAATAATTTAACAAAAATAAACAAATAAATTAAAAACCTTCATTAATGATCCAGTCAAATGCAATTGTGGGCTTAGAAGCTTCTAAATATAAAATAATAATTAAAAAATCTTAAATAGTAAATTAGAGAATATAAAATAGTTGGACACATTAAGCCTTTAATTGATTGGCTGTTTGGCAAGGCAAACGGGGATGAACAAATCAGTGTGGCCATAGAATTTGTCACAGTCTCAGCTGGGAGGGTGTGGATCCCAGCCTTCAGCAAATAAAAGAGGTCCTTGGTCCCAGTTGGGGTCCCTTGCTTGATAATTTGCTTGAGCTATCTAAAAACATCCTCAATGGGATTTAGGAAAGGAAAATAGGCAGGGAGGAAGAGAAGGAACAAATTTGCTGTGGCCAATTGCTGGGGGCCCACTGAAATGCAGGTGTCAATTGATGGAAATTCAGCAAGAATATCTTCCACCTTGTGGAGACCAATGTTGTCCAGTACTATTACATTGGTGAAGCCTGGGCTCGTGTGTGTCAGGTATTTCTTTGCTGCCTACTTCAATTATATGGGTAATGCCTTACAATATTTCAAGGAAAACAGAACTAGCAATCAGAGTCTAGACACTGATTTTACCTTAAACACTATCCCAGAAAGGGATCAAACCCAAAACCCTACAGACAAGCCAACTGTTAGTATATACTATCTGTATGATGTTATATTACCTATTTATATTGGTTCCCTTCGTTTGAAGTTCATTTTTGACTTTGATTTTGCTCCGGAACTCTTAAAAAACCATTTAAAGTATGTCACTATATGCCCAAAGCCTGATTGGCTGCCTTGGTTCACTCTGCTGCTCTCAATTCTAAGGTCTCTTCACAAGGACATGGCTCTGTACTCTAATTTCCAATGTATTAAGACTTTAACCTGCTTAATTGTTTCTTCTCTTATTTCTTACTTCTGGCTCATATATTGCAACTATAAGGCTGTACAAACCATTCAGTTCCAAAATAAGTCATATGTACAACAGGTATTATTTTTAAACAGTACCCTCATGAAAATCACTGTCAAATCACCCCCTACCATAAGATCCTCTTAAATAACCCAGCCTAACTCTTTTGGTATTTAAGAGAGTTATTTCTATCATTTTCACTTGTTCCAACAATAAAGACTTTATCCTACACCTGCTACTCATTCATCTTATGATAACATATTTTGAAGCCATGAGAGGAATTCTATTCCTGTTCTGGTTTCTAGCTTCCTTCTTGCCAGTGGTATCAACCTTGGAAAACCCAACACCTAAAACTGACTGGTACAACTCTTCTCCAGATGACGCCCATCAAAAGGAATCCCTTGCCCACAGATGGTTCAAATACCCCTCTGGCCACTGGGGACGTAAATTCCAATATGGTTATTTGTTTACTCTGCCTCCTACAGAACCTGCTCTGGTTAGAACTTACGCCTCCTTCTACCTCTTGACGTACATAGTGGGTTACTACCTACTTGGTTGGTTCAGTTCTATGTTCATAAGATTTGCTTACCTGGGACACCTAGGACACCTCACAATGGTCACGGTTCCTATCGGCTCGGTAATAGCAGGATTTAACTTAGGGGCCTTGGACCACCAATTAGGGAACTTTTCCCCTACCAAGTGGGTCCCTGACAGTGTGTCTCAGGTGCTCCTGGACCAATTGGAGGAATGACAAGAAGGTACAGCTGTTGTGAAAACTCAATATCATTTGATACAGCTTGATTCCCTTTGGACCAAGGAGAGCACCATGGAATAGGCTGTGGCGTGGACTGCATCACACAAAACACCCTGTCATTTGAGCCTTTGGGAACATACCCATACCCATTGTGCATTGACAAGGTGAATGCTAATTTGTCAATATAGTAAAATTTGACTGTCCCCTTGGCTTTGAGGGCAGTGTACAATGCTGCATATTTTTTCTGTGTCTCAATGTTGATTGGGCTGTTCCAATTGTAGGGGGATACCCTTAGTTTTTTCCAGGAAAAGTAAATTCCCTTTCACAGATGGTAGTAAAGAAAATTGAAGCCTTGAACCCAAAAGTAGATTTAACCATGGCCTGTATATTTGCCAGTTCAAGATGGAAATATCAGATTATCCACTGGTGGATTGCCCATTTGTGCTCCTTGGTGAGCATGGTGGACACGTGCAGGGATTTCTCTGCGGCAAAGACATGGCCAGTATTGATGAACTTATTGAAGGTCTTCAAGGCATACTTGGGATCCACCCCAACAAGAGTCACAGCTGCCTTGTAGTCACCAGATTCCTGCATGAGCCAGAGAAGGACAATCTGCTTGATATTGTGGATGTGCTTCTGAGCAGGCTTTGTGGGTTCAGACAAGCCAGGATCCTGATTTGTGACAGGCTTGAAGGCATGGGAACCTTGGTATAGAAGGCTGCAACCTTCTTTAACACCAGCTGTCTCTTGCAAGTTCTGTAGAACTAAGACTCCTTGTCCTCTTCCTGGTTGGCATCACTGATGTATGGCTCATAGCTAGTGTCAAGTACAGGCTTAACCTTCTCCAGTATGGCTGACAGGACTGAATCCTGGCAGTAAACAGCATCAAACACATACAAAGTAAGCTCTACCTCCTTGTTTCTAACTGTTTTAGTAGTGGTGACCTTGGTGGAATTCAGGGTCAGCTTTGGGACCCAAGGGTTGATGCTCTGAACCCTAGAAGCTTGTGCTCTCTGAACCAGCTGTGTCAGTGCAGTGTCACTTTTGAACTCTCCTCTATTTCTTTCTTGAGTAGGTGCTTGTGTTGCACTAACTCTATTCTTCAACCCGTAGGGGCAACTGTGGTGCACAACAGCTGCATTGGTACTCTGTTGTTGTGTTCCTTCCATTTTAAAATTTAATAAAATATTAAATAAATTTCAATTAAGTTATTCCCTAATTTTATTTTCTGCTTTTATCTGAATATGGATATTTAGTCAGAGTTTTCCCCACCCAATATCCCAATTAAAGATTTTTTATTTCTTGATTAGTTGTTTTTGGTTTTACAACTCCCATTTTAGAATACCAAAAAAATTCCACCCTTTTTCCCAGATTTTACTGCCAAATTCAAACACTCATCACAATTTTTTGAAAATTTTGTGTTTCAGATTTTGTGCCATATTTTAGATACCTTGGTATCATTATTGATCACATATCATTGTACACAACATTTGATTGATTTTGTTTATATAGTGAGTTGCTATTAAATTTGGTTTTGGATTGAGTTTTGACTTACTGCGCATGGGTGTATTTCATCACCAATTCACATAGTAAACATATGTACACCAAAGGTCAAATCACATCATTTTTTTGTGAATCAATGTATTTTTGGAATTTATTTTGAATAGTCTTGCTTGTCGTGTGAGCACTTCTTTTCTGTGTTGACCCATTCTGCTCATTAACGCCAAAAATCCCTGTTGACAGATTGTATATTTTAACCTGATAGTAGGATTTTGCCTAAATCTGAAATCATTTTTTTAGAATCTGAGGTATTTTTGGTTGTTGCCATAGCCTTTAAAACTACAGTACAATGTCTTTAAATAAGGGCGTAGACTTAGACTTATTTTTCAAAGTTAAGTTCTTGCAGCCTCTATCCAAGGGTTATGATAGGTTACTGAAACTAGCATGTGCACATCTGGTAGGCCAGCCACAGGGTTATCACAAGATAGGACTAATTCTTTATCATCAAGGTTGCTTGTGGGTTCCAGCGGAAACCATTTGGGACAAAATCATGGAGGCCTATCACATCTGTCCTATGGTAGGCCACCCAGGGAAAAATAAAACAGTGTAACTAATTTGCCAACAGTTTTCTTGGAAAGGTTTGACGGTGCAGGTAGCAGCTTACGTTTGAGACTGCCTGGTATGTGTTTGGTCCAAGACAAGCAGTAACAAGACTACTGGTGGGATGCCAGAAAACAAGGCATAAATTTCTATTATAGGCCTATGATACCTGCATAATGGATCCTATGCATTCATGCACATTATGGTGTATACATATATAAGTCCCTTGTCATTCACAATAAACAATGTGGTACTTTTCTACAGGGCCTCTATGGTCAACTCAGGGGAGTCCTTACCATAAGGACTTAGCGGGCTGTGAGAGGGGATGGTGCTAATTAATAGCACTTATGGGAGGAGGCAGACAGTGGTCTGTCTTGTATACCTGATAGGAGGGTGGAGGATAGAGGTAGGAGGGTGTATATTGGCAAGAAAAACAGATAGGTTATGGCACTTACTGCATTGTAACACTATCTTAGCAATACAGCAATATATATCTGTGAAGATATTGGGTAGAGCATCTATAGTAAATATCACAGTACAGATAACTCATAGCAATAATGATATTCTATAACATAAGTTATGGGGGAACAGACAGAGCTGTCTGGGACTTGCTCTTTCTATCAGAAGAATGGGAGGAAGCAGGTATTAACCAGGGTTTCCTATGTCCACAATAGGAGAAGGAAGGGATAGCACTTGTGGTTGGGCCTGAGACATTAGCCTGGTAGGGGCGCTAGTATAGCAGGGGGACTTTCCTGTCACCTTTGGTCTCTGCAACAGGAATATCAGGGGCTTTCAAATGAAGGGTCTGGTTAAAGGACACTATCTAAACAGTAGAAATGTCCAGCCAAGTGCAAAGCATAATAGGTCAAAAGGTAGAGGTAAAAGTAGGTCAAAGTGGGTCTTATTTGTGATGCCAGAAATTAGCACTCTAAGGTGAAAACTCCTATGTGTACTACTAAAGGTGCACTGTATTCAGTACACTATCTTATGTGTACTATTTAATGTTCACAGGTACTAGATCCTCTATTCTGATTGTGGAATCCTCTCATCTGACAGTTGAATCTCTTGAAACCTTTGAATTCTCTTATGCTGCAGATGCTATTTGTGCCTGATACTCTTGAAATTACATTATCAATGCTCTGATATTATTGTATTCTCTACTCTGAAACTGTCAATGCATTTCCTTTAGGCTGATTCCCTGATTTCATCAAAGTACATAATAGTACATATATAAGTCTCTCATCATTCACAATAAACAAGACCCTTTTGACTCCACTTTGACCCACTTTTGACATACATTGCTCTTTGCACTTGGATGGACATTTCTACTGTTTAGATAGTGTCCTTTAACAAGACCCTTCATTTGGAAGCCCCTGATATTGCTGTTGCAGAGACCAAAGGTGACAGGAAAGTCCCCCTGCTATACTAGCGCCCCTACCAGGCTAGTGTCTCAGGCCCAACCACAAGTGCTATCCCTTCCTTCTCCTATTGTGGACTTAGGAAACCCTGGTTAATACCTTCTTCCTCCCATTCTTCTGATAGAAAGAGCAAGTCACAGACAGCTCTGTCTGTTCCCCCATAACTTATGTTATAGAATACCATTATTGCTATGAGTTATCTGTACTGTGGTATTTACTATAGATGCTCTACCCAATATCTTCACAGATATAGATTGCTGTATTGCTAAGATAGTGTTACAATGCAGTAAGTGCCATAACCTATCTGTTTTTCTTGCCAATATACACCCTCTTACCTCTATCCTCCATCCTCTTATCAGGTATACAAGACAGACCCCCTGTCTGCTTCCTCCCATAAGTGCTATTAGTTAGCATCTCCCCTCTCACAGCCCGCTAAGTCCTTCTGGTAAGGACTCCCCTGAGTTGACCTTAGAGGCCATGTAGAAAATTACCACAGCTGTTTTGTTGTTTCCTTTATAACCAGCTACAGGGCCCTGGGCGTTGGTGTTGGTGGATTTTATTGGTGAACTTACGGATTCTAATGGGCTTAATGCAATAATGGTGGTGGTAGATTGATTCACAAAAATTGCACACTTTGTACCCTGCTCAACCATAATTACTTTGGTAGAAACAGCTAGGTTGTTTGCAAATAGAATTTTCTCCCTACATGACATCCCAATGAGGATTATAAGTGACTGTGGGCCTCAATTTATTGCTCAGTTCTGGGAAGATTTTACTGGAATTCTTGGTATCAAATTGTGCCACTCCACAGCTTTATATCCCCAATCTGATGGGAAAATAGAGAGGGTAAACCAAAGTGTGGAGGTCCATCTGGGCTGCTACACTAAAGTGCAACAAGACAGCTGGTGTGCTAACCTACCCATGGCTGAGTTCACATACAATAACACTCCACACACGTCAACTCAGGTTTTGCCATTCTATGCCAATGTAGGTTAAAATAATTCATCCAACATGGTCCTTGTTTGGTTAGCAACATAGAAGCTGCAACTGATCAAGCGCTGTATTGAGGTGGGTTCATCAAGAACTTCAGGTTATTCTTGCTGCTGCTGTGACAACTTACAAGAAATATGCAGAATGCAGGCGGCAGGAAGGTCCAACCTACTAGCCAGTTGATCTGGTCATGATGGATGCCCGCAATATGAAACTGAAGGTCTCTTGCTGCAAATTAGGCCTCAAGCAAGTAGGTCCATTCAAAGTTAGAACATCAAATTGGTCCCTATGAGTATCAGTTAGATTTACCCCATCCTTTAAGATTTTCCCTACCTTCCATGTGTACTTACTCACTCCCTTTAAATGTACTGGGGCTCTTCTTCCTAACCCATTCTTTTGGAAGGAGAACCTGAGTATGAATTAAATTGTATTTTGGCTTCCCAAAAGAATTGACATCAACTGGAATATTTGGTGTCTTGGAAAGGTTATCCCAATTCCAAAAATTCATGGGTTCCCCACTATGATTGTTCCAATTCCCCAGATCTTATCCAAGAGCTCTATAATCACAATCCAACTGCCCTTGTTCACCCCAAGCTTACCTTAGCAGCAATAAAAATCCCTCATGCCCACAAGAACTTCTCCTTATCACATCTCCCTATGGTGGTATTGTGCCCTGGGCTAAAGCAGAGGGTAATATCACGGTAAATTCTATAATGCCAGGATTGTTTGTCCAAGTAGGAAGGCTCAAAAAGCCAGAATACATTTAATGAAATTGACTGATTTAAAAGACTTGAACCAAACAGTTGATTGAAAATGGCTTACAGCTTCTCCAGTTTGCCAGTTGAATCCAATTCCCCCTTGTAAGCTGATATTAATAAATCAACGTAATTTGAGGGTTACCCAATGTGATCTTATTTATCAGCATGGTCATCAGAAGCTGATCACTCAAGGGTTCTTTAAAAACTGGACTAGATACTCACTTGACAATGTGGAAGGAATAGGAGCCCAGGATCCAGGCAGTACTGCTTAGTCAAATTTTGATATATTGAATAATTTTCACTGTTTCAACTCTTAAGAGTTGGGTCCTCCCAAAATATTTACTCAATAAAATCAAATATCCCTTTGTCTAACTTTAATTTAAAATGAATTCTGTATTTGGACTTTTGTGCTATATTCTCTACAATTTAATTCTTAGCCATATTATTACAGGAAGATGGGGCCCTGCTATCAAAACTTTGTTGTTGCCTCCGCCCAATGTTAATCCAATGCCTGCCAATATTGGAGTTATTCCTCCTATGTTTGAAACTGAACCTTTGGTTCATCTCAATGTCCTGAATTTTATGCTAAAGATACTCTGATTATCTCTCAGGCCATTTATCTTGGGCTCTTTTGGTTAGGGTTAATCATTTTGCTTAACCCTAGTATCTCATTTGGAGATTCAAAAATCGGCATTTAAAGCTGCATTGGTGGTTAATAATTAACTACATGTGGATTTGGGTGATGATTACCCACCACTTGAAGACAGCTTCTTATTATCTGGCAATTTCTGTCACAGTGTGCTGCTACTGGCCTTAACAAGGCGTTTATGGCACTTCAGCTACAGTCTACACTCTTCTTGAGCTAGCCTACTAGAAATAATCAATTGGTTGTATCTTTCTGCGCCTATTAAGGCACCAGGAAACTACAATGTATTTGGTTGAAACTTAGCAATAGTCCAAGTTCTATCCTCCTACTTTGGAAGGTAGAATTCTGGTATATATGTTTTCCACTTTTAGGGTTTAATCAGTGATTCTTTTCTATCTGACAAGCCTTCTGCTTATTAATATACTGATTAAAATAGGGGATTATACACTGTATAATAGCTAACTTAATCCAATATTGGCCTGAGGATTATCTTCTGTGTAATACTGACCCAAACTGTAAAGGAACCAATTATCTGCCATGTAATGCTGATGTGAACTTGTTGTTTCCTAGTCTTTTGCACATCCCTTGTTTGATATATGCATGTACTCCTTTTGAGATGGTGGGGCTGAGTTGATACAAAGTCCAGTTGATGGTGTCAAAACGGCAGGCTTGACCCACCAGCAAGGTTCTGAGCAAGCAGGTTTGTGACCCACAATCCAATTACCTGGCCACTTGAAGCCAGACTAGGAAGTCAACTCAAATTGTCAAATCCAACAACATGAACAAATGACAACCCCTTATGGTGGATACCTTGTTTTGGCGCTTGACTTGCTATAAGGATCAAGCCATCCCCTTCACCATCCAACTGTGTGATCAACATAATCATGTTCCTGTTATCTTGGATTCACAATGATTATATAATCACTATCTCTCAATAAAGATTATTATCTAGTTTCTAAATATTTTCCCCCTTGTAACTCTGCTAAAACAGCACAGTTACAACATTGGTAGCATAGGTAGGTTTTCATCCTACCTCATCTTGTAAAATTCTGCCTGTTGCCCGTGCTTGCCACAGCCAACAAATCCTTGACAGAATCATGTCTGGCCTTCCACTGGACTGGAGCCCATACAACCCTGGTGCCAAGATACCTGATAGCTTTGTCTTGTACCAGAACACAGTGATTCCACTACCTGTCTTCAACGCCATGTCTTCACAAGGTTTCTCCATATGGCCACCACCATTCTGCAACCAACTGACAAAAACACCATGCCTGCCTACGTAGCCCAAAGAATACAAGTTGCTGCCTTAGAACCTTTTGCCAGGGCCAACAACAACAACACTGCCACATGGATCTAGTCCGCCCAGAGCAAGCTGGCCCAGATGGAGTATCCACAGAAATTTTGGATTGCAGAAATCTCCATCCAACTGACTCACAATGCTGGCACCTGGTGTGACAAGTTTTACAATGAACACACCAATAAGAACTAGGAAACCTTCAAAAAAGACTTCTTGGCAAGGTTTGTGCTTAAGGACATGGCGCTATGAATAAAACACCAAATAAAGAACCAAACCCAGACAGGCACCATGAAGGAACTCACCCACGCCTACAAGGAACTCCCACTTTGTGCACCCTCTGACATGGCCTTTGACACCCCAGCCACACACCTCATGTACTATGACACCCTTAAGTTGCATGTAATGAGATACATGAACCTAGACAAGGTGACCAACCTGCAAAGCCTGTACCGCAAGGCAGAGAAAGCAGAGCAAATATCCAACACCTTCCATAAGGCACAAACTGTAAAACAAGAGAGACCCAAGGATTCTCACACAGGCATATGCTCCACTTGACCACCCCCTGGAAACAACAAGAATAACACCAATCATAAACTCACAAGTTCAAATGGACATGGTAGTGGGAACAATGGCCAGTCAAATTTTACTCATTTCTGTATCACTGCCAGGCAAGGCAATCAAGATAAGGGAAAAGCCCAGGGAGAGCATTAAGCAAGCCAAGCTCTCCCCACACAACTCCTGACTTGCCAAATGATGAGTACCAACCTAAGGACATGGACCAATGCCCAATGATTCAAATACCCTTGGAGGACCTGGTACTGTACACCATTGCCAGACATCCCAATAAACTAATATCCTATCCTTTCTTTTTTTTCAGTTACACAGGCTCAGCACTCCTGGACTTGGGCGCGGATTGAACCCTAGTCAACAACAGCCTTGTAGACAAGTATAAGCTAGCCACTAATCCTTTGCAGATTAAAAACGTGGTTTTAGCTGATGAACCTTACATTGCTGTGACAAGGGAAACCACCCCCTTCTCCATAATGCTCTAGAATCTACACTCCATCATCCAAGGCCCTATCATTGACTTTCCAAAGTTTGACATTGTACTGGGGTTAGATTGGTTACAAAAGAACAACCTTCACCTAGACTGGGCAACCCTAGTGTCAACTTTAAGCATGAAGGTATCAACCACCAGATCTACCCTGAATCAGTGGACCAACTCCTATGCAACCACGTCTTTATGCGCATCACAGAGACCCTAAACAAAAAGGAAAACCTGAAGGCAATTGACTGGGACTCCTGCCAGTAAAAGATCATACACTTCAAGGACCACCAGGATACCTCCACACTTCAGGATTGCAAAATTGTGGCCCGCCATCCAGAAATCTTCAAGGAAGCCCTACCTGGGTTGCTCCCAGAGAAACACATTCAACACTCCATCCAGCTCAAAGGAGCTGTACTCAAAACACGTCTCATCTACAGGCTGACCCCAAACAAAGACAACTCCCTATGCGCCTACCCCAAGGAAGCGTTGGAGAAAGGACTTATTCACCTCTCATAGTCTCCCTTTGGGGCCGCTGTATTCTTAGTGGCCAAGAAGGACAGTATCTTGCGTCTGGTCACAGACTATCAAGCCCTAAACAAAGTTATCATCAAGAATTTTTATCCCCTACTACTGATTGACAACCTCTTTAAAGCCCTGGGAAGAGCCACAGTCTTCTCCTAGATTGACCTAACCACAGGCTACAATCAGATTTGTATTAAGAAGGAAGACATCCCCAAAACAGCCTTCCACACTAAATACAGCTCCTACAAGTGTGTGGTGCTCAACTTTGGCATGAAAAACGGCCCCTCTATCTTTGTGACCCTTATGAAAAAAGTGCTTGCTCTGCACATAGGCAAATATGCCCTAGCTTACCTAGAAATCATTATCTACAGCCCCTTGGTGGAACAGCATCACAAAGACCTAGAGGAAGTCTTTGCTACCCTGGCACAACACAAACTGTTGGCCAAGCTCTCCAAGTGTCAGTTCTTCCACAAGCAGTTACCTTTTCTGGGACACATAGTCTCAAAAGACTGCATCAAACCTGACAGTCAAAAGATACAGGCCATCTGCAAGATGCCGCCACCCAAAGATAAGTTGGAACTCAACACCTTCTTGGGGATGGTGGCCTATGTACTTGCCTCATACCTGAATGTGGCGTTTTGAATGCCCCCTTATCTGCTATAACAGGCACCAAGTCCAAGTTTGTGTGGACTCCGCAATATGACCTCTCTTCTAGGCGCCTCAAGGAGAAGCTCACAACAGTGCCTATCCTGCAGTACCCCAAACGTGACATGGAATACCAAATGGAAACTGATGCCTCAGATGCATCCATTGGGGGAGTACTATGAATCAAAAATTATGATGGTGACTTCCTGCCTGTAGCTTATGAATCACAAAAGTTGACAGATGGCAAGTGTCAATACCCTATCCACAACAAGGAACTTCTGGCCATTGTACACTGTCTAGTCAAATGGCGCTGTTATCTAGAGCAGCAGGAAGAATTCACAGCATTGATTGACCACAAGTTGCTCATATATTTCAAAGCCCAAGCAAATCTATCTTGCCGCCAAGCCTGCTGGATGGAGCTCTAGGAGAGATTAAATATACTCATACAGTAAAAACCAGGTCCAGAGCTTGCCATAGCAGACACACTCTCACGCCAGTACAATAGAGCCACAAGGGGAGATAATAGCTTGACCCAGACTGGCCCCTCCTGGTACTCAGAAAAAAGAACAAGGGGTTTCTCCCCTGGCACCACAGACATAACAAAGGAAACAGTCATTAAGAACAAACACTTATTTGCAGAGGTGTATGGGACCCTACATCAGAAAATGAACAACCAGACCATCATCCCTTATATCCCCACACACCAGCAAGTGGACACCATCCTACAATATCACAGAGACCTAGAACACACCAAGAGCTGCAACCTATACAAATTCCTTAAACACAAAGCCTGGTTGCCAACCCTGTAATGTGACGTTAAGGAATTCCTAGACTAATGTGAAGTATGCAAAAAATTTGCCAAAAGCAAAAAACCTCCAAAGTCAGTACTAACCATCCGCACACAAATACCCTTTAAGTGTGGGCCCTTGACATTGTTGGCCCCATGCCAGGGAAACACAACAATAAGAAATACATCATCACCATCATAGAGTTCACTACAAGATTGACAGCATCCCAAGCTGTAAAGGCGCACACTGGCAATGATATATAACAATTCACAGGAAGAGAAATAATCAGCAAGTTTGGAAATGTCAGGAAGCCAGTCATAGGTAGAGGCATTGGGTGGCTTGAGATGAGATGCGGCCAAGCCAGCGGGTAAGGCCCATTATAGAATGGGTGCTAACTTGATAATGTAGGATACAGATTGTCCAAGAAAGGACCAGGGTCCAAAGTTGGGGACCACAGAATCCACCAATCCTGTCAAAGTAATGAAGAGTACTCCAAATAGTTGGGTAGAGGTGGTCTTGGCTGTGGCAGTAGGTTCCAGTGGGCGGTCTGGTCTCAGGGTTAATGGTGCAGTCATGGGAACAAAGTATGCTGGTAGGTGGTTGTACCTGTCCTTGAACAATAAGGGCGGTATCTTGATCCTCTTTCTTTCACATCCTATGTATTTGGTACTTCTAGTCCTTGCCAACAGGTCAGCAATGAGGATGGTTTCCAAAATTTATTCCAAATAGGCTGGGCTGGGTGGGTATTCAGTAAAGTGCACAGGTCCAGAGGTGGCTCTCAGGAGACAGTATAATGCCTGGGGCGGTTTGGCAGGTTGGTCTCTAGAGGGGGCGGCAGCCTGGATGTCTACTTGGCCGGAATTAAGATGGAAGATCACTAAGACTAGATAGGGTAGAATTTTTTCAAACCAAAGGTTCATAAACTTTATTATCAAAAATGATAATGTGGTCATCACCACACCGCCAGCGTTTTATACCATGTGAATTTGCTTCTTTGCCTTTTGAAGGCTTTGGGACCATGAGCGGTTTGCTGGTAGGGCATGGATCTTGGCTTGGGGTCTGGAGGACATTGGGTCCTGGTCAGGCACACTCTGGAAAATAAGAATTCTTAATTTTGCCACTTTGGTTCACCATATTACCTGAGCAGCCTAATTGCATTCCCCTTACTGGACTAGGGTCCGGTAGCAGTGGGTGCTTATTGGCAGGGCTAATAGTGGATCTTGTCCAAGCCACGGCTTCTGAGTAGGTCTTGGCCTTCAGTGGCACCAGTTTGGCGGGTCTTGGCTGGACTGGCTCTGGGGAACAAAAGTGGTAATGTTTGTTTTGTTGTTGTTGTTCACCACGTCACCTGAGCAGGCCAATTGCAATACTTTTTTTGGACTGACAACTGGCAACAGCTGGTGTTTGTTGGCAGGGATAGTGATGGGTCTTTCCCCAGCCTCCTTTAGGCAGACCACATCACCTGCGTAGGCATGGGTCTTCAGTGGCACTGGTTTGATGGCAATCTGGTAACCATCCAGGGAATCTTCAGTAGTAGACCGGCGGTCTGTGGAGTAATTCAACAATTCAAGTCTGTGACTTATTGGATTAGTGGGTCCTGGACCGTCCTGGGGGCTCCAATCCACTTTCAGGGGACTGGGGTTTTGACTCTTGGATTTTCAATACAAGTATTGAAATGTCATTCATGACAGGAAAGCCAGAGCTCCTGATAACCAATGGAAGAAAATAATTGACCTCCAAAAACACCAACATATACCTTGCTAAAAATGGGGCCAAACATACTGTGACAACACCATATCACCCACAGGCCAATAGACGTGTAGAGTGGCTTAATGGCAGTTTATGCAAGCCTTAGCCAAACTCACTGCTGGGAGACCTGAAGACTGGTATAAGCAGCTATCAACTGCACTACTTGTGTGCCAAACCCAAGTGAACAGATCCACCAGAAAAGCCCTTTTGAGTTGGTATTTGGCACACAGCCAAATATCATTCAAGCATTGATAGGACCCAAACTGGAAATTACAAGTTAAGTCCCCCCTTGTTCATATCCTCAAGTTATAGAGGCCAACAGTGAGCAAACAGAAAGTGAAAATTAACGTCTGCAAAAAACCTTTGTCCCCATCCAAGATAGATATGAAGTTGGGGTAAATTTTGGGTCATGAACATTGATAAAAGCAAACTACAACCCAAGAAAATAGGCCCAGCAATCATTCTAAAGGTAAACAAAAAACGCTTACTTTGTACAAGGACCAGGAAGCGCAAAAAAGACAAACTCCTACACCATGATTACCTGAGACCCTGCAAAGCAAGACAAAAACAACGCAAAACAGCCCTGCCCGCCACAGAAAAGCAGTTAGTCCAGTATGGCACCTGGGCTCCTGAAGACCTCCCCAACAACCTACCCCAAGAGGAGGCCAACCTTCAGTTAGGGGGGTGTCAAACAGCATGCTCAACCCGCTAGCAAGGTTTCAAGCAAGCAGGTTTGTGACTTGCAATCCAATTACCTGGCCACTTGAAGCCAGACTAGGAAGCAAACTTGAATTTCCAAATTCAACAACATGAACAAATGACAACTCCTTATGATGTATACCTTGTTTTGGCGCTTGACTCATTATCAGGATCAAGCCACCCTCTTCACCATCTAACTGTGTGATCATTACAATCATGTTCCTGTTATCCTGGATTCACAATGACTATATAATCACTATCTCTCAAAAAAATTTATTATCTAGTTTCTAAATATTTTTCCCCTTGTAACTCTGCTAAAAAAGCACAGTTACAACAATGGAATGAGAGATATATGATTGATGATCTAGTGATTACATGGCGTGTAATCAGTGATATTACTATATTGGCTGACAATTATATGCTGTATAATAGTCATCAAATATAATAAACTAATGATTATACGCCATATAATCACTACACTTAATAGAATGATAATCTTGTGATAATACAAGGTGTAACTGATAAGGATCTACATGTGATTATTAGCCTGACTATTTGTGGTAAATAAGCTTAATATCACAATTGCAACATTCCTCCCTGGTGTGCTGGAAGGTGGAACATTGGGAATTTTCTTGAGATTGTCGGTAATTTGGGCTTGGTGTTGGTGTTGATCCAGTTTTGTGTTGGGTACAGGAAGTCAGGAGTTATGTTGTGCTTTTATTCCTATGTACAGATGAAGCGGTCATGGTGCATACATTTGAGTTCTGTTTGAGTGCCAATGCCTTTTTTGAAGTAGGTGTTGTTTTGCTTGACCTCCATGACAGCACCTGGTCCTTTTAATCCTGGTTATAACTTGTGCATGTTGTAGTTAACAATCCAGATCTTGTCCCCAACTTGTAAGCATTCTTGTTGTAGTGAGATTGTTGCAACTGAACCAATGAGAGTTCATTATTTGATTTAGGGAAGACAACAGTCCAATAAAAAGGACAAAAATGGATAATATAAGATGTAATTTATTGTATAATACTGTGATTAATATATTATATGGGGAAAGCCACAAGGCCACAGAGGATGTCATACTGGCAGGTTCCATGTAAGGTTTTAATCTGAGGAATAACTTGTGCAGTGATCATCAAAGTCAAATTGGCAGCGCTCTTAATTGGGAGATAGTGCCTGCAATTTGACATAATCATCAGATTGATCCATGCTATTAGATACGTCCTGGGGAAACTCATCAAGCACCCCCTGTGTATTGTAAGATATGCTGGCAGGCAAGGAGTAAAACTAAGTTGCAACACCCCCCTTGCCCCCTGCTTGTTGTCAGGCACCAGGATTAGAGCCTAAAAAAGATATGGGAAGGTTCACACAAACAATTTTTGTGTGAGGATGATGGGCAGGGGTGCAAGCAATCATGATGGAGCTTTTTGGTGTTTTCTTGGGCGTCTTCAATTTGGTAGGTGTGGTTGTCAAAAAAACTGCAGCTATCTCAAAGGGCCCCAGGTGGTTGGGTTCTAGTTTGGCAGAATTGTGGTTGAGGGCATAGAAAGGGTCACCTACAGCTATCTTGCCCCAAGGTGCTTTGTCACCCCCCTGTTTTGTTTGTGTTTAATGTCTTGATCTTTGGAACACCACTGGCTCAGAGAAGGGGTAGGCTTAAGTGGGGTTTTACAGGAACCTTGGACCGTAGCTTTCCCTGTTCAACCCCTTTCAGACTGTCAGGTGTTCCAAAGGCCAGGATGCTAGAGCTGAACCCAGTGCCCCTGTTGATTCTTGCTTGTATGATAAGTAGAGCACTGGGAAGGTGTTCAGTCCATGCGGTGTTAGGGTGTTCTTGTGAGAGCTTGGCAATCAATTGAACCAGTGAGCCATTTAACTGTTCTACACGTACATTGGCTTGAGAATGGTAGGGGGTTTTAACTATATGTTGGAGTGTGTTCTTGGCACAGTATGCCTTCATGACATGCCCAATAAGTTTGGGGCCGCCATCTGTGATTAGACGTTTGGGTTGCCCAAAGCAAGCCACAATTTCCTTGCCAATAAAGCGGGTGATGGTGGTGGCAGTGTGGTTGGTTGTTGCCCAAGCCACTGGCCAGCAAGTGAAGTAGTTGATGGCAGTGATAATGTACTTCTTTCCTAGTCTGTCTTTGGGGAGTGGCCCCACAATATCAAGGGCCCACTGCTCAAAGGGTTCCAAGGCCTTGATGGACAGGACAGACTTGGGAGGTAAAGGTTTGGACATATTCTTTTCACACAACACACACATTTCAAGGAGGTCCAAGATGTCTTGACACATGCGCGGCGCCAAACCTTCTGTTCTATTATCTTGAAGAGGTTACGCCCTTGATGTGACCCAGGGTTTGGTGGTAGTGCAATATTGTGTCCCCTTGTTGCGTGGCAGGAATGTAAGGCGTCTTCTCACCTGTCTCTGCCTGGCAGTAGATGTTATCAGCATGAGTGATGAACTGGCTCTTATTGTCCTTCAGCTTGAAAATAATCACAGAAATAAGGCCTTTGTAGTGGGTAGCTTCAGGACGTAGATAAAGCACAGGCCATTCTGGGTCTAAGCTAACATCTCCTGTGATAGACGCTACATAGAGTTGTGAGAGGGCATCAGCTGTGACAAGTTCCTTCCCAGGCTTGTATTTGCTGCACAATTGATAGGGAGAAAGGCGCTTGACCCATCCTGATTGATGTCACATTAAGTGAGAGTGAGTGTGGAAGTATTGAAGCATCTTGTAATCTTCCAGGATGCAGGGTATAAAGGTGGTGTCATCCAGGTAACAATACCATTTCTTAATGCAGTGCACAATTTCTGCTAACTCCTTGTCATGTATGGGATAGTGTTGATCTGAGTTGGTAAGTTTACAGGATTTGTAAGGCCATAGGGAGAAAGACATCTTGATCAGTTTCCATCCTTAGCACACACCCTATGGCTCTGTCAGAGGCATTAGTCTTGAGTTTGTACTGACAGTTCCAATAGGGGAATTGCAGTGCAGGTGCAGTTTTAAGTTTCTTCTTCAACATATTGAAGGCTTGATCTCTGGCAGGTGTCTAGTGGAAGCGCTGTTCTGTGTTTAAGAGCTTGATGAGAGGTGCAATAAGTTCTCTACAGTTGGGGATGAACTTTTGCACATAGGCAACCATGCCCAAGAATTTACACACCTTACCCACATCAGTGGGGCAGCATGCTAGTGATTGCCTTGATTTTGGCAGGGTTGGGCTTTATTCCTTGGGCAGAGATGGTTTGCCCAAGGAACAAGAGCTCTGTCCAGAGAAATTTGCATTTGAAAGGCTTGGCCTTTAGCTGATTTTTACAAAGGTTCTTGAGGACAGCACAAAGGTGTTGGAGGTCTGTGGTTTGATCTTGACTGAAGACAATAATGCTGTCAAGGTAAACAAAAGCATATCTTTTCCAATTAAATTTTCAAATGCTTTGTTCATCAACATGGCAAAGATAGAGGGAGTTTTAGTCATACCACAGTTCCTGATGCAACACTCAAACAACCTTTAGTGTGTGAAAAATCAGTTTTTGCCTTGTCCCCTGGTGCAATGCAGACCTGGTTGTACCTTGCAGTGAGATCAATCTTGTTGAAGACCTTCACACCTGCAGATGTACCAAACAGGTTGTCAATTAGCAGTAAGGGGTATTTATTATTAACAGTCACCTTGTTTAAGGCGCAGTAGTCTGTGACCAAGTGAAGGGACCTGGCTTTCTTGGCTATGAAGAAGACAACAGCCCTGTATGGCAAGAGCAAGGGGCGGATGAAGCCCTTATTGAGAGCGCCCACAAGGTTCTGGAAGAGGGTCTCATCTTCTTTTGATGTCAAGCAATAGAGGGAACATGCTTTGGGAAGCAACTCTTGCAGCTGTACAGCATGCTGGATCTTTTTGGGAGGGGGTAGTTGATCCAGGGTTTCACTGAAAACATCCTTATACTCCTCAAGGAGCGCGACAAGTGCTAATGGAGACAGAGTGGTCAAGGGGAGAGCTGTAGGTGGTTCTGCACAGATAAATTGACTGGGCATTGATTGCAGTCTAGTTTACCCCCTTGTAATCATATGAGCCTGTTTATGTTATTCTGAAAAAAACAGTATTATGAAGCAACTTGTTCATTTTGACGGGATATATCTGAAGCACCACCCCATTTCTATTGAGGGTAATTACAGACGTATCCTAGTCAATGTAGGGGTGTTTGTGTTGGAGCCAGTTGAGGCCAGCAATAAAGTTGTGGCTGAGCCTGCCATGATTTGCCCATAGAGCTTAACCTGGATGTTCCTCATTCTTACAGAGAATTGTACAGTAGTTTTAAAACATGTTGAGTTAAACATATATGATTCATTTTTAAAACACATGAACTCAGTATAAAAACTAAATCAAAAATCAATTAATTTATATTAAATTACAATAGATTTAGATTCACTTTGATTTTGTTTTAGACTGAGTTAATGTGTTCTAAACTGAATCATATATGTTTATCTCAACAGGTTTGAAAACTTCTGTACTGTCTCATAGGCAATTGCCACTCTACGGGAGTTGGCTATATTTAATGCCTTGAATTGGGTAGGCACTCAATCTAGTTGTTAAGAATCTGGAAATTCCTGGTTGATCATGGTGTGATCAGCCCCAGTGTCTATCAAGAGTTTGTGGTTGTTCCCACAGAAACAGAAGGGGTAGGCCAAGTGGGTGGTTTTATTAGAAGAATGACTTTCATGGAGGGTGGGGTTGTCACTGTGGACCTAAAATACATGGAGGGTCTCAACATCATGCACATTATAGTTACAGGGGTTTTTGGTGAGGAGAGATTGGGAGTGGGAACCAAGAGGGGTTGAAGAACCTCTTGCATCTACAACCCCCAGGCTTTTCCTGGGTCTTCAATCTGAGCTAGCTGAAGTTCCCCCCTTGCAGGGGTGCTTAGTTAAATTCTTCTGCTGCAGGGATTAGTGGTGGCCCACTTATGTTGTGGGCACTACAAGGTGCAGGACAAGGCTGAGGGTATGTCATTAACCTGCAGAACCCCATCAAAGCTAGGTTATTGGCCTCCACAATGGCTTTATAGCAGTTGTCAATAGAGGTACAATGCCCTAAGGGAACTCATTTGAAAATATTGTGAGAGAAGGAGGCTAAACTAACTAATTTTGGCTCCCATCCTGGTGAGACAAACCACCAAGATGCCTCCCAGTGAAGTACTGGGACGGCTGCGCTAAGAGGGGACTAAAGAGAAGACACCAGTGACAGTTAGAAAAAGTAGGCATTCAATCCCATCAACACAAGCCCAGTAAGCAACCACAGTGCCCGAGAAGGAACAGGAGTCAGAAGCTACGGTGCTTGTAGGGGGATAGGCTTGCCACTCTCCAGTTGAAATGGAGGGGAAGGCAATGTCTCCTCCACAACAGGCGCAAGCAAAGCGGGGGCAGTTGAAGACAAATCTAGCTCAGCATAGGTCAAACTCTTGACCATTAACTCTCCCAAGATGAGGAAAGAGGTAGACAGGTGCAAGAGACTGGAGGGATTGTCACCCACAATGTGCGCAGAGGATGAGAGACAAAACCAAAGGTCAGGAGAGGTTGACCACAAAAGTAGCAAAAATGGGACCAGGAAAAACCCCACAAATTTAATAACTGGGAGCAATATTATTAGGAGCTCCAGGGGATTTAAAGCCCAAAGATGTATTTTTCAGGCTTTTTTGGTAAAGTTTGGTGTAACCAGGGTAGTTACAGTAAAATTATTATAAACAGAAGATCAAGGGATTCTAGGAGTCTTGGGAATGATCTTAGGTGCCTTCAACAGAGATTGTACAGAATCAGGTTTGAACACAAGAAAAAAAATGTAAAAAGTAAATAAAAGTAAGCTTTTATATGTGCTACTAACTTAACATTCAATTAAAACTGATTTTCAGAAAGTGAGAGCAATTAAATCTAGCGCTATACACTGGAGCTTCTGTATCTGAAGTCAAGAAGGCCAGCAGTTTGAACAGAGCCACTTAAAGATAAGATTTATATGAGAATCAACTAAGACTTTCAAAATCTAGAGACAAACTCAAAGCAAAGAGTTCAAGACTTTAGAAATAAAAAAATGATGCAAACAAACTCCAAACTTTTAATAAGATAGAAAATCAACAAACAGGGGACCAAAAGCCCCTAGCTATGTTTAAGAGATGTACTTGCTAGGATTCTATCACATGATCATCAGACCAGGATCTGATTGGGCAGAGAAATTTTTTTGCTGACCTGGATCAGGGGAGCTGGAGAGTTTCACATCAATTTCCAGAGAGCCATCTGATTGGCTGGAGTTGGGCCCAGGCATTTGGGGACATTTGAACTCTAGGGAAACCAATGTGGAGCATTTTGATTGGCCTGTCCTAATACTCATCAATAACAGCCAACACCAAGCTAGCAAGCAGTCCAAATTAATTAGGGTTTCCTCTATGGATGTGGCAGTAAATACTGGAGAGTCCACAGAGTACACCAACACAAATATTTCATCCACAGTGTGGGCTAAATCTTTGAGTGAATTAAGTGGTTTTGCTGAGATTTGGGCGGCTTTTTTGTACAACCAGGAAAGACAGTCTATCCAAGGCCAAAGGGGGCAGTGAATTTACAAATATGGGGCTTAAGTCCATTGGCAATAAGGGTGAGCAATATGGCATTTTTGTTGGTGACAGCTTCTGGGGCGGCAGCAAGGGCTTGTTGTCAGACTGCAAGATATTTAGGTAAAAACCCAGTCTGTTTAATGGCCAGGAGGGGAGTTCTCATCACAATAGATGAAAAGGTTTCACTTTAGAAGGACTTTGTGACATCCCTGAACAATTTCTAAGTGACATCTATCTCCTGGCTGGCCCAGTTGGTGAACCACACTGCAGCAGGCCCCATAAAGACCCAGGTGCAATGACAACCCGCAGAGGTTCAGGCACTTGGAAGATATGGAGGCAGGTTTTGGTGGAGTAGAGATGATTGAAGATGACAGCCCCTTTGACACCTCCTGCAAAGGATTCCAGCTGGAGGTTGAGCATGCGCTGGGAGAGGTCCAACTTGGGCGGGGTGAAACTTGTGTTACGCTGCCCAAGGCGGAGTCAATTATACACACTTGTAAGAACTAGCTGGTCTTGGAAAATAATGTACCTGTTGGGGATGTCCCCCTTGGGGATTGGCAGGAAAGTCTCTTGGTGAGGAGTAGCCATACAGCTCATACTCTGTCCTCTCTTGGCGGAATTTTTCTCTTAGGTAGGTTGTAGCCTACCGCTGCTACCAGTGTTGCAACTGAACCAATGAGAGTTTAGTATTTGATTTGGAGAAGACAACAGTCCAATATAAAGAACAGAAATGGATATAATAAGGTACTGTTTATTGTAGAATAATGTGATTAATATACTATATGGGGAAAGCCACTGGGCCACAAGGGGGTGGCATGTTCCATGTAAGGTTCAAAGCCAAGGAATAATCTGTGCAGGATCAGCAAAGTCAAATTGGCAGCGCTCTTAATTAGGAGATAGTGCCTGTAATTTGATATTATCATCTGATTGATACATGCCGTTATATATGTCCTGGGGTGACTCATCAAATTCCCCCTGTGTATTATAAGATATGCTGGAAGGCAAAAAGAGAAGATAGGTTACAACACAGGGGTCAAAATAGGCTTTTATTTGCTCTCAGAAGAAAGATCCTCTTCAAAACCTTCTGTTATATTTACTGGAGGTCTGGGAAACAATATAGATATTCCAATACTTGTAGTCCTTCAAAAATCTCTTGGACATCTTGTACTTGGTCTTAGACTCCTGAATCTTAGTATTGGACTCCTTCTTCTTGCTCAACTATGGCTCCTTTATCTTAGGCCCCAGCTCCTTAATCCTGGGCTCTTACATCTTTGTCTTGGGCTTCTGAACTTTTACCTTGGTCTCCAGATCTCTGTATATACTTAGTGGCCTTGTTATTCCACTTGATCCAGTCCCTGAAAAGTCTCATATTGAACTCCCTTTGTCAAGATTGACAATTTTTCCCCTTGAAACCTGGGCCCAAGGGCAGGATTTGAACCCTGATCCTGAATCCCTGCAGGCTGCCAGCCCTAAGGACTAGAGGGCCGCCTGCCTGCGTATTCCTGGGGTCAAGCCCCCACAAGCTGGGACCAAGGATTATGGCCCAAATGGCAAAGCAAGCCAAACCAAAGGAATCATTGCACCAAATGGAGGAGTAATCAAGGCGCCTAATGGAGGCAACAAAATTATGACCATTAGCTTCATGAGTTTGAAGCCTACACTAGTGGCTAATCAAGAGCCATCCCCAGAAGGAGGCACAGGTTGTGGCCCGGTCCCATGACCACAACACTAAAGCAAGATAATCAGGTAACCAAATCAAGATTCTTGACCAATGAAAGAACTCCCAGCCTGGGTGCCATTTTGTTGCCTTTGAACCAGAGCACCCAGAATCCCTAGCCCGCCTATCCCTATGCTGTGATGAACCCTTTGTGGAAAATATTAAGTTTGGAAATGGGATGCTATATGGACCAAAGGACCCCGCGCTCCAAACTTATAGCCATTTTTGAATAAGGTTATGTTATTTTAGCTTACACAGCTACTGCCTTATTTTGTCTTTGTCATCTATCAAATTAGTACAAGATCATCTGGCCCTCCTCCCACAGATTCCTTTCCTCCAGGTGTTTCATTTGGTCCTGTCCACTTTAAAGAGCACCCTTCAAAGCCCAAGTATAAGGACTACACCCTAGAAAAGATACTCAAACTAGATCCTTTGGCCTGCATACAATTCTCAGTTAAATAACTGTCAAGGCCTGTGGATATTCTTAACATCCAAATTGTTTAAAGGGAAGTTCAACTATCTTCCTGCCTACAAGCTCTGCATGGAACCACCTGTGACCCCAAAGCCTATGTCCACCTCCTCACCCAACCTCCCAACTGATCACACTGGCAAGCTGTTCAGGATTGTGTGCATCACTGTCGTGAATACTGCCATTCACCATGCTTTGATTTTGCCTTTTATGGGTAATTTTGAGGACAAATCTCTCTCTTTTGCTTTTGCCCCTCAAAATGAGTCTGGCTCCAAATTAGGAAATCCAATTGTTTAGTTTCCTGATTCTGCGCAACTCACTTGCCACACTTATGCTTGTGGCAAGTGATCCTACTGTCCTGGTAGTGTTTTTTGGTAAGGCTACACAGTATATATTACATTTCACTTTTACCAATAAAAATTAAGTTATATTCACATTTTTGTATTTGTGTCTTCAAGTACTTTGACGCCTCTCTCTAGCCACAACTAGTATAGATTATTCATCCAGGGCCACAAGGTAATTGCATAGCCTTCCCTGTCATCTAACCAAGACTTAGTAAAAATCCAATCCTAAGGTTATAATTCCCTGTTGTGTGTCTGTTCTGCGCCTCAGAACACGACAATCACCCTCACAGGGGTGATTGATACTCTAATCCTGGCTGCTGGCCTGTGGTCCTGGGTGGGGAAGTCCTTCCCCTACCTTTTTAAGTTAGCTCCTCTCTTACTTCCAGGGACCCACTTCACCAGATTCAGGTCTCTGTACTATATCCAGTATTACATATTGATTTCAGGCAAGGTGACTGTTTCTTCAACCCAGCAGTAGTGCGTGCATTTTCATAGCAGGAATCACAACCAAGAGAACCAAGTCAGTGTTGTAGTAATCCAAGCAGAAAGGCATAAATAGTAGCAAAACCAATGTACCCAATCCACCACCAACATTAGTAGTAATCATTCTAGGCACTAGCTAGGTTTCCTATTTCAAACTGTTGTAACAAGCAGTGAATCTGAGAATTGGAAATAGGATAAAGGTTTTTATTAAACAAACAAGAATCAAGAAAGGGCATTTTTTACTTAAATAACAATAAGGTCCAACATCAGGAGATCTCAAACACATCTGTTACATATCAGGGTCAAAGGGTTGAGCTCAGAGTTGATCACCAGCAGGAAACCTTGAAGTTGGATTTTGGTGATGAACAATATAAAAAGCCCTTAAGAATAATTAATAATGTCAGGAATTGATTCCTTATACGTGTGGTGGTCTTTACCTACAAAACACCCAGCCTGAGTTACCCCTGAAACCAACAGGCTGACTGCCCAAGACTAGATCCCTGAAACCCTTTTATAGCTCCTTATTTCAGTCCTTTTTCCTCTTGAAACTTCTGGTTTTCTAGGCTTAAACTATCCGTTTTTCCTACTCTATAATAAATTAATTCTTATAAAATACTTTATTCAATTAAAACCCTAATTTTTCTGCTTAATCCCATCATTTTTTAGACTTAACCCCTTCAGTTAAAGCCCTTAAAACAGTTATCAATTAGGATCTGGCCTGCAGCCAATCAAATGCATGGATCAAATGGGTTTGTCAAAACGTTTACCTGAATGACTTGCTTTTGACCCTGATTCAAACCCAGAGGTGTCTTGCTTCAGATAAACAACTGCTCCAAGGGTTGAAAAATTTTGCTGTGTTTCCCGTCATGTTTCTCTGGAAAAACTTGAGCACTTCCACATATGTTTTACTTAAGGGATTTTCGAACCTTTAATTCTTCAATGTTTCTCCAAATTTTCTGCATTTTCTCAACATTTTAGCACTTTAAATTGCCCGTCACTTGCTTATCACCTTTCCCAACCATCTTGGCAAAACTTGAGCCTTTGTCAAACAGTTTCCCCATCCTGTTTCTGGCTTATTTGGCTTCCAACTACTCAATCAATTATTAATATATTTACAGTTCAATTTCTGTAAATTATTTCCTCTTTCTCTTCTATTTCTATATATGATATTTATCCAAATATCTTTATATCTTTTGGCAGCTTTAATTTTTTTACTGCATCTTTATTGTTGATAATCCTACTTCCAATGCTCCAAAACCAGAATTTTTGCTCCTGCATCTGCATCTGCTGGTTTTTCTTAGCCAACTTCTAGTTCTCCATCTAGTCCTGCTTCATGATCTTCCAGAACTTCAGCAAGTCCTTCTCCATGATCTTCTGACTCTTCAGCAAGTTCTTTCTAGTCCATCAGCTTTTTGTAATAAAAATCACAGGATAATAAGAAGCTGTCTCCATGTGATGGGGAATCACCCACAAAATCCACATGGAGTTAAGGATTAACCACTAATGCTGCTTCAGATATTGTTTTGTGAAATTTCCAAATGAGATACTAGGGTTAAGTAAAATAATTAACCCCAACCAAAAGAGCCCTAGATAAATGGCCTGCAAGAGAATCAGAGTGTCTTCAGAATAAAATTCAGGACATTGAGATAGCACATGAATTTCAGCTTTGATGGTAGTAGGAACAGCTCCAAGATTGACAGGCATTGAATTAACATTTGGCGGTAACAACAAAAAAGTACCAACAGCAGGCCCCCATCTTCTGTAATAATCTGACTAAGGTTTAAATTTTAGGGGATGTAGCGTAACAATCAAACTACAGGATGCATTTTCAAAAGTTATGTTAGACCAGGGAATATGTGATTTTTATTGAGTAAATTTTGGGAGAACTCAACTCTTAAGTGTCATGGCTGGGTGTAGCGTTGAACCAAGGAGACTGAGAAGGAGTCCATCCGTCAGGATATCTTGACACCAAGGCCCAATACAGAAAGGGCAAGGAGCGGGATAGGTACAGCATTCTGACTGCAAGTAGACAATAGGCACCTAGGTGAGTTACTACAACCTTGGAAAGACTAAGGACAGTCAGAATGACCATTCCATATCTGCTGTGGTCATAAGGAATGACCTCATCAGTAGGTTGTGGGTTTGGAGGAGGAGTGGGAGGGTTGAAGCTGTTGGTCCATCCAGGGCTGGGCCCTGGTTGGTAGTCCATGGCTAAGGGCTCTACTGTTTCTACTAGTGGTGATGCTGGTGACTGAATTGGTTGGTAAGGGATTGTCCAAGGCGATAATAGTATATGGGGTATGAAGGCAAAAACTACTCTGTGGACCATATACTTTATTTAACGTTGTCTGCGTCTTTCCTAATTGGAGGGAAATGGTTCTTATACCATTTGTCTGCTCTTCCTTGGAAGCAACTACTGGTAGCTCCTTGATGGGCTCCAGTAGTCCAACCCTTGGTCACAGGTACTTTGGGAATGGGGAAGGCATTCTTAGGAATAGGGGATAAGGTCCCAAGAATTTTGGACTTGGTAGATGGGAAGTTCTCTGGGCTTGGGTTGTGGGATTGGCTGCTTAATTCATGGCTGGGGAAAGCTCTGGGGTCTGGGTTTGGCTCATCTGGTTTCATCTGAGGATTGGTTGGATTGCTGAAAGCTGATTGGCGGCTAATTATAACCTGCTCAATTATTTGGGGCTGGGGCTGCTCAGCAATTTGGACCTGCTTCTGGGCAGGGGAATTGTTAATTGCTGGTGAATATTCCTGGTTGAGTGGCTGCTCATCTGATCTTGACCCAATGAAATGGTTGGAAACTGCAGGCATTGTGAGGGTTTCAAAGGCTTGGGGATCTTTTTTGGCAGAGTTTGTTTGATTGGAAGAGAAAACTGGTACATCTTCCAGCAGATAATGTTTCATTACATCAGTGGGTAAAGTGGTATTATTTTTAAAGGTTAGTTGTAAGTTGGCAAGTGAATCAGGACTGGGAGATGGGACTGGAGAAGGAACTTTGAATTTGCTGAGATTGGCTGAATTGGTGGGGACTGGAACAGTTTTATTCTCTAAGTTATTCAACAGACCCAGTTGATACTGGATCTGCTGAATAACCCAGCAAAAGTCATTAACCAGCTGATGGGAGCCACCCAGTTCATTTGTAGAATTAGAGCTGATGGCTCTTCTACCGTTGGGGGCCACTAGCCCCTCTGGGCCAGTTTGCAAACTGGCCCTGATCATTTGGGAGTGTTTTGTTATTGATAACAAATTTAAACTGATCTCTTTTTTGAGAGTTGGTTCCCACTTGCCCTGGTGGTTTGTGGGCGGTTCAAATCCCCCAGCGGGTTTATGGGTCACCCACCTTTTTGCTTAGCAGCGACAGTTGCGGGTTTAATTCCTGGGTCCGTTAATTTAGGGATTGTGGCCCTTACATTAAGAGTTAAAATAGTGAAAATTATTCAATATATATCAAAAATTGACTAATTAATACCACCTGGATTCTGAGCTTCTATTGCTTCCACATTGTCAAGTGAGTATCTAGTCTAGGTTGCAAAGAACCCTTGAGTGACTAACTTCTGATTATCATGCTGATTAATAAGTTCATATCTAGTGACCCTTAAATTGCGTCAATTTATCAACATCAACTTATGGGGGAATTGGATTTGACTGGTGAACTGGAGCAGCTGTAACCCATTTTTGATCAACTGTTTGATTCAAATGCATTAAATCAGTCAGTTTGATTAAAGGTTTTCTGGCTTTCTGAGCTTTTCTACTCATCCAAATAATCCCCAGAATTATGGAACTTTCTGTGACACTAGTCCTTCTTAGTTCACCAGCTAGTCCTTCCTAGTTCATCAGAGAGTCCTTTCCATGCATCAGACAGTCCTTCCTATGAACCACCTAGGTTCCTAAGATCCTACAGTCCTTCAACTAGTCTTCATTGTGATCATCCAGTCCTTTGTCACTAGTTTTCACTGGGATCTTTTCCTATGAACTAATTCTGGGTTCCATATCTCAGTCCCCATTACTAACAACTCAGTCTCAGGCAATAAGACTTCCTCAAGTAGGTTAGTGTTTGACTGGCCCCCTGTAAGTGACACCACTTTAGGCCATCAACCATAGATAATAAACATGACTATGCATTTGTTTTTACTCACTCATGTGGCTAATCCTGATCTTTCAGGTGCAAAGAACCAACTTTACTTCCCAAAGGCCTGATCATCATCAAGTTCTGCAGCTGTTTCCCTGAGCAGCCACCCTGACAACATCCCTGAGCATATTCATGCCCCCAATGGTAGCTTCAGGACCTCCCCAAAGCCTCCAGGGAAACATGAACAAGTACCCATTAAAGTCTGTTAAGTAAAGGCCCCACTTACATGCCTCCTGCAAGTGACCAAGGGATTCTTTTGAGCTATTTAGCTCATTCCTTCCTGGTAGCTCTCTGTTACCTACTGCACCATCTGTCCTACCAGCTCCAGTAGCCACCTGTTACCTACTCAGAAGAGACACCTTCCTAACCCTCAATCAGCCCATGTTACCTGCTGGGTTCAAACCTCTCAACCAACATCCTAGCAACCAAGGTAACCTGCTAGACTGTATCACTCTTCATCTCTAGTAGTCACCAGTTACCTACTAAGCTGCAAAATCTTCCACACTCTAGTAGCCACCAGCTACCTACTAGCCTAAAACATCCTTAATTGTAGCCAAAGTTACCTAATAGGCCTCTAACTATCTCAAAACTACTATCCATAACCAACTTTCAGTATAGCATCTTTATTTGAAGCCAAATAAGCCCTTGCCTGCAAAACCCCTTCCATATGGACCATCACAGGGACACTTGAGGTTCACCAATTAATCCCAAGTATTTATTGTTTTTATATAATACAAAATCATCTAGTGTCTTACTAGTGTTGTAACTGTGCTGTTTTAGCAGAGTTATAAGGGGGAAATATTTAGAAACTAGATAAAAATCTTTATTGAGAGATAGTGATTATATAGTTATTGTCAATCAAGGATAACAGGAACATGATTGTGTCAATCACACGGCTGGATGGTGAAGGGGGTGGCTTGATCCTGGTAATGAGTCAAGCGCCAAAACAAGGTATCCACCATAAGGGGTTGTCATTTGTTCATGTTGTTGGATTTGACAATTTGAGTTGACTTCCTATTCTGGCTTTGAGTGGCTGGGTAATCAGATTGCAGGTCACAAACCCACTTGGTTGGAACCTTGCTGGCAGGTCAAGCCTGCTGTTTTGACACCAGGATAGTAGTAAAATAGGATCAATAATAAAGCACTTGATTACCTGAATGTCTATCCAAGGATAGATATTTTTGATAGTATTTGCACTTACACCTGCCAGTGCCACTGAAAATATGGATTCAAAGAAGATGTCTCCAACTAATGAAAAGCATATACTTCATACTTAGAAACTATAGAAAATTTTGCAGCAGATAATCAATTAAAGTTTGAAGACCTTTTTCAGAAATCTTGGATACCTATAAGCTATCTCTAGTACACACCACTGCTCTTAGTCTAAGTAGCAACTTGAACATTCAATGTTTTTTGCCACTATGCTACCGCTAAATCAAGTACCCTAAATGACAATAAAAATAACAAATTGTCATAAAATCCTATCAACCACCCAAATGGTAAAGACAATAATTACTCCTAATAAATCTAAAAACAATAGGAATTCAATTTCCAATAGCATAACTTTCAAAACAGCAGGCTTGACCTTCCAGCAAGGTTCTGAGTAAGCAAATTTGTGGCCCACAATCCAATTATCCAGTCACCAAAAGCCAGGTTAGGAAGTTGACTCAAATATCCAAAAACAACAACATGAAAAAAAGCTGAGCTCTCATGATGGATACCTTGATTTGGCACTTGACTCATTACCAGGATCAAACCCCTTCACCATCCCACTGTGTGATAAACACTATCATGTTCCTGTTATCCATGATTCACAATGACTATATAATCACTATCTCTCAATAAAGAATATTATCTAGTTTCCAAATATTTTTCCCTTATAATTCTGCTAAATCAGCACAGTTACAACATTGGTATAAGAAGGTAGGGTTTCCATCCTACTTTATTTCCCAAATTCTGCCTGTTGACTGTACTTGCTGCAGCCAACAAATTCTCTATAGAATCATGTCTGGCCTCCTGCTAGACTGGACACCGTACATTCCAGGTGTCAAGATACTTGATGGCTTAGTACTGTACCAGAACACAGTGATCTTGCTCTCTGCCTTCAACGCCCTGTCAGCACAAGGGTTCTTCCAGGCACCTGCTGCCATGCCCCAAGAAACTAAAAAAGGAGCCATACCAGCCTATGTAGCACAGAGAATTTCAAAGCTCTGCATTGGAGCCTTTTGCTGGAGCCAACAACAATAAAGCCGCAGCATGGATCCAAGCTGCGCAAAGCAAGCTGGCCCAAATGGAATGCCTGAAATAATTTGGATTGCAGAGATCTCCATCCAACTGACTCATGACACTGGCACCTGGTGTAATAAGTGGCATGAAGAACATATCAAGAAGGATTGGAACACTTTCAAATAAAACTTCTTGGCATGATTTATGCTGAAGAACACTGCACTCATGATCATAAACTAATTGAAGAACCTAACCCAAAAAGACACAGTGAAGGATCTCACCCACACTTACAAGGAACTCCAACTACGTGCCCCCTCATATATGGCTTTTGACACTCCAGCTACCTACCTCATGTACTACAACACACTCAACTTGCATGTAATGAGACATGTAAGCCTGGACCAAGTAAGCAACTGCAAAGTCTGTATTGCAATGCAGAGAAAGCCAAACAAGCATCCAATGCCCTCCACAAGGCGTAAACTGGAAAAAGAGAAAGACCCAAAGATTCTCACTCAGCTGGGTGTTCTAACTGACCACCCCCTGGGAACAACAACAACAGTGCAAACCACAATCCTGACAGGCTCAAATGGCCACAGAAATGGGAACAATGGCCAACAAAACTGTGCTCATTTCTGTATCACTGCCACACAAGATAACCAAGACAAGAGAAAAGTCCGGGGAGAGCACTAAGCAAGCCAAGTTCTCCCTGCACAACTTCTGACCCACCCAACAATGAATACCAACCCAAGGATGTGGACTAGTGTCAAATGATCCAAGTGCCCTTGGAAGACCTAGTAAATTACACCATTGCCAGAAATCCCAATAAACTGATGTCTAACCCTTTCTGCTTTTTCAGTTACGCAGGCTCAGCACTCCTGGACTTGGGCGCAGATTGAACTCTAGTCAACAGAAGCTTTGTAGATAAGTTCAAACTAACCACTAATTCTTTGCGGATTAAAATGTGGTTTTAGCTGATGAACATCACATTGCCATGACAAGGGAAACTGCGCCATTCTCTGTCATGCTAGAGATCCTACATTCCACCATCCAGGGTCCTGTCATTGGTTTCCCCAAGTTTGATATTGTGCTTGGACTGAACTGGTTGCAAAAGAACATCCCCCATGTAGACTGGATGACCTCAGTACTGACCATCAAACGTGAAGGTGTCAATCACCAGATCTACCCTGACTCAGTGGACCAGCTCCTATGCAACCCATCTACTGCCTAACCCAAAACAAAGATAACTCCCAACATGCTTACCTCAAGTAAGCATTAGAGAAAGGACTTATCCGTCCCTCAAAGTCTTCTTTTGGTGCTGCTGTATTCTTTGTAGCAAATAAATATGGTACCCTACACCTAACCACAGACTACTGAGCCCTAAATAAAGTTACTATCAAGAATTGCTACCCATTACCACTCATTGACGACCTCTTTGGTGCCTTAGGCAGAGCCACAGTCTTCTCCAAGATTTACCTAACCAATGGCTACAACCAGATCCGCATCAAGGAATAAGATATTCCTAAAACAGCCTTTTGTATATATACAGATCATACAAGTTTGTGGTACTCAATTTTGGAATGACAAACACCCCGTCAACCTTTGTGTTTTTTATGAATGAGGTGTTTGCCCCCCACATTAGAAAACACACTTTGGTATACCTGGACAACATTATTGCCTATAGCCCCTTGGTAGAATAAAATCACAAGGATCTGGAAGCAGTCTTTGCTACCCTGGCATAACATAAGCTACTAGCCAAGCCCTCCAAATGCCATTTCTTCTGCAAGAAGTTACCCTTCTTGGGACACATAGTATCAATAGTTGGCATTAAACCCAACTGTGGTGTCCTGACTGCACCCCTGTCTACCATAACTGGTGTCAAATCCAAGTTTGTATGGACCCCCCAATGGGACATCTGCTTTAGACGTCTTAAAGAGAAATCACAACAGCACCTATCTTATAGTATCCCAAACTCAATGGGGAATACCAAATGGAAAGTAACGCCTCAGACACATTCATTGGGTGAGTACTATGAATCAAAAACAATTATGGTGACTTCCTGTCTGTATCCTACAAATTGCGCATACTGACAGACAGTGAGTACCTATACCCTATAAACAACAAAGAATTTTTGGCTATTGTGCACTGCCTAGTCAAATGGTGTTGCTACCTAGAACTACAGGAAGAATTCACAGCGTTGACTGACCAAAAATCACTTATATACTTCAAAACCCAAGCAAACATATCCTGCTGTCAAGCCTGCTAGATGGAACTCCTGGAGAGGTTTAATATGCTCATACAATACAAGCCTGGTCCAGAACTTGCCATGGCAGACACACTCTTGTGCCTTGTACGTCAGAGCCATGAGAGGTAAGAATGGGCTTGACCCAGACTGGCCTCTCCTGGTGTTCTGGACAAAGTACAAAGGCTTCCCCCTGGCACCACAGACATAACAAAAGAAACAGACATTAAGAACAAGCACTTATTTCCAGACGTGTATGGCACCTTAACCCAAAAAAAAACTGACAGAACCACCATCCCTTATATTCCCACACATCAGCAAGTTGATATCATCCTACATTACCATAGAGACCTAGGGCACACAAAAAGTTGCAATCTCTACAAGTTCCTTAAACACAAAGCATGGTGGCCAACCCTGTACCAAGATGTTCAGGAGGTCTTAGAACAATGTGAAGTATGCAAGAAATTTGCAAGAAGCAAAACTCCACCTAAGTCAGTACTATCTATTTGCATGCAACTGCCCTTCAAGTTGTGGGCCCTAGACATTGTGGGTCCCATGCCAGGAAAGCATAATGAGAAGAAGTACATCATTACCTAAAATAGACTTTGCCACACAATGGTCAGTGGCACAAGCAGTAAAAACACATACTGATAACAACATGCAGCGGTTCATAGGGGAATAAATCATCAGTAAGTTAGGAAAGCTAGAACTCCTGATAATCAACAGAGGCAAAGAATCAACCTCTGAAGATACCAACGTTTAACTCACCAAGAATGGGGTCCAGCACACAGTTACAACACCTTACCACCTTCAGGACAATGGTTGTGTGGAGCGACTAAATGATAGCCTTGTGCAAGCCCTGGCCAAGCTCACTGCCAGGAGACCTGAGGAGTGGTACAAGCAGCTATCAACTGCATTGCTTGTATGCCGGATCCGTGTGAACAGATCCACCGGGAAAATCCCTTTTGAGTTAGTTTATGGTACACATCCCAACATTTTCCAAGCACTATCAGGACCTAAGCTGGAAATTCCAAGCAAGGTTCCACCACGCTCAGATCTCCAGGTCATACAGGCCAATACAATCAATCAGAAAAAGAAGAAAAGCGTCTAAAAAAGACCTTTGTCCCCATCTAAGACAGACATGAGGTTGGCAACAAAGTCTGGGTAATGATACCAACAAGAGTAAGTTACAGCCAGAAAAAGTGGGCCCTGCCATCATCTTAAAGTTAAACAAAAACAACACTTACCTCGTGCAAGGACTCAGAAAACACAAATAAGACAAAGTTCTCCACCATTATTGCCTGAGACCTTGCAAAGCAAGACAGAAACAAAGCAAGACTGTCCTACCTGCCACCAAACAGGAGTCAGTACAGTATGGCGCCGGGGCTCCTGACAACCTCCCTGACAACCTACCCCCAGAGGAGGCCAACCTTCTTGGGGGGTGTTGAAAAAGCAGGCTTGACCTGAAAGCAAGGTTCTGAGCAAGCAGATTTGTGACCTGTAATCTGACTATCCAGTCACCTGAAGCCAGGTTAGGAAGTTGACTCAGATTTCCAAAAACAACAACATAAACAAAAGCTGAGCTCCCATGATGGATACCTTGTTTTGGCGCTTGACTCATTACAAGGATCAAGTCACCCCCTTCACCATCACATTGTGTGATCAACACTATCATGTTCCATTTATCCACAATTCACAATGCATATATAATACCAATCTCTCAATAAAGAATACATCTAGTTTTCAAATAGTTTTTCCCTTGTAACTCTGCTAAGACAGCACAGTTACAACAGAACCAAAATCTCTGACAGAAGAAAATTGATTCAGTATGTTGAAATTTATTAAATTTTATTTAAATAAAGAAAAATAATTACAGTAATTTACAAATAGTTGTATGAAAATAATGAGGGGTAGACTTAAAGCTTTGAAATTCTCATTTTGATGATGATCCTCCTCCTCTAACCAAATCATATGCCTATCCACATGGCCAGACAATTAATTTATCTAAAATTTATCTCTAAACTTGACCAGTAACAAGCCACAACAATTTTATCTTGAAAAGTCAAATCAATTATCCATTAAGATTAGTCTTCTCCCATGTCTTCTCTGTAAGTTGTCTAATGACACAAATTTCATGCTGCTCCTTTAAAAAATCAAAACAATAATTAATGTACATGCCATAAAATATATTTCTTAACATATGGCCTGCTTTATATAATTGAGTCAAAAAGGTTAGAACCTATCCCCCTTTGTTTTTAGGGGGCAGGAAGATATTCTGTCAATTTTTTCCATTGATGGATTTTCTGTCAAATTTGATCCAACTAATTTTTTCTTTGTATGTAAAATATTTAACTTTAAAATAAAACCAAAAATTCAATATACTCTATTATATAATAAAAGTACTCTTTAAAAATACAATTATTTTAATTTTATTTTTTGTCTTTAAGAGACTTGATTTTAGATCTTTACCTTATAAAAATCCAATTAAGCTAAATTAATTGTCATGAAAAAATAGGCGCATTAAAAGTTGTAAATAATACTTTTATAGAATAAAATTTATTTATTTTTGAACCTTTTCTTCTATTGTTAAAAAGGTAAATGTTTTACATATAAAGAAAAAAATAGTTGGATCAAATTTGATAGAAAATCCGTTAACGGATTATCTTCCTGCCCCGTTTTTAGAGCTCTTAGTTATCTTTGAGGGGATTATCGCGAGTTTTTCTACTGTTCGTTCTACTATATATCACCTGTACTGGAATCAGATAAATAATCTATTAGAAAATCGGGTGGGGAAGGAAATCCTTTTTAATATATTATGCTATCGTATATGCATTGTTCTATGGCAGACCCTTGTACCTTATCTGGGTTTCGAAATAGGAAATCCCCGACAGAGCCAATCAAACGACGCTATTTGGGAAGGAAGAAGGGGATCGGTACTCCCATTTGGAAGTGCAGACAAGGACCCCTATTAAATTTAAATTGTTTTCCCAAAACAACAACAAGGATTTAGATCTGGTGTGAGCCTTAGTGTAACTCAGAGTTGATAGCGCACCGGAATGAACTGACGAGCCTTATATTCTTTTATAGGAAAAGAACCAATAGGATCCCAAGGAAGATCGCAAAATGTAGGTTATGGCAGTTAATAGTTTATTGCGGTGGGTTTAAAAGGCTATCAATGTTCGGCGTCGGAAATTAAGCTTGTTTCTATTTAATGAGGTTATGTGATTTGAACAAAGCCTGGGATGATAGGTTTTTACGGGGAATATAGGAAAAGGTGTCTCCATTAACAATTTGCAATCTTGTTTTAATGAAAATTCATAATCAAGTCTAAGCTGCAATAGTAGGGTTGCCTTGTATGGGGTAGATACCCGGCGTTGACCAATTAAAGCATTATACGCGATACTGTTTTAATCACTCTCCTCAATTGGCACTTTGTGCAGCTTAGCTCTTCTCACATTTAAATTGCATTGGGCTTACTGATAGTTGATTAATAATAATGGGCCTTGAGTTTTGTATGTTTGCTGGGCGATAAATCCTCAATTTCCCGTTTAGGGCTTCATGCAAACCCAGGTTAAACTGGGATTCCACAGATGCATATGCAATGAATGATAAATCATTTGATGGAATTTCGATTGGAAGTGCTAAGCCTAATCGGTTTAATAAACTCTATTGTAATTTTATCCCGTGTCATGTGGGCGGGGAACTTTGCTTGTACAGGGCCAGGACCAGGTGTTCCTGAGCTAAAGAAATTAATAAACTCTATTGTAATTTTATCCCATGCCATGCGGGCGGAGAACTTTGCTTCTACAGGGCCAGGACCAAGTGTTCCTGAGTTAAAGAAATGTTTGTGTGATTAAGATAGTAATTATAAGAGTCCCTTTGAATCGAAAATATTACAATCTATGAAAGTCTTATTGGTCACTATTTTATTTTAGTCAATCAATGCTGATACCTTGCTGGGTTTTAGATTTACTATAAACCTTGTCTGGTAGATGGTTGCTGGAGGGGTATAAAAGCAACGAGGCAACGGAAGGAAAGTCATAGTAGAATGAAAGCTGTGGGATTAGTGATTTTATCGGTGCTAGGCTTGGGAGTAGCGGCCAAGCGAGCCAAACTAGGTTGTCTTAAGGGACTTGACATATCGTTAATTGGAGGGAAAACCTACGCGAATGCCACTTTTTATTGGAACAATCGATTGACAAGTCCTGAACCAGCTGCTGTTGTCCGCCCCAAAAAAACAGAAGATGTCATCCGTGCTGTTAAATGTGCTGCCAAGAGCACCTCCATCTCGGTGCGGTCAGGTGGTCATTCCTACGAGGGCTACTGGCAAGGCAACAAAGGCGGAGTAGTGGTGGATCTACGCAACATGAAGAGAATCAAAGTAAACAAGAAGAAAAGACAAGTAACTGTCCAGGCAGGAGCTCTTCTCGGTAATCTTCTTGCTAAGCTTTGGGAAGAAGATAAAGGAGTCCTTCCACATGGCCTGCAGGGCAATGTTGGTGTTGGTGGCATGACACTTGGCGGTGGGTTTGGTTTGTTGTCACGTAAATATGGTCTGTTGGTGGACCGAGTGGTTTCCTTGAAGATGGTTGATGCCAAAGGAAAGTTGCTTAGTGTGGATGAGAATAACAACAAGGATCTTTTCTTTGCCCTTCGTGGAGCAGGTGGCGGTTCCTTTGGCGTAGTGACTGAATTTACGTTCAGTTACATCAAGCATGAGCATGACTTTACTGTTGCACGCTACAATTGGAAAGCAGGAAGAAACAACTTCACCAACATTGTGAAATCCATCATGAAGTACTATAACAGCAATCCTACTCCTGCTGCTGGCCATTACTTGAATCTTTCCCCTGGCGGCAGCATTGAGTTGGGCATCACTTACTCTGATGGAAAAAAGAAGACCAGAAAAGCCATACAGAAACTTGAAGAGATCATTAAGACGTGGGACAAGAAGGATAAGCAGAGAATGGACTGGACTAATGCTTATCTCTTCTTTGCTGGATACGCCGGTCAGCCTGCTGAAGGAAACATTGAAACCTTGCGCAACACCCAGCCAATGACAGAGCAGTTCTTTTACAAGGCCAAGTCTGGCTTCCTCCATAAAAGCCTTGATACAAGAACAATTCGTAAGCTCAAAAAAATTCTTGTCAAACCAGGGGAGGGTTTATTTGTCTTGATTGATCTGTGGGGTGGTGTTATTCCAGGAAAGAAGGGCACTTCATTTGCTAACCGTGACAAGTATGCTTCTGTCCAGATTGGCCAAACTGAGCCTGATCAAGAAGAACTTCTTGATAAAGCCTATAAAGCTCTCAAGGGTAGCTTTGATGGAGCCTATCAGAACTACATTGATGCTGATGAGCCTAACTTCATGGAAGTGTACTATCCAGGAATTGAAAATCAATTGATAAAGGTCAAGACCAAACATGACCCAAAGAACAAGTTCAACTTTGAGTTCTCCATCCCCACCAACAAACAATCAAATAAGAAATCAAATAAGAAATCAAAAAAGAGATCAAAAAAGAGATCAAAAAACTCCCGCAAGTGAAGGCCTGAGCGCAATTTCAACTTGATTTCAGACAGCGCTTCAGAATGCAATTCCAGATTTAAATTCTAAATTTCTATTCCATATTTCAATTCCTAATTTAAATTACAGATTTAAATTAAAGATTTCAAATAAATACCTGAAAAACACTTTATTATTGTTTTTTATGAATAAGTTTAGCCCTATTTTTATCTGAGTCAACTGCTTCCTTGTGTACAAGTTTATATACTTAAACTTTTGCACTTAACCTTTTAAAAATCAGCAAAAATAGTTCCTTGGGTTTCCCCCCTTGAATTATATAAAAAACATCATTAAAATGTGTTTTAATTTATTTTATGTACATTAGTTTTCAAACCTGTTGAGATAAACAAAAAATTTCAGTCTAAAAATAAATACAACTCAGTCTAAAAGCAAAATCAAGTTGTATCCAAATATATTGTAATTTAATATAAATTCTTTAATTTTTTATTGTTGCACCATCTTTGATTACTCCCTCTTGGGGAATTAACAGCCCCAATTAACTCACCACACAGGTCACCAAACAACTCATCAACTGACCAATAAATTGGTGGTACTACTATCAGTCAACTATCTATTACAGGGATCAAATAATCCAGATCTTAAACAGAACACAACTTGAATAAGCCTCGTGACCTAAGAGAACACTGCTAAGATAAGCCCCATGACTACAATGACATACAGGGACAGTGTGTGGCTTCTCATGATACTTTTGCAACCAAGTTTCCAGACTCACCTGCTAACGTATCTAACGTTATGGATTAATCTGATGGTAATATCAAATGGCGGGTAGTTCATCCTAATTAGGAGCGCTGCCAATTTGACTTGCTGATTCCCTTATAAGTTATTCCTTGCCTCCAAACCTTACCTGGAACTTCCCACTATGCCACCCCCTTGTGGCCTTGTGGCTTTTCTCATATAGTATATTACTCACAATATTCTACAATAAACAATACCTTGTTCTTATTATTATATCCTTTCTATTGGACTGTTGTCTTCCCCAATTCCAAGTACTGAATCCTCATTGGTTCAGTTGCAACAATACTATATATTAGCCTATATTCTTATTCAATAAATTACCATTCTCTTTTTAAATCTTACCCTTATTTTGTTTCTTATACTTCCCAGAAGTATAAACTTGACAGTGGTAGCACAGGTAGGTTATCCATACCTACCCAACTCAAAAGAAAAATTCCTCCCAATAAAAGAAACCAAACAATGGTACTCCCTAACAACTGGAGAGATTACAAAGTAGGACAAGACGTTCCCGCAGGCCTTGTCATCTACAATAAAATCCTTGTGCCCATTAATCAGTACAACAAAAACAAAGCCCACAGACTGTTGCCCACCACACCAACCACAACAGTGCCTCTGTAGCCGAGATACCCAATATTGTGTTTCAATGCCTGAACACCACTGAAATTGGCGCCTTTGCAGGACTACGCTGCAAAGGCGCCTCCCTCTTGATCAACTGTACGCAAAGCAAGTTTGAACAAGTAAACTACCATCAAAGAATCTGTGTCAGTGAGATTACCCTTCACATCACAGGGACTGCTTCACGCTTTGTAACCAAATGGCTAGCCCAACACCCTAACCAGAAGGAAAATTGGGAAATGTTCAAGGCCGCATTCCTCAAAAAGTTCTCTATGAAGGACTCAGACATAGTGATCATGACCAAGCTTCAAACCTTCAAAATGACAGGAACCATCAAAGAGTACATTGCAGCATATGAAGGAATGCACAACCAAGAACCCAACACCATCAACTTTGATGAACCTGGGACGCGCCTAGACTTCTACAATGGCCTTCCCACACACATTAGACGTCATTTTGACATGACTTGCTGCAAGAACCTTGATGATGTATTATTAGAGGGAAAGCACACAACTCAGAAGTCTGATAATCTACATGACACCAACAAGCACAAGGAAAACCCTGCAGCAAAGAGAGAACCTCACCCCAATAAGCAAAATAACTGAGCCAACAATACCCATCCTCAAACCAGGAATCACACTCCACATGTAAGAAAGGGGGGCTAAACTAACTAAGTTTGGATCCCATCTTGGTGCAATATACCACCAGGATACCGCCCAGTGGAGAACTGGGACGGCCGCTCAAAGGGGGGACCACAAGGACAACACAGGGGATAGTTGAGGGAAGTAGGCGTTCAGTCCCATCAACACCAGCCCAGTGAGTAGCCAGGGTGTACAAGAGGAAGCAAGAGGGGACGCCACAGGGGCCTGGAGGAGCACCGGGTCACGCTTCTCAGGACTGGGCGTGGGTGACGCTGATTTCTCCTTAACTGCAGAAGCGGGCTGAGTGAAACTGGTGGACTCCAGATCCAGGTTGTCATAATTCAAACTCTTTACCACTGCCTCCCCAGAGAACAGGAGACCAATAGGTAGATCCAGAAGGCAAGACAGATCATTGCCCACAAGATGAGCAGAAGAGTAAATCTTGGTCCATAACTCTGGTGAAGTTGACCACAGAAGCAATAGAAAGGGGGCCACAGAAAACACCACAAATTTGAGAGCTGGGAGTAGCATGGCTGTGTTCTCCATAAAATTTCAGATAGGGAGGCAAGATTTTATGGGTAGGAACTAATAATTTTGTAGCAACAAGGGGAACCCACAAGTAAAAGAAGGAAAAGTGAAGCCAGGAGGGCACATGGAAGGCTTGGCAGTAGCCTCAGGTTACTTTAAATTAAAATATGAGTAAAGTTGGGTTTGAAATCAAGAAAAATTAAAGAAAGTTCAATTAAAAGTAAGTCTTTATATTGAAAATCAATTAAAGTTTTAAGGTTTGAAGTTATCTTTTGAAATAAAAAGCGGGAGAAGCAAAGACTATACGTCTGAGCTTTTTCTAGAGAGCCTAGGGATGATGCTGGGTTTAAAGCGGGTATACACAAGGTAAACTTCAACAAAAATTCTAACACTTTAATCTTCAAACTATAGGGAGTCAAAACAAAGTTTCAAGGCCTCCACCAAAAGTCAAAAATTGCAGCAAAAATTCCAAAGTTTAATAAATTTGAGAATAGACAAGCAGGGGACTGAAAGTCCCCTTGCTGTGTAAAAGGAGGGTGTGCTGCAGGGGAAAGTCACATGATTTCAGGATTCAAGTCTGATTGGGTAGGGACAATTTTTTTTGATCAGAGTTGGGAAAACTGGAGGGTTTCAACTTGATTTCCGCGGTGCTCCCTGATTGGCTGGAGGAGTTTTCAAGCACTTTAAATTCACTTGAGCTTTTGGATGCCAATGTGGCAGGGGCCAATTGGCTGGATCTAATAGTTTTCAATAATGGTTGGCACCAGGCCAGCAAGAAGTCCAAATTTACCAGGGTTTCTTCCAAGGAAGAAACAGTGGGAGCTGTAGAATTTGCAGGGTATGCAAATACAAATCTTTTGTCTACAGTGTGGGCTAAATCTTTTAACAAGTTGAGTGGTTTAGCTGGACTTTGAGCAGATTTCTTTGTACAACAGGGGAACACATTTCTATCCAAAGCCAAAGGGGGCAGTGAATTTACACCATAAGCCAACAACGCCAGCACCAAAGATACCAACAAGGAGGGAAAAGCTCAGGGGAGTGCTTAGGCAAGCTGCCCTCACCCACTTCACAAGACTTGTACAGAGAACAGGATGTGAATTCAATCACCATGGTCCAAGTTCCCTCCAGCAATCCTCTACTGTTTGCCGCCCAAACTGGAAATAAACTCCTCACTTATCCTTTCTGCTTTTGCAGATACCAGGGCACAGCACTATTTGACACTGGAGCAGATCAATTTCTCATCAACAAGAGTTTTGCAGACCTCATGAAGTTACCTATCACTTGAAGTAACATCAAAAGGGTCATCATGGCAGACAACCAAAGCATACCAGTTACCCATGAGACAAAACCTTTCTGCGCCCAAATTGGAGATGTTCAAACAACAATTAGTGGCCCTATCATACCAATCCCCAAGTATGATGTCATAATTGGCCTGGACTGGATGAGAAAGACAAAACCTCATATCAACTGGGAAAGTGCCACCCTCACCATACAGCAAGGAGAAGTCCACCACCATGTATACCCAACACACCTCAACACTCTCATGAGGGACCACATATTTGTGAAAATCATGGAAACAGGAGAAGAAACTGAACCCAGCAAAATCAATTGGAGCACCTGTACATATGAGGTTATCCACTTCAAAAACACAGAAACTCAACAAAAAAAGACCCCCATTAGAGACCAGCTAGTCAGTGAATTCACCTCTGTATTCCAAGAGGCACTACCTGGGTTACCCCCCAATAGGAGTATACAACACAAAATTAACCTAAAAGGGAGTATACATAAAGCACAACCAATCTACTGCCTCACACCACAGGAAGACAACACCCTAAAGGCTTACCTTGACAAAGCACTCAAAAAAGGCCTCATTAGACCCTCAAAGTCATCCTTTGGCGCTGCAGTCTTCTTTGTGGCCAAGAAAGACAGAGGCCTCTGCCTGGTCACAGACTACAGGGCCCTCAATGAGGTCAAAATTAAGAACAGGTATCCCCTGCCCCTCATTGATGACCTTTTTGATGCCCTGGGGGGTCCCAAATCTTCACAAAAATTAATTTGACAGCAGTTTATCACCAAATTTGTGTGAAGCCTGAAGACATCCCAAAGACCGCATTCAAAACCAAATACAGATCCTTTGAATGTGTTGTCTTTAACTTTGGCATGACAAACTCTCCCAGTACTTTTGTACCCTTTATGAATGAAGTGTTCAAGGAACACACTGGAAAAAGAGCAATCATCTACCTGGACAATATCATCATTTATAGTCCCAAACTGCAACAACACTGGGAAGACATCCGCGCAGTTCTTCATACCCTGGAAGAAAAAAAATTGATTGCCAAGCCATCCAAATGCAAGTTCTTCTCAACTGAACTTCTATTCCTTGGCCATATCATCAGCAAGGACAGCATTAAACCAGATCCAGATAAGATACGTGCTATAACAGAGATGCCAGCCCCAAGGAACAAGAGCAAACTCTGCACTTTCCTTGGAATGGTAGCCTAAGTACACAGGTTCATCCCTGACTGGGGCGCCCTAACAGCTCACTTGTCAGCCATCACTGGGAAAATAACCAAATTTGTCTGGACATCCTTACAAGATCAACATTTTTGCCAGCTGAAGGAACACATTGTTACCGCTCCATCCTACAATACCTAAACCGTGAGGGTATCTATGAGCTAGAAACCAACGCCTCTGACTATGCCATAGGGGGAGTCCTCTTATCCAAATGGCCCAAAAGGACTTTCTTCCTGTGGCATATGAATCAAGGAAGCTATTGGATGGCAAACAAAGATACCCCATACACGACAAGGAGTTGGTAGCCATCATACACTGTCTCATGAAATGTGTAAATCCACTGCCCCCTTTGGCTTTGGATAGCGATGTGTTCCCCCGTTGTACAAAGAAATATGCCCATAGTCCATATAAACCACTCAACTTGTTAAAAGATTTAGCTCACACTGTAGACAAAAGATTTGTATTGGCATACCCTATGAATTCTACTGTGCCCACTGTTCCTTCCTTGGAAGAAACCCTGGTAAATTTGGACTTCTTGCTGGCCTGGTGCCGACCATTATTGAAAACTATCAGATCCAGCCAATTGGCCCCTGCCACATCGGCATCCAAAAGCTCAAGTGAATTTAAAGTGCTTGAAAACCCCTCCAGCCAATCAGGGAGTACCACGGAAATTAAGATGAAACCCTCCAGCCTTCCCAACTCTGACCTAAAAATTTCTCCTCCACCCAATCAGACTTGAGCCCTGAAGTCATGTGATCTTATCCCTGCAGCACACTCCCTTTTACACAGCAAGGGGACTTTCAGTCCCCTGCTTGTCTATTCTTAATTTAAATAAACCTTTGAATTTGCTGCACCTTTTAAAAGTTTATATAGGCCTTAAAACTCTGTTTTGAGCTCCTATAACCTAGAGATTAAAAGTGTTAGTTTTTTTGTGGAAACTTACCTCACAACCACCAGCTTCAAACCCAGCATCATTCCCAGGCCCTTCAGAAGAAGCTCAGATATATAGTTGTTGCTCTTCAATTTTTTGCTTTCAAAAGTTGACTTCAAACTTGAAAATTTTAATTGAATTTCAATATAAAACTTACTTTATTTTTATTTTCCTTTAATTTCTTCAATTTCAAACCCGCTTTCTTTAAATTTTGTTTTAAAAGCCTCATGAGACCACCACTAAGTCTCCCAGTGCTCTCCTGGCCCCATTTTTCTTGCTCTTGTTTGTGGGACCCCTCTGTTGCCCCAAAAATATTGCTTTTTGCCCTGAAAAACTTGCCTACCTATTTGAAATTTTGTTGAGAATACAATCATGTTACTCCCAGTGCTTAAATTTGTTGTATTTTCCTTGGCGCCATTTTTGTTACTTCTGTGGTCAACTTTGCCTGAGCTATGGTCTAAGATCTCCTATTCTGCTTGTCTCATGGGTGATGACCCTTCCTACCTCCTGGATCTCCCTAGTGGTCTCCTGTTCTCTTGAGAGGTCATGGTAAGGAGTTTAACCTGCAACAACCTGGATCTAGAGCCCTCTGGTCTCACCCAGTCCACTCCTGTGACCACAGAGAGGTTGGTATCACCCTTGCCCAGCCCTGAGAAGCGCGACCTGGTGTCCCTCCAGGCCCCCTCAACACCCACTCTCACTTGTACGCCCTGGTTGCTTGCTGGCCTGGTGTTGATGGGATTGAACACCTACTTCCCTCAACTATCCCCTGTATTGGCCCTGTGGTCCTTCCTTCAAGCGGCCGTCCCAGTTCTCCACTAGGCGGTATCTTGGTGGTATATTGCCCCAGGATGGGAGCCAAACTTAGTTAGTTTACCCCCCCTCTCTTACAAAATGGCAATGCTATCTGGAAAGAGCCCAGACGTTCAAAGTACTCACCAACCACAAGTTGTTGATATTCTTCAAAACACAACAACACCTGTCAAGAAGACAAGCCAAATGGATGAGTCTCATAAGAGATACCCCATGCAAATTGAATACAAGCCAGGCAAGGAGATGCTTACTGCAGACGCCCTATCAAGGCTATACATTAAACACATTCTTTGGACTTATGGTAACCCCACCTGGCCCATGTTAATCATGGGAATATCTAGGAAGGGTTCCCACCTGGTACACCAATGGCCATACAAGAGAAAGTCCTCAAGAACAAACATCTGTTCAAAAACGTATATGGCACCCTTCACCAAATACTTTCAAATGGTGACTCTGTACCCTACGTCCCATCAATACAAAAGATTGACACAATCCTCCAATATCACAGAGACTTGGGACACACCCGTAGCAGAAACTTGCATGAATACCTCAAGACACACTACTGGCGGCCCAACATGTAAATGACATCAGAGAGGTACTGGAGCAATACAAAGTCTGTGAGAAGTACGCCCAAACCAAAGCTCCACCTAAGTCAGTAGTACCTGTATCAATCACACAATCCTTCAAGGTATGGTCATTGGATATTGTGGGACCTATGCCCAGTGAAAGCAAAGGTAAGAAGTATATCATAACAGCTATTGACTATGTAACCAGATGGCCTGTAGCGCAAGCTACAAAAGAACACAAAGGCAAAAATGTGATACAATTCCTTGGCAAAGAGATCATAGCAAAGTTTTTGGAAACCTGACCTCTTGATCACAGATGGAGGCACTGAACTTAAAGCTATTGACACCAACATCTATCTTGCCAAGAACAGAATAAAACAGGTCACAGCCAGTCCATATCACCCACAAGCAAATGGACACATATAATGACTAAATGGCTCTCTAGTGAAAGCCCTCAGTAAGTTATCTGCCAACAATTCAAAAGCCTGGGTTGATATGCTACCAACCGCCCTTATGATCTGCAGAACACGGGTCAACCGCAATACAGGCAAAAGCCCTTACAAACTTGTCTATGGTCAGAAACCCTCACTTGTCAGTACAACCACGGGTCCATGACTGCCACTTCCAAAGAAGATACCAGACAGTAATGACCCAAAAGTACTACAAGCCAGAAAAGACCAAGAAGAGAGGGAGCACCAAAGAGTCCAGCAGGAAGCGATCCCATTGCAACAAGAACAGTTCCAAGTCTGAGACAAGATCTGGATTGTCAATCACAACTAACACAAACTTGAACCAGGACTACATGGACCAGACATTGTCATGGAATTTAAGCCCAATAACACCTACCTCATCAAAGGGATTGGAGCTCAAACTGAACTGAACTGAACTGAAATGTATGCACCACAACCAACTCTGCTTGTATAAGGCAAGAACAGCCCAACAAAATTCAAGGCTCCCTGTACCCAACACTAAACTGGATCAATACCAATCCTGCATACCAGATACTCTCAAAAAAAAATTCCCAAGGCTCTGTCTTCCAGCACCCCAGGGGGAGATCTCACAACATCTTCAATTACTTCCTCTTGGAGAATTAACACCCAAGCAAGTAGCCAAATGGTTCACTGTACAGTCAATAAACGGGTGGTACCATTATCAGTTAACCATCTATGACAGGGATCACTCAATCCAGGTCCTAAATGGAACACAACTTGATTAAGCCTCGTGACTCAAGAGGAACATTACTCAGATAAGCCCCATGACCATCATGACAAATATGGTCAGTATGTGGCTTCCCATGATACTAAATATTAGCCTTTATTCATATTCAATAAAGTATCATTCTCTTCTTAAATCTTCCCCTTATTTTGTTTATTATACTTCCCAGAAGTATAATTTTGACAGTTGTATTTGTTTTTGGACTGAGATTTTTTGTTTATCTCAACAGGTTTGAAAACTACTGGTTCCTTATTTTCTATATTTATATATCTATTATCATTTTTGCTTATTTGATTCTATTAGGATTGTGTCACACCAATATAGTAAATTAAAACCCATGGCAATAACTAAAAAATTACAGATTTGAATGAAATGATTTAAAATTTAAACAAATTCCAACTATCAGGTTAAAATATACACTCTGTCAACAGGGTTTTGTGGCGTTAATGGGCAAAATGGGTCAACACAGCAAAGAAGTGCTCACACTCAAAGCAAAACCATTTAAAATATAATCCAAAATACATGGATTCACAAACAAAATGGTGTGAGTTGACTTTTGGTGTACATATGTTTACCATGTAAATTGGTGACAAAATACACTCAAGTGTCTGAGTTAAAGCTCAGACCAAAAAAAAACACAATATCAACTCAACATGTAAATAAAACCACTAAATTGTTGGGTGTAATGGATTGTAATCAATAATGATACCAAGGTCTAAAATAAGACACAATGTCTGAAATATAAATTTTAAAAATAGTGTTGGGTGCTTAAATTTAGCATATAATCTGGGGAAAAGGGTGGAAATTATTTTGGGTATTCTAAAATGTGTGTTGTAAAACCAAAAACAACTAATTAATAAATAAAAATCTATAATCAGGATATTTGGTGGGGAAAACTAAAATTGAATATCCATATTTTGAAAAAGCAGAAATTAAAACCAGGGAATCACTCAATAGAAATTTATTTAGTATTTTGTTAAATTTTAAAATGGAGCAGGCACAACAGTAGAGTAACAGTGCTCCCATTGTGTGCCGCAGGTGGAGTTGCCCTGCAGGTCAAAGAATAGAGTTAGTGCAACGCAAGTGCCTACTCACAAAGGAGACAGAGGAGAGTTCAATAGTGAGGTTGTTTGACACAACCAGTTCAAGGAGCACAAGCTGCAAGGGTGCAGAGCATCAACCCTTGGGTCCCCAAGCTGATCTGTAAGCCCACCAAGGTTATCACCACTAAAACAGCTAGAAACAAGGAGATCAAGCTTACTTTGTTTTTTTTTCCAACCATGTCTACTTCCAGGAGTTGGTCTTGTTAGCCATGATGTAGAAGGTTAAGCCTGTGCTTGACACTAGCTACAAGACCTAAATCAGTGATAGGAACCAGGAAGACAACAACAAGCCCAAGTTCTATAGTACTACAGAGAGGCAGTTAGTGCTCAAGAAGGTTGCAGCCTTCTACAAAAAGGTTCCCATGCCTTGTGTTCCTGTCTCTGAGCAGGATCCAGATTCAAATACTCCCGCTAAAACCACCCAGAAGCTCATTCCCAACATAAAAAGCACATCATTCTTCTCAGGTTTATGCGGGAATCAGGTAATTACAAGACAGCAAAATCCCTTGTTGGGGTGGATCCCAAGTACTCCAGCAAGGTATTCAACAAGACATTGATACTGGCCAAGTTCTTGCCCTGAGAAATCCAAGTGTGTTTCCACCATGCTTGTCACTGCCCATGCCAGATCTGGCTGGACTCCCACAGGGAGGAAGGCCAGGCCTGGAAGGCCAGGCCTGGAAGGCCATGTACACAGTTGGCGTGATTCTGAATAGGTAATTCACTGAAGTAGCTAGGGAACGTAACTCCCAGTATGGGGCATGACCTGATCAGCCAGCCCCAATACTGTCATATAAACAAACCCCAGCTTGCTGAAATCCTAAGCAGAAGGCACATTGGGAAGGAGGGAAGTAGTAGGAATCTCCTTCATAAAAGGTGGGATGATCTCTCTAGCACAACCAGGAGGGAGATCCAGATGGTGGGGATTAAAGAAGCCAATTCAAGAGCACATGGTGGTTTAACTGTAATGGTAGGAGCAGAACCAGGAGGGTACAGATTGGCGCGGTTATTTCATGGCCTGGGTGACTCCCAGGGGAACCTTCAGTCAAGGGGAAGGGTCAAGCCTGGAAGGCCCAGTAGATGACAGGGGCCATACACATCACAGAGTTGGCAGCAGTGGCCCAAGGACACCACACTCCCATGTGGGGTATCACTTGCTCAGTGAGCCCCAGCATGGTCAAATAGGCAAACCCAAGCTTACTTTAGTCATACAATGAAGCAGAAGGAACAAGAAGTTCTCCTTTGCAGCGCTCATGGTCAGGCTTGGCTGGGCAAGTTGTTGGAGAAGAGGAATACTGGGAAAGGAGGGGCGTGGTGCAGGAATTATTTCTTGGTCCAGCCTCTAGGAGATGGGGTAAAGGCTGGCAGTGGTTTGTTGGAGGCAGCTAGAAGTTGCTCTGTTTCCCAGCGCTGGTGTTGGTACTGGAGGTACTCTCTGTTTGAAAGCACCAGCAGTATAAATTTTTTAATAATGTAATAAACCCCTGCAAAGTATAAATGCTCAGTGTAAATTAACCAATAAAGTTTATTAGAAGAAGATGTAACAAAGAAAGGGGATGGCAGTGTTCCCAGCTATATCCTGCTGGTAAACTGCAATTGGACTTACTGGCAACTTCTTATTGGTTGTCAATAGGCTATTCTCAAGCTGGGCCCCATTGGTGACTCCTGATTTGTCAGTTAGATGGATCCTTTCATTATTTTTGCCCTGGGGAAGCTGGTAGGGGGATTTTGGTCCTTTTGGCAACCCAAGTCCCCAATTCTGGGGTTCAGAGGGTGTGGGCCAATTAAAATCTTTTTCATTTGGCTTTAGGACGGTTTTTAATTGCCCCCAGGCTTGGCCTTGACCAGGGTTTTATTCCCCAGTTGGAATTAAAGTTTCCTTAGGGTAAATCTGCATAATTGACAACACAATTGATTGGTCGCACAATTGCTCAATTGCAGGTGTTGAAACTATGTAACATAGGGTTTTGTCTGGCCCATTATGGGCCCTGACAGGTTATATTGTGTAGTAGATTTGCAAATAGATGCAAGCAGAATAATTATATTAGAGCAAAAAAAGATAATTCCTGCAAAAAAAATTATGGGTCCTGGGCATGGATTTGTTTATTTAATGATGTCAACAGTGAGGAGAGCTTTTCATCCTCACTAAAATACTTACTGATGAAAGTGTATCTTTTTGTGCCACCAAGGATCTGGTGGCATCATTTTCAGTCAAACTGGCAATTTTATCCGGAAATTATGTATTTGAGCTTAGGAATGAATGGTTATTGGCTAGCATGACAGGAACCTTGCTTGAGCTGTGTCATGAATGCCGCTATTCACCATGTTTCAATTTTTCCTTTTGATGGGTTATTTCTTAGACAAATATCTCTTTTGCTTTTGCTCTTCATGATGATTCTGGCCCCAAATTAAGAAATTCAATTCTTTAGTTTCCTGATTCTATGCAAATCACTCACCCCACTCATTCTTGTGGCAAGTGATCTTACTGTCCTGATAGTGTTTTGTGGTATTGTAAACCACTATATATTCTATTTTCTATTCACAAAAAAAATTAAGTTCTATTCACATTTTTCTCTTTGTGTCTCCCAGTACTTTGAAGCTTCTCTAGCCACATCTAGAAGTTATTATTTCAATCAGGGCCACAAGGTAATTAGCAGTGGCAATTCTTTCCGGGCAAAATCCTTCACTGAGCTTGCAGAGGCCCTTAGCAGGGAGGTCTGTCACTTCATGTAGTTGGTTGAAGGAGTAAGCACAGAACTCATTAAGATTTTGCAAAAGTTGTTCAAAATTGGTAATATAGGCGTTCAAGGTAGAATCTACTTGAGCTTGCCAGGATGTTCAAGCTGGTGGAACTCATTTAGATGCTCTCTGACGTATTTGGGGATGGACTAGCGCATTTTCTCTATGGAATTAACTAAGCAAGCTTGGGAAGTGACAGAGTCGCGCTGACTGTCCGACACCAAGTGAAATAAGGAGTAGATCCACTGTTGATAGGCAGCAAGCTGATCCCAGCGGTTTGTGACAGCTGCTTGTAGGAACAAAATCTCCTGAAAGTGGAGCCCTAACATCATTTGATAGTGGGCTAAGGCAGGTTGTACAAAGGATGACAACAGGTGCTCAGAGGAGCTAGCTGCTGAGAGGAGATGTTGTGGAAATTATGGAGCCACAATCACTCCATAGTATTCTGCTCAACTGAACTGTAGCTGGAGGTGAGGAATGGCCCCATCACGGGCTAGTCCAAGTGTCAGGAAACCAGGCATAACTAGAGGCATTGGGCGGCTCAGGATGGGGTTGAGCCAAGCCAGAAATTAAAGCCCACCATAGAATGGGTGCTAACTTGATAATGTAAGACATGGATTGCCCAAGTAAGGACCAGGGTCCAGAGGTAGGGACCATGGAATCCACCATTCCTGTCAAGGTGATATAGAGTACTCCAAACAGTTGAGTGGACATGGTTTCTGCAGAAGTGGGGGTCTCTATTGGGCGGTTGGGTTATGGGGTTAAGGGCAGAGTCATGGGAACAAAATAGGCAGGCAGATAATTGTACTTGTCTTTGAACAATCTTGGCGGCCTTTTGTACCACTTTCCTTCACGTCCTATGTATTCTGTTTCTCTAGTCCTGGCCAAGGGGTCAGCAATGAGGATGGTCTCCAAGTCGTACTCCACAGGGCTGGGTTGGGCGGGTATTTGGTAAAATGCACAGGTTCAAAGGGGGCTCCTGGGGGACAGTATAGTGCCTGGGTAAGATCAGCAGGTTGGTCTCCAGAGGGGGCAGTTGCCTGATGGTCTACTTGAATGGAGTTAAGAGAGAAGATCACCAAGACTAGGTAAGGTAAAATTTGTTTGAAACAAAGGTTCATAAAACTTTATTATCAAAAATGAGGATGTGATCATCACCATACTGCCAGGGATTTTATACCATGGGACTCAGCTTCTATGATTTTTGCAGGGTTCAGGTTTGCAGAAAAGGCACTGGCGGGGCATGGATCTTGGCTTAGAGCCTTGAGGGCGGAAGATCCAGGTTGGGCCTGCTCTGGAAAATAGAAGTTGCAATACTTTGTTACTCCACCACTGTTTACTATGTCACCTGAGTAGTTCAATTGTACTACCCCTTCTGGATGAAAGGCTGGCAGTTGCTGATGATGATTGGCAGAGTTAAAAATAGGTTTTGTTTTAACCTCCTTAAGGCAAGCTGCAACCTCTTCATAGGTTCAGATCTTTGATGGCTCAAGGTTGGCATCAATCTGGTGACCATTCAGGGAATTGTCCTTGGGAGACTGGTGGGCCTTGGAGTAACTCGTCAACTTGGGTTTGCAATTTAGCAAGTGGGTGGGTTCATGTCTACTTTGTGTGACTTGAGTAGTCTTTGGAGGGTCAGGGTTTGATTCCAGGGTTTCCAATGTTGATTTCAAAACTCCAGTATTGGCTCTTGGCAGGTTAGCAGTAGGTCCTTCCCCAACCTCTGTTAGCCAGGTTACATCTCCTTTGTAGGTATGGGTCTTCATTGGCACCAGTTTGGCGGCAGACTGATAACTATTCAGGGAATCCTCTGTAGTAGGCCGGCAGGTTGTGGAGTAATTCAACAATTTGAGCCTGTGACTTAACAGATCATCAGGTCCTGGAATGTCCTGGAGGGTTCAATCTGCTTTCTGGGAACTGGGGTTCAAATCTTGGTTTTTCAATACAAGTATTGAAATGTCATTTATGACACCAAGTTCTACACCATGACTTTTTCCCAGTCAGGGGTACCCAGAGGGTAGGCCACTAGGCAGGGACCATTCCCAAGATTCAGCACAGTATGGACAATAGGTGGGTCTGTGATTTTTTCCTTGATAGGAGGACTGGGAATTTCAGGGAAAGTTAGCTCTTGTATAGGAGGAGGTAAAGAACCTGAAAATGTGGTTGCAAAGGGGGTAACCAAGGGCTTACAGCCCCTGTAGTGAGCGCCATTTTTTGTTGTGTTCTGAAGCGCGGCACAGACACACAATGGGGAATCCTAACCTTAGGATTGGATTCATACTAAGTCTTGGTTAGAATGGCAGGGAAAGTTATGCAATTCTGTTACCAAGCTCCAGACTCAAGTAAATGAATTATCTATACCCAAGCCAGATGTTCTGCCTTCTCCACCATCTGATCATCTGGTGGATAGAGAACAGAGACTTTGGGATGATATTCAAGATCTGCAAGCATCTACCTGCAGTCAACATTTTCCTACTGAAGAACCTCAGCCAGTTCCCTAGGTGCTTGCTTTGACAAATCAAGTTGCTGAGTTACAACAAGAGGTTGTTGCCTTATGCAAAATGGTGAAAAATTCTGCTAGCCCAACAGGTATTATTGATGTAGATGGCTGCTGCTCTGGCCTGCCAGGAGCCCCCAAAATCCACTGTGCTAGAGAGCTGATTGCTCTAGCTAATGAGGTAGACCACTTGAAACAGGACCACTCCAAACTTGATAAAGACATGCAAGAAAAAAGTGAATTAATTGATTAAGTAAATAACAAGTTTGCCCCATGCCTCTCAGTGGGTCCTTTCTTTACCTCCCAACTAGCTGAGCTTTCCATTGTAGTAACAACTCAGGGCCAACGCCTAGAAGTTACTGAGCAACAGACCACCTTAGCTAATAATCCTGGTGCCTGCACTGCTGAGACCTTGACCACTCTTGAAGAGAGTGTTTGTCAGATGTGAGCCAGACAACCCCCCTCCAAATCTGAAGCAGAATTCTCCTTGCGCATAAATGTGCTCAATAGCAACAATGGTGGTCCAACTACCAAAGAACATTTCAAGCCTACCTTTAAGAAAGTCTTTGACCCCAAAAACTTGGCCATTGCAGCTTTTCTAACTATCTATGAAACTACCATGGGAAGAGCCTTGGATGAGGTCAAGAAGGAACACATTCCAACCTGTCTGCACCCAACCTGTCAAGAGGTAATAGTGTCAGAAATGCCCACTATTGAGACCTGGGAAGATATAAATCAACTTCTGATCAACAAATTTGGTTATGTCTTTAGTTTAGAAGTGAAGAAGGATGCCTTTATACACATTGTTTTCAAACCTAAGGATACTCTATCTGAATTTGAAGATAGATTCTACATGAAAGGAAATAACTGATCACAAGCCACCAGTTGACCACACATGAAGCGTACATGGCTTGCACTCAAGCCCTCAAGGTTAACCAGATCCTGTGTCTTCACTTCAAGGCCCATAAAGCCATGCTTTCTTCTATTAAGAGCATAAAGATACTGTTGCAATATATGTACCTTACCTATTCTGGGGCAGTTGTGCAGGAGAATTGTGCCGCCTCTACTTCTGGTTTGTCTTCACGTGGCCCGCGTATCCTTACCATAAACTCACAGAATCCACCTTGACGCCAAGGTTGCCATAACTGTGTACAGATAGGTCACTATTCCCGAGTCTTCACCAATTCTTGAGTTGAAGGAGCTGATCCCAAGGAACAGGCGGGAAAAGAACAGTCAACCTAGAGGCTGAGACGCTCTTGGTTGACAATTCTTCCTAGTCTCCTTCAATCCCCCCCATTGCTGACTCTGAGCCTACTGACACTGAGGCTCCTCCCATTCTGCTGCTATTCCACAATATATCTGATGACTCTGACATGGATGATTCTGATATAGAAGACCCTGACACCTATGGGTATTCTGTCCTGGATGTCCCTAAAACTATTTCAGTCCCTTATAAGCTACGTTATAGGAAAACTACAACTGTCAAGCCTTCGACCAAAGTCAAAGAAGTTTTCTCTTGCCCTTACCTCACTCAAGCTAAGAGATCTCCTGTGCTTTTAGTGTCATATGAAGAAGCTGCTGAAATTGCCAACACTGTATTCAAGAATGTTTCCGTTTTGATTCCTCTCCAGACTTTCTATAAGGAGTTTCCAGGTTTGAGATGCATGATTGAAAAATGGAGCAAAGAGCTGGCAGAAGCCCAGGACATCCTGGTTTTCCTTCCACCCTTTGGTTATACTACCACTTGTGTAGAAAGATCCATCCAAAAAGTGAAAATCAAAGCCATCTTGGACACTGGATCTCCTGTTAATGTTGTCTCTTTGAAGCTTATCAAGAAGCTCAAACTTGCCCCTGATCTTAACTATCATCAGTTTTATGGCACAGCTGGGCTGTCCATGACTCACGCTATAGGAACTTATTCTGCTCTGCCCATGCAGTTTAGAAAGATACTCTTGGCCGCGCCTGCCGTTGTCTTAGAGAATGAGAGCTATGACCTGCTAGTTGGTACTCAATTACTTAGGGAATATAATGATATCATTAACTTAAAGGAGGGCTACCTCTCTATCTTAGGATATGAAGTCCCTTTGATCTTTGAAGAGTCAGTTCAAATTCCTGGGAAGTACCTCAAGACCTGTGCCTTGGAATATCCCACTGGTGTTTTCACTTTAAAATACCGTGCCCATTCCTCCAACATGAAGTGTCCTCCTATGGCTTACCCTGCGTCTGAGGGGTTTCCTCTCCTGGCCACTTCCGCTGTAATCATTCCCACCCAGATCTCAAGCTATCCTAGACTCCCAAATATTATATGAGTTACCTGAGAAAACGTTCTTAGAGTTTTAATCTCCCCCCTTGCTAGGCCACAACAAACCCTACTTCTGCCTGGGAATCTTGGATGTCTCTCATAAAGACCCTGTATAATTGCTGGTTGCCAGCTTAACTTCTTCCCCCATACATGTGTCTAGAGGGCAGTTTGTTGTCTATGGTAAGTTGCTGAATGCTCTCAATTTCCTATTGCTACATCCCTTTGGTATGTTCCAGGATTTTAATTTACCTGAAGACAAGCCCCAAGTCAAATCCTAATTCACTGTGCAAGATTTCCTGTAGCTATCCCCGGTTCAACAGACAGAGGTGCTTAATTTGCTAGATCAGTTTTCAGATATTTTTGCTAAAGATAGCACTGATTATGGTCTAGCCAAAGGTGTCATTCACCAGATTGATACTGGTGACGCTCCCCCTTCTGCACTAAACCATATTGCCGCAGTTGTGTAGAGGGCATTCAGGTGTCTAGAAAGCTCAAAAAAATTTTGGACGCTGAGCTACTGGCTCCTTCCCAAAGTCTGTGGGCCTCCCCCTTGCTCATACTAAATAAGAAGGATGAGTTTATTTTATTGTTATGGATTACCAACACTTGAATTCCTTAAAAAAAAGAATTCCTACCCCCTGCCGTGTATTGATGATGCTCTCCTCTGCCTTGGAGGCTCTAAGTTCTTCTCTGCTATGGATCTAGCATCTGGGTACTGGTAAGTTGATCTCTCTCCCAAGGATAGACAGAAAGCTGCTCTCATCACTTCTGAAGGACTGTTTGAGCCTACATGCATTCCACAAGGACTCTGCAATGCCCCAACTACCTTGCAACAAGCCATGGACTCCATCCTCTGTGATTTGAAGCTCTCATGAACATAGTATACTTGGATGATATAACAAACTTCAGAGCTACCTTTACAGATCACCTGGCTCATCTCAAAGAAGTGTTCATAAAAATTTGAGAGGCTGGCCTTAAACCAAAACCATCTAAGTGTGCTTTCTTTAAGGAACGCCTTGTGTTCTTGGGCCATGAGGTAACCCAGACAGGGATTTGCCCAATAAATAAGAAAGCTGAGGCCATTGAAAAAATGCTTCCACCCACCAACCTGCAAGAAGTACAAGTTTTTTTGGGCATGATGGGGTATTACAGGCAGTTCATCCCTGACTTTGCCAATACTAGCAAACCTTTGGTCCAGCTGTTATGTTATGTCCCTTTCAAATGGACTGCTAGTCAACAATAAGCCTTTAAGACCCTCAAACAAAAAGCAAAGAGGCTCCCATCCTAGTGTATCCTGACTATAATAGGGATTTCATCCTATAAACTGATGCTAGCAACCTAGCTATTGGGGCCATCTTGGCTCAACTAGATGACGAGGTTGTGAATCACCCTGTAGCTTATACTTCTTGCATCCTCAAAAAACACAAGAAGAATTACAGTGTCACAGAGAAAGAGTGCCTTACTGTGTTGCATGCAGTAAAACAGTTATGCAATTATGTGTATGGCACCCATTTCACTGTGGTCACTGACCACGCTTCACTTAAGTGGTTACAACAGCTTTTGGAACCAGAAAGACAACTAGCTAGATGGGCTCTCCACCTGCAAGGTTATAACTTCACTATTCTACATTGTCCCAGTATTCAACATCAGAAGACTGATAAAATATCCAGAATTCCCATCCTTTCTCTACACCCTGCTGAGGCTGATTGACTGTATAAACTAATTGGATGTCCTTCTTCATGCAAGAAAAAGACTGAAGATATTTGAAATTACCTGTATAAGCTGTCTGAGAACACTCTCATTTGCAACAATCAGCTCTTCAATAAAGTACAAGACCATTACCTACCTTATGTACGTGCTAGTCTCTGCCTTTTGCTGGTGCTCCAAGCTCATAAGGAGACTGGACATGGAGGCATTGAAAAGACCCATGAATGGCTCCAGAAAAACTATTTCTGGGAGAACCTCTTCCTGCTGATTCCAGACGTCATTGCTAGTTGCCACAACTACCATCTCCAGCAACCATGAGTAGCCTCTCACAAGTTCAAGCTCATCACCCCTCAACACGCCTTTCACACTGTCAGCATTGACGCCATAGTGCCTCTCCCCTGCTCCCGCTCAGGTTGCCACTTCATCCTAATTGCTGTTGATCATTTAAGCAAGTGGGTGGAATCTTGCCCTACCAAGGACATTACTACCAAGACAACTTCCGCCTTTCTGTTGCATATGTATTCTACTGTCATGACTTTCCAAAAGTGTTGTTGTCTGATAATGAAGCTAACTTCAATGCTAAAATGGTGACTTCTGTTGTTAAGGCCTTGGGATCCCACAATTCTTCTCTGCCCCTATAACCCTTCTAACAATGTAGCAGTTGAGTGTGCAAATTTAACTTTGGTTTCCATCATTAGGAAACTCACTTACTCCAACGCTTCAAACTAGAATCTATACTTACCCGCTACTCTATTTGCCTATTTTCTCAGCAAGTATTGTGCCACTAGATATTCTCCCTTTGCTATGCTGTATGGGTGTGAGGCCACCACTCCTTTGCTTCTGGGGACCTACTATCCTCTGATAAGGCTATAGATCCCGATGCCCATATCAAAGATCTATCAATTGTATAATCAACATACAGAACACAGCATATACCTCTGCATATAAGACCAAGATGCTTAAGCTATCTCCCAAAAATTCTGATGGTTCCCTTTTCCTGAGTTCAACTTTTGAGATCATGTTCTCTAATATCAGCATAGAGTAGTAGGACGTGCTCACAAGTTAGATACATTGTGGGTAGGGCCTCTAGAAGTGACCTTCAAACAGGGTCAGAGTACACTGTGAAACTCCTCTCTAGTGATTTTCTGATTGCTCAAGTGAATGCTGAATTCCTCTGCAAGCACTACCCCCCTAAGGCCAATCTAGAGGGGGGGCAATGTTGTGAATGCTGCTGTTTACCATGTTTCAATTTTTTCTTTTGATGAGTTATTTCTAGAAAAAATCTCTCTCTTTTGCTTTTGCACCTCAAAATGAGTCTGGCCCCAAATCAGGAAATTCAATTGTTCAGTTTCCTGATTCTGTAAAATTCACTCACCCCACTAATGCTTGTGGCAAGTGATCTTACTGTCCTGGTAGTGTTTTGTAGTATTTTCAACCACTCTATATTATATTTTCTATTAACTAATAAAAATTAAGTTCTATTTACATTTTTATCTTTGTGTCTCCAAGTACTTTGGCGCTTCTCTAGCCATGTCTAGTAAATATTTTTTTGATTAGGGCAACAAGGTAATTGCATAGCCTTCCCTGCTATTCTAACTGTTGTAACTGTGCTGTTTTAGCAAACTTACAAGGAAAAAAATGTTTAGAAACTAGATAATATTCTTTATTGAGAGATAATGATTATATAGTTAGTGTGAGTCATGGATAACAGGAACATGATTGTGTTGATCACACAGTGGGCTGTGAAGGGAGTGGCTTGATCCTGGTAATGAGTCAAGTGCCAAAACAAAGTATCCACCAAAAGGGACCATCATTTGTTCATGTTGTTGGATCTGAAAATTGAGTTGACTTCCTAGTCTGGCTCCAAAAGACTAGATAATTGGATTGCAGGTCAATACCTGCTTATTCAGAACCTTGCTGGTGGGTGGAGCCTGCTGTTTTGACACCCCCCAACTAAAGGTTGGCCACCTCTGGGGGTAGGTTGTCAGGGAGGTTGTTGGGAGCCTGGGCGCCATACTGGATAAACTGTTGTTATGTGGCGGGTAGGATAGTCTCACATTGTTTCTGCCTTGCCTTGCAGGGTCTCAGGTAATCATGGTGGAGGACCTTGTCTTGTTTACGTTTCCCAAGCCTTTTAAAAGGTAATTACTGCTTTTTTTACCTTTAGGATGATTGCTGGGCCTACTTTCTCTGGCTGTAATTTACTTTTGTTGATGTTCATGACCCAAAATTTGTTGCCAACCTCATGTCTGTTTTGGATGGGGAAAAATTTCTTTTGTAGACACTTTTTTCCCTTTCTATTGATTGCATTCAACATGTATGACTAGGGGATCTGAGCAGGGTGGAACCTTGCTTGGTATTTCCAGCTCGGGTCCTGACAATTATTGGATGATATTGGGCTGTGTGCCATAAACTAACTCAAAGGGGCTTTTCCCTGTGTATCTGCTCATAAGAGTCTAGCATACAAGCAATGCAGTTGGTGGCTGCTTGTACCATTTCTCAGGTCACCCAGCAGTGATCTTGGCCAAGGCTTGTACAAGGCTGCCATTTAGCCCCTCCACATGTATATTGGCCTGAGGATGAAAAGTGTTGTCACTGTGTGCTTGACCCCATTCTTGGTGAGGTATATGTTGGTATCTTCCGAGGTCAATTATTTGCCTCTGTTGATTATCAGGAGTTCTGGTTTTATCAAACTTGCTGATGATCTCTTCCCTATAAACTGCTTCACAACATTGCCCATATGTGTCTTTACTGCTTGTGCCACTTGCCATTGTGTGGCAAAGCCTATTGCGGTAATGATGTACTTCTTCTCATTATGTTTCCCTGGTATGGGGCCCACAATGTTTAGGGCCCAAACCTTGAAGGGTAGTTGCAAACAGATATCTAGTACTGACTTAGGTGGGGTTTTTCTTTTTGAAAATTTCTCAAATACTTTGAATTGTTCCAAGACTTCCTGGACGTCCCAGTATAGAGTTGGCCATCATGCTTTGTGTTTAAGGAATTCATAGAGATGCAGCTTTTTTTGTGCCCTAGATCTCTATGGTAATGTAGGATGGTGCCAACTTGCTGATATGTGGGAATATAAGGGATGGTGGTTCTGTTGGTCATCTTCCAATTTAAGGTTCCATATACATCTGCAAATAAATGCTCATTCTTAATGACTTTTTTGTTATGTCTGTCTTGCCAGGGGGGAAGACTTTGTCCTTTGTCTGGAGCACCAGGAGAGACCAGTCTGGGTCAAGCCCATTCTTGCCTCTCATGGCTCTGGCATACAAGGCGCAAGAGTGTGTCTGCCATGGCAAGTTCTGGACCAGGCTTATATTGTATGAACATATTAATCCTCTCCAGGAGTTCCATCTAGCAGGCTTGATGGTGGGATATGTTTGCTTGGGTTTTGAAGTATATAAGTGACATGTGTTCAGTCAATGCTGTGAATTATTCTTGTAGTTCTAGGTAGCAACAACATTTGACAAGGTAGTGCAAATTATCCAACAATTCTTTGTTGTTTATAGGGTATAGGCACTTGCTGTCTGTCAGTTTGCGCAATTTGTAGGCTACAGGCAGGAAGTCACCATCATTATTTTTGATTCATAGTACTCGCCCAATGAATGTGTCTGAGGCGTTGCTTTCCATTTGGTATTCCCCATTGAGTTTGGGATACTGTAAGATAAGTGCTGTTGTGATTTCTCTTTAAGACATCTAAAGCAGATATCCCGTTGGGGGGTCCATACAAACTTTGATTTGGCGCCAGTTATGGCAGACAGGGGTGCAGTCAGAGCACTGCAGTCAGGTATAAAACAACATATGTAGGAAACAATCTCTAAGAATGTGCGGAGTTCCAACTTGTCTTTGGGTGGCAGCATTTTGCAGATGACCTGAATCTTCTGACTGTCAGGTTTAATGCCATCTTTTGAGACTATGTGGCCTAGGAAGGACAGTTGCTCTCAGAAGAACTGGCATTTGGAGGTTTGGGCTAGAAGCTTGTGTTGCGCCAAGATAGCAAAGACTGCCTCCAAGTCCTTATGTTGCTACTCTACCAAGGTGATATAGTCAATAATGTTGTTAGGTAGACTAAGGCATGTTTGCTGATGTGTGGTGCAAACACCTTGTTCATGAAGGTCACAAAAGTTGACAGGGCATTTTATATTCCAAAATTGAGCACCACACATTTGTATGAGCCATATTTAGTGTGGAAGGCCATTTTGGGGATATCTGTCTCTTTGATACAGATCTGGTTGTAGCCTGTGGTTAAGTCAATCTTGGAAAAGACTGTGGCGCCGCCCAAGGCATCAAAGAGGTTGTCAATGAGTGGTAGTGGGCAACAATTATTAGTGGTAACTTTTTTTAGGGCTTGATATTCTGTGACTAGGCGCAGGTACCATCCTTTTTGGCCACAAAGAACATGGCAGCTCCAAAAGGATACTGTGAGGGGCAAATAAGTACCTTCTCTGATGCTTCTTTGGGGTAAGCACATAGGGTGTTGTCTTTGTTTGGGATCAGGCAGTAGATGGGCCATGCCTTAGTTACAGCTCCTTTGAGTTGGGTGGAGTGTTGGATATGTTTTTATGGAGGCAGCCCAAGTAAAGCCTCCTTGAAGATTTCTGGATGGCAGGCTACAATTTTGCGGTCTTGAGGTGTAGTGGTGTCCTGGTGGTCTTTGAAGTGTATGATATTGTACTGAAAGGAGACCCAGTTGATTACCTTGAGATTCTCTTTTTCTTTCAGGGTCTCTGTAATGCGCACAAAGACGTGGTTGTGTAGGATCTGGTCCACTGAATCAGGGTGATCTTGAGATTGACGCCTTTATATTTGATTGTAAGTACTGAGGTTGCCCAGTCTACTTAGGAGTTGTTCCTCTTTAACCAGTCCAGTTTAGCACAATATCAAACTTGGGACAATCAATGATGGGACCCTGGATAGTGAAATGCAGATTCTCTAGCATGACAGAGAAAGGGGCAGTTTCCCTTGTCACAACAATATAATGTTCATCAGCTAAAACACTGTTTTTAATCTGCAAATGATTAGTAGCTAGCTTAAACTTATCTAAAAAGCTGCTGTTGACTAGAGTCTAATCTGCGCTCAAGTTGAGAAGTGCAGAGCCTGTGTAACTGAAAAAGCAGAAAGGGTTAGACATCAGTTTATTGGGATGTCTGGCAATGGTGTAAAGTACTGGGTCTTCTGAGGGCACTTGGATCATTGGGCATTAATCCACATCCTTGGGTTAGTATTCATTTTTGGGCAAGTCAGGAGTTGTGTAGGGAGAGCTTGGCTTGCTTAGTGCTCTCCCCAGACTTTTCTCTTGTCTTGGTTTTCTTGTGTGGTAGTGATACAAAAATGAGCACAGTTTGATTGTCCATTGTTCCCGTTTCTGTGACAATTTGAGCCTACAGGCTTTTGGTTTGCACTGTTGTTGTTGTTCCCAGGGGGTGTCAGTTAGAACACCCAGCTGAGTGAGAATTTTTGGGTCTCTTTCCTTTTCCAGTTTGCGCCTTGTGGAGGGTGTTGGATGTTTGTTTGGCTTTCTCTGCATTGCAATACAGACTTTGCAGTTATTTAATTGGTCCAGGCTTATGTATCTCTTTACATACAAGTTGAGTGTATTGTAGTACATGAGGTGGGTAGCTAGAGTTTCAAAAGCCATATATGAGGGGGCACATAGTTAGAGTTCCTATAAGTGTGGGTGAGCTCCTTCACTGTGCCTGTTTAGGTTAGATTCTTCACTTGGCATATGATCATGAGTGCAGTGTCCTTCAGAACAAATCTTGCCAAGAAGTCTTGTTTGAAAGTGCCCCAATCCTTCTTGGTGTGTTCTTCATGCCACTTGTTGCACCAGGTGCCAGCAACATGAGTCAGTTGGATGGAGATCTCTTCAATCCAAATTGTTTCAGGCGTTTCATTTAGGCTAGCTTGCTTGAGGAGATTGGATCCATGCTGCAACATTATTGTTGTTGGCTCTGTAAAAGGCTCCAATACAGAGCTTTGAAGTCTCTGGGCTATGTAGGCTAGCATAGTGCTTTTGTCAGTTTCTTGAGGCTTAGCAAGGTATCCTGGAAAAACCCTTGGACAAAAGGGAATTGAAAAGGGGAGTGGAATCATCATGTTCTTGTAGAGGACAAAACCATCAGGTATCTTGGCACCAGGTACATGTGGTTTCCAGTCTATTGGGAGGCCAGACATGATTCTATCAAGGATTTGTTGGCCACAGCAAGTACAGGCAACAGATGAAATTTTTCAAGATAAGGTAGGATAGAGAACCTACCTGTGCTACCAATGTTGTAATTATGCTGTTTTAGCAAAGCTTTATGGGGGGAAATGTTTATAAACTAGATAATATTCTTTATTGAGAGATAATGATTATATACTCATTGTGAATAATGGATAACAGGAACATAATATTGTTGATCACACAGTGGGATGATGAAGGGGTTGGTCTGATCTTGGTAATGAGTCAAGCGCCAAAACAAAGCATTCACCTAAAGTGTCAGGGATCCAGTCTTAGGCAACCGGCCTGTTGTTTCCAGGGGTGACCTAGGCTGGGCTTTTTGCAGGCAATGCCCACCACAAGAGGGGAGCTAACTTAAAAAGGTAGGAGGCAAACTTTCTTACCCAAGACCATGACCCGGCGGCTGTGATTATAGTGTCAATCACCCCTGTGAGGGTGATGTACACAATCCCAAACAGCTTGCCAGAATAGTTGGTTGGGAGGTTGGGCAAGGAAGCAGGCATAAGTTTTGGGGTCACAGGCGGTTCCATCAACAGGTTGTAAGCAGGGAGATAGTTGGACCTCCTCTCAACAACTTGAGTGTTGAAAATACCCACAGGCCTTGTCAGTTGTATCTAACTGTGGATTTTATGAGGGCCAGGGGATTGAGTTTGAGTATCTTTTCTGGGGTGTATTCCTTATATTCAGACTTAAGAGGGTAGTTGGTAAAATTAAGGGTCCAAAGGGTATACCAAGAGGACAGGAAAATGCGGGCAGTGGAGCAGGGGGGCCAGGAGATCTTGAACTGAATTGGTAGATAGCAAATACAAAATAAGGCAATATCTTTATGAGCCAAATCAACATAACCTTTATTCAAAAATGGCAATGAGTTTGGAGTGCAGGGTCTTTTGGTCTATATAGTACCCCACCTCCAAACTTAACATTTTCCATGGGGGGTTCACAGGGCATTGGGAAAGGCAGGCCCAGGGGAACTGGGTGCTTGGGTCCAAAGGAAGCAAAATGGCACTTGGCCTGGGAGTTCTTTCATTGGTCAAGAGTCTCAATTTGGTTGCCTGATTATCTTGCTTTAGTGTTGAGGTCATGGGATCAGGCCGCAGGCCTGTGCCTCTTTCCTGGGTTGGCTCCTGATTGTTTGCTGGTGTAGACTTCAACTTCATAAAGCTAATAGTTGCCAAATCATTACCTCCATTAGGCGCTGTGATAGTCTTCCATTTGTGCAATGTTTCCCTTGGTTTGGCTCGTTTCACTCCATGAGCCAAGATTCTTGGTATCAGCTTGTGAAGGCTCAATCCCAGAAAAGCGCAGGCAGGTGGTCCTGTGGTCCACAGTCCGGCGGTCCAGGGGATTCCAGGGTCAGGGTTTGTTCCCTGCTCCTGGGCCTGGGTTTCCAGAGAGTAAGAATTATCAATCCTGACATAAAGGGGCCATCATTTTTTCATGCTTTTGGATTTGGAAATTTGAGTTGACTTCCTAGTCTGGCTCCAAATGACTGGATAATCATATTGCAGGTCACAAACCTGCTTACTCAGAAACTTGCTGGTGAGTTGAGCCTGCTGTTTGACTTAACCAAGACTTAGTTATAATCCAATCCTAAGGTTATGATTCCCTGTTGTGTGTCTGTGCTGAGTCTCAGAACACAACAAGCTGCAGCATGCCAAGGTGCCACAGGTATTTATAGAACCTGCAAGCAATTTAGTACCCAATTGCGCAATCAAACAATAACGCTCCCAATGTATCATTTCCTGATAGTTAAGTGGTCCAACTTGGTAATATAATTGAAGCTAGGGATTTAAGACTTGTGTGGCTCTCAAATCCCAGGCCATTTTTTATTTGAAAGAGGGAGTTTTCAATCTGCTTTACAGTTGGTAATGATCTCAGGGCTGAGGTTTGTTTGGTCTCTAAGAAGGCCAGCTGATTGTCCAGGGCATTCTGGGCCCTGAAAATGCTCACCAAGGAGCACAAATGGGCAATATGCCAGTGGATAAACCAAGACTGACATCTCCAAATGGAAATATACAGGCAATGGTCAAGTCTACTTTTGGGGTCAAGGCTTCAATTTCCTTTTACCACTATGTAGTCAAGAGTCTGTAGTTTTTGTGGAAAAACTTGGGGTATCTCCCTACAGCTGAAACAGCCCTGACAATATTTAGACCCAGAAAAAGTATGAAGAGACATATACCGCCCTCAAAGCCAGGGGACAGTCAAATTCTATTTCTTTGGAAAATCAGCATTTGCCTCATCTATGCAAAAAGCCTACAGCTATATCCCCAAAGGCTCCAATTCCCTGGTAGCTAAGCATGCTGAATTCCACGCCACAACCTATTTGATGGTGGCTCTTCTTAGTCCAAAGGGGATTAAGCTCTATTGTTGTGTTCAGCCCCTGGGGACAAAATACAGGAGGACCTGGAGGTAAATCTTTATAACAAAATATTTGAGGTTTGAAGCTAGCCTTGGGTTAGCTTTCAGGACAAAATTAAGGGCTCATAACTTAATTTCCTGGAATAACAAGAAGAGGAATTCATTTTTGCAAAAAGGAAATTAAAAGCTTGAAGAATAAAAAGGCAACACAAATTTGAATAATATTATCTTTATTGGGAGTAAGTATTTCTACTTAAATAGTAGACAAGGGTCAATGATCACTCATTAGATAGACAGAGTGGCAGAGGGGGTCACATTGGGTTGAAATAATACCAGGATTGTGACTGTACTACAGTCACATTGAGCTGTGGTTTCACAAAGAGGGTGAATTGTGATGAATTTCATAGGTTGAAATTCAAAACAATAGGATTGGCCTTGGATAGACTTTCCAGCATAGTAATGTATTACCCAGGAATCAATTAGGCTGTACTAATTGAGGGCCAAAATGAATAATCTGAACAATTTAGATTATGAGACTAGGTGTCTCAAACCAACTAATTAACCATAGAGGTTGATTAATACCTAGGGTAAAAAAGAAGGGAAACCCTGACAGGGATTTAAACCATGAACTCATTTAATTGAGCAATAAGTTTATGTCAAGCTTAATGAGTATGCCAAGTTTTTTTTAAGGAAACTCAATTTTATTTGGAGTTCAAGACAATGTTTAATAAGTATGCCAAGTTGAGTTGTAGAGATTGTGGTTTAATTTAGTTATTATACACTGTATAATAGCTGACTTGATCCAGTATCAAATCAAAGGCTATTTGCAGTATAATGTATGGCTAATACTTTGTGAACTAGTAATTGTACGGCGTATAATATGCATTTATATGGCATGTAAGTGTTAATACTAGTGATTATACAGCATGTAATCAGTCTGATTAATTCACCATGACACATTGTCTTTGGTATGAATTAATTAACTGTGAAGGTTAATTAAGTTAATTGATAGGTTCAATTAACAGAAGGAAAACATCTAAATACAGGAAAAGATGTTGGATATTGAGAATATATCAGCTGGTTCCCAGTTGGAACACCAATAGCTTGGATCTGGAATACATGATTCCACAGGGTTTTGGCGCCAGAAGCTTGGAATGCTTTAAGTCAAAACAAGATATTCTATTGTAAGGAATCAGGTGATTCCTGAATGTATTAGGGCACATTCTTATAGGTTAATAGTGTGAAGATCTTTTTGGTAAAGATTGGGATTAGATGATACCATTATGTCATAAACCATGTGATAGGAATCCAGGTGTGATTCTGGAACCAGAGAGGTTTTTAGCTAAATGTACCCCAATTGGTATATAATGGAAACATGATAATAATTAATAAAAAATGACACTTATGTGTGATAATGGTCACTTTTCTCTAAATCTTTTTATGCTTTGTGTTTTTGGCTTTTAACTTAAATAAGACTATCATGGAACAAAAGAAATGGTCTGCAGCTAAGATTATGGGAAGTAAAAAATGTGTAAGTGATCACCAGATGGTGACAAGTTTAACGCCAAGATTGCTTGGCTAGAATCCAAGCTCATCAAAGCTTATATAAAGGATTCCCTGTCAAACTTTGAAAGAGTCAGACCAGGATAATGAAGAAGCAAGCATGAATTTCCTGTATCTGTCACAAGGATCAGTCAAGGGATAGTATAGTAACCCAGAATAGGTGGAAATTGAAGTCAACCATTTTATGGAAGGCAAGGAATATCCAAAATTGAAAGCAAAACCAACCAAATCTTTTCACATATCACTATTTGAAGGCCATATAAAAATAGCATTAATAGTGCAATTTCCAACATCTCCCCCCTCAAGATTGGACACAGGGAGTTGATATTTGCAGAGAAATTAAAAAATAAACACAGGCAAAAAGACAGCCATATGACAGCAGATTCATGGTATACTTGATGTCCTTCTTAAAGGTGACTTCAAAAGGTCCAACCCAGAGGGAGTCTAGCTTGTGGGCTCTATCTCCAGTACAGTTATGATAATAGAGGACTAGGTTGCCTACTTGAAACTCAGGAAGGGGGTCTTTGACTTATTGGAAGGCAAAATCTATAAGGCTTTGACTTTGTAGGCAGTAGAGTATACTGTAGTCTGAAAGTCAATGGTGCAATTGGTCAATTCCTTAACATGGGTTTCAGGGTTGGCAGCTGCATCAAATTCAATCAAAGGTTCTCCCAAGATTGAAGGAGTTGTGGCTTCATGTCCATACAACATGGCAAAGAGGGATTGGCCATTTTCTTGATGTATACTGAGCCAATAGGCAAAGATGGCAGCAGGGAGGAACATATCACAAGTGGCAGCATCTGAGAGGGTAATTTTCCTCATGATGGACACAAGGGAGGAATTTGCCTGTTCAGCAGTCCTGTTGGTTGAAGGTTTATACAGTACAGAGAAGAATTGGTGCGTGCCCATAGCTTCTACAATGGATGTTATGAGACAGGCATTGAAGTTGGTCTCATTGTCAGAAAGCTAGACTTGAGGGCGACCATGAAGGTAGAAGATATTTTGCAGCAATAAGTTAGCAGTGGTCCTGGTAGTTATATCTTTGGTTGCTCAGGCTTTAACCCATTTACTAAAATGTTCTACAGCTACCAAGATGAAGTGACATCCAGACCTAGAACAAGGGAGGGGCACAACAGCATCAATACACACAGTGTGGAGGGCATGCTTAGGCGTTATGAGCTTGAAATGATGTTTGGATGGCTGAGGGTGTTAGAGTTGACAAGAATGACAGGAGGCAAGGACGTTGGGGATCCTGAGGCGCATGTTCTCTCATTAGAAGTTCTTGCACAACCAGTCATGAATTTTTGCTATACATCCATTCCCAGTATCAATATAAGCCTGGAGGATTATGGCTATTCTCATCCCAGGGCAAAAATAGGGCAGATAGGTATTATTGACCTTTTTGAAGAGCTGCCTATCTCAAATGATAGTATCCTTTGAAAAGACATGTAGAGCCAAGCAGATCTCTTCTGGTTTGATGGTCCAAGAGTCAGGGTATCCTATTAACATCTATAGGCAAACAGTATCAGCGGGATGGGTAGCTATTATAGGCATCCTTGACAACCCATCAGCAATCCTGTGTTGCACACCAGGACAGTGTACCACAGTGAAATTGTATCCTTGCAAGGGCAGGGCCCAATGTACTAACCAACCTTCAGGCTCTTTTTATTGATCCTGCCACTTAAGTGATGAGTGGTCAGTGACTACAGTAAAGTGAGTCCCATAAATGTAGTGCCAGAACTGTTTCACTGCATGTAAAACTACCAAGCATTCTTTTTCTGTGACACTATAGTTCTTTTTGTGTTTGTTGAGGACTTGCAAAGAATAGGCAACAGGTTGGTCCACGCCTTCATTGTCAAGCTGGGCTAGGATGACACCCACAGCTACTCCACTAGCGTCAGTGTACAAGATGAACTCCTTATCATAATCAGGGTACACAAGGATGGGAGCCTCTTTGATCTTGGCTTTCAGTGTCTCAAAGGATTGCTGTTGACTGTCATTCTACTCAAAGGGTACATTGAAGAGGAGTTGGATAAGGGGTTTGCTTAATTCAGCAAAATCAGGGGTGAACTGTTGATAGTACCCCATCATACTGAGAAATACTTGGACCTCCCATAGATTTGTGAGAGGCAGCATCTTGTCAATGACTTTCACCTTATTATTCATGGGGGGTATTCCAGTTTTAGTGAGTTCATGGCCCAAGAATTTGAGTTGCTCTTTAAAGAAAGAGCACTCAAAGGGTTTGAGCTTTAAGCCATTTTCTCAAATATTTATGAAGACAGCTTTGAGGTGATTCAAATAGTCAGTAAAGATGGAGCTGAACACAGTGGTATTTTTAAGATATAAGAGAACACATGAGAGCTTCAGATCCCGTAGAATGGAGTCCATAGCCCTTTGAAACGTAGCCAGGGCATTGCAGAGCCCTTGGGGCATGTAAGTGAGTTCATAGAGAACTTCTGAAGTGATAAGGGCAGCCTTTTCTCAGTCTTGTGGGGACAAGTCAACCTGCTAATATCCAGAAGCTAAATCCATAGCAGAAAATAATTTTGAACCTCCCAATTGTCTGAGAGCATCAGCAATCCTAGGCAAAGGGTATGAGTCTTTCTTTTTGAGCAAGTTTAGGCGGCAGTAATCCATCACAATGCAACAGCCCCCATCTTTTTTCTTGGGTATCAATAAGGGGGGAGGCCCAAGGGCTTTGAGAGGGAGCCAAGAGTCCAGCATCTAAGAGTTGTTTAAGCTCCTTAGAAACCTGGGCATCCTCTATCTTACTACAGTGGTAAGGCTTGGCACAAAAGGGTGGCACATCACCAGTATCTATTTAATGGATGTCCCCTTTTGCTAGGCCATAGTCTGTAGATTCTAAGGCAAAGATATTACTGAATTGATCAAGTAATTCCAGCACATCTTTTTGTTTAATGGGCGACAATTGTGGGAAGTTGGCAGTAGTGAACAGGGAGAGAACATGAGAGTTTTCTTCAGGTGGATTGAAGTTGCTGAAGGTTATAAAAGGGTAGAGGGATGTCACCTGTTCTGCCCCTAATATGCAGCCATTCCCTAAAGCTTGTCCCTGAGATACTTTCATAGGCAAAGAAGTCAGGTTAGCTAGCAACAACTTTACAGGCTCCTTATTAGTTTGGTCTAGGATCCCTGGGCATAACTGAGGCTCTTTGTGGCTTAAAGATTTAGGAGATTATAGCTCCAGGAAAGACTTTTCAGGAATTTTGTAAGATATCTGAGAGTCTATAACCACTTGTGAGCCTGGGGGGATGGTGACAGCTGCAGGGGCAAGAAGAGGTACACCTTCCTCTTCAGGAAAAGAAGGAGGAGGAGAACACATATTTTACAAGTGAGTTCTGTACTTGAGCAAGAGGACACCTGTGGGGTACTTGAGCACATAAGTTTTAAGGCGTTTTCCTGGGAGATCTGGAGGTTCTTCAAAAATTAAAGGGACCTCATATTCTAAGAGCAATAGGTATTTATCTTGAAGATTTACGGTTCCATTGTATTCTTAGAGGAATTGAGTACCAACCAGGAGCTCATAGCTTTTTTCTCTAAAACAACAGCAGGGGATGCAATAAGAATCTTCCCAAACCTCAAGGATAGACTGGAGTAGGCGCCAATAGCCCAAGTCTAGGCCATACCAGAATTCTATATGACTGAGTATAGCCAAGGCTAAGAGCCAGCTTGAGATTCTTCATCAACTTGGAGGATACAAAGTTGATAGAGAACCTGTTTCCAAGAAGGCTTTAATTTTAACCTTCTGGATTGATACTTTTATGCAGGTGGTATTTTTCCCAAAGGGTGGTAAGACTGCCCGGACCTCTTGTGAAACTTCCAGTTTCTAACCAACTTTACCAACATGCACTTCAAGGCAGGAATTTCCTTATATACAGGTTGCAAAGGGAGAGATACAGTAAAATTTTGGAAGAGGGCCTCAACTAGCTTAGCGGCCTCTTCCAAGGAGTCCACTAAGATGGGGGTCAATGAGCTTAGAAAAGGTAAGGGCAATCTACCATGGCCTTGGCTTCAGCCAGAAGTGCGCAAGAGGTAGTTGTTGTATTCCCTGAGTAAAGTTTGTAGGGGACCAACACAGTCTCAGAGACAGATAGCACTAAGTAGCCATAAATATCCAAATAATTTTAGTCAGAATCTTTAGGCTCAGAATCACTAGAAAGATTCTGGAACAGGCAAAGGATAGTTGGGCCTGCCAAAGGGGGAGATTCCTTGTAAGAAGGAGGATCAGGAGGAGACAGGGGGAGATGGGTCAGCAGAGAGTGTCTATGTCTCTAAGATGACATCTCTTTTCCTGCCTGCTCCTTTGGGTCACAACCCTCTACCCAAGGGTTGATACAGGTACGTGAGTGGTGCCCTATTTGACCACAATTGTGACATCCTTGTCTCTTAGGCTGCTCACTTGAGCCCAGAGTCATGATGTGCAGAGTATAAGAAGTAGTATCAGAGCTATTGATCTTATTTTTGCGGACCACAGTTTCTCCATGAGTCAAATTCATATCTTGCAGGAGGGTCTTGATACTCTTCATGGAGGTAAGGAATGCCTTATGTGCCTTGAAGTGGAGAGACAGGAGTTGATTCACCTTCAACGCATTAGAGTATGCTGTATACAGTTCCCAGGGGTTCAACTGTTGACTGGGGATGAGTTTTTGTCCCTAAATATAGAAGCAATCAGCAAACTTGGCCAGAGTTTCTTTGGATTTGAAAGCAATATGCATAAAATCATCTTTTTAACCTCTAAACTGAGATCCCACCAAGTTCCTCAATAAGCAGGTGTTTCATGAGTCCCAAGTAACAATGTATGGGAGTTTGGGGACAATCACTTCTTGGAAAGTGGGATGCAGACAGGTAAGGGTATGCTCTTTCTTAAGATCATCTGTGGCTGTCTGCATTGTAGTTAAGTAGATAGTAAAGAAGGCAGCAATGGTAGAGGTCTTGGGATTGAAGATCTTCTTGAAGGAGGGCTTGTAGTTGGGATCAATAGACAACATGGTGGATTGGCTGTTATCACATGGGTTGAAAACATTAATATGAGGATCCCCTTCAAACTTGGACTCTGCGGCAGGCTGTCAAGCCCATAGGTGCTGGAGGCTCTCCTCTAGGGTGTCTAGAGTAGAGCTGTTTTGCCCACTAATGTCCCTGGCGGTAGTGGCAACAGTTCCAATTTATTTGACTTATATCTGTTGAACAGCCAAGGTACCCGCAATCTCATTAATACATATGGCTAAAGCAGTAGCCTGAGATATCAAAAGGAATCCCACCAATTAATTTTTTCTGTCAAGCGGTTAAGGGTCTGTATTCTTTCTTTCTAGTTTGTCCTGTCTATATGCAACTTCATTGGTCACCATGCCAAGTGATCTAAAGCGGGGGCACAATTGTTGCAAGGTTGTTATTCCAAACCAGAACAGCATCTGTGATCTGTAGGGGCAGGAACCTCTGTGGCCTCAGCCTTTCATTTAGGTTCAGGTTCAGGTTCAGAGGATAACTCATCCTGGTCTGAGAGGCGTTGGTGCAAAAAATTGATCTCACAATACATCATAGCTATCTGGTCTGTCAAGGAGGCAATGCAGGGCTTGGGCATAGGATCAACTGGTGGAGGTTTGTGAATAGCTGCCTGGCGTTGGGAGTGGTTTTGAGTTCAGCTATGGCTTCTAAAAACCTAGCCTCAAAGCAGAAGAGGTCTCTACCAAAGGAGCAGGAGGAGTCACTTTGATTTAGGATACTCTGCCATCAACGTAGTTTTGAACCTGACTCAGAGTGTTATCTAGTGCAGCCTTATTCAGACCATACTGTTGGTGCAGATGTTGGTCCCAGTTATTGATGTGGGTCCTAACCAACTCAAGTTGAGAATTAATGTGTTCCCAAAAATGATTAAGTTTGACAACCAAGGTCTCAAAATCTTGTAAACATTACAAGAGAGTTGTTTTGATCTTTCCTTGCCACATAGCTTGATAATTGTCTAACTCACATATTTGGTGCCTGATGTAACCTGGGAGTGAGAAGCATAGCAAAGTTCAGTTAAAAGGCCAGGTACTTCTGTGAATCCAACAAACCATGTTGTTTATCAAAAATACAGGCAGAGAGACTATGAGCCCATTCCTGGTAAGCCATGTTCTGCACGTGATTATTGGAGGTGACAGTGGCCAAAGCAGACAGGAGTTGGTTTTGCAACCCTAACACCAACTGGTGATGAAGTAAGCTGGACTGGCTAAATTAATTAACCAGAACGCCAATAGTTTCCATGGACTCTATTAGAGTGGGGAAGAGACCAAAATCCAGTAGGAAGGAGTACAGATCTTCAGAAGCATAGCCAGGGAAGAGGACAGGAATGGTATGCATTGCCACTGTGCCTGTGTGAAGGAGGGAGTGCCTGGTGGTGCAAGCTTGATCATAGTTGAGAGAAAAAGTTGAAGGGGGCTCATACAGGCCTGGGAGATAACATCATTACCATTGGTGTAGAGGGAGAACTGGTGATATTTTCCTCAAGAAGAGGAATAAGAGACTTTGGGTGGTTCAAGTACTTAAGAGACAAAATTAGAAGAACCAGCAAAGGTGCAGGGAACAGAGTAACTGAGGGGCTTGCAGCCCCTGTAGTGAGCATTATTTTATTGTGTTTGGCTCCTGGTAACAGTATACAGGAGGACACAGCAGGAAATCTTTATAACAAAAGATTTGAGGGTTGAAGCTAGCCTTGGGTTAGTGTTCAGGACAAAATTAAGGGCACACACCTTAATTTTCTGGAATAAAAGAAGAGGAATTCATTTTGGCAAAAGGAAAGAGAAAAGCTTGAAGAATACAAAAACCAACACAAATTCAAATAATATTGTCTTTAATAGGAGAAGTAATTCTACTTAAATAGTAGACAAGGGTTAATGATCACTTAATAGGTAGACAAAGTGGCCAAGGGGGTCATGTTGGGTTGAAATCATGTCAGGACCAGTCAAGGGCAGGTAAGGTATTCCAGAATGGGTGGAGATTTGATCAGACCCATTTACAGAAGGTAATGAATTTCTAAAGTTGAAAGCAAAACCAATCAAATCTTTTCACATATCACTATTTGAAGGCCATATAAAAAAGCATTAATGGAACAATTTCCAAAAGTCACAACAATAACTTTTTCAATTTAATTTGATTGACTTAAAGTTTATCATTAAGGTTTTGAAGTTGGATCAGCAAAAAATTTCTCTAAACACAATTAACCTATAATTTTCTAATTGAAATTTAGCTGATCACCAAATCATTTTTAATATTTTCACAAGGGGCTATGTAAAGAGCTAAAAATAACTGTGGTCTGGATTTAGATACACAGCATAGTAATCATACAATTTTATAGAAATAAGCTGAACATAAAGAATAAACCCAACTATAAAAAAGAGAAAGCAAACAATTGAAATTTAAGATAAAGATAACATAAAAAGAAAAAAATTTAGCAACAGGGAGTTTTTTGGGGACAGGGTAGTGATGCCTAATAAAAAAAAAGCACAAGAAAGAAGGCGTAGAGGCAGTGCTGGCCTGGGGGGTCTGGGATCGGGTGGGTGGGGCTGGCAGGTGCAGGTGGTGAGAGTGGGGGTAGAGGCAGATGGATTGCGCCTGATAGCCACTATATACTTCTGGTGGTATTCCTCATCAGTCATTGGCCTGATTGGCTGTTAAGTGGCTGTGGCACAGGATGGAAGGCACTTATCCTTGTGTGATTGATTGCTTATGTTCATGTGGAAAAAAATTCAAGCAAATAATTCAGCCACCATTTGGCAACCAAAGAGAGAATTGTGGTCAAAGACCCTAATATAGAGATTGGTGAATGCATGTGGGCAGCTCTCCTAGACTTTATCTCCAATATCAAAGAACACAACATCAGCCAGATGGATGTCTGCATGGCTGGCTGGGTACACATAGGCCTGGTGCCTGCATCCTTGGATGGCCTCAAGGGCAGTATAGCTACCCTCCATCTGGTGGCTCAAGAAGACCTTGTAGGTGGAATTTGAGCTATCCCAGGGGTCAGTTGATCTATTGAGGATGTGGCTGTACTTGTAGCCATTGATATAATCAGGTTTTATCCAATAATAGACAAAAACCTGGGCCAAAATAGCCATAAAACACCAATGAAAGTTTTCCTCTTGACCTTTTTCCTTCCTTTTTTCTTGGTGGCTTTCCCTTGCTCACCAAAAATTGTCAAAATCACTTTATAATATGCAATATGAGATTAAAATGTTGTCATCTGACAGACTTGTCAGGAATTAAATCAGAGTAGATTAAATGGCAAGATCCTATGGGGAATCTTAACTGCCATCACATTGGTTGCCACCAAAATTGGTCAACACCCTGATCAAAGCCACTTTCCAATGCATCCAGAGCTGCACCATGCGCTCAAAAACCCAAATTCTATGATGCACAACTATCTTCCAGACCTGGGTCAGGGGATGCTTGGGGTCCTGCTACAGGAGATCAATCATTATTAGGTATGTCTCTTTGATCTGGGACTCTGTGCCTTCTTGGGCTTCTTGGTTATCCCAATCAGGTTCCCTGTGTGCATGATGTTGTTGAATTCCCAGATGATGGTAAGATATAAAAGGGGTAAAGGCCAGCTCTTACAGTCTTGTAGGTTCAAAGAAAGAGGTATTGCCTTACTGGCATTGGCAGTTTCAAAGTTGGAACTTAGAGGCAAAATCCAAGATTTTAATAAACTTTCAAAATGGCCAAACTCAAAGATTTGGTAAAATACTTGTGTCTTTATTTGAATAAATTGCAGAGCTTAAATATTCTTTGAATATATGCAAATATTGAATTTGAGAGGGTTTAGAGGTATGGTTTGAGATTGAGTGGATACAGGCAAAAGATGAATTTAAAACCAGAGGTTTGAACTGAATTTCAGGTAATTGCCAGTTGTACCACATTTTCCCCTTCCTCATTAGGAAAATGAAATAATTTAAGACAATTTCCATTGATGACATAATTGAGCTTATGACCATCCTTATTGACAAGATAATAGTATCCTGAATTGGCCTGGCCAATCACGCAATAGGGACCTGACTGCTTTGGGAAGAACTTCTTTGACATAGACTGGGATACTGAGTTTTTAAAGACAAGTACATCAGAGCCAACTGGTATTTTTTGCGGCCTAGGGAGCAGCACATGCTTTGCGGCGCATAGCTTTGGCAGCTTCCAGCACAGACTTTGAAGCTAAGCTTTTGCTTACATTCATATAGTAAGCATTGGAGCTTAAGCTATTTACATCAAACCCACAAATAGGAACACCATAAATTAACTCATAGGGCTTAAACTTGGTTGTGTTTTGAACTCTTGAACAATAGTTCCAAAGGGCAGAAGGTTATGCACAACCCAATGTATTGTGTTGCCTGTAGTGATTTGCTTCAATCTATTAGAGTCCATTTCCAACTGGTGATAGCTAGAGACAAGTCAATATTGGTAAAGTACTTGGAACCAGAATAGGAGGCAAGATTCTTATTGATCAATGGTAAGGGGTAGTTATCTGACTTAGTAACAGAGTTAAGAGGTATGTAGTTTACACACATTCTTAACTTCCCATTCTTTTTTAGCAAAATAGCCACAGGCAACTCCCAAGGTGTCAGGATACATAGAGTACCATGGAGCTCCAGCAGGTGAGGGAGGAGTCAAATCAGGTACTGAAATGGCCACCAGATGATGAGACCTAACTTTAACAAGTAGGAAAGGGCCTTCCCAGCCACAGCCCAAGGTCCAGCTCCTGGAAAGGCAGAGTCAATCAATCCTGTGAGCGCCAGATAAAGAACACCAAGGAATTGAAAACTCTGGCCAGTGGCATCAGAAGTGGGGGGGTTGAAATGGTTGGTTTGGGTGTTGGGGGCGGTTCCATGGGGACCAAGTAGGCAGCATAATTGTTATACTTCCTGTTGAAGATCAAAGGGTAGATGGTGATTGCTTTGCCATCACAGACAATTTGGTAGGGTTCCTTGGGAGCGTTTGGGCAGGTGTACCACTGCAAGTCTTCCAATGTCCAGGGTTTATGGTCAGGATTGGCAGGATACTCAGTGAAATGCACAGGGCCAAACGGAGCATTGGATGGACGGTAGTAGTCAAAGGCTTTGGTTTTATCAACAGGAGTCTGACTATCTATCCCAGTAGATGGGTACTGACGCTTGGGTGTATGCAGATGATAGAGTATTAAAAATAGGTACAGAAACAGATTGGTGAACCAAAGGTTCATAACAACTTTATTTGGTAAGGATGACAATACAGAACTTTTTCAGGTGCTTCTGGTTTATATACTTACTCACATACAAGTGCCTCTGGGCATTCTTCTGGTGCTATATGTGTGGCAAGGCTTGACATCTCAGGTGTGCTGTTTAGTTGGCTGCTTCATGGCTATTTTTGGGGTTTTCAGGAACAGTTTTTTTGGCTTTTTGATGGTCCATCTTGGTTTGGCTGGTCATTGATTTTGGCAGGTTTGACTTCTGGGGTTCAGGGGGTTTTCCCAATTTAATTGCCATTTTTGGACTGGCTTGACAGGCTCTCTTGAGCCCAAGGAACTTGATTAAAAAAGGGGTCCCAAATTGGGGATCCCAAATTACTTAATGGAGGGTGGTCTTGATCTGGGTTTACTGGGCAGCTAAAAATAGTCTTCCCAGGCCCAGCCAAACCCACCAAGGCTTGGGCGTACCTTTTGGGGCCAAATTGGGCCCCTCAGCTACCACCAGGGCGGGAATGGTTCGTGTACCTGGATTTGATTTGAAAAACAAAAATCCAGGTACAGGCAAATCTCCCCTGCCCGCTAGCCCTGCCTGGTGGCTAGGAGCAGGTTTGATTCCTGCCCGGGGCATTGAAACTGTTACTTCTGTAACACAAGGAGACATGGAAGGTTCTATGATCCCCTTTGATAGGAGCCAGTTGATCTCATCATCCACATAATCCTCATACTTCTTTGCAAGATGGTAGGGGGCTTAGCAGACTGGGTGATAATTTTTTGTGTCAATCACATTCTTCTCCAGGTTGGCAGGTGGCAAAGGATCATCTTCATTGCAAAAAAAGTCTTGGCATTGTTTCATAAAGGTATGTAGTCTCTTTCTTTGCTTTGTGGTTAATCCTTTGTTCTGATTGATAGCTTTCACAGCCGCCAAGAAGGATTCCCCTTCATTGTGAGGGCTAGTGTAGCACACATCAATAGGGACAAGGTGTTCTCACGCAGGATGAACCACTCATGGTTCTGAAAAGACAGAGATTCCAAACTCACTAAGGGCATGGCAACCAATCAAGAGGTTGTACCAGGTAAGCTGAAAGGTAGTTGCAGATACTAACTTTCTGAATCCACAGATCTCTACTGTAAGGTCTTTAAAAAACCCAAGGCACTCTTCTGTCTTGCTGTTGGCAAAGGTAAACTTCTTCTTTACTCAACTTTATTCTTGCACGCCTAACAATCTTAAGAAGGACTCTGAGATGATATTAAAAGTTGACCCCTCATCTAGGATGATGGCTGTAGGGTGTCCTTCTACTTCACCTTAAATTCTGGGTTTTCTTCACTGAAAAAGTCAATGATTGGTTCTTCAGCCTGATCCAGAAGAGCAGTTTGATCAATGTTGAATTGCTCAGGAGTATCATGCATGCGGGTAGTACCAAAGTATTGTAATATTTGAGCTCTAATACTTGGTGAAATTTTAGCTAGGTTGTACAAGGAAATTGGTATGTGGGTGTCTGTGATTGGTTTTCAAGACGTTGAACTTAGGTGGTTTTACAACAGGAAAAGGAACTTCAGGGTTAGTCTTGGACTTCTTGGTCTGTTGAAGCTTCTAGCTTAAAGTCTTGAGAGCAGAAGACTTTTGTACTTCAATAGTAGGGGCCTCATTAAAAGTGCCATCCTCTTCACCCATTGTAACACCATAAGGTTAAGCCATTGGTGCCATTTGTGGCACATCATGCTGATCCTGTTGTTGTGGCTGATTACCAGCTGCAGGACTCTCATGATTTTCTGACTCAGACTTAAGCGGTTTTGATCCCTTGGTCTCCCCAGGAGTGCTATAAGGATGCACTGTTTGGCCTAAGTGGTGCTTCTGAGCCACATTGGTCCTCACCACGGCTAAGCTCTCCACAAGGTAAGTCTCATCTTTGGCTGATGATGCATTAGCCTCCTTCTTAGGTTTAGAGGACTTGTTCTTGGGTGGCTTGGCCTCACTGGTCAATGCCTTAGCTTCAGATGCACACAGAGTTGGGCAGTAGATAAAGGGATGCCCCTCTTCTCCACAGCGGTTGCAATTCTGTTTGCAATAAGAGGTAAAGTGACCGTACTGCTTTTAATTCTAACAGAACTGGTTTGACTTAGGTTGGTCTCCACTTTTAAGGTACATATGGAGACTGGAAATGGTGTCTGGTAAAGTCTTCATGGCATCACTCATGTCAGCAGTTGGCGGAGGCATGATTGCCTTTCTTTCAGATTTGGCTTTGACAACAGGCTCAGGAGCTAATGGGGAGTGGAACAGCTGGTCACAGGTCTTAAATCTGCCAAGGCAACAGATAAGGACATAAGCCTCTTCTACATTTCTTGGGACATGAGTCTCAATTCACTAATAGTATTCCTATGTAAGTGCTTCACAAAACCAATCTAACCCTTGCATTTCTAGAACAAGAGCTTGGCGCGCTTGGCTTCAAGTGTGTTTTGGCTGCCATAGACGAGATCTTAGTATTGAATCAAGGCAGCACTTATTTCTTCAATAAACTCATCTGTTCCTTGAAAGTTTGCTTGTTTGATTGAATTTAGTTTGAGGAGAGTTCCTTTTACTCCTCCACCAAATCTCTCATAAGCAAGAGCTTTTCATTCAGATCAGTTCATGTTGTAGTTTAAGGATGTATGCCACAGAGCAGCGCAACCTGACAGAAAGAACTGGACTTATTCAAGGCGGTCCTCCTCACAGATGTGGTACTTCTTGCAAAAAAGTCAAAGCGAAGGAACCAGGCTTGAGGGCCAGAGCCATTGAAAAAGGGTACATTCTGAGCACCAAAAGCCGTCAGCAAGGCCAGAGGATTCACAGTAGCGGCAGGGTCTGTAACAGAAGGATTAGAAGACATTGCTTGTCTTCCATGGCAAGACCATCAAGTAAGATATAAAGGGGATAAAGGCTTGTTCTTAAAGTCTTGTGGGTTCAAATACAGAGGTATTGCCTTCCTGGTGTTGGCAGTTTAAAAGTTGGAACTTAGAGGCAAAATCCAAGATTTCAATAAACTTTCAAAATGGCCAAACTCAAAGATTTGGTAAAATACTTGTGTCTTTATTTGAATAAATTGTAGGGTTTAAATAACCTTTGAATATATGCAAATATTGAATTTGAGAGGGTTTAGAGGTATGGTTTGAGATTGAGTGGATACAGGCAAAAGATGAATTTAAAACCAGAGGTTCAAACTGAAGTTCAGGTAATTGCCAGTTATACCATAATGGTAGCTTGGATAAACTTGAATTGGCTGGCAATCTGTTTTCAGGTCAGGCCACACTGGTTGAATGCCACAATTTCCTGAAGAATTTGTGCAGTGATTATTCTGTGTTTGGGGTGCTGGGCATGAGAGCTAAAAACTGATTGGCTATAGGGGGCAGGTAGGCTGGTGGCAGGAAGTTGTTTCAAATCAGGGTTGTCATTCTGATTGGTTGGTTGATGGGTAGCTTGTGTGGGGGTGAGAAAGAGGACAGGGGCAGAGCTAGACACTAAGTGACTACTAAACAAGTCAAAGCCATATGAGTCAGGGGTCAGGTGCAGGTCAGCTTCCTTGTTACCTACGTCAAAGGCTTGGGTGTAAACAAGTTACTCCACACTCTGAGCCTTGCCTCCATTGAAGCTGGCTTGACTGCTGCTGGCTTGGTTGCTGGCGCTGTTGAAAATGTTGTTGTTGAAAAACATTGTAAAAAACCTAGGATAAATCACTAAAAGTAGAAGTTTAAATTTTTATGATTTATTTTTATTATGATTCCATATTTTAAAAGTTCTCAAACCTATTTTAAAAAAATCAGGAGCCAAGAAAATTAATGAAAGACTTCTGTTCCTAAATTGCATAGCTATTGTTTGGCTGTTAGCTGTTATTTTTTTATTTTAGGCTGCTCATACTACACATCTTGTGACTTCATTTTATTTTGTGTTTGTTAAATCTTGCTTATAGAGTGCTCTTTTTTGTTTCATTTTAGTCCTTTTTTTGGTGGCTCACGTGAATTCTGACTGGATTATAATACTTTCTGGAACAGCATCCATTCATTTAATTTGATGTTTCAGTCCATTTTGTTTGTGGTTTAAAATACACTGCCTGGTTTTTTATATAATTTTTGTTTAACATACTAGTGATATTACATTTTCTTGTTTTGTATTTTTCCAGTTCACAAAAAGTACTTAGATTATTTGATTCTTGAATCCTGTCCAAATTGGGGTTTGCTTAAATCTGAAATTATTTGGTTATAAACTGAAGTATTTTTGGTTGTTGTCAAAATAGAAGGCTTGACCTGCCAGCAAGGATCAAAGTAAGCAGGTTTGTGACCCGCAATCCAATTATCCAGCCACTTGAAGCCAAGTTAGGAAGTTGATTTGAATTTCCAAATCCAAAAAAAATTAACAGAAGCTGATTTCTTACAATAGATACTTTGTTTTGGCGCTTGACTCATTACCAGGAGCAGGTCAACCCCTTCACTATCCCACTGTGTTTTCAACACTATCATGTTCCTGTTATCCATAATTCACAATGACTATATAATCACTATCTCTCAATAAAGAATATTATCTAGTTTCCAAATACTATTCCCCTTTGTAACTCTGGAAAACAGAACATTTACAACAATGTTGCCATAGACTTCAAAACTACTGTATTAGTGTGGCACAATCCTAATAGAATTATATAAGCAAAAATGATAATATATACATATAGAAAATAAGGAACCAGTAGTTTTAAACCTGTTGAGATAAACAAAAAATCTCAGTCCAAAAGGAATACAACTCAGTCAAAAAAAATAATGTCAAGTATATACTTCTGAGAAGTATAATAAACAGGATAAAGGGGAAGATTAAGAAGAGAATGATAATTTTTTGGATATGAATATAGGATATTATATAGTATCATGGGAAGCCATATGTCAGGATTGACAATTCTTCCTCTCTAGAAACCCAGGCCCGGGAGCAGGAATAAACCCCCAACCCTGGCCTCCTTTGGGCTGCTGGCCCTGTGGACCGCGGGACTGCCTGCCTTTGTGTTTCTGGGATTGAGCCCCCACAAGCTGATACCAAGAATGTTGATCCATGTGTTAAAAAGAGCCAAACCAAAGGAATCATGGCACCAAATGGAGGATTAATCACAGCGCCTAATGGAGGTACTGATTTGGCAACTATTAGCTTCATAATCTTGAAGTCTACACCAGCAACCAATCAAGAGCCAACCCAGGAAAAAGGCACAGGCCTGTGACCTGATCCCATGACCTTAACACTAAAGCAAGATAATCAGGCAACCAAATTGAGATTCTCGACCAATGAAAGAACTCCTGGGCCAAGTACCATTTATCTGCCTTTAGACCCAATCTCCCAGTTCCCCCAGCCCTGGCCTTCCCAATGCCCTGATGAACCCCCATGGAAAATGTTAAGTTTGGAGGGGGGTACTATATATACCCAAGGACCCTGCACTCCAAACTAATTGCCTTTTTTGAATAAAGGTTATGCTAATTTGGCTCATACAGCTATTACCTTATTTTGTATCTGCTGTCTACCAATTCAGTTCAAGATTTCCTGGCCCGCCTGCCCCACCGCCTGCTGTTTTCTGTCCTCCTGGTGTATCCTTTGGACCCGTCCACTTTACCAACTACCCTCTGAAGTCTAAATACAAGGAATACACCCCAGAAAAGATACTCAAACTCAATCCCTTGGCCCTCATAAAATCCACAGTTAGATACAACTGACAAGGCTTGTGGATATTTTCAACACCCAAGTTGTTGAGAGGGAAATCCAACTATCTCCCTGCTTACAACCTGTCATGGAACCACCTGTGACCCCAAAATCTATGCCTGCTTCCTTGCCCAACCTCCCAACTAACCATTCTGGCAAGCTGTTTGGGATTGTGTACATCACCCTCACAGGGGTGATTTACACTATAATCCTGGCTGTCATCTCATGGTCTTGGGTGGGGAAGTCTGCTACCTACCTTCTAAAGTTAACTCCCCTCTTGTGGTGGGCATTGCCCGCAAAAAACTAGGCTCAATTTACCCCTGAAAACAACAGGCCAGCCGCCCAAGACTATATCCCTGCCATTATGGCAATCTTTATTAAACCTGGTACCCTGAGCCCCAAGATGTTGTTATTTCTTGGGGCATCTTGTATGCTTTTGCTATTGATAATCACTTATTACACCTATAAGATGACCACAAACCTGATCTCTTCCATGTGGAAGAATGCAAACCTGAATGACCCAAAGAGAACCAACGCCAATACCACTGACACCAACAAAGCTCTGTCCTCCCAAGTGCAAAACGTGATTGTGAACCAGTCCCTCACAAAGGTGGAGATGCCTCAGATGGGGAAGCTCATGCTTGAGGAAGTTAGACGTACCATGCTGGTCCTCTGCCTGCATTTCCATACAAACACCCCCTCTTATGCCAGTGACACTGAGAAAATCCTTGGTGTTGCTTCAATGCTATTGGGGGACGCCTTGGACTGGTTTGGCAAGGCCCGGCTGAGGATGTAGTATCTGCTTAGACTACGCCAAGTTTGAGGCTGAGTTAATGGCCACAGGTGAAGATTATGACACTAGATACTACGCCCTGAACTCCCTGCTAGAAATTTGACAAGGTCCCTGACCCATCCAAGTGTATATTGAAAAATTCATCAAACTGAAGACCTGCACCCAACTCAAGGACAAACTGGCAGCCATTATCTACCAAAAGGGCGTCAACCTAGCAATGAAGGACCTGTTGAAGCACCATATGCCCACCCTCAGCCTAGACAAGATAGTTCCCCTGTGCAGGGGTCTTAGCATGAACCAAGAGAACACTGGTCCCTCCCAGACTTGCCAACCCCAAACACCAACCCCCAACAGAACAGGGATGACCCCTAAAGAGCTCCAACAACACTACTGCAAAGGACTCTGCTTCCACTACCACAAGGCGGGCCACTTGACCAGAGCCTTCCCTAAGAAGAATACTGCCCCAATCTCACTGGCGCAAATAAACACCTCTGCGCAATCTTAAAAATCCATCCAAGTGACCATAGAAGTAGTGGGGAACAAGCACAAGATTGAAGCCTTTATTGATACAGGGGCGGAAAAAAGTTTTATTGACGCCATCCTAGCAGAAGAATTAGGCTTGACAGCCTCAGAGCGCAGTCTACAAGTAATCATGGGAAACAGCTCCTTGTACACAAGCTATGAGTGTGAACAAGAAATCCTGTTGACCATTGGACATAATGTATACCCGTTGTCCCTAATTCTCTTGCCAGGACTACCCCACCCCCTATACTGGGCAACTCCTGGTCCAACAAACATGGCCTGATCCTGAACTACCACAAGCAAACTGCCATGTTAGGCCAACCAGAATCCTGCAACACTGTTCCCTTTTGCATGAGTCATGACCTATTCCCTACCAATAAACTCTTGACCATAAAGATAGAACCTAGTATTGGAATACTACCTACCCCCTACAGAAATGTTACCATGTGTTTAGTGAAGAATAAGTCACAAAACTACCCAGCCATTCAATATACAACCACTCCATAGACCTTATACTGGGAACCCAACCACACCACAGCCCCATCTACAGCAGTAACCACCACAAGCAAGTGGCCTTGAAAGCATACCTTGAGGATATGTCAAAAAAGGGTTCATCTGGGTTTCAAAAGCCCCCTGCTTGTTGCCCATGCTGTTTTTAGGAAAAAAGATGGTGGGATGCGTCCATGTGTGAATTACCAAAAACTGAACAACATTACAGTGAAGAACCGCTACCCCATCCTCAATGCCAACTACCTCTGTGATGTACTGACTGTAGCCCAGGTGTACTCAAAAATTGACCTTCAAGATGTGTTCAACCAAATCCTAATCAAGGATGGAGACGAGTACAAGACAGCCTTCAAAACCCAATATGGGCTGTACAAGTACTTTGTAATGTCATTTGGCCTGTGCAACGCCCCCAGCACTTTCCAAAGGATGATTAATACTGTCCTAGGGAAATATCTTGACAGTTTTTGTGTGGCATATCTTGACAATATTCTCATCTACAGCAAGTCTCACAAGGAACACCTGCACAACCTGGACCTTATACTAGAGAAACTCTCCCAAGCCAACTTACACGCTAAGCTTAAGAAAGGTGAATTCTTTCAGTCTGAAGTCAAATTTCTGGGATATGTAGTGAAGATCAGCGGATTTGCCATGGCACAGGAAAAAGTAGAAGCAATAACATCTTGGCTGGTGCCCAAAAGCAGAAAGGATGTGAGAAGTTTTTTGGGCCTGGAAAGTTATTGCAGATTTCATCCAAAAAAATCTCTCACATTACCCTCCCCCTGACCCGTTTTTGCTCTGACAAGTTCATCTTTGCCTGGACTCTGGAATGTACCACCACCTTTGAAACCTTGAAACTTGCCTTCACCTCCGCCCCCGTCCTGGCCATGCCAGATCCCTCCAAACCTTTTTTTCTGGAAACAACACATCAGAATTTGCGGTGGTCAGGGTCCTTCTTCAGGAAGGAGGGGATAGTATGCTACATCCTGTAGCATATTACTCCAAGAAGATGCTACCTTTGGAAGGAAACTACCTGATATATGACAAGGAGATGCTAGCCATAATGAGGACCCTGAAACATTGGCGCCAATACCTATGTGGCACTGAACACCCAGTAAAGGTCCTGACAGACCACAAGAACTTGGTCTATTTCTTCAAACCACACCAGCTTAACCAACAACAAGCAAGATGGGCCTTAGAACTGGCTGACTACACTCTGGCCATAGACTACAAGCCAGGAAAGCTGAATGTGGTACCCAACGCCCTAAGGAGAAGAACTGACCTGGTGCCTACCCACCTAGAGACCCGCAATCACAACACCCAAGCCCTCTTGGACACAGCAAGCCTAGGCATTCACCTGGAATTGATGAAAATCAGAGCCAGCAAACCAGAAGTACTAAGGGCCCAAACACTAGACAAGTTCACCAAGACCTTGATCTCTGACCTCTCCAAAACCTTGGATAGCACCCACTACCAAAAAGGCTACTCATTGAAAGGAACCACGCTAATGCTCCATAACAGGATCTTTGTACCAAAAGGGGACATAATAACCAACTTCTTGAGAGACTACCACAGTTCTGAGATGGCTGGACACCCGGGTAGGCTCAAGACCCTCCAGAGCATCAGAATGAACTTTTCTTGGCCAAAAATGGATCAAGATGTAAGCACATACCTGAATGGGTGCGAGACCTGTGGGCAGACCAAAACTTGCAGAAACAAACCTGAAGGACTTCTAAGACCCTTGGATATACCCCATGGACCTTGGAGATCTGTCTCCATGGACTACATTGTGGAACTGCTGCCATCCCTCTTTTAAAATGCAATTCTGGTCATGGTAGACCAATTCATCAAGATGGCATACTTTGTACTGACCACCACCAATTACACGGCAGCAGAAACAGCCCAACACTTCCATGACCTCATCATCACGCAACACAGAACACCTGAGGAAATAATCACAGACAGAGGACCCCAATTCATGTCAAACTACTGGACACAGGTGATGAAAGACTTAAGAATCAAGCAATGTGTATCTACCTCCTACCACCCACAGACGGATGGCCAAACTGAGCAAGTGAACCAGATCCTTGAACAATACCTTTGATGCTATGCCAACGCTGATCAGGACAATTGGGCCAAAATGCTCCCCATGGCCCAGTTTGCCTACAACAGTAAGGACCACATCTCCACAGGCATGTCCCCATTCAAAGCCAACTATAGGTTTGACCCCACCTGGGACACCCAGATTGGCAAAAGGGAATTGAAGATCACTGGGTGCTCCTAGATTGAACAGATTCACGACACACAAAAAACATGCTTGACCAACCTGAACCGCACAGTGCAAACATACAAAGCCTTTGCTGACCGCAAACAAATCCCAGGCCAACCCTTACAAGTTGGAGACAAAGTATACCTAGACTCCTGGAACGTATCCCTGCATGTGCCCTGCAGGAAATTAGCTCACAGAAGAAACAGTCCCACAAAATCACCAAACTAGTTGGTGAGATTGCCTTCAAGCTAGACCTACCCCCTCCTGTAAGATTCATGATGTGTTCCACTGCTCCCTGTTGTTCAAAAAAGATGGGAATTTTCTCCCCCACCAATGGATTAAGACAGCCCCCACCCATCCAAACAGGCTGCACTGAGGAATATGAAATGGAATACATACAAGGCAACCAAACTCACTACCAAAAATCCAAGTATTACGTCAAGTGGAAAGGCTACTCACTAGAGAAAGTACTTGGGAGCCGCTTAGCAACCTGACTAATGCCCAAGCAGCCGTCCAACTCTACCTGAACAAGAAGAATCGGAAGGGAGGGCCCTTGGGGAAAGAAGGGGATGGTGTTAGGATTGACAATTCTTCCTCTCTAGAAACCCAGGCCCGGAAGCAAGAATCAAACCCTGACCCTGGCCTCCTTTGGGCTGCCGGCCCTGTGGACCGCGGGACTGCCTGCCTGCGTTTTTCTGGGATTGAGCTCCCACAAGCTGATACTGAGAATGTTGATCCATGTGGTAAAAAGAGCCAAACCAAAGAAATCATTGCACCAAATGGAGGATCAATCACAGCGCCTAATGGAGGTACTTATTTGGCAACTATTAGCTTCATAAACTTGAATTCTACACAAGCAACTAATCAATAGCCAACCCAGGAAAGAGGTGTGGGCCTGCGACCTGATCCCATGACCTCAACACTAAAGCAAGATAATCAGGCAGCCAAATCAAGATTCTTGGCCAATGAACAAACTTCTGGGCTGAGTGACATTTTCTGCCTTTGGACCCAAGCACCCAGTTCCCCCAGCCCTGGCTTTCCCAATGCCCTGATGAACCCCCCCATGGAAAATGTTAAGTTTGGAGGGGGGTACTATATATACCCAAGGACCCTGCACTCCAAACTAATTGCCTTTTTTGAATAAAGGTTATGCTAATTTGGCTCATACAGCTATTGCCTTATTTTGTATCTGCTGTCTACCAATTCAGTTCAAGATTTCCTGGCCTGCCTGCCCCACCGCCTGCTGTTTTCTGTCCTCCTGGTGTATCCTTTGGACCCGTCCACTTTACCAACTACCCTCTGAAGTCTAAATACAAGGAATACACCCCAGAAAAGATACTCAAACTTGCTCCCCTGGCCTGCATACAATCCACAGTTGATTCAACTGACAAGGCCTGTGGATATTTTCAATACCCAAGTTGTTCAGAGGGAAATTCAACTATCTCCCTGCTTACTACTTGTTGATGGAACTCCCCGTGACCCCAAAACCTATGCCTGCTTCCTCGCCCAACCTCCCAACCAATCATTCTGACAAGCAGTTTGGGATTGTGTACATCACCCTCACAGGGGTGATTGACACTATAATCCTGGCTGCCAGCCCATGGTCTTGGGTGGGGAAGTCTGCCTCCTACCTTTTAAAGTTAGCTCCCCTCTTGTGGTGGGCATTATCCGCAAAAAACCCGGCCTGAGTTACCCCTGAAAACAATGGGCCGGCCTCCCAAGACTGGATCTCTGACACCACATACTGTCCTTGTATGTCATTGTATTCATGGGGCTTTTGCTGAGTAGTGTTTTCTTAGGTCATGGGGCTTATATAAGTTGTGTTATGTTTAAGATCTGGATTATTTAATCCCTGTAATAGATGGTCAACTGATAGTAGTGCCACCAATTTACTGGTCAGTCAATGAGTTGTTTGGTGACCTGTGCAAAAGTTACTTGGGGTGTAAATTCCCCAAGAGGGAGTAATCAAAGATGCTGTGAAATCTCCCCCTGGGGTGCTGGAAGGCAAAGCCTTGGGAATTTTCTTAAGTGTGGCAGGGATACAAGCTTGATATTGATCCAGTTAGAAGTTGGGAACAGGGAGTCTGTAGTTGCGCTGGGCTGTTCTTGCCTTACATAGAAGGAGTCAGTCATGATGCATACATTTTAGTTTAGTTTGGACCCCAATTTCCTTGATGAGGTAGGTATTGTTGGGCTTGACTTCCATGACAATGCTTGGTCTGCGTAGCCCTGGGTCCAATTTATGCTAGTTGTGGTTGATAACCCAGATTTTTCTGACTTGAAATCTTTCCTGCTGTAGGGAAATTGTTTTCCTTTTGACCCTTTGGCGTTTCATCTCCTCTTGGTCTTTTCTGGCGTGTTGTACATTAGGGTAGCTGTTGCCTGGCACCTTTTTGGGAAGAGGGTTTTGTGGTACTGCGGCTGTACTAAAGAGGGCGGGCTTTTGTTCATAGACAAGTTCATAAGGGCTTTTGCCTGTGTTACGGTTGACTTGTGTGCTATAGACTATGAGTGCTGTTGGCAGCATGTCAACCCAGGCTGTTGGATTTTTGGCAGATAACTTACTGAGGGCTTCTACAAGCAAGCTGTTTAGTTGTTCTACTTGTCTATTTGCTTGAGGGTGGTACAGGCTGGCTTTGATGTGTTTTATCCTATTCTTGGCAAGATAGATGTTGGTGTAAATGGCCTTAAGTTCAGTGCCTCTATCTGTGATTAGGAGTTCAGGTTTCCCGAACTTGGCTATGATTTCTTTCCCAATAAATTTTCTCACATCATTGCCTTTGTATTCTTTTGTTGCTTGTTCTACAGGCCATCTGGTTGCATATTTGATAGCTGTTATGATTTACTTCTTGCCCTTGTTTTTTCCAGGCATTAGTCCCACAATATCTAACAACCATACCTTGAAGGATTTTGTGATGGATACAAGTACTACTGACTTGGGTGATGCCTTGGTTTGGGCGTACTTTCTACAGACTTTGCATTGTTCCAGTACCTCTCTGATATCATCTAGCATGTTGGTCCACCAGTAGCGTGTCTTTAGGTATTCATGCGAGTTCCTGCTACATGTGTTTCCCAGGTCTCTGTGATATCAGAGGATTGTTTTAATCTTTTGCGTTGACGGGACATAGGGTACAGTTTCACCATTTGGAAGTATTCAGTGCAAGGTACCATATACGTTTTTGAACAGATTTTAATTTCTTAAGGACCTTCTCTTGGATGTCCATTGGGGTGCCAGGTGGGAACCCTTCCTGGAGATTTCCCATGGTTAACATGGGCCAGTTGGGATTGCCATCAGCGTAAAGGACATGTTTGATGTATAGCCTTGACAGGGCATCTGCATTAAGCATGTCATTTCCTGGCTTGTATTTGATTTGCATGGGTTATCTCTGTATGAGGCACATTCATTCAACTTGTCTTCTTGACAGGTGTTTTTATGTTTTAAAGAATATCAGTGACTTGTGGTTGGTGAGTACTTTGAATATTTGGGCCCTTTCCGGATAGCATCTCCATTTCATGAGGAAATTTATGATGAATACTAACTCTTTATTGTGTATAGGGTATCTTTGTTTGCTATCAGATAGTTTCCTTGACTCATATGCCACAGGGAGGAAGTCCTTTTCTGCCTTTTGGATACAGACTATTCCTCCTATGGAATAGTCAGATGTTTTGGTTTCTAACTCATAGATCCTCTCACATTTTGGCCATTAGAGGATAGGGGTGATGTCCACATGTTCTTTTAGTTGGCAGAAGTGCTGGTCTTGTAGTGACATCCAGACAAACTTGGTTATTTTGACTGTAATGGCATATAAGGGGGCTGTTAGGGCACCCCAATCAGGAATGAACCTTCTTTTGTAGGCTACCATCCCAAGGAATGTGCAGAGTTTGCTCCTATTTCTTGGGGCTGGCATTTCAGTTATGGTGTGTATCTTGTCTGGATCTGGTTTGATCCCGTCCTTGCTGATAACGTGACCTCAGAATGGAAGTTCAGCTGAAAAGAATTTGCATTTCAATGGTTTTGTGATTAGTTGGTTTTCTTCAAGGGTGCCAAGGACCAGGCGGACGTCTTCCCAGTGCTGTTTCAAGTTTGGGCTGTAGATGATGATGTTGTCCAGGTAGATAATAACCCATTCTCCAATGTGTTCTTTGAAGACCTTGTTCATGAAGGTTGCAAAGGTGCTGGGGGCATTGGTCATCTCAAATTTGAGAACAACACATTCAAAGGATCTGCATTTAGTTCTAAATGCAGTCTTTGGAATGTCTTTGGGCTTTACACAAATTTTATGGTAGCCTGTTGTTGTAAATCATGCAATCAATGCTATTTCAATCTGGCCTTCAAATATTGATAGTTGTGAAGATTTGGCTGGTTTTGCCTTTGAGTTTGGAAATTCCCTGCCTTCCTTAAATGGGTCTGGTTCAATATCCACACATTCCAGATTATTGTACCTGTCTGTGGTTGATCCTGGTATGACCTCATCCCCACTTAATCCCCTCAGCCACTCTGTCTTCCTATTGAGTGATCACCATCTCTTGTCAACTATTTAAAGTAGAATCATTACTCCTAATAAAGACAGGTTTATCCACATTTGTGTTGGATTTTATAATCTTCAAGCTTTTCCCGTCTTTTCTGTCAAAAGGACTTTTATATCTTGTTTTCCAGGAAATTAAGGTAAGTGCCCTTAATTTTGCCCTGAAGGCTAACCCAAGGCTAGCTTCAAACCTCAAATCTTTTGTAATAAAGATTTCCTGTTGTGTCCTCCAGGATGTTGTCCCCTGGAGCCAAACACAACAAAATGGTGCTCACTACAGGGGCTACAAGCCCCTTGGTTACCCTGCTCCCATGTGCATTCTCTATTCCCTCTCCCTTTGTTTCCGAAGTACCAGATCAACCTAAAGTTTCTAGTCCCCCTCTAGAAGAAGACATCACCAATGCCCCCACAAATCATATGGTATTGGTTCTGTCTCCCAGGCCCGTGTGGGCCCCCCTTCTTGCTTTCTCCCTCAACTATGAGCAAGCTTGTGCTGCTGCCTGCTCCCTTATTCATTCTGGTACAGTAGCCATGCACTCTATCCCTGGCCTCTGTCCCAGGTACTCCTTCAAAGACCTGTATGCTTTCCTTTTGGACTTTGGACTCCCCCCTGTGTTGATGGAATCCATGGATACTATTGGTTTGTTGGTCAACCAGTTCATCCAACCTTTTCTAGTTCACCACCAACTTGCCTTAGGATCCCAAAATCAACTGTTAGATGCTGTAGCCAACGCCATTTCAAGAAACCACACTCAAAATATGGCCTGCCAAGAATGGTCACATAGTCTCTTTGCTTGTATTTCTGACAACCAGTGCAACTTGTTAGCGTCACAGAAGCACTTAACTGCCTCTCTGAACTCCCTTTGTTCCTTGCTCCCTGGATACATAAAGGATTGACTATGAAAATTGGATGATCATCAGACAGCATGGCATGAGCAAATTGAGGATTTTCTGCTAAACCATTGGCAGGACTTTGAGACTCTGGTTAGTGAGCTCAATCAATTCAGAGAGCATGTCAACTTGCAACTCAAATTGATAGGAGCTCATGTCAATACTTGGGGCCTCCACCTGCAGCATCAATATGGTCTAAATAAGGCATCACTAGGCAACACTCTATACCAAGTGCAAAATTATGTGGATGATAGGGTAGCCTCTATTGAGATGCCTCCTCCTGCTCCTCCTGTTGAGCCCCCATCTGATTTTAAAACCAAGATATGGGAGGCCATTGCTGAACTCAAGGCTATCACTCAACGTCAAGCTTTTGTGCAGAACCCCCCTCCAGTTGAACCTATGCCTGACCCTTGTATTACCTCCCTCAATGATCAGGTGGCTACCTTACAAGGTGAAATCAAGTACTTAAGACAGCGCCTCTCTAATTCTGAAGATTCATTATCTAGGATGAAGATGAAGAGGAAGGTGAAGTTGTTAATACTCACGCTCATGACAATCATGGTTGTTGCCCTGGTCTAGAAGGTCAACCCCGTGTCCACTATGCATGTGCTCTAGATCAACTTGCCAAAGTGACAAATGATGTAGCTGATAGGCAAGACACATTGGAAAGAGAGGTCCAAAACTTCTCCTGCTTTAACAAGACCCTAAATGGACAAGTTGCCCCCTTGGTTGCTCAGACCACTTCCCTGACCACCCGCCTCAATGGAATTGCTGGTACCTTGGCGGTACAACAAATCAATATTGATGAATTTGGGACTGCTGCTACCACTGCACAAGATATTAGTGGGCAAAACAGCTCTACCTTGGACACTATAGAAGAAAGCTTTCAACTCCTCTGGGCTAGACAACCTTCTGCTGAATCCAAGTTTGAGGGCAACCCTCATATTAATGTCCCCAATCCTGGTGAAAACAGTCAGTCCTTGTCCTCCTCTATTGACCCAAACTATAAGCCAACCTTCAAACAGATATTTGATCCAAAGACCTCTACCATTGCTGCTTTTCTGACCAATTACAAAACTGCAATGCATAGGGCTACCAACAAGCTCAAGAAGGAGCACATCCTTACCTGTCTCCATCCCACTTGCCAGGGAGTTGTGGTCCCTGAGCTCCCCTCCATTGTCACTTGGGAGGATATGAAGCGCCTCCTTATTGAGGAGTTTGGAGGAGACCTCAGCTTGGAGGTCAAGAAGGATGCATTTATGCATATTTCTTCCAAACCCAAGGAACCCCTGCTGAGTTTTCAGATTGTTTCTACATTGAAGGCCAGCAGTTAATTATTAGTTGGCAGTTAATTCCCTGGTAAGCCTAAATGGCTTGTTCAAATGCTTTGAAGGTGAACCAGCTTCTATGCCCACACTTTAAGGCACACAAGGCTTCACTCACTTCCATGAATAGTATTAAGACGCTCCTACAAGACATGCATTTGACACATGGAGGTACAGTGGTACGTGAGAGTAAAGCCAATAATGCTGGGACTACCTCTTGTACGACACACATTATGACTCTGGGTACTAGTGGACAGGATAAGAGGCAAGGCTGCCATAACTGTGGCCATATTGGGCACCACTCACGCACTTGCACTAACCCCTGAGTGGAAGGTTGCAATCCCAAGGAACAGGCGGAAAAAGAGAGGTCAGCTTAGAAACGGAGACGCTCTCTGCTGACCAATCTCCCCTGTCTCCCCCTGATCCTCTTTCTGATGAGGAAACTCCCTCTTCCTCTGGCCCAACTATCCTTCATTTATTTCAAAATCTCTCCAGTTATTTGGAGCCCAAAGATTCTGATAGTGAAGACCCATATAGCTATGACTATTCTGTCCTGGCTGTTCCAGAAACCATTCCTGTACCATACAAGCTTTTCTCTGGAAAGACTAACACCACTTCCTGAGTACCTAAAAGTGAAGCTAAGTCCATGGTGGCTCGCCCTTACTTAGCCCAAGCCCACCAACCTCCCATCTCAGTTGACTCTTCTGAGGAAGCAGCCAAACTAGCCAAAGCTCTTTTCCACAACGTAACTGTATCTCTCCCACTAAAGACTGTATATAAAGAAATTCCTGTGTTACAGAACATGCTAGCTAAATGGGAAAAGGAGCTAGAAGCTGTTCAAGACGTGTTGGCAGTCTTGCCTCCCTTTGGGAAAGATACAGCCCATGTGGAAGTATCAATCCAAAAGGTTAAGATCAAAGCCATTTTGGACACAGGTTCCCCAGTCAACGTGGTACCTTCCATACTAATGAAGAAACTTAAGTTGGCCCCTGACCTCAACTACACGCAGTTGTATGGCACAGCTGGAATGTCCCAAACTCAAGCCATTGGTGCCTACTCTGCTCTGCCAATGAGGTTTGGGAAAATTCTTATTGCTTCCCTTGCTGTGGTCCTAGATAATAAAAGTTATGACCTCTTGATTGATACTCAGATCCTCTGAGAATATAATGGGATTGTAAACTTACAAGATGGATACCTTTTGCTCTTGGTATATGAGGTTCTTTTGATTTTTGAGGAACCCCCACGCCTCCCAGGAAAACGTCTTAAAACTTGCATGCTTGAGTACCCTACGGGTATCTTCTCTCTCAAGTATAGGACTCACTCCTCCAACATGTGTACCCCTCCTCCTTCCTGCCCTGCAGAAGAAGGGGTACCTCTGCTGGCACCAGCAGCTAGCACCATCCCCCTGGGCTCTCAAGTGGTGATTGATTCCCATATTTCCTATGAGCTACCTGAAAAGTCCTTCTTGGAACTTTACTCACCTGAATTCTTAAGTCTTACCAAGCCTTGCCTGTGTCCTGGGATTTTAGACTGAACCTACAAAGAGCCTGTATAATTACTGCTTGCTAACCTGACGGCCCTGCCCATGCAGATGACCAGAGGCCAAGTTGTAGGTCATGGTTGTATACTTGGAGCAGAACAAGTGGCATCCCTCTACCCCTTTGGAACTTTCAGTGATTTCAATCTACCTGAGGACAACCCTCAAGTTCTCTCTTTGTTCACCGCAGCTGATTTCCCCCAGCTGTCTCCTGTTCAACAAAAAGACGTGTTGGACCTGCTCAATCAGTTCAGTGATATCTTTGCCTCTGGACCTACAGACTATGGCCTAGCTAAAGGAGTCATTCACCAGATTGATACTGGGGATGCTCCCCCTTTTGTGCCAAACCATACTGCCGTAGTAGGGTGGAAGATGCTCAAGTGTCTAAGGAACTCAAGCAACTTCTGGACGCTGGGTTAGTGGCTCCTTCCCAAAGTCCTTGGGCTTCACCATTACTGATTCCCAAGAAGAAATATGGGGGACACCGCATTGTAATGGACTATTGCCGCCTGAACTCCCTCACTAAGAAAGACTCATACCCCTTGACCAGAATTGACAATGCTCTCAGACGGCTGGGTGGTTCCAAGTTTTTCTCTGCCATGGATCTAGCTTTGGGGTACTGGCAGGTTGACTTATCCCCTGAAGATTGAGAAAAGGCTGCACTTATTACCTCAGAAGGCCTATTTGAACCCACTTTTATGCCCCAAAGACTCTGCAATGCCCCTGCCACATTTCAACAGGCTATGGACTCCATCCTACAAGATCTAAAGCTCTCTTGTGTCCTCGTGTACCTTGATGATATCACCTTATTCAGTACTACCTTTACCAACTACTTGGACCATCTCAAGGCTGTCTTCATCAAATTTTGTGAGGCTGGCTTGAAACTCAAACCCTCCAAGTGCTCCTTCTTCAAGGAACGTCTTTAGTTCCTAGGGCATGAAGTCACTCAAACTGGAATCAGCCCCATGAATAATAAGGTGGAAGCCATTAACAAGATGCTACCTCCCACAAATCTTTGTGAGGTTCAAGTATTCCTTGGTATGATGGACTACTACTGACAGTTCATCCCTGACTTTGCTGAACTGAGCAAACCCCTCATCAAACTGCTTTGCAATGTCCCCTTTGAATGGACTGATAGCCAACAACAAGCAGTTGAAGCCCTGAAGGCCAAGCTCAAGAAGGCTCCTATCTTAGTCTATCATGATTATGATAAAGAGTTCATCTTGTATACCGACGCTAGTGGAGTAGCTGTGAGTGCCATCTTTGACCAACTTGACAATGAAGGTGTGGATCAATCTGTAGCCTATTCATCAAGAATCCTCAATAAGCACAAGAAAAACTACAGTGTCACTGAGAAGGAATGTCTGGCAGTGCTGCATGCGGTGAAACAGTTTTGGCATTACATCTATGGAACCCACTTCACGGTAGTCACAGACCACTCCTCTCTCAAATGGCTACAACAGCTAAAGGAACCTGAAGGCCAACTAGCGTGTTGGGCTCTGCGTCTACAAGGGTATTACTTCACTGTGATACACCGTCCTGGGGCCCAACATCAGAACACTGATGGCCTGTCAAGAATGCCAATCCTGGCTATCCATCCCACTGATGCTGATTGACTATACAAACCAATAAGGTATCCTGACTCTTGGACCACTGAGCTAGAAGACATCTGCTTGGCACTACAGACCCTATCCAAAGACACTATAATTTGTGATAGTCAGCTCTTCAAAAAGGTCAACAATGCCTACCTTCCCTAAGTTTGCCCTAGCATGAGGATAGCCATCATTCTCCAAGCTCACATTGACACTGGCCATAGAGCATAGCCAAGACTCATGACTGGTTGTGCAAAAACTTCTACTGGGATAACATGCGCCTCTTGATCCCTGATGTCCTTGCCTCCTGTCATTCCTTTCAGCTCCAACGCCCTCGTCTGTCCCAACACCAGTTCAAACTCATCCCTCCAAAGCATGCCTTCCACACGGTGAGTATTGATGCTGTTGGGATGTTGGTTTATCTTGGTTGCTCTAGACCACTTTAGCAAGTGGGTTGAAGCCAGAGCAACAAAATATATAACAGTAAGGACCACAGCTACTTTCTTGCTGCAAGACATTCCCTATTGACATGGCTTCCCTCAAGTCCTGCTCTCTGACAATGGCACCAACTTTAATGCTTGCCCCATCACCTCTATTGTCAAAGCTATGGGGACTCACCAGTTGTTCTCTGTGCCATATAATCTCTCCACCGATGGAACTTTCAAACAAGCAAACTCCTCCCTGGTATCCATCATGAGAAAACTCACGCTCTCTGACGCTGCCAATTGGGACATGTTCCTCCCTGCTGCCCTCTTTGCCTACCGCCTTAGTAGACACCAGGTGACTGGCCAATCTCCCTTTTCCATGCTGTATGGACGTGAGGCCGCTACCCCCTCAATCTTGGGACCCCCTTTGATCAAATTTGATATGTCTGCAAATCCTGAGGCCCACATTAAAGACTTAACCAATTGTATCATTGACATTTAGGTGATTGCTTACTCCACTGCTTATAAGGTTAAGGCTCTGGAGCTCTCCCTATCCAATGCTGCTAAAGCCCCTCTCCCCGAGTATCAAGTAGGTGATCTAGTTCTCTACTATCAGAACTGTACAGGTGGTAGAGCCCACAAGCTGGATTCCCTATGGGTTGGGCCCTGTGAGGTCACCTTTAAGAAGGGCGTTGAGTACACTGTGAAACTACTGTCTTCTGGACGTCCTAGCCTGTGTTCACTCCAAATTCCTTTGCAAATAACAGCTCACTGTGTCCAATCTTGAGGGGGGAGATGTCTTAAATTGCACAATCAATGGTATTGCAATCTGGCCTTTGAATATTGATAGTTGTAAAGATTTGGCTGGTTTTGCCTTTGAGTTTGGAAATTCCTTGCTCTTCCTTAAAAGGGTCTGGTTCAATATCCACCCATTCTGTATTATTGTACCTGTCTGTGGTTAATCCTGGTATGACCTCATCCCAACGTGACCCCCTCAGCCACTCTGTCTTCCTATTGAGTGATCACTGTCTCTTGTCAACTATTTAAAGTAGAATCATTACTCCTAATAAAGACAAGTTTATCCACATTTGTGTTGGCTTTAATAGTCTTCAAGCTTTTCCTGTCCTTTCTGCCAAAAGGACTTTTACATCTTGTTTTCCAGGAAATTAATGTATGTGCCCTTAATTTTGCCCTGAAGGCTAACCCAAGGCTAGCTTCAAACCTCAAATCTTTTGTAATAAAGATTTCCTGTTGTGTCCTCCAGGATATTGTCCCTTGGAGCCAAACACAACACTTGCTGTCAAATCAATTTTTGTGAAAATTTGGGACCCCCCAGGGCGTCAAAAAGATTGTCAATCATGGGCAGGGGATACCTGTTCTTGTTTGAGACCTTGTTGAGCACTCTGTAGTCTGTGACTAGGCAGAGGCCTCTGTCTTTCTTGGCCACAAAGAAGACTGCAGCGCCAAAGGATGACTTTGATGGTTGTATGAGTCTTTTCTCAAGGGCTTCATTGAGGTAAGTTTTTCGGGTGTTGTCTTCTTGTGGTGTGAGGCAGTAGATAGGTTGTTTCTTAGGTACACTTCCTTTTAGGTCAATCTCATGTTGTATGCCGCAGTCTGGTGGTAAAACTGGTAAGGCTTCTCAGAAGACAGAGGAAAACTCAGTGACTAGCTGATCTCGGATATAGTCCTCTTCACATTTGGTCTCTGTGTTTTTGAAGTGGATAACTTTGTATGTACAGGTGTTCCAGTTGATCTTGCTAGGATAAGTTTCCTCTTCTATCTCCACAATCTTCACAAACACATGATCCCTCATAAGAGTGTCAAGATGAGTTGGGTAAATATGGTGATGCATCTTGCCTCTTTTTATGGTGAGGGTAGCACTATACCAGTCAATATGAGGTTTGGTCTTTCTCATCCAATCCCGGCCAAGTATAACATCATACTTGGGGATTGACATGATGGGGCCACTGAGCGTAATTTGAACGTCTCTAATTTGGGTGTGGAAAAATTTTGCCTCCTGATGACTGGTGTGCTTCTGTTGTCTGCCATGATGACCCTCTTGATATTGCTGCAGCCTGTAGGTAGTTTCATGAGGCCAGTGAATTTCTTGTCAACAAGAGACTGGTCTGCTCCAGTGTCAAATATTGTGGTGCCCTGGTATCTGCAAAAACAGAAATGATAAGTGAGGAGTTTATTTCCAGTTTTGGCGGCAAACAGTAGAGGGTTGCCAGAGGGTATTTGGATCATGGTGATTGAGTCCACGTCCTGGTCCCTGTACAAGTTTTTTAAAGTGGGGAGGAGCGGCTCTCCTAAGCACTCTCTTGAGCTTTCCCCTCCTTGTTGGTATCTTTGGTGCTTGCCTGGTTAGCTTAGGCAGTACATTTACCAGTTCAAGGATGGGTGTTGTTAGCTCAATTATTTTGCTTGTTTGGTCAAGAATTCTTCTTGGCTGTAGGACTCTCCCTGCGCTTGTTGATTGCATGTAGATTATCAGATTTTTGAGCTGCATGTTTCCCTCCAAGAACACATCTTCAAGGTTCTAGCAGTGGGCCATGTCAAACTGACGCCTAATGTGCGTGGGGAGGCCATTGTAGAAGTCCAAATGTGGCCCAGGTTCATGAAAGTTGATGATGTTGGGTGTGTGGTCACATAGATCTTCATGTGCAGCAATGTACTCCTCAATTGTTCCTGTCATCTTAAAGGTTTGGAGTTCTGTCATAATCACCACATCGGAATCCTTCATGGAGAACTTTTTGAGGAATGCAGCTTTGAATACCTCCCAGTTTTTCTTCTGGTTGGAGTTATGGGTTAGCCATTTGCTTACAAAATGTTATGTGGTTCCTGTGATGCAAAGGGCAATCTCACTGACCCAGAGTCTGTGGGGTTAGTCCACTTGCTTGAATTTGCTTTGGGTACTGTTGATCCAGAGGGAGTCATTTCCCGCCGTAGTCCTGCAAAAGCTCCAATTTCTGCAGAACATAGGCATTGTAATACAATGTTAGGTATTTCAGGTTGCTGTGGTCATGTTGCAGCTGGGGCTGCAGATAACAGTCTTTGGGCTTTGAGAGTGTTGTACTGTTTGATGGGTACAAGAACATTGTTGTAGATAAAAAACCTGTGGGAAAGTCTTGTCCTTCTTTGTAGTCTCTCCAGCTGTTAGGAAGTACCATTGCTTGGGTCTTTTTCTTAGGAGGAATTTTTCTTTGAGTTGGATAGGTATGGATAACCTACCTGTACTACCACTGTTGAGTATATACTTCTGGGAAGTATAATAAACAAGATAGGGGGAAGATTAAGAAGAGAATGATACTTTATTTGATATAAATATAGGCTAATATATAGTATTGTTGCAACTGAACCAATGAGGATTCAGTACTTGGAATTGGGGAAGACAACAGTCCAATAGAAAGGACATAATAATAAGAACAAGGTATTGTTTATTGTAGAATATTGTGAGTAATATACTATATGAGAAAAGTCACAAGGCCACAAGGGGGTGGCATAGTGGGAAGTTCCAGGTAAGGTTTGGAGCCGAGGAATAACTTATAAGGGAATCAGCAAGTCAAATTGGCAGCGCTCCTAATTAGGATGAATTACCCGCCATTTGATATTACCATCAGATTAATCCATAACGTTAGATATGTTAGCAGGTGAGTCTGGAAACTTGGTTGCAAAAGTATCATGAGAAGCCACACACTGTCCCTGTATGTCATTGTAGTCATGGGGCTTATCTTAGCAGTGTTCTCTTAGGTCATGAGGCTTATTCAAGTTGTGTTCTGTTTAAGATCTGGATTATTTGATCCCTGTAATAGATGGTTGACTGATAGTAGTACCACCAATTTATTGGTCAGTTGATGAGTTGTTTGGTGACCTTTGTGGTGAGTTAATTGGGGCTGTTAATTCCCCAAGAGGGAGTAATCAAAGATGGTGCAACAATAAAAAATTAAAGAATTTATATTAAATTACAATATATTTGGATACAACTTGATTTTGCTTTTAGACTGAGTTGTATTTATTTTTAGACTGAATTTTTTTGTTTATCTCAACAGGTTTGAAAACTAATGTACATAAAATAAATTAAAACACATTTTAATGATGTTTTTTATATAATTCAAGGGGGGAAACCCAAGGAACTATTTTTGCTGATTTTTAAAAGGTTAAGTGCAAAAGTTTAAGTATATAAACTTGTACACAAGGAAGCAGTTGACTCAGATAAAAATAGGGCTAAACTTATTCATAAAAAACAATAATAAAGTGTTTTTCAGGTATTTATTTGAAATCTTTAATTTAAATCTGTAATTTAAATTTGGAATTGAAATATGGAATAGAAATTTAGAATTTAAATCTGGAATTGCATTCTGAAGCGCTGTCTGAAATCAAGTTGAAATTGCGCTCAGGCCTTCACTTGCGGGAGTTTTTTGATCTCTTTTTTGATCTCTTTTTTGATTTCTTATTTGATTGTTTGTTGGTGGGGATGGAGAACTTAAAGTTGAACTTGTTCTTTGGGTCATGTTTGGTCTTGACCTTTCTCAATCGATTTTCAATTCCTGGATAGTACACTTCCATGAAGTTAGGCTCATCAGCATCAATGTAGTTCTGATAGGCTCCATCAAAGCTACCCTTGAGAGCTTTATAGGCTTTATCAAGAAGTTCTTCTTGATCAGGCTCAGTTTGGCCAATCTGGACAGAAGCATACTTGTCACGGTTAGCAAATGAAGTGCCCTTCTTTCCTGGAATAACACCACCCCACAGATCAATCAAGACAAATAAACCCTCCCCTGGTTTGACAAGAATTTTTTTGAGCTTACGAATTGTTCTTGTATCAAGGCTTTCACGGAGGAAGCCAGACTTGGCCTTGTAAAAGAACTGCTCTGTCATTGGCTGGGTGTTGCGCAAGGTTTCAATGTTTCCTTCAGCAGGCTGACCGGCGTATCCAGCAAAGAAGAGATAAGCATTAGTCCAGTCCATTCTCTGCTTATCCTTCTTGTCCCACGTCTTAATGATCTCTTCAAGTTTCTGTATGGCTTTTTTGGTCTTCTTTTTTCCATCAGAGTAAGTGATGCCCAACTCAATGCTGCCGCCAGGGGAAAGATTCAAGTAATGGCCAGCAGCAGGAGCAGGATTGCTGTCATAGTACTTCATGATGGATTTCACAATGTTGGTGAAGTTGTTTCTTCCTGCTTTCCAATTGTAGCGTGCAACAGTAAAGTCATGCTCATGCTTGATGTAACTGAACGTAAATTCAGTCACTACGCCAAAGGAACCGCCACCTGCTCCACGAAGGGCAAAGAAAAGATCCTTGTTGTTATTCTCATCCACACTAAGCAACTTTCCTTTGGCATCAACCATCTTCAAGGAAACCACTCGGTCCACCAACAGACCATATTTACGTGACAACAAACCAAACCCACCGCCAAGTGTCATGCCACCAACACCAACATTGCCCTGCAGGCCATGTGGAAGGACTCCTTTATCTTCTTCCCAAAGCTTAGCAAGAAGATTACCGAGAAGAGCTCCTGCCTGGACAGTTACTTGTCTTTTCTTCTTGTTTACTTCGATTCTCTTCATGTTGCGTAGATCCACCACTACTCCGCCTTTGTTGCCTTGCCAGTAGCCCTCGTAGGAATGACCACCTGACCGCACCGAGATGGAGGTGCTCTTGGCAGCACATTTAACAGCACGGATGACATCTTTTGTTTTTTTGGGGCGGACAACAGCAGCTGGTTCAGGACTTGTCAATCGATTGTTCCAATAAAAAGTGGCATTCGCGTAGGTTTTCCCTCCAATTAACGATATGTCAAGTCCCTTAAGACAACCTAGTTTGGCTCGCTTGGCTCGCTACTCCCAAGCCTAGCACCGATAAAATCACTAATCCCACAGCTTTCATTCTACTATGACTTTCCTTCCGTTGCCTCGTTGCTTTTATACCCCTCCAGCAACCATCTACCAGACAAGGTTTATAGTAAATCTAAAACCCAGCAAGATATCAGCATTGATTGACTAAAATAAAATAGTGACCAATAAGACTTTCATAGATTGTAATATTTTCGATTCAAAGGGACTCTTATAATTACTATCTTAATCACACAAACATTTCTTTAACTCAGGAACACTTGGTCCTGGCCCTGTAGAAGCAAAGTTCTCCGCCCGCATGGCATGGGATAAAATTACAATAGAGTTTATTAATTTCTTTAGCTCAGGAACACCTGGTCCTGGCCCTGTACAAGCAAAGTTCCCCACCCACATGACACGGGATAAAATTACAATAGAGTTTATTAAACCGATTAGGCTTAGCACTTCCAATCGAAATTCCATCAAATGATTTATCATTCATTGCATATGCATCTGTAGAATCCCAGTTTAACCTGGGTTTGCATGAAGCCCTAAACGGGAAATTGAGGATTTATCGCCCAGCAAACATACAAAACTCAAGGCCCATTATTATTAATCAACTATCAGTAAGCCCAATGCAATTTAAATGTGAGAAGAGCTAAGCTGCACAAAGTGCCAATTGAGGAGAGTGATTAAAACAGTATCGCGTATAATGCTTTAATTGGTCAACGCCAGGTATCTACCCCATACAAGGCAACCCTACTATTGCAGCTTAGACTTGATTATGAATTTTCATTAAAACAAGATTGCAAATTGTTAATGGAGACACCTTTTCCTATATTCCCCGTAAAAACCTATCATCCCAGGCTTTGTTCAAATCACATAACCTCATTAAATAGAAACAAGCTTAATTTCCGACGCCGAACATTGATAGCCTTTTAAACCCACCGCAATAAACTATTAACTGCCATAACCTACATTTTGCGATCTTCCTTGGGATCCTATTGGTTCTTTTCCTATAAAAGAATATAAGGCTCGTCAGTTCATTCCGGTGCGCTATCAACTCTGAGTTACACTAAGGCTCACACCAGATCTAAATCCTTGTTGTTGTTTTGGGAAAACAATTTAAATTTAATAGGGGTCCTTGTCTGCACTTCCAAATGGGAGTACCGATCCCCTTCTTCCTTCCCAAATAGCGTCGTTTGATTGGCTCTGTCGGGGATTTCCTATTTCGAAACCCAGATAAGGTACAAGGGTCTGCCATAGAACAATGCATATACGATAGCATAATATATTAAAAAGGATTTCCTTCCCCACCCGATTTTCTAATAGATTATTTATCTGATTCCAGTACAGGTGATATATAGTAGAACGAACAGTAGAAAAACTCGCGATAATCCCCTCAAAGATAACTAAGAGCTCTAAAAACGGGGCAGGAAGATAATCCGTTAACGGATTTTCTATCAAATTTGATCCAACTATTTTTTTCTTTATATGTAAAACATTTACCTTTTTAACAATAGAAGAAAAGGTTCAAAAATAAATAAATTTTATTCTATAAAAGTATTATTTACAACTTTTAATGCGCCTATTTTTTCATGACAATTAATTTAGCTTAATTGGATTTTTATAAGGTAAAGATCTAAAATCAAGTCTCTTAAAGACAAAAAATAAAATTAAAATAATTGTATTTTTAAAGAGTACTTTTATTATATAATAGAGTATATTGAATTTTTGGTTTTATTTTAAAGTTAAATATTTTACATACAAAGAAAAAATTAGTTGGATCAAATTTGACAGAAAATCCATCAATGGAAAAAATTGACAGAATATCTTCCTGCCCCCTAAAAACAAAGGGGGATAGGTTCTAACCTTTTTGACTCAATTATATAAAGCAGGCCATATGTTAAGAAATATATTTTATGGCATGTACATTAATTATTGTTTTGATTTTTTAAAGGAGCAGCATGAAATTTGTGTCATTAGACAACTTACAGAGAAGACATGGGAGAAGACTAATCTTAATGGATAATTGATTTGACTTTTCAAGATAAAATTGTTGTGGCTTGTTACTGGTCAAGTTTAGAGATAAATTTTAGATAAATTAATTGTCTGGCCATGTGGATAGGCATATGATTTGGTTAGAGGAGGAGGATCATCATCAAAATGAGAATTTCAAAGCTTTAAGTCTACCCCTCATTATTTTCATACAACTATTTGTAAATTACTGTAATTATTTTTCTTTATTTAAATAAAATTTAATAAATTTCAACATATTGAATCAATTTTCTTCTGTCAGAGATTTTGGTTCTGTTGTAACTGTGCTGTCTTAGCAGAGTTACAAGGGGAAAACTATTTGAAAACTAGATGTATTCTTTATTGAGAGATTGGTATTATATATGCATTGTGAATTGTGGATAAATGGAACATGATAGTGTTGATCACACAATGTGATGGTGAAGGGGGTGACTTGATCCTTGTAATGAGTCAAGCGCCAAAACAAGGTATCCATCATGGGAGCTCAGCTTTTGTTCATGTTGTTTTTGGAAATCTGAGTCAACTTCCTAACCTGGCTTCAGGTGACTGGATAGTCAGATTACAGGTCACAAATATGCTTGCTCAGAACCTTGCTTTCAGGTCAAGCCTGCTTTTTCAACACCCCCCAACTGAAGGTTGGCCTCCTCTGGGGGTAGGTTGTCAGGGAGGTTGTCAGGAGCCCCGGCGCCATACTGTACTGACTGCTGTTTGGTGGCAGGTAGGACAGTCTTGCTTTGTTTCTGTCTTGCTTTGCAAGGTCTCAGGCAATCATGGTGGAGAACTTTGTCTTATTTGTGTTTTCTGAGTCCTTGCACAAGGTAAGTGTTGTTTTTGTTTAACTTTAAGATGATGGCAGGGCCCACTTTTTCTGGCTGTAATTTACTCTTGTTGGTATCATTACCCAGACTTTGTTGCCAACCTCATGTCTGTCTTAGATGGGGACAAAGGTCTTTTTTAGACGCTTTTCTTCTTTTTCTGATTGATTGTATTGGCCTGTATGACCTGGGGATCTGAGCGTGGTGGAACCTTGCTTGGAATTTCCAGCTTAGGTCCTGATAGTGCTTGGAAAATGTTGGGATGTGTACCATAAACTAACTCAAAAGGGATTTTCCTGGTGGATCTGTTCACACGGGTCCGGCATACAAGCAATGCAGTTGATAGCTGCTTGTACCACTCCTCAGGTCTCCTGACAGTGAGCTTGGCCAGGGCTTGCACAAGGCTATCATTTAGTCGCTCCACACAACCATTGTCCTGAAGGTGGTAAGGTGTTGTAACTGTGTGCTGGACCCCATTCTTGGTGAGTTAAACGTTGGTATCTTCAGAGGTTGATTATTTGCCTCTGTTGATTATCAGGAGTTCTGGCTTTCTGAACTTACTGATGATTTCTTCCCCTATGAACCGCTGCATGTTGTTATCAGTATGTGTTTTTACTGCTTGTGCCACTGACCATTGTGTGGCAAAGTCTATTTTAGGTAATGATGTACTTCTTCTCATTATGCTTTCCTGGCATGGGACCCACAATGTCTAGGGCCCACAACTTGAAGGGCAGTTGCATGCAAATAGGTAGTACTGACTTAGGTGGAGTTTTGCTTCTTGCAAATTTCTTGCATACTTCACATTGTTCTAAGACCTCCTGAACATCTTGGTACAGGGTTGGCCACCATGCTTTTTGTTTAAGGAACTTGTAGAGATTGCAACTTTTTGTGTGCCCTAGGTCTCTATGGTAATGTAGGATGGTGCCAACTTGCTGATGTGTGGGAATATAAGGGATGGTGGTTCTGTTGGTCATCTTCCAATGTAAGGTTCCATATACATCTGCAAATAAATGCTCATTCTTAATGACTATTTCTTTTATTATGTCAGTAGTGCCTGGGGGAAAGCCTTTGTCCTTTGTCTAAAGTACCAAGAGGGGCCAGTCTGGGTTGAGCCCATTTTTTCCTCTCGTGGCACAGACATACAGGTGCAAGAGGGTGTCTGCCAGGGCAAGTTCTGGGCCAGGTTTGTATTGTATGAGCATATTGAATCTCTCCAAGAGTTCCATCCAGCAGGCTTGACGGTGTGATAGATTTGCTTGAGTTTTGAAGTATATGAGCGACTTGTGGTTAGTCAATGCTGTGAATTCTTTCCGCTGCTCTAGATAACAGCATAGTTCAACTAGGCAGTGTATGATTGCCAGCAGTTCTTTGTCATGGATAGGATATCAACACTTGCCATTAGTCAGCTTGCACAACCTGTAATCCACAGGCAGGAAATCACTGTTATCTGTTTTGATTCTAAGTACTCCCCCAATGGATGCATCTGAGGTGTCGGTCTCCATTTAGTAATCCCTGTCATGTTTGGGGTATTGCAGGATGGGAGCTGTTGTGAGCTTCTCCTTGAGGCGTCTGAAACAGATATCACGTTAGGGGTCCACACAAACTTAGATTTGGTGCCTGTTATGGCGGATAAGGGGGCAGTCAAAATGCCACATTCAGGTATGAAGCGGTGTACATAGGCCACCATCCCCAAGAAGGTGTGGAGTTCCAACTTATCCTTGGGTGGCGGCATCTTGAAGATGGCCTGTATCTTTTGACTGTCAGGTTTGATGCTGTCTTTTGAGACTATGTGTCCCAGGAAATGCAGTTGCTTGCAGAAGAACTGGCACTTGGAGGGCTTGGCCAACAGTTTGTGTTGTGCCAGGGTAGCAAAGAATGCCTCTAGGTCTTTATGGTGCTGTTCTACCAAGGGACTATAGACAATGATGTCGTCTAGGTAGACTAAGGCATGCTTGCCTATGTGTGGGACAAACACCTCATTCATGAAGATCACAAATATGGAAGGGGGAATTTGTCATGCCAAAGTTGAGCACCACACACTTTTAGGAGCTGTATTTAGTGCAGAAGGCTATTTTGGGGATGTCTTCCTCCTTAATACAAATCTGGTTGTATCCTATAGTTAGGTCAATCTTGGAGAAGACTGTGGCTCCTCCCAAGGTGTCAAAGAGGCCGTCAATCAGTGGTAGTGGATAACAATCCTTGTTTGTAACTTTTATTAGGGCTCAATAATCTGTAACCAGTTGAAGAGTCCCATCTTTCTTTGCCACAAATAATAAAGCAGCATCAAAGGGAGACTGTGAGGGGCGGATAAGTCCTTTTTCCAATGCCTCTTTCTGGTAAGCACATAGTGTGTTGTCCTCATTTGGGGTAAGTTGGTAGATAATTTGTGCCTTGGTTATGGCTCCTTTAAGTTGGATGGAGTGCTGTATGTGTTTCTCTGATGGTAAACCTGGTAGCACCTCTTTGAAGATTTCTGGATGATGGGCTATCATTTTGCAATCTTGAGGTATGGTGGTATCTTGGTGGTCCTTAAAGTGTATAATCTTGTACTGTCAGGAGTACCAGTCAACTGCCTTGAGGTTATCTTTTTCATAAAGGGCTTCTGTAATGCAGACAAAGATGTGGTTGTGCAGAGGCTGGTCTACTGAGTCAGGGTAGATCTGGTGATTGACTCCTTCACGCTTGATGGTCAATACTGATTTCACCCAGCCTACATGGGGGTTGTTCCTTTGTAACCAGTCCAGCCCCAGCACAATATCAAATTTGGGGAAGTCAATGACAGGTCCCTGAATTGTGGAGTGAGGTTCTATAGCGTAATGGAGAAGTGGAAGTCTCCTGTGTCATAGCAATGTGATGTTCATTAGCTAAAACCATGTTCTTAATTCACAAAGGATTAGTGGTTAATCTGAACTTGTCCACAAAGTTGCTGTTGATGATGGTTCAATCTGTGCCTGAGTCCAGGAGTGCTGAGCCAGTGTAACTACAAAAGCAGAAAGAATAGGACATCAGTTTATTGGGATGTCTGACAAAAGTGTAAAGTACTGGATCTTCCAAGGGCACCTGGATCATTGGACACTGATCCACATCCACGGTTAGGTACTCATTGTTGGGCAAGTCAGGAGTTGTGCAGGGAGAGTGTAAGGTCTGAAGGCTTGGGGTAAATTATTATAGACTAAGGCCTTTGACCCAAGAATATTAATTTTTGTTAAGTATAAAAAGGTGGTAAGGTTTGCAACAAAAAATGCACCAAAGCTCCTAAAAGTTTATAGGAAGTGAATTAGGGACTTAGACAATTGATTAAACCTAAGAAAATTAAATAAGAACCAGTCTTAATGACTGAAGATTGTGTCAAGAAATTAATTTCTAAGTTGGGGTAATGATCAGTGCTAGCTGGAGAATTTAAGATATCAACATTTAAAGTGTGATTTCCACTATATAAATTGCCTAACTGATGGAAAGGATAATCAAATGAAATCATAAAACTAAAATTGAAAGGAAGTAAATTACAAGAAATAAAGATTAATAAGAAACACAAGCCACAAAACCTAACAAGTACCTGTTGGGGTGCCAGTCAAAAAATCTCAAATTAATTTGAGACTGAGTTAAACTCAGGCTTTTATTTCAAGTCTTAGTTTTGAGGTAATAATAAAGGGGAAGGTAACTAACAAGAAGTAGTTAGGTGAGCTTACTGAAAGACAAAACACAAGCACATGGTTTTTGGGCATTTCAATCTTAAAAATTTAATGCGGAAGGTAAAGGAGAAAGACACAGACAAGCAGTTGACTGTTGTTGAAACCCAAAAGAAGAGCAAAAACAGCAAAAGAGCGGGAAAAACTTGGTCCAAACTGCTGGTGTAAGCAAGCAAAACGCAAAAGGTATTTCATTTGGACTTAATTTAAACCTCCTTTGGTGTATAGGTACCCGGTTTAAGAATCAATATTGCATAAAGCTAAGTTCAAAATTGAAAACTAACCATTAATTAGGTTGATTTTAAACCGTAAAGATGAGGAAGTGAAAAGGAATGTTGTGGAGATGGATTGGATGTTTTTTAAGAGTCAAAAAAGAAGAATAACAAATGTTGGGTGTTCTAAAAAATACTAGCAGTGTAAAAAAATAAAAAGGATAATCCTGACAGAGAGCTTGGCTTGTTTAGTGCTCTCTTGGGCTTTTCCTTTGTCCTGATTGTCTTGTGTGGTGGTGACTTGGAAGTGGGTACAATTTGACTGTCCAATGTTCCCATTTTTGTGGTCATTTAAGCCAGAGGGTTCTTGGTTTGAGTTATTGCTGTTATTGTTGTTCCCAGGCGGAGAGTGGTTGTAGCGTCTAGTTGGGTGAGAGTCCTTGTGTTGCTCTCTTTTTACAGTCTGTGCTTTATAAAGGGCATTATACATTTGTTCTGCTTTCTCTGCCTTTCGGTAAAGGATTTGCAAGTTATTCACCTGATCCAGGTTGACGTGTCTCATCACTTGTGACTTGAATGTGTTCTAGTACATGAGATGGGTAGCTGGGGTGTCAAAGGTCATGTATGGGGGCACTTAGGCAGAGTTCTTCATATTCTTGGGTGAGCTCCTTTACTGTGCCTGTTTGGGTTAAGTTCTTTACTTGGTGTATGATCATGAGTGTGGTGTCCTTCAGCAAAAATATTGCCATGAAGTCCTGCTTGAAGGTGTCCTAGTCCTTCTTGGTATGATCCTTGTGCCACTTATTGCACCATGTGCTAGCATTGTGTGTGAGTCAGATGAGGATTTCCGCAATCCAATTTGCTGTGGGCATTCTGTCTGGGCCAGTTTTCTCTGGGCGGACTGGATCCATGTGGCAGTGTTGTTGTTGTTGGCCCCGGCAAAGGATTCCAGGGCAGCGCTTGAAAGTCTTTGGGCTGCGTAGGCTGGCATGGTGCTTTCATCTGTTGCTTGAGTGTAATACCCAAGTATTGAGGGTAAAACTTAAGTAACATAAGATGGCAGGTTAGGCGGCTCAAAGCTGTTCAAGGTATAGACAATTGGATAGAGGTTTATTGCATGACAGAAGGCTTTAGAAAGGATGTTGTATTGTTTAAGGATGACAGCAAGGTACAGTAGCATAGTTGCAGGGATCACATAATTAGCCAAGTTGGGAGTTGGGTGAGATGAAGTCAGAGGTGTCCATGGGTTCAAATCCATTGAGTTGAGGTGAGTTAGTCTCATTGTACAATATCCCTTTTGGTCCCTGTGGTTCAGGTCTAAACTGAGAATAGGTTGGCTGGTTGCCCCCTATTCCAAGGTAAGCTATCAAGAAAGCTGTGATGATGACATAGTTCATCTTCTGAATTGGGGAGGGAAAATGGGTTAAGTAAGGTTACTTGCTTAGCCTAGGTAAAGTATTGATTAATGTGATAATATTGAGGATGATATTCACTCAATAATAGCACAAACTATCATTGAGGAGTTTTTCTTTATTTATACTAGTGTACTTGCAAGGCACAATTATTGGAAGGCAAAGAATTTGGGAACCAAGAGTCTGAGTTGCATCTGTTATTCCCTTTTATGGATTGGCTTGGGTGGCTGGCAATTGAGAAGGTTTGGCTGGATCCCAGCTTGCATTGACATAGTGCAATTTGAGCCTTCTTCATGCATCTAAATTCATTTAAAAAATTTGGTGCATAATTTTCATTGTTGGAGAGCCTATCAGTCCATTACCCATTTGGTAAGCTCCCAAATTGGGCAGCAGTTCCTCCCAAGTTTGGATTTGGGGAAATTGCCTTTCCTGGCTTCCTGATTTGGATATTTCCCAAAGGAGTGGATTGGGAATGACCAGCTGGCATTGGAGGACAAAGGCTGATAGGTTTCTGGCAGGTGGCAGGCTGGCTCATGGGTACTTGGTTTGCAGATGCCTTACAGGTGGGGCTGGCAAGAGTGGTGGGCACCTGCACAGTGGCTATGTGCATCTGCTCAATGGCAGCAAGCATCTGTGTGTTGGCAGCGGGCTTCTGTGCGTTGACAGCAGACAACAGCTTGGCTGTAGCAGTGGATGTCTGGATTTTGGTAGAGGGTGTCTGCATGTTGGCAGTGGATGTCTGCTTGGTGATGGCGGGCGTCTGTGTGTTGATTACACCACTATAAGTGTAGGAATATCCCTGGCATTGAGGGGCAGCAGAAGGCGCTTGGAAGAAGCCTTCTGCTGGCAAGGCATTGAAGGCAGAAAGCGGTATCACCATGCTCTGGTACAGTACAGATACATTGTGTATTTCAGTACCAGGCGTATATAGCGCCCAGTCCATTGGGAGGCAAGACATGATTCTATAGAAGATTTTTTGACCGAGGCAAGTATGGACAACAGGTGTAATTGAGGGATAAAGTATACTGAAAACCTTACTTCTGCTACCAATGTTGTAACTGTGCTGTTTTAGCAGAGTTACAAGGAGGGAAATATTTGGAAACTAGATGATATTCTTTTTAAAACATAATTATTATATAGTCATTGTAAATCTTGGATAACATGAACATGATTGTGTTGATCACTTGGTTGGATAGTGAAGGGGGTGGCTTGATCCTGATAATGAGTCAAACGCCAAAACGAGGTATCCACCATAAGGGATAATCATTTGTTCATTTTGATGGACTTGGTAATTTGAGTTGCCTCCCTAGCTTGGCTACAGGTCACTGGGAAATTGGATCTCAGGTCACAAATCTGCTTGGTTGGAACCTTGCTGGAGGGTCAAGCCTGCTGCTTTGACATAATCATCTTATATTACCTAATTATATTTTTGATTCAGTCAATTTTAGCTCCTGCTTTTGCTGTTAGCTCTGAAAATTTTAGTAGATTACTAGGCAACATCACTTACCGTTCAAACTCTTGTTGGCTGGCAGAACCACTCTTCTCAACCTCTAAACCTCTGAATTCATATGATAATGAAGTGCCACATAAGTCTCTTAATAATCTTAGTGTTAACCACCACTTAATTGTGGTGCCACTTATGGCTGTTTTGGGTATACTCTCCATTTGTATTTTTATCTTTGAGATGATTAAGCTCCATATTTTATCATTAATGGCAGAGAATATGCTCTCAGCCATAATTTTAGTGACAATTGGATTTAAGTCCTCTTCCATTCACTTACCCTCTTAAATTTTTGTAGCAAATCACTGGGGTATTTAAGTGAGCTACATTCCTTATTTTTGTTTGTGTCAACAATAAAGATCTTCTATCCTAGCTTGCACACACCTATTTTTGAATTCCTCTTAGAACCATGAAGGGAAATTATTTCCTGTTCTGGTTTCTTATCCCTTTACTGACTGTTGTCCTTTCCCTTGAAAGACCAACCTGTACCACCAATTAGTGTAACTCATCACCAGATGATTCACACCAGGAGGAGTGATTGGCTAATGGATGGCTTAAATATCCCTCAGGACAGTGGGGAAGAAATTTCTGTCATAGCCGCTCCACAACACCATCTCCACCCGCTGAAACTTTCTGGGTTAGACCCAATATGTCCGTCTAATTATTGACGTACTTGGTAGGGTATTGACTATTGGGAAGGTTCAGCTCCATGATGAGAAGGTTTGCCTACACGGGATACTTTGGACACCTCGCTGTGGTTACAATTCCTATTGGTTCAGTAATTGCAGGGCTTAACTTAGGGGCCGTGGCTCACAAAAAAGGGACTTATTCCCTTTTAAGTGGGTTCCTGACAGACATCTAACCTGGAGGAGTAGCATAAATGCCTCAAGACCAAGTTTGGGGCCAACCCCAAGTTTGATAAGCTCTTCCTGAAGCTGCCAGAGGAGCAAGAAAGAGCATTCTCTAAATTCTGGGACCTGGCTAAGAGGGTGCCCCCCCAAAAAGAGGAACTTCAAGAAGCAGGGCTACCAGGAAGACGTCCAGAAGGGGGTGAAGGGAAGATACTGAGTGGGGGATCAAAAAGTATCTTGAAGATGTTGCAACGGCCCTTGCTGGTAGCTGGGACTAGCTGAGCAAACTTTGCTCTGCTTGGCCTGGATCTGTTTTACTTTTGAATAATTATGTTTATCTATTTTTTGGATCATATAGATCTTTTTTGGTATAAATGGTAGGTTTCAGATCTAGTCTCAATGTGGTGCCGAGTTTATACTTCTGGGAAGTATAATAAATGGAAAAAGGGGAAGATTTAAGAAGAGAATGATACTTTATTGAATATTAATATAAAATAATATATGGTATCATGACAAGCCACATACTGTCCATGTACTCATGGGAGTCATGGGGCTTATCTGAGTAGTTTTCCTCTTGAGTCACGAGGCTTAATCAAGTTGTGTTCCATTTAGGACCTGGATTGAGTGATCCCCGTCATAGATGGTTGACTGATAATGGTGCCACCAGTTTATTGACTGGCCAGTGAACTATTTGGTGAGCCATTTGGTGATTTACTTGGGGGTGTTAATTCCTCGAGAGGGAGTAATCAAAGATGTTGCAACAGTGGTCTTGTATGGAATATCTTAGATTTTGTTAACTCATCTTTGAATTATAAGATCTTTTTGGTTGTGCTGATAAAAAGTATAATAAATTAGATATTTAATGTTTTTATACTTTTTAGTTGTTATATTATATCAGATATTTTATTTTTGGCTCATTGGAACGTTAATTTTTTGGGGAATAAAAATAGTTTTATAGTAAGAGTGTCTTTTACATAGTGAATTGAAAAATAATTGCTTATATTTCCTTATCCGTATTATTTAGGGTACTTTTATACTGCATTTTTGAACTCTTGGGTTATTTTAGTATAATATATTAGCTTTTGATTACTTTTTATATTTAAAATCTTCAGGATAAAGTGTGCCATTAATTAAAAAAAGTGTCGGCATCCAGAAGACAACTTTATCTAAAACTGGGTGATCACTTTACTATAGTGTCGACATGGGAGCTGTTGCCAAAAGATTGATTGCCAGGGGGTCCAGATGGTTGTGGTGTATATCCATATCTAACTCATGTTTCCTTTCGTGTGAATTCAGTTTTCTGGCTTGAATTGCCGATTATGATGGGGAACCTTTGGGTTTCACACTTTGCGGATAAGATTCAACTATGCCCCAATGATTATAGCAAGCGGACGAATTAGCTATAAAGCTGGTCAATGAAGTTAGGCCTTCCACGTAGATTGGTTTTATTGGATACGATAAACGAAACTCGGGGTCATATTTATTCTAGAAGTTATGTTAGGTTTAATATAATTTTAATCTAAGTTTAATCATCTGGGTTGATTTCCGTTTCGTGTATTAGCCCAGCGGTTCGTGGATCTAAATTGCTAACTGGATCATCCTCTCAACCAGCCATCGGCACAGCGCGTGTTAATTTCGCTGCTTAAAACTTAATTGCAAATATTTAAAAATTTATTTGGAAAATATGTACGTTTGATATTGAGCAGGGGTTGCTTCAGCCATTGTGCCAGGCTAGAGGGGCAGTTTTCTTCAAAGAGGTTCAATCACCTCAGCTGTGCGGAACCCCATTAAATCAAATTGATTTACCTTATAGAGCCAAAGATCAGCATCTGCTTGAGCTTCGACAATACTTAAGCAAAAGCGTTAAAGAAAGAATAGGGATGATAACTGGGGTTCATATCGTTGGTTTAGCGTCTGTATATATTGCTTACAAGCTATATGTCGCTCTCAAAGCCCCCCCTGGGCTCGAGGATGTGCCCGCTATTCCGCTGGCTGCCAGCTTGAAGTCGCTTATCAACGGCACTTCCTTCGATTCCCACTTTGAAAAGTTGATCTACCCTGCCTTGTCAGAGAATAGCATGGCACGTCTTTGGAAGCAGGGCCACTGGGAGCTCGTGATCGGCAATGCTCAGCTTGCCAAGGAAATCTACAACAACACTGCCGAGTTCCCCAAGCTTAACCAAAGCGACGTACGCCTAGGGCGCACGCTGGGAAGACGCACCCTCGGATATACCAACATCCTTCATTCGGACGGGGATGAATGGCGCCGCCATCGTCGCATTGCTAACCCCGCCTTCAAGAAAACTTGGTCGACTGCCATGTTTGGCGACTGCGCTGATAAACTGATCAGCCTTATCAACAGATCTGAAGGTGCCCCAGTCCAGATACAGGATCTCTTCCAGCGCCTGACTCTTGATGTCCTGGGCAATGGGCTTTTAAGCTACGACTTTGAAGCCATTGCCAAAGGCAATGAAAACTACTACCTCCGCCTATACCACGACGTCATTGGAGAGGTCTTCAACCCCATCTACGTGACCTTCCCTAGTCTCGAGACTCTGGTACCCTGGCGCCGAATTAGCCACCAGAAGAGCAAGGAGTTCAGACAGTTCCTTAGAGGCATCATCCGCGGGCGCAAGGAGGAGCTTTACGAAAACCCTGAGAACCAAAACGATCTTCTCTCTTTAATAACCAAAGCCTCAATCTACGACAAGGAAGCCAACCTAAGTGAAGATGAAGTCATCAACGATCTCGCAGTCTTCTTCCTTGCTGGCCACGACACCACTGCCAACACCCTCTGTACAATCTTTTACTATCTCAGCAAGTACCCCGAGATACAAGAAAAGGCTAGGAAGGAAGTACAGACCGTCCTCAAAGGAGAAAAGCGCGTTCCCACTGCTGAAGAGCTCAAAGAGTTCCACTACATTGACTGCATCATCAAGGAGAGCATGCGTATTATCTCCACCGTTTCGACAACCCGCCGCTATTGCAAGAATGGAAAGACCTTGTCCAATGGCTTTGTCGTACCCAAGGACACCTATGTCCTTGTCCACCTATGGAACATCCATCACGATGACAAGGCCTACCCTGAACCCTACTCCTTCAATCCCGATCGCTTCAAGGAGGCCCACGGGCCCGAAGAGAACCAGCTGATGGCGTTTGGGTTTGGATCTCGCATGTGTAAGTTAAAGATCAGTATAAATCCTTATCTAAACCATCTTCAAACGTTAATATAAATTCCACATGATTAGGTATCGGCAAGAACTTTTCTCTGATGGAGCAGCGGGTCACTATCGCAAGCCTGCTTCAGTCCTTTACTTGCAGATTGAGCCCACACGATGCTAGATCTGCTACGCCTGCCATCTCCAACAGCGGTTTCCTCCACCCCCTTGACGTTGGAGTTATCTTTGAACCGATCGCTTAGCCCGATCCCTCGTGTGTATTAAACGAAATTTTATGTATACTGTTTTAAATCACTAGAGCGGATCGTTTTTAAAAAAGTGAGCGTAAAAATTATCACGTGGTCCCAAATTTAGTATCTCTCCCTCCCATAAATAGTTTCTTAATTATATTCTCATTAAAGAATTGAGAACACCTGGTTCTAGTACGACAAGATCACAGTTCCCACCCCACTTTTCTGCCCGTCAGCACACTGACACCAGTTTCAATTCACCTAAGAAACCTTTTCTGAATACCGATTTTCAAACTAAACTCATCAAATTTAAAACCCAGGCTTTCACACGAACTATCTATTACCAAACCAACGAATCGCAAGCACCCATCCCAATTCCCGGAACCAGTTTCTGACACTGACCCACCATCAAAAGTACTCTACACTAAAATACCACAATATCCTAAATGAGTTGGGCACCAAGGATAGTCCATCTATTAAGAAACCTCATGCTATACTTTAATAAAAAAATTCATCACCAACCTTTACCTTTACCCCATACCTCTACTAAACCCATATCATTACCACGCCTACATTTAATCATGTCGCTTTTTAACTTGGACACAGCTCCAAATCAAAAGGTTACATATTCACCATCAATAGCTACTAGGGGTTAAACCTATAATTTCCAATTTATTCGGGTCTATTTTCAACCTAAAAAGGTCCTGCCTGGAAGGTTTTTTCTAGATCCAGCCATAAGAACTGAAGCCCCTAGTGGATCCATCCTTAAAAAACAGAGGTAATTTAAACCCCCTTGCATGGCTTTTGGAACCCAATATGGTACTTGAATTTCAGTTCAGATTCCGGGGCCTGTTGCCAGAGATACAGGCAGCTGTGATAAAGAGCAGGTATCCCTGCCTTTAGGTTACTCAGTATACTAGCTATTGAGGTCAGTTCAAGTTTTCAAAGAGAATATCCTCTTTGAACCATACAACACTGGTCTCAAGAATGAGTAGGGCCATACCTTTGAGTTTTTTTTGTGCTCCTTCATCTTAAGGAACTCTCAGGGTTCTCAACTACTGGTGGGTGAGGGAGTGAGGACCAGACCCATCACCCCAAGTCCTTCACAAGACTTTGTTCCTCTAGATCCCTGTATAAGCCAAGACCTCAATGAAATATCCTTGGCAACCTCATCACATTTAAGGTATGCTTTTATCAACCAGCCTTAGATCTTTCCAGCAGTTGCATCAGCATGGTAGGGCCAGAATTGCAAAGGTTTATCTTGCAGGTAAAAGCAAGGATTAAATCAACCAACCCAGGGAAAGCCAATCCTATTTTTGAAGATGGTTTTGCCAGCCATTTCAAACCTTTATCCTTTGATAAGTGTCATGGCCTGGGTGACTCCCAGGGGAACCTTTGGTAAAGGGGAAGGGTCAAACCTAGAAGGTCCAATAGATGATGGGGGCCATCCACATCACATAATTGGCAGCTGTATCCCAAGGACGCCACACTCCCATGTTGGTATCACTTGCTCAGTGAGCCCCAGCATGGCCAAATAGGCAAACCCAAGCTTACTGTAGTCATATAATGAAGCAGAAGGAGCGAGAAGAAGTTCTTCTGTAGTGGTGCTCATGGTTGGGCTTGGCTGGGCAATTTGTTGGAGCAGAGGAGCACCAGGAAAGGAGAGGTGTGGTGGAGGAATTATTTCTTGGTCCAGCACTCTAGGAGTTGGGGTAAAGGCTGGTGGTGGTTGGTTGGAGGCAGTAAGAAGTTACTCCTTTTCCCAGCGCTGGTGTTGGTACTAGAGGTACTCTCTGTTTGAAAGCACCAGCAGTATAAAGTTTGTGGTAATGTAATAAACCCCTGCAAAGTATAAATGCTCGGTGTGCATTAACCACCAAAAGTTTATTATATGAAGATGTCAACAAATAACAGGGATGCTGGTATTCCCAGCTATATCCTGCTGGGAAACTGCAATTGGACTTACTGGCAACTCCTTATTGGTTAACAATAAATTATTCTCAAGTTGGGTTCCATTGGTGACTCCTGATTTGTCAGTTAGATGGATTCTCTCATTTTTTGCCCTGGGGAAGCTGGCAGGGGAATTTTGGGCCATTTGGCAACCCAAGTCCCCAACTCTAGGTTTCAGAGGGTGTGGGCCAATCAAAATCTTTTTCACTCAGCTTTGGGACAGTTTCCAATTGCCCCCAGGTTTGGCCTTAAGCAGGGTTTGCTTCTTCACTTTTGATTAAAGTTTACTTTTGGTTAATCTGCGTGATCACTAACCTGATTGTTCAGCCATGCAATTGCTCAATTGCAGGCATTGAACCTATGCAATATAGGGTTCTGTCTGGCCCATTCTGGTCCCTGGCATCATTCCTCACCATGATTGAGCTCTTACAGCTTAACTCTGGATGATCAGTCTTGTACAGTGTCAGGAGGACACTAGCATTGGCAAGGTTATCTTCAGGCTCCCAGGTATTCTCTTTGGGCGGGTAACCTTGCCATTTACTCAAGTAGTGTAGCCGTCAATATATCATCTCGTGGTCTAGAATCTGTTCAATTGCATGCTCTAGAAAGCTGCCTACTTTGAATAGGGAGGGGCAGTGCAAACAACTTGATGAGGGTGTGAGGTACCTTTCTTCTTGGACAATAGTGATCGGGTAAAGATGGCATGGATCTTCCAGTTAGACAGGAGCTCTAACCTGTAAGCTACTTCTCATATGTGTTGCAAAACTTTGTATGGTCCTGTTTTTCTAGGGCTGAGGCTTGCACATGGCGCTGTAGTCTTGATAATCCCGGAGCGGAGGTAAACCATGTCCCCAACTTCTATGGATGGTCCAGGGCTTCTCCTCTTGTCAGCAAAGTCTTTGTTGGTATGTATGGCTTGCTTCAGGTTTTGGGCACACTCTTCTTGGGTGATGTGGATGATAGCTACCCAATCTTGTCCTTTGGGGTTGCTGGACTCTTCTGTGGGAAGGTGGTCCCAAGTAGGGTCAAATCTGTAGTTGGCCTTGAATGGAGGCATTCCTGTAGAACTTTTGTCTTGATTATTGTATGCAAATTGCACCATGGGTAAGTGTTTGGTCCAGTTGTCTTATTCTGCAATAAAATAGCATCAAAGGTAATGTTCCTATACTTGGTAACTCTTTCAGTTTTTCTATCACTTTGGGGATGGTACACTGTTGTTGTGAATGCTGCTATTCACACTGTTTCAATTTTGCCTTTGATGGGTTATTTCAAGGACGAATCTCTCTCTTTTGCTTTTGCCCCTTGAAATGAGTCTGTATCTGAACTGGGAAATAAAATTGTTCAGTTTCTGGATTCTGCACATCTCACTTTCCCCATTAATGCTTGTGGCAAGTGATCCTACTGTCCTGGTATTGTTTTGTAGTATTGTAAACCACTATATATTCCATTTCTTATTCACCAATAAAAATTAAGTTATATTCACATTTTTGTCTTTGTGTCTCCCAGTGCTTTGGCGCCTCTCTAGCTACGTCTAGTATATATTATTCATTCAGGGCCACAAGTTAATTGCATAGCCTTCCCTGCCATTCTAACCAAGATTTAGTAAAAATCCAATCCTAAGGTTAGGATTCCCTGTTGTGTGTCTGTGCCGCGCCTCAGAACAGGACAGCTGTTGATAGTGATCTCTTGATTCCCAGGTCTTGTAGGATTTGGGCCCAGAACTTGGAAATAAACTAGGGGCAACAGTCAGAGATAAATTTCTTGGGTAGGCCATGATTCATGAAAATGTGGTCCCTAAAGGGGGTGGCGGTCTCCTTGGCTGTCATGTGAGTGGTGATAGGAATAATGAAACCCATCTTTGTGAATCTGTCAACAATCACAAGTATGACACTGTAGTCTTTTGACTCTGGGAGATCTACTATATAGTCCATAGATACTGACTTCCAAGGGCCTAATACAATTTGAAGGGGTTGGAGCAGGCCTTCAGGTTTTCCTTGCTTGGGTTTAGAGTGGTCACATGTTTCACAACCATTATTGTATGTCTCTATCTCCAGCTTCATTCTTGGCCACATGCACACTTTTTGAATACCCTTTAAGGTCTTGGTGAGGCCTGGGTGACCTGCCATGGGGGAGTTGTGGTACTCCTTCTGAATCTCCTATCTCAGTGGGCCTTCAGGTATGTAGTTTTTTCCATTTAGTTTTAGTAATCTTCCGTGTAGTGAGTAACCTGCTCTGTAATATTTGCTGTCAATATTTGCAGCTAATTCTTTCATGACAGTAATACAGTGCTTGTCCAGGGCCTGAGCATGTTGGATTTCTTTTTTCCTACTAGCCAGGCCTAGGAATAAGAGCATGGGTTCCAGCATGTGTGGGGATAGTAGTGATTGGGTGTTGAACTCCTCTATCTCTTTGGAACTGGGGAAGAAATCAGCTCTTTGACTCAAGGTGTCAGGTACAATGTTTATCTTCCCAGGTTTTAATCAATCTTCAGGTTGTAGTTGGCTAGGAATAGTGATCATCTGGCCTGGCGTTGGTTGAGTTGTTGTGGTTTGAAGAATTAAGTCAGATTCTTGTGGTCCGTCATGATTTTCACTGGGTAGATGACGTTGCAAAGATATATTCTCCAAGGTTTCAGGGATTGTATAACTGCTAGCATCTCTTTGTCATATATTGGGTAGTTCAGTTCTGGTGCAGTGAATTTCCTGGAGTAGTAAGCTACAGGGTAAAGCTTACTATCATGCCCCTCCTGAAGCAACACCCCCAAGGCAAAGTCTGAGGCATCAGTTTCCACCAAAAAGGGTTTAGTGTAGTCAAACATAGCAAGGACTGGTGCAGAAACAAAGGCTTCCTTGAGTGTATTGAAGGCATTGCATGCTGTATTGTCTCACACAAAGGAATGTTTTTCTGAGGCCAGGCAGGTCAAAGAAAGGCAGATGGAAGAAAAATTTTGGAAAAATTCTCTGCAAAAGTTTTCCAGACCCAAGAAGCTCTTTACTTCCTTACAGTTAGTGGGCTCTGGTCATGATTTGACAGCCTCAATTTTGTCTGGTAACATGGTAAAACCTCCTTTCAGGACATGGTAGCCAAGGAATTCTACTTTGTTTTGAAAGAATTCACACTTGGGTAGCTTCACAAAAAATCCATGATCCTGGAGTCTCTGTATTACCATTTTTAGGTGTTTTGTGTGTTCCTTGGGAGTTTGGCTATAGATGAGGATGTTGTCTAGGTAGGCTACACAGCACTAGTCCTTGAGGTCACCTAGCACTACGTCTACCATGGTTTGGAAGGTGCTGGGAGCATTACAGAGGCCAAATAGCATAACCAAGTATTCAAATAGCCCTTTTCTGCTTTTGAAGGCTGTTTTCAATTTGTCTCCAGGCTTGATATGTATCTGGTTGAAGGCATCTCTTAAGTCAAGTTTGGAAAAGATGTTTGCTCCAGAGAGCTGATCTGAAAGGTCTTCAGTGTTTGTAACAGGATAGCGGTTCTTTACAGTAATCTTGTTGAGATTTTGGTAGTTTACACAAGGCCTCAGTTCTCCACCCTTTTTTGACAAACAGCAGGGGAGACAAACAAGGGGATTTGGATACACAGATGTAGCCTTTCTTTAACATGGTGTCTAGGTATTCCCTGAAAGCCCCCTGCTCTTTCATGTTGCATCCATATACAGGGCTATGTTTGGGCTGGGTTCCAGGGATCAAGTCAATAGAGTGGTCAAACCTGGTGTGCTTGAGAAGGGCTGTGGTCCTGGTCTCAGAGAACACTGATTTCCATCTCTCTAAGCAGGCAGGAATCTCTCCTTTGCAAGGCACCACAACCATGCTGTCCAATAGGGAAGATGTTTGGGTGGTCACATAAGGTAGCTTCCAGGTTTTACCTGCATGTAAAAATTGCACCTGTTGGCTGGCATAGTCAATATTAAACTCATGTTCTATCCATCAATTGAACCCCAACACCACAGGTTGGGGTAACTTGTCCATTACCAAGAATTCGACCTTGATCTGGGCAAAACCCAGCTTCATAATAACACTTCCTTTACTCTCAAAGGAGGTGTCAGTAGATTTATTTCTTAGGGTGACCAGCGTGGTTTTATCTTCCAATTATAGTCCCATTTTCTCAGCTAACCCTCGTTCAATATAGTTGTGGGTGGCTCCACTGTTCATGAGAGCTGGTATCTTCAACTCCTGGTCTGAATATAGCAAGGTAGATTGAATAATAGGGTAATACTGAGAAGAGCTGTTTATTGCAGAAATGGTGGGGTTCTGGGCAGTGGAGCTTCTTGTAGGGCATTTTTTAGACAACCGGCACTTCTGATGGCAGTAGAGGCATAAGCCTGCTCATGCATGGCAGTGGTATTCTTCTGGGACTATTTTCAGGCAAGGGCATGTAGCAGCTTGGTTTCCTTGTGGCTGGTAGTTTCTAGGGGGCTCCATACTGTTGGGGCTGGCTGAAATCTATCCTTGGGGAGGTTGCAGTGGTGATGGTGCATCAGGTTGATGTGGTGATTATTCAGGCAATTTCTGAAGTGCAGGCCAGAGATGTTGCCAGGTACTTCAGCAGCTGCAGTAAGTCTCAAGAATCTCTTGATGTAAGCTTCCAGGTCATCTCTACCTTGGCTCAGGAAAAGAAGGCCCATATAGGCTTGTACTTTTGCTCCTGCAGGGATGGTGGCGCTATTCATATCTTCCAGGAAGGCCTCATACAACAAGATCAAGTTGGGGTCCTACTCCAGCAAGTTGAGGAAAACCTCTCTGGTGTCTTCTTTCAACTGTGTCACCACTATCATCACCTTTTGCGCGTCATCACAATAGTTCTCAGGGTGGGCCCTGAACAGGGCATTAATCATGGCCATGCCTTTCTTGAAGCTGGATAGGTCCATCTTGGGTATGTCAGGGAAGCTGGTGGGTGAATAGGCGTTCTGTTTTGAGGTAGATATGTTGACGTTCTGTACTTGTGCAGTACTTGGGTGGGTTTCAGGTCTAGGTTTGTTGTGAGCAATTGTGCAGCAGGTGCAAAACTGATTGGTGTAGTAAGCTGAATCATAAAAACAAACATGCAAAGTGCACTTATTATCAATTGAACATAGGGGCTCAGGCTTACAAGTTTGGATAGAGTTGACATACTGTCATGGCCTGGGTGACTCCCAGGGGAACCTTTGGTCAAGGGGAAGGGTCAAGCCTGGAAGGCGCAGTAGATAACAGGGGCCATCTGCATCACATAATTGGCAGCTGTATCCCAAGGATGCCACACTCCCATGTGGGGTATCACTTGCTCAGTGAGCCCCAGCATGGTCAAATAGGAAAGCCCAAGTTTACTGTAATCATATGATGAAGCAGAAGGAACAAGAGGAAGTTCTCCTGTAGCAGCGCTCATGGTTGGGCTTGGCTGGGCAATTTGTTGGAGAAGAGGAACAAAAGAAAAGGAGAGGTGTGGTGCAGGAATTATTTCTTGGTCCAGCACTATAGGAGTTGGGGTAAAGGCTGGTGGTGGTTGGTTAGAGGCAGCTAGAATTTGCTCCATTTCCCAGCTACGTTTGTTGGTACTGGAGGTACTCTCTATTTAAAAGCACCAGTAGTATAAAATTTGTTATAATGTAATAAACCCCTGCAAAGTATAAATTCTCAGTGTGCATTAACCAACAAAAGTTTATTAGATGAAGATGTAAACAAATAACAGGGGTGCTGGTATTCCAAGCTATATCCTGCTGGGAAACTGCAATTGGACTTACTGGCAACTTCTTATTGGTTTTCAATGAATTATTCTCAAGTTGGGCTCCATTGGTGACTCCTGATTTATCTGTTAGATGGATCCTTTCATTATTTTTGCCCTGGGGAAGCTGGCAGGGGAATTTTGGGCCATTTGCCAACCCAAGTCCCCAGTTCTGTGTTTCAGAGGGTGTGGGCCAATTAAAATATTTTTCACTTGGCTTTGGGACAGTTTCCAATTGCCACCAGGTTTGGCCTTGACCTGGGTTTGATTCTCCACTTAGAATTAAAGTTTCTTTTTGGTTAATCTGTGTAATTGATGATGCAATTGTTTGGTTGCACAATTTCTCAATTGCAGGAATTCAACCTATGCAACATAGGGTTTTGTCTGACCCATTCTGGGCCCTGAAAATAAGTTAAAAACTTACATCTCATAGTTTCACTGCTGTTTGTAATAGTAAGTCTTCATCCAAGTATCCCTGGTAGAGGGCCCTGAGAAGGTGAAAGTTTATCTCCACCTTCACTTATTAGCTATATATCTGAGTTTTAAAAGCATTATATTTAAAGTGAGCTATATTTTAATACTAAGCTACCTTTTACAAGGATATCTAGACTGGTTCAAAGCAAGTCAGGAATGTTATTTTAGGGCTACAAGACAATTAGCTCTAAGCCAAGCCAACCCTACCCTGCTAACCAACACCTATCAAGGCTATTATTTGGCACCAATGTTGGGTGAGCTAGGTTAGACCTTAAACTTGATTAAAAGTGAGGATCTGGGTAGAGATACAGTAGGCAAGGGTATCACTCTACATCCCATGTCATAAGGCCCTTGAGTTTAGCAGAAATTGATAAAGCAGCTGTCCTGATAAGAAAAGGTGGTCTAAAAATCTTGTTCCAGGATGAAAAGAAAACAATATCTGGGGCGCAAATATTAAATTAGCTGGGAAAGAAAGAAGAAAGATCTGTACCTATGATTGGCAGCCTCTCAACACCATCAGTTGAACAACAAGTCCCAACATTCACTTCAAAGAACCTTGAGTCAGGGATGAATCACCCCACAGCACCCTTAATTGGCATGAACAAACCTGCCATGGATTTACCAAGCCTTTTATCCAGATGGCTGTAGGGTAAGGTTGGGTAGCTATTTGCATGGAGCTTTTGACATAGCTCCCCCAATGCTTTGCAACACCTAGATGATAAGGGTAGTGTTTACCCCATCCAGGCAGTACTGTTTATCCCAACCATTTTGGATACCACCCAGAAAGCTTACCCCCTGCTTCCATTGCTTATTGCACCTGAAAGATCACTTCTATACAAAGAGTCTTCAGCACCCTTTTAACATGAGCATGAGGGCAGATACTGGGGCTCAAAATTTACTGGTCAGGTAACCTATAGTCTATGGTCAGGGATTCTGGTCCCCTCTTCAAAACCCAAGGTTGGGGACAGGTTTTTAACCCTGATTGATATAGACCCCAGGCTGTCTGGCCAGATTCTGGGCAGTGAAATCCTCCTTGACTTGATACACAGATCCTTGCAGCTGTAAAGAAGCCCCCTGAATGTTTCAGAGGTGGCCTTGATAGATCCCTGCTTTCACTGGGCTAACTCAGAGGAGGAGGTCTCAGTCATTGGCCTAATGAGCCTCATATCAACCCAAGCAGCCAATAGAACCCCCATCTATTAAGAGAATAATAGCTACTAGGCCACCTGTGATGATCTAAATGTTGAGCTGTTTTGCAGGTGTGGGCTGATATTGGCCAAGTAGATGATGGTTCCCTGAGAGAGGTAAATGCCTGTAGTTATTTTTGTCCAGCCAGGGCTTTGCCCAACTGAGGTGGTTGGTATTTGGTTTTCACCTTGGGGTGCTAATAAGGTGGCCCCTTGCTAGTGCTTTGGAAGGATAGATAAGTTGTTTACTCCTGGTTGGATGTGCTGAGATTGCACAGAAATCCTGATCCCAACTGGGGTGAGAATACAGTCTGCTAACTTTACCTATGACAGGGGTAAATTATCTTGTTTTATGACTTCAGGGTAGCTTCAGGGGGTCTTAAAGTTGCTGGGCAAGCATGGATGCCTCTGAACCAATTTTAGGGTGGCTGTACAGATGAAAAGCTGCAGAACTTAGTTATTTGGGGATTCCTGGGGAGTCAAGTCGGCTAATTTGCACCAGAAAGCTCAAGCTAACCATGTGGGTGAGTAAAAAAGTTGCAATGCTTGAGGAATGCTTGCTTCTGATGACCTAAAGTGTAGCTCGCTGTTTGGGGCTAGTATAGGTAAAATTCCCTTGTGAGACCTATTGCCCAAGTCTGAGGTTTTTTTTGGGGACTCAAATAAGTAATCTGGGGAGGAATCCATCTTTAAGGTCTTGATAAGTTGTCTAACGGCTATGTGAGATGCTAGGCTATTAGAAGAAGTTTGAACATATTAGGAAAATGTTTCAGTATTTCTCTGATGTGGTCTAGTAGATAAGGAACAGAGTGAATTAGTCTGGGGAAATGTTGGCAAGGGTGGCTCAAAAAATCTCTAAAGTAGATGGTTTACAGCATAAAGGAGCAGGACAGCACAGCAAAACAGTAGGGGAAGGCGCTTCAGGGTTTCTACAAGGCTGGATTTCTAGACAAGCTGAAGGCAAAATATTTTGGGGAAACTGATGGCTACAAATTAGAACCCTAGGGAAATCAGGGGGGAACATGTAAGGAAAGGTGGGGGGAAGCAACTATTAAATTCTTAAGGAAAACAGTCAGTTTTAAACATGGCAAACATTGAAGCAAACAGGGAAATTGTTTGGGGGCTAGAAGGAAACATTTATGGTGTACTCAGAGAAAGGTTTTCTGCCTATTTTAGTTTTGGCAAAACCATGAGTAAAGCGTTTCAGATGTTAAATAACAAAGAACTTTGATGAGATTGGTTGAGTTTGAAGCCTATTTTACCAGTATTTTCCATTGGTTAAATAACTGAAATCTTATTGGAAAATAATCAGAAATACCAGGAGAATGCAATAGATTTAGTTGCATTAAGTTTAGAAGCTTATTTTATCATAATGAAGTGAGAGCAAAAATATTATAAGTTTTTGGAAGAACCAGCCTAAAGTGAATTTAGCCTAAGTCAAGGGGAAGCTATATAATAGCAGTTGGACAAACATACTTCAGAGGCAGGTTTTCATGAAACAATCTTAAGTTTGAATACGTCCTTGGGTTTCAAACCTGAAGATCTGTCTTCCCTAAACAGGGAAGCAGTATCTGGTGGCCCCTAAAGTAGTATTTTCCTCTCAAAAGTCTTCAAATAGCTTCATTTCCAGAAGGTTTCTACGGAGATCTTGCTTCTATGAATAAAAAATTTACAACTCCTAAACATTTTCCAGTGATATAGAAATGGATTCTTTTACTCACATCTACTATTCCAATGTTGGGAAAGAGGAGCAGTATAAGCAGCAGTTAATAAGGTTTTTCAGAATCCAAATCCCCAGTGATGAGTGGACCAAAATGTCCAGAGGACTCCCCCTTCCTCCAAGAGGAAACAACTTCTTAGGCAAAGAGTTTAGTACTCTTTTCCAAGAGCTTTACCCGCCCCAGAAGTACTGACCCAGGAAGATGTGATAGTTCATGGAGCAGACACCAGGATGCTAGTAAAAAAAGGTGAGGGAAGAGTTGCAGGGCTCCAAGATAGGTACAATGTACTAGAAGTGCAACATCATCATTTTAAGAGCGGCACCCCAAACCAGCCAGTCCCTGGAAATGATCCAGGACACCCTATAATGATCTCTCAGGAGTAGGAGCACCACTGTCATGGTACTAAGTACTTGGGTGCACTATTTAACACAGGCAAAGGGGCCACCAGGCCAGAGGGTAGGGTTACCACAAGACAGGAGCCAAATTGATCATATAAGATTGGGATTGACCAACAAAGGATCAAAGGCCCAAACTGGGAGCCATGAAATCTATCAACCCCATTAAATTGATATAGAATATTCCAAAAGCTGGATTAAAGTGGTCTCAGGGGCAATAACAAAATATTACAGGCAGTTGGTCTGCAGGGTTAGGGGAGGAGTCATTGGTACCATTTAGGTAGACAGATAGTTTTAATTATCACAGAAGAGTCTGGGCTACACAGTGTATCAAGTTCCTTTGAGGTTGAAGGCTTATGGTTCTCTAATTCTTGCCAAGGGGTTTGAAATCAGTATATTATCTAGGCTGGATTTAGCAGGTGTTTAGTGAAATAGATGGGATTAAAGAGAGCTCCTACTGGGTGAAATAATGTAGGCTGAGGGGCTGTGAGATTGGCAGAAGGACTGGCAGGGGCCTGGGAGCCTACAGGAATTATGTGTAGATGGTAGCAAACCAGAACTAGATAAGACAGAAAAGGTGCAAACCAAAGTTTAGTTAACTTTATTATCATAATGACAATACTATCATATGCAATAAAGCCAGTGATTTTTTTACTACTTTTATGGCTTCTTTGATAATTGTAGGCTTTTGGTCCTTGGGTATTCTAACTTTGGAAATCTGGTTCATTAGTTGTTAATCAGGATTGTATAGCTACAGTAGTTTTAAAAGCTATGGTGACAAGCAAAAACAATTCAGATTTAAACAAAATGAACTCAGCTTTAAACGAAATTGAAATGAATCCAAATCTATTTTAATTCAATATAAATTCATTTAAAATTAAATTTGTTTAAATCTGAGTTCATTTTGTTTAAATCTGAATTTTTTTTGCTTGTTGCCATAGCTTTTAAAACTACTGTATTAATTGGTAGATATTAGATAATATATACAATAAATGTCCTGTTTTCCAACTATATTCCTAAAATCAGGTGGCCCGGCCAAATATGTTTTGCCTGGACACTGAGAGTTGATAAGGTTGGCACTCATTAGGGGATGTGATTTCAAATTTCATCAAAATCCTCTTTTTGAAGGCAGCTGCCTCTTCATAGGTCTGGGCCCTTGATGCCACATCTTCAGTTATGTGCCTTCTCAATACCGCAAATATCTTGGGCTTTATGGGCTGCTTATCAAACAACCCACTGACTTGAGCCCAAAAAAGTTGGCGGCCAGGCTCTTGAACCTCTGGGCTGGTGGGCCACAGATAGCAAAGACCAGAGATTGATTCCTTATTTTGGCTTCTGCTTATTATTAGAAGAAAAATATCATTTGTGACAACCAAAGTAGTCTTGAAAATAGCATAGGAGAACAGTTTCAATATTATCTTGTCAGCTGGGGTGGTGATCATCAAGCTCACATAGAAGCTCCCCAATGTACCTAAGGAGAGATTATTGAAGAGTATGCAGAAAAGTGATCAAATAGATGTGAGAAGCTAAGGAATTACATTGATTATCAGATATAAAGCAAAGAGGTTGTGGGTCCATTCTTAATATGTCATATTTTGGGCATTGTTATTGGTCACTGAAGTCACCACTGAAGCCAGAGTTATTTTTGGTAATCCAGCACTAGTCAATGGTGCACCAGGGTGGGCTGGATGAATTGGTTCATCAGCACATCAGTAGTGTTCATTGATTTCATTAAGCTAGACAAGAAGCTAACATCTAACCAGAAGGAATACATGTCTTTAGAAGCATACCTGGGACAGGGACCAGGAATGAAGTGCATGGCAACTGTATCAGTATGAAGTAGGAAACAAGAGGTAGCACAAACTTGTTTGAGATTAAGAGAGAGCTGGGAGGGGGGGCCACAAGGGCCCAGGCAACAACACTATTACCATAAGTGTTTTGGGAGAGTCAGTAATATCCTCCTCAAGAGGAGAACTCAAAACCTTAGGGGAACTGGGTACTTCAGTAACTATCAGAGAAAGACCAGAGAATGCACAGGGGAAAGAATTAACCAAGGGGCTGACATCCCCTGTAGTGATCACATTTTATTGTGTTTGGCTCTTGGGGACAACATCCAAGAGAAAACAGTGGGAAACTTTTATTACAAAAGATTTGAGGTTTGAAGCTAGCCTTGGGTTACCCTTCAGGGAAAAATTAAGGGCATGTACCTTAATTATCTGGAATTCACAAAAAGAGTTTCTTTTGGTAAAAAGGAAGGAAAAGGCTTGAAGATTATAAAAGCCAACACAAATGTGGATAAACTTAATTTTATTTAGGGAATAAATTCTTCTTAAATAGCAGAATGAGAACATAAATTATTAAATAGGTAGACAGTGTAGCTGAAGGGGTTGACTGGGCTGGACTCATAACATGATCGGAATTGCACAGGTAGCACAATCCAGAATGGGTGTATATTGATATCAAAACATTTGCATAAAGGGGGAAACTATTGAATTCAAAAGCAAAACAAATCAGGTCTTTGCAAGTATCACAATTTGTGGGACATATCAAATTAACGTTAATTGCACAATTTACGACAGCCAAAATTGCCTACAATTTTATATTTGACAAATATAAACATTTTAGGCCTTAAGGTACTGGTTTACAACCACCTTCCAAAAAGCATTCATACTTTACACCCTTGGTAGATGTTGCTATAGCAGATTTAGACGAGGTATTTACCAAAATTTGTTTTTGTAAGCGCCATAAGTTGATTCATTTTTATCAACTTTCAATATTTCAACAAGTCAAATCAAGTCCCAAAAGCAAAAATTTAAATTGAAGCCAACTTAATAGTTCCTATAGAACTGTATTTTTTATGTATTTTAGATAATAGTTGAATTGTTTTAAAAGCCATATAATAGGTTCATATTTTGAATTCAAAACAGAAAAGGTGTTTTGAGATTTAAATTGACTAGCGGTAATCATTAATTCAGATTTGTAACAAGAAAATTGTAAGGAATGTATGTGATTATAAAATATTTGCATTTATAACCAATAGCTTATTCCGGTAAATTTATGGTAAAAGAGATGATGTTCAGTTGGTATAAGGTATATTTTGAATTAAAGTAGGAGTTTATTCTAGAAAAAATATCCGTGTTTACCAAAAGTAAAAAGCTTAGGAAGCTCTAATTAGGATGTGAATATGGATTTAAAGTGACTTTGGAGAATCTTTCTAGGCATCCTATTTGGAATAGCCATTGGCACCTCCTGCATTGGATGTGGTAGGGACAGATTGTTTGAAGCGGAAGACATCCTTGGGATCGTATTTAGTTTTGGTGGCCATGAGTTTGGTTTCCAAGCCAGGGTAGTAAGATTTCATGTAGTTGGTTTCCTTGATGTCCATGTAGTTCTGGTATGCACCATCAAAGCTGGGCTTAAGAGTGTCGTAGATCTTATCGAGGGTGGGAATCATGGCATCACTGGTGGCACCCATCTGGACAGAGGCATACTTGTTGCGGTTGGCAAAGGAATTGGCAGGTTTCTGAGAAATGGCCCCGCCCCACAGATCAATAAGCACAAACAGGTTTTGGCCAGGCGCAACAAGAATGTCAGAAAGCCTTTTCATGGTGCCTTCATCAAGACTCTTCTTCAAAAACCCTGAACGTCCCTTAAAATAGCGCTGCTCAGCTTCAGGTTGAGTGTTGGCCAAGTCGTCAAGAGTGCTGGTTGCAGGCTTCCCCGCAAGCCCAGCGTAGAATTGGAAGGAGTCAATGAAATCCAAGCTGCGGATATCCTTTGTGTTGGGTTTAGCAACAATTGTCTCTAGCTTGTCAGTGTACACCTTATGGTCTTTGGCATCAGAGTAGGTGATGCCCAACTCAATGCTTCCTCCTGGTGACAGGTTCAAGTAGTGGGAGGCGGCATTTGGAGGGTTGCTGTCGTAGTACTTCATGATTGAACCAAGGATAAATGTGTAGTTCTTCTTGTCAGCAACCCAATTGTATCGAGCAACTGTCAAGTTCCTGTCCATCTTTATGTACTTGTATGTGAATTCAGTCACCACGCCATAAGAACCTCCTCCAGAACCGCACAACGCAAAGAACAGATCCTTGTACTTTCCATTTCTGTCCACTGTCATTTCATTTCCAGCAGCGTTCACCATCTTCATGCTTACCACTTGGTCCACAAGAAGACCATAGTTGCGAGCAAGCAGCCCAAACCCTCCTCCAAGTGTCATGCCACCCATGCCAATGGTAGGCTGAAGCCCATGGGGAAGAGCACCCTTGTCGCTCTTCCACAGTTCAGCCATAACATTACCAAGCAGTGCACCTGCCTGAACAGTCACCAGCTTCTTGCTGCTGTCAACCTTCACTTTGTTCAAATTGCGCAGATCCACAACCACACCGTCCTTGTTGCCCTGCCAATAGCCCTCATAAGAATGACCTCCCGACCGCACTGAGACAGAAGTGTAGAAGGAAGAACAGCGAACTGCTTTTTTGACTTCAGAATATGTCTTGGGACAAACAACTGCCGCTGGTGCAGGGCTCTCCAGTCTGCTGTTCCAGTAGAAGGTAGCATTCTTGTATTTAGAGTCTCCCTTGTATGAAACATCTAAGTCACTTGGAAAGCACTTTTTGAATGTTTCTATCAACTGTCCGCCTTCATTTGGTTTCGATGCCTGAGTGTCTTTGGAATCGCTTTTAGCTTCCATGGGAGAAACTTCGTTATCAGCAACAGCTTTTGGCCGTTCACTGGTACTGGCAGCTGGCTTGGTAGCTGGAGTGGGTTTTTTGTACTCGGATTGGGCGTCAACGCTTTGACTAAGCAAAGCTACCAACAGCACTGCAATGGTTTCTTTATTAAAACACTTCATTTGTTGAAATTCAACCTTTGACATCTCACTTATATACTCTTGCGTAAACTTACATGTCATTTGGATTTATAATCAAACAAAATCCTTCCTGCCGGCTCACATGTCCGTTACCCTGGAGTTTTGCACCTTATGTAAATTATGACCTACCTAATACAATCTACCCTCTTGAATATTTATATATATTAAATTTACTTGATACTGGTCTGCAAAATATATTGCACTGCATCCCAAAGCATGCCTTTCTATTGGGCAATTTTAACTCCAGCTATACTGGTCCACCAATAAAAGAGAAACTAATCACCCCTTCTGCTGCATATCTGACGTCAAGTTTCAAACTCACATGTAGGGCTGTGTCAGATTTTGGACAGGTGGCTCCTTTAAAAGAAGCACCCGTCTGAAATCCGGAAACAATTTTGAGGGAACTTTCTTTGAGAAGATTCCCTCGGAATTGTTTTCTTCCACACCACAGAAGGGTGTGGTTGATTCAGATTTTTTTTAAAACAAATTTTTTATTCTTTTCTCTCTATTTTTAAAAATTAAAAATAATAAATTTGAAATTAAAAATTTTGGTCAAAAAAATTATTATGATGTCGCAACATCTTCAATTACGCCCTCTCGGGGAATTAACACCCCAAGTAAATCACCGAGCGGCTCACCGAATGGTTCACCGCCCAGTCAATAAACTGGTGGCTCCATTATCAGTTAACCATCTATGACGGGGATCTCTCAATCCAGGTCCTAAATGGAACACAACTTGATTAAGCCTCATGACTCAAGAGGAACATTACTCAGATAAGCCCCATGACCTCCATGACGTACATGGATGACATGTGGCTTATCATGATACTATATATTAACCTATATTCATATTCAATAAAGTATCATTCTCTTCTTAATCTTCCCCTTTATTTTGTTTATTATACTTCCCAGAAGTATAAACTCGACAATAAGTATATTTAGTGTATAGCTTGAAAATTCCGGAATGCAGAAAGCCTTCCGAGATCTTTTTTTAAAAAATTTTGGATTCCCCACCGTAGGGGAATCCGAAAGACGGGTCCGGGGAAGGGAGGACGGGACGTTTAAGGCATTTGCCTTATCGTCCCTTTTCGAAGCCGACGCAGCCCTACTCACATGCTATCTGTTGCATGGATTTTTAATGACATCTTTTTTGGAGTACGATTTTATTCAGAGTTTAAGACGACTTTGATTTATAATTTGATTCAATACAAACCTCTAGACTCTCTCTCAACCTTAGACGGCACATTCTAATTTCACTTGGATTCCGATCTTTCATGCTGAGGTTCACCATTCATATGTGATTCGGGTTTGTAAAGGGATATTCCGCTAGAATAAATATAGGTGACCAAAGAAAGTAGGGGGTTGTTTAAGCAGTCTGTAATGTTAGATTTAATAAATACCGAGCTTGTAAACCTTATCCTTGTTACCAGACGGGCCACCTCTGAATATGAAATTATCTTCAAAAAATAAATACATTTTATCCTAACCAAGGCCAGTGTCTTATTCTTTTGGAAAATTTGCTATAAAGTTTACCAAAATTTCAAGCTTTCTAATCTGAATTAAGATAAGTATTACTATGGCTGCAGCTGTAAATGGTACCCACCTTATTTCCGACAAAATGTCATAGTTCTCATGATTCTAGAGTTGAATTTATGCAAAATAATCGTGGCTATTATGTCATTTTGTCAGAATTAGGTGGCTGAAAACGTTTTGTCCGAAATAAGATGGATTCTTTGTAAAAGACTGCTCTATAACAAGAAAGATGGATAGCTGATACTGCCTAGTTACCATTTATCAAACCCATTAAGAGTTTTGTATATATAAAAGCCAGTCTGCCTGTCTGTTATACAACCTCGAGTGCGCCCAATCCGTAAGGAATTGAATTGAATTTTCCATATTATTTAAATTTAAAATTGATGACCAAGCCAAAAGCTTGATTTGGCTCATCCTTAGATTCAATCCCTTACAAGCACCTTTGAAAGTATGAAGATTGAATTCGGTGGAGTGTGGTCTATTTTATGTAAAGTGGGAAAATAAGCCACCCAAACTACTATAAATTTGTATTCATTTACTTGATTTTTAAAATGAATGGCTAACCTCATTAAACCTTATCAAAGTGGCTTAGCTACAAATATTACCCAACTCCAGGATGTGTGTATTACAATTGGAAGAGGAATATCCAATTGTTTATAATACTTTTATATGATTGGATGTTGTGATGGTGCCATCAGTTTCAGACTTATTTACATCCAAATGCAAATAAGCGGCTCCGTTAAAGCCCAAACTTCACCCTTTTCCTGCAATGCAGATATGACATATTTTCAATTAGCCCATTTCACTATATAAGCCAAGTCTTATCAAATATTCAAATATCAATAAATCATTTTCTCAAAACCACTCTTTCAAGTGCTTTGCTAGCTAAACCAAATTACCAGGATTAATCCTCTTGGTTTACACATGGCAATCCTGCTCAAATCTAGCTAGCACAAGTTCAAGTCCTAGTCCAAGTCACAAGTTACAAGTCTGTCATTAATGTCGCCATTCACCATGTTCTGATTTTTCCTTTGTTGGATTATTTTGAGAATGAATCCATCTCTTTTGCTTTTACCCTTTGAAATGAGGCTGGCTCCAAATTGGGAAATGCAATTGTTTGGTTTCCTGATTCTGCGCAACTCAAATGCCCAACTCATGCTTGTGGCAAGTGATCCTACCGTCCATGTACTGTTTTGTGGTAAAGCTACACAGTATATAATCCCAATTTCTATACTCAATAAAATTCAAGTTCTATTCACATTTGTCTTTGTGTCTCCACATACTTTGGTGCCTCTCTAGCCACATCTAGCAGATATTATTTATTCAGGGCCTCAAGGTAATTGCATAGTCTTCCCTGCCTCTCTAACCAAGACTTAGTAAGAATTCAATCCTAAGGTTAGGATTTCCCGTTGTGACTCTGTGCTGTGCCTCAGATCACAACAAAGTCCAAGTCAAGTCAAGTCAAGTCCAGGTCTGTCAAAATGAGTCAGGCCAATGTAGCATATGTCTCTTCTCAGTCTGCGGAGGGGAAGAGATTGGTTTCCACACCTGAAGGTATCCTGGTAGCCCACTCAATGGCCTGTTGTAACTTCCCAAATTTTCAGGAAAAAATATCAAATGGTGGATTACACAGTATGAGAAGTACTGTGTACAGTATTTTATTTGCAAGGAGGATATGGTTTTTAATGTCTGTCAATTCCTCTCCAAGAAGCCAGCCAAATGGCATGACATGGTCCTAGAGTTCAATAGCTGGGATGAATGGAAATCAATGGCCACTAAGCATTTTGGAAATACACATATGGACATTGTAAAGAAATTAGAGATGATCCATATCCAAGACTATGAAGCTATTGAGGAGTCCATTGATGCCTACTGTGCCCTTGCTTGTCTATCAATCCAACAAGAAGTTCAGAAAAGATACCAAAGCAGCAAATCTGATATCAAGCATGATTTCAACTCTGGTATTGGTTTGGCCTTCTTTAAGCGTGCTGTCTCTCTTGTATACTGTATGGCCATTGAAGAAAAGGATATTGAGGACCTCTCAGAAGCTTACGGCTTAGTTGAAAAGCTCTTTTGAATCAATGTTGAAAATCTTACAGACAAAAAAGCCAGACAAGAGTCAGAATGGAACCCATTCAGAAGCACACCAGGCACCCTGGCTAAGACAAATGACTTAGCCTTTAAGCTGGCTGAACCCTTAACAGCATTTGTAGTATCAGGAAAGGCAACCTCACAATATAAAATTAGCTTATGTTCCAACTGTGGCGCTTTAGAACACTGTACATCTGAATGTCTTGATCTATATTAAGTCAAATGACTTATTTAGAGAGGGCAATGTGATGTTGCCATCAGTTTAAGACTTATTTGCATGCAAATGTAAATAAGTGGCTCCATTAAAGCCCAAAATTTACCCCTTTCCTGCCATGCAGATATGGCATATTTCTCAATTGGCCCATTTCACTATATAAGCCAAGTTTTATCAAATATTCAAATATCAATAAATCATTTCCTCAAAACCACTCTTTCAAGTGCTTTGCTAGCTAAACCAAATTAGCAGGATTAATCCTCTTGGTTTACAATGTTTAAACTCTGCTGAGGATTGAATTGTCCAACAAAGAGAGCACTTAGTCAATTTAAAGTGATATGATTCAAATTACAAATATAAATATTAGTTTGAATTAAAAGATGGTTGGCTTTTGCATTATAAATTTTTTTATCTTTAAGTGAAATTATAGAATATTCCACTTGGGTGTATCACCCAATCCAAGTGGCTAAGATTGTTTGATAGTTAACCTTGCTTGCCACAGCAACATCTTAATAAGGATGTCAGTAGAGTAAAACAACAATGATATTAATACTCAATAAATTTAATTTCATGAAATTTAGAATACTAAAACCTTTAAACAGGTATCTGCTAAGTGTACTAGCTTTGGGTAGTAATATAGTAACAAAGTTCCAAATAAAATTTAATGAAATAAAAAGTTCTTGGAACCAAAAATGTGTTGTTTACTGTTAAGGAATAAGTCCCCTTTACAATTAACACTTGATTGGGAATCAAGGCATAATTAGATGAGATGGTTCTATTAAATTGTGGTAAAGGATGGGTAATTCATTTTGGACTAGACACTTAACTTTCATAGATTAAGTGATCACTGCCTTAAGATTATCACATTTAAATAGATTTTTCATATGATTCCAATCAAAATGGTGCCATATATAATATCTCTAACTTCTCTAGATACTGAGATACATAATGGAGTACTGAAATTGGGCTCGTGTCATAATCAAAGGCCCAGACTCAATTCAATCCATCTAGATTCATGTTTAGTACACATAAAAAACAACTAAAAGCAACATATCCTGTTGCAACCGAGTTTCCAGACTTGTCCGCTAATGTATCTTATGATACACAGGGGGCACTCGATGAGTCACCCCTTGACATGTCTAACGACATGAACCAATCTGATGGCAATGTCAAATGGCGGGCACTTCCTCCTAATTAGGAGTGCTACCAATTCAACCTGCTGATCCCCGGACAAGTTATTCCTCAGCTTTGAACCTTACATGGAACACGCCACTATGCCACCCCCTTGTGGCCTTGTGGCTTTCCCCATATGGTATATTAATTGCAATATTCTACAATAAACAACACCTTATTCTATTCATTCTTGTCCTTTCTATTGGACTGTTATCTTCCCCAACTCAAATACTGAATCCTCATTGGTTCAGTTGCAACAATCCCTGGGAATATAAGACAATATTGATGTTCAATAGCTTATTTTAAGCTATAGATCAGCTCTATATTTTTTAAAAAAATAGGGAATCAAATATTAAAAAATACTTATCATTTTAGCTTTAGTAAATGTAATAGTAATACTCTTCTTGTTTAGATTTCTATTTTATATTGCACTTGAAATATGCAATTTTGTTTTTAAATAAATTAAATTTATATAAGATTTTAAGCGAACCGTTTTAAATGAAATTTTTAAACCGATTAATTTTAAATAACCCAAGCCTAAAAATCGAATAAGAAATCTTGAATTGATATATTATATTTGATTACATATTTGTCCTTGGACGGGTCATCCACCTAGTTTTAAATTTAAATCCATGATTCGTTCGCATCCAAGCAAAATAACCTATTTGTGCGAGTTCCATGCTTCGAACACACATATGAGAGAGTTTTAAATAAAAGGGTGATTTAGATTAGAGAAACAACTGAGTTTAAGTAATATCCTCATTGGTAAAGAGGAGCTTGAGTAGGTGGGCACATGTGCTAAGATTTGCATTGGCGGTAAAGCAGCTGAGATAGTTTGGTTTTACATTCATTGAAGCGACATTGAATCTATTTTGGTAGCCAGGCAGGATGTGCAAATCAATGTAACGTGCAGCTAAGCGTTGTCGAGTCAGTCAATCATGGGACAGACTTATTAATCATTAAAGTTGGTGATTGGTACCATGTAAAGTTGAATCCATTAGACATTAAGTATTCGTGAAAGCCTGGCGAGAGGCTAGAAATATGCATCGAATGCCATTAAAAATCCATGCAACAGATAGGATGTGAGTTTGAAACTTGACGTCAGATATGCAGCAGAAGGGGTGATTAGTTTCTCTTTTATTGGTGGACCAGTATAGCTGGAGTTAAAATTGCCCAATAGAAAGGCATGCTTTGGGATGCAGTGCAATATATTTTGCAGACCAGTATCAAGTAAATTTAATATATATAAATATTCAAGAGGGTAGATCGTATTAGGTAGGTCATAATTTACATAAGGTGCAAAACTCCAGGGTAACGGACATGTGAGCCGGCAGGAAGGATTTTGTTTGATTATAAATCCAAATGACATGTAAGTTTACGCAAGAGTATATAAGTGAGATGTCAAAGGTTGAATTTCAACAAATGAAGTGTTTTAATAAAGAAACCATTGCAGTGCTGTTGGTAGCTTTGCTTAGTCAAAGCGTTGACGCCCAATCCGAGTACAAAAAACCCACTCCAGCTACCAAGCCAGCTGCCAGTACCAGTGAACGGCCAAAAGCTGTTGCTGATAACGAAGTTTCTCCCATGGAAGCTAAAAGCGATTCCAAAGACACTCAGGCATCGAAACCAAATGAAGGCGGACAGTTGATAGAAACATTCAAAAAGTGCTTTCCAAGTGACTTAGATGTTTCATACAAGGGAGACTCTAAATACAAGAATGCTACCTTCTACTGGAACAGCAGACTGGAGAGCCCTGCACCAGCGGCAGTTGTTTGTCCCAAGACATATTCTGAAGTCAAAAAAGCAGTTCGCTGTTCTTCCTTCTACACTTCTGTCTCAGTGCGGTCGGGAGGTCATTCTTATGAGGGCTATTGGCAGGGCAACAAGGACGGTGTGGTTGTGGATCTGCGCAATTTGAACAAAGTGAAGGTTGACAGCAGCAAGAAGCTGGTGACTGTTCAGGCAGGTGCACTGCTTGGTAATGTTATGGCTGAACTGTGGAAGAGCGACAAGGGTGCTCTTCCCCATGGGCTTCAGCCTACCATTGGCATGGGTGGCATGACACTTGGAGGAGGGTTTGGGCTGCTTGCTCGCAACTATGGTCTTCTTGTGGACCAAGTGGTAAGCATGAAGATGGTGAACGCTGCTGGAAATGAAATGACAGTGGACAGAAATGGAAAGTACAAGGATCTGTTCTTTGCGTTGTGCGGTTCTGGAGGAGGTTCTTATGGCGTGGTGACTGAATTCACATACAAGTACATAAAGATGGACAGGAACTTGACAGTTGCTCGATACAATTGGGTTGCTGACAAGAAGAACTACACATTTATCCTTGGTTCAATCATGAAGTACTACGACAGCAACCCTCCAAATGCCGCCTCCCACTACTTGAACCTGTCACCAGGAGGAAGCATTGAGTTGGGCATCACCTACTCTGATGCCAAAGACCACAAGGTGTACACTGACAAGCTAGAGACAATTGTTGCTAAACCCAACACAAAGGATATCCGCAGCTTGGATTTCATTGACTCCTTCCAATTCTACGCTGGGCTTGCGGGGAAGCCTGCAACCAGCACTCTTGACGACTTGGCCAACACTCAACCTGAAGCTGAGCAGCGTTATTTTAAGGGACGTTCAGGGTTTTTGAAGAAGAGTCTTGATGAAGGCACCATGAAAAGGCTTTCTGACATTCTTGTTGCGCCTGGCCAAAACCTGTTTGTGCTTATTGATCTGTGGGGCGGGGCCATTTCTCAGAAACCTGCCAATTCCTTTGCCAACCGCAACAAGTATGCCTCTGTCCAGATGGGTGCCACCAGTGATGCCATGATTCCCACCCTCGATAAGATCTACGACACTCTTAAGCCCAGCTTTGATGGTGCATACCAGAACTACATGGACATCAAGGAAACCAACTACATGAAATCTTACTACCCTGGCTTGGAAACCAAACTCATGGCCACCAAAACTAAATACGATCCCAAGGATGTCTTCCGCTTCAAACAATCTGTCCCTACCACATCCAATGCAGGAGGTGCCAATGGCTATTCCAAATAGGATGCCTAGAAAGATTCTCCAAAGTCACTTTAAATCCATATTCACATCCTAATTAGAGCTTCCTAAGCTTTTTACTTTTGGTAAACACGGATATTTTTTCTAGAATAAACTCCTACTTTAATTCAAAATATACCTTATACCAACTGAACATCATCTCTTTTACCATAAATTTACCGGAATAAGCTATTGGTTATAAATGCAAATATTTTATAATCACATACATTCCTTACAATTTTCTTGTTACAAATCTGAATTAATGATTACCGCTAGTCAATTTAAATCTCAAAACACCTTTTCTGTTTTGAATTCAAAATATGAACCTATTATATGGCTTTTAAAACAATTCAACTATTATCTAAAATACATAAAAAATACAGTTCTATAGGAACTATTAAGTTGGCTTCAATTTAAATTTTTGCTTTTGGGACTTGATTTGACTTGTTGAAATATTGAAAGTTGATAAAAATGAATCAACTTCTGGCGCTTACAAAAACAAATTTTGGTAAATATCTCGTCTAAATCTGCTATAGCAACAGCTAACAAGGCAACTGTGATGAAATTGACTACCAGATATGTAAATCCATAAGTGTTTTTTGCTTAAACAATTTAAGCTAATTTTTACTAGTAAACCAGGAGTGTGAACCCAAAAATTGAGATTCAAAACACTGGAAGTCAACTCCGTCTAATAATTCTGTTAGTTCAAAGACCAATTTAAGAAGTAGTTAATGTTTAAATTTACTAATAAAAATCAAAACCACCAGTGATCAACTCTATAAGTAAAAGTGGCCAATTTGACACTTTTTAATCAAAAAACTAATTTTATTAAAAAAACACAGCTGCGCTTAGTTTTATTTTTATTTATTATTATATATTTATTGTTATATATTTATTATTAGTATCCACAGTTGTATTTTAGGCTCCCAAGCATCACAATACTGGATTTAGTGGTTATTACACTTAATCAACTAACCCACATATTTTACATTATGTATATTCCTGGTTGGTAGATCAATTGGTGCCACATAAATTAAGCCCAATTAATTAATTTCATATGTAATTTATAAAAAACAGAAATTTTAATCCCCTCTGTTTGACACTGTCTACTTGCCATATATTCAGGTTTACATTTAACTAATCAAAGGCTTGGATTTAAGCCTAAATTAATAATTGTTGCACTATGGGCGCCAGTTGACACCCACCAAGTTGACACCTTAACAGGGTGTCAAGGACCCACTTGAAAAGAAATAATTCCCCAATCTTGTGGGCCAAAGCCTCTAAGTTGAGCCCTGCAATAACTGAACCAATGGGAACTGTAATCATTGTGAGGTGTCCAAATAAACCTAGGTAGGCAAATTCCCCATCAGAGAGCTAAACCTTCCTAAGAGGTAGTACCCTACCAGGTACATCAACAGGTAGAAGAACATGTTGGGTCCAACTAAGGAAATCTCAGCCTTGAGAGGCAGAGTAGGGGAACAGCCATAGTGGAATTTTCTTCCCCAATTTCCAGAGAGATACTTAAACCAACCATTAGCAAGGGACTCCTCTTGATGGGAGTCATCTGGTGAGGAGTTATGCCAATCAGTGATATGGGGTGGTCCTTCAAGGGAAAGGACAACAGTTAGTAAAGGGATTAGAAACCAGAACAGGAAATAATTTCCCTTAATGGTTCTAAGAGTAATTCAATATAGAAGTGTGTGCAAGCTGGAATAGAAAAGATAATCTTTATTGTTGGAAAAAGTAAAAATAATAAATGGAGCTCACTTGTATACCCCTGTGATTAGCTACAAAAATTTAAGAGGATAAATGAGCAGGAGGGGATTTAAAACCATGTTTCACTAAAATTATGGATGAAAACATTTTGTTTAAATTAGTGATTGTATGTGGAGCTTAATAATCTTATGTATCAAATATTGGAAGGAGAGGCCAAGGAACAAGCCTCAAGAGCAAACACAATTAAGTGGTGGTTCCGGCTATTATCATTGTAAAACCTATACAGTGTCTCATTGAAATATAGAGCCAGCAGTTTAGCAAGAGTCAAGAGTGATCCAGACAGCCAATCAGTGTTTGTAAAGCCCAGCTGTAAAGACACAGCAGAACTTACTTTTTATAATTAAAGAGAAGTATAGATAGCAAGAGATTGGGTTGAACTTCAATGATAGCTTAGCTATCAGATATTCATATGGTGTTTATTTATAGTATCTCCCACTGTGCAAAGTTTTGCAAGTGGGAGTGCAAGCAGGGAATGGAGAATATCAAAAGACTGGGTGATGAAGATTGAAATCAGGCATTTGGAATATAGTCAAACCTTTGTTCTTCTACTATCTGGGTTACCATGAGGGGAAATGGGCCTAAGTCTTCCTCAAGGTCTAATTTTAGACTGGGTAGTAAGGTTTGGCAAGAGTCTGGAACAAGCCATGTGGTCTGGGCCCCGGATCCCCATTGGTTGGTTCCAGGATTGATGGCCAGGGTTTAGATTTTGTTCTTGAATTGTTCAAGGAATGCATGGCCTGCTTCTATTTTCACCCCCTAATTCTGGGACTTATCTGATTGGTTCCTCTCAAGGTTCTGCGTTCTAATTGGTTTTACGCGCAAGGTGGTCTCTTAACGGGTACTTATTCATTATTAAATGATGCTCAAAATACGGAGAGCTTCAAAATGAGTGGTTGATCATTCATTTTGATTTTGTATTTTCTGAGATACACTTGCATGAATGACATCATTTCATGCAACAGGAGTTCATGCAGGGGGATTGCTTTTGCTCAATTTAGCTCTAGATTCGCCTTTTTGACCTGGCTTAATTCATTAATATAAATTGTAGGCACTGTTGAGAGCTCTTGAATGCGGGATTCAGCATTGGCATCTGTTGATTAAGAGCTGAGATATGATTGCATAAATTACATCATCTATGCAACCATGACATCATGCTTAATGAAGCAATGGCATCTCAATCAGGCATTTCGCGATTCTTGCCCTTTTGCACTAAACTGTGCTTATTGTTTTGCTTTGATCCTTATTCAGAGCTTATGTCAGGAGTGATCCTGAAAGTGTTTGAGCAATAAGTGCTGTTGCCTAGTAGAATACTAACAAACACAGAACTGGAAGCAAAAGCAGAAGCAAAATTTGAATGAATAAGATAAATATAAATAGGTAATATATGTTGAAAAGTTTATGTTAGACTAACACTAGGATCTTCTTTAGGGTTCCGGGTTTGGTTCCTGTCTGGCTCAAGGCCAGAGTTCTAACTGGAGTTCAAAACTTTGTTGTTGGTTATATTTACTTTAGTGTCTTGAAAAATGGTGTCCAAACATGTCAGGATTCACCCTTTTATAGCTGCTATTCTGTTCATATACTTATCTTGCTTTCATTGGCTTGTAAGTATTTGCATGATGGTTACTATTATTTTATTCATAATCTCTTATTTTTTTCCCTCCATTTTCCATCTTTTGGGTTAAAATTAGGCCTTTTTAAAGCCTAGTTATGATCAAAATGCTGGTTAATATCATTTCAAACTTCCCTTACCTTTTGCAACCGGTTTTGAACCCTGGACCTACACGCTGATGTTAGAAAGTTGACTCTAAACCACTTACTTTTTGATATATGCTTGATTATGTTTTCCAAGGCTTTGGACCTAGTTTTTCCTTTTTTTGCTCGTTTTCACCTCCTTGAGCATCACCATAACCGCCTTCTTCTCCTTCCGGTCTCCTTTTTACAGTTTAACTTACTCAAGTAAATGTGCAGCACTTCTTCCCCCCAAACTTATTTTTCAGATTTGTTTTTCCTAATCAAAAATGGTTAAACTGTGCACCTCAATTCTTGAATTTCACAACAAAGTACAATAAAAGGCTTGGTTTCTCCAGTCTCAACAATAATTTGAGATTGTTTGACTTGCACCCCAAAAAGGTACTTGTTAGGTTTTGTGGCTTGTGTTTTCCTTCAAATTTTAGTGTTAGTTCAAATCTTTGGTCCCATGATTCCTTTTGACTTTATTCTTCACCAGTTAGGTAGTTTTTACAGTAGCACACACAATTTAATTGTTGATAGCTTTAATCCCCCCTCCAGTGCAGACCATTTCCCAGACTTAGAGATTGACTTTTTGACCAAATCATCTGTCATTAAGGCTGATCTCTATTTTATCTTCTTAGGGTTAATAAATTGTCTTAGTCCTTATTTTACCTTGTATAGGCTCTTAGGAGCCTTAGTTCAGTTGCTATTGCAGACCTTGCCCACCTTTTTGTATTTGACCAATATAAACATCACTGGGTTAAAGGCTTTAGTTTATAATCATCTTCCCCAGACCATGAGACCTTACAAAACAATTAATGTAGTCAGGAGAGAATTCCTTGACACAGGGTGACTACTGCAGAGAGCTTCTTAACGTTTTAACATACACTATGGTAAATATCCCACTCCCAGCTCCTCCCTGCACACTAGTATCACAAATAAACATATTTTCACTCATTTACTTTTTACCATATGCTTTATTTTTTTAATTTTTTGGGCATATGAAACTGCCTTGTTTTTGGGTTGACTTTTGAACCTGTTTTTAAATTAAGCAAGTTTTATATAAAAAAACATAGTAAGTTTGGGTTTTATGGTCAACTCTGGGAAACTCAACAGTGAGAATTCAGCTTTTTCCAGCTGATTGACAGTGCTGGACTTGACACTTTACTATGTTTTGATTATTTAACCCAAAATAAAAAACTCAAAATATTAACTTATTTTTTGCAATTATGTTCTACTAATTTCCCTACTACTGCCATATAATTTTTATCTATTTTATTCCATTTTAAATACGTAGTTATAAAGGCTATGATGACAAGCAAAATTACTTCAGATTTAAACAAAATGAACTCATATTTAAGAAAATTCCAAGTTGGGTATGATTCATAAATCAAATAATTTAAGTTTTTTTTGAACTGGTAAAATGTCAAACAATAAACAAAATATCACTGACACATTATATAAAGTTATATCAAACATTGAACAGATTAGTTCAAACCACAAGCAAAATGAACTGGCACATCAAGTGAAATGGATTGATGATGTCCCAGAATATATTATAATCCTATTGTCATGAATAACATTTCAATACTTGTATTGAAAACCCAAGAGTCAAACCCCAGTCCCCTGAAGGCGGATCAGACCCCCCAGGACAGTCCAGGATCCGCCAATCTGTTAAGTCACAGACTTGAATTGTTAAGTTTCCCCGTGACCCACTGGCCATATACTGAGGATTCCCCAAATGGTTGCCATATTGCCGCCAAACTGGTGCCACTAGAGACCCATACTTACGCAGGAAATGTGGTCTGCCTAAAGGAGGTTGGGAAAAGACCTGCTACTAGCCCTACCAACAAACTCCAGCTGTTGCCAGTCTTCAGTCCAGAAAAGGTATTACAATTGGCCAACTCAGATGACATGGTGAACAACGGCGGCAAAACAAAGCACTGCCACTTCTGTTCCCCAGAACCAGTCCAGCCAAGAACCGCCAAACTGGTGCCACTGAGGGCCCAGACCTACGCAGAAGCTGTGGCTTGGGCGAGGTCCACTACTAGCCCTGCAAATAAACACCAACTGCTTCCAGTCCCCAGTCCAGAAAGAGAATTACAATTAGCCTGCTCAGGTGACATGGTGAACCAAAGCGGCAAAATTAAGCAATGCCACTTCTGTTTGCCAGAACATACCCAACCAAAACCCAATGCCCTCCAGACCCTAAGCCAAGATCCATGTCCTACCAGCAAACTGCCCATGGACCTGAATCCTGCAAAAAGCAAAGAAGCAAAATCACATGGTATAAGGACGCTCGCAGTGTGATGATGACCACATTGTCATTTTTGATAATAAAGTTTTATGAACCTTTGGTTTGAAAAAATCTTACCCTATCTAGTCTTAGTGATCTTCTACCTTAACTCTGACCAAGTAGACAACCAGGCAGCTGACCCCTCCAGTGACCAACCTGCCAAACCGCCCCAGGCATTATACTGTCCCCCAGGAGCCCCCTTTGGACCTGTGCACTTTACCAAGTACACTCCAAACCCAGCCTACACTGAGTTCAACTTGGAAAACATACTTCTTGCCAACCTCCTGGCAAGAACTAGAGAAACTGAAACAATAGGTTGAGAAGGAAAGTGGTACATTAGGCCACCAAGATTGTTCAAAGACAAGTACAATTACCTGCCAGCGTATTTTGTCCCCATGACCCCACCTGTAATCCCTAGACTGGACCACCCTCTGGAACCTACTGCCGCAGCCAAGACCACCTCTACCCAACTGTTTGGAGTACTCTACATTACTTTGACAGGATTGGTGGATTCCATGGTCCCCAACTCTGGACCCTGGTCCTTTCTTGGGCAATCTATATCTTACATTATCAAGTTAGCACCCATTCTATGGTGGGCCTTACCCGCCAGCTTGGCTGCACCACACCCCAAGCCGCCCAATGTCTCTACCTAAAACTGGATTCCTGACACCTATCATGATGCAGATGAGGCATCAACAGAAGGACTAAAATAAAACAAAATTAGAGTAGCCCAGAAGCAAGATTTCACAATCACAAAACAAAATGAAGTCACACAATATGTGTAGCATAGGCAGCCTAAAATAAAAAAATAACAGTTTAACAGCTAATCAACAGCTATCTAATTTAGGAACAGAGGCATTTTATTCATTTTTATTACTCCTTATTTGTGTATAATGCTTTCAAGAACTGTTCAAATATGGACTTGTGATAACAATAAAAATAAATCATAAATTTTAAACTTCAACTTTTAGTGATTTTATCCTAGGTTTTTTAAAATGGTTTTTAACAGCAACAATTTTGACAGCGCCAATGAGGAAGCCAGCAGCAGCCAAGCCAGTTTCTGTAAGTGAGGCCCAGAACGTAGAGGTCCCTGTTTACACTCAGGTCTTTGATATGGGTAACAAGGAAGCTGACCTGTACTTGACCTCAGGCCCCTATGGCTTTGACTTGTTCAATAGCCACTTAGTGTCTAGCTCTGCCCTCACTCCCTTTCCTGACCCCATCTGAGATGCCAACCAACCAGATAATCAGAATGGCAACCCTAATTTAGAACAACTGCCTGCCACCAACCAACCTGCCCCCTACAGCCAATCAGGCTACAGCTCCTGAGTCCCTGTACCCCAAACACAGAATAATCACTGCCCAAATTCTCCAAGAAATTGTGGCACTCAATCAGTGTGGCCTGACATGGGATCAGATTGCCAGCCAATTGCAATTTACCTGAGCTATCATCATGTGGGAATTTAACAACATCATGAAAAGGGGGAACCAGAGTGGGACAGCCAAGAAGCCAAAGCAGGCCCAAGAGTCCCATATTGGTGAGTCATATACAATTATGCTTCATTTCCTTCAGAGGGATCCCAAGCTTTTTTCTGACCCAGATCCAGAGACAACTTGCGCACTATGGCATATGGGTTTCTGAGCGCATGGTGCAGCTCTAAATGCATGGGAAAGTGTCTTTGTTCAGGGTGCTGACCAACTGCTTCAGGGACCAATGGGAAGGCAGTGAGGAGTACCCATATGATCATGCCATTGAGTTCACCCTGGTCTGATTCTTGACAAGTTTGTTCAATGATATCATGTTCATCATGTATTACAAATTGTCCACTGCTTTTGACAATTTTGGGGAACAGGGAAAAGCCAATAGAGCCAATGGAATGAAAAAGGTCAAGAAGGGGACTTTCATTGGTGCATTCCTGGCTGTTTTGGCCAAGAATTTTTTGTATTATTGGACAAACCCTTATTACACCAATGGCTATGGGTATAGCCATATCCTCAGCAAATTGCTGGACTCCTGGGATGGCTCAAATTCCAAGCACCAGGATTTCTTGAGCCACCAGATGGAGGGCAGCTCCACCACCCTTGAGGCCATCCAGCAACGCAGGCATCAGGCCTCAGTATACCCAGCCAGCCACACAGACATCCATCTGGCAGATTTTGTGTTCTTCAGTATTGGAGACACAGTCTGAGAGCGCCACCCACAGGCTTTTAATGATCTTTATCTTGGTGACCTCAACCACAAGTCTCTCTTTGGTTGCCAAATAGTGGCTGACTTGTTTGCCCAACTTGTCTTCCACGTGAATATGGGCAACCAATCACAGAAAGACAAGTGCCTTCCACCCTGCGCCACAGCTGTCTACCAACCAATCCAGCCAATGATAGACAAGGAATACAACAAGTGGTATATGGCGGTCATCACAATAAACCTGATTGGTTCAACCCCCGCCAGCACCACCCCTCGCTTGCCAGCCCCACCCACCTAATCCCAGACCTCCCAGGCCAGCACCAACTCTATGCCTTCTTTCCAGCGCTATCCTACCTAGTAGGCATCATTCTTCCTGTCTCCAAATAAACTCCTTGTTACCCAACATTTTTTATTTATATTATTTTTAACTTGAATTTCAATTTTGTAATTTCTCTTTGTTTTTTGTTGGTTCTATTATTTATGTTCAGCTTATTTTTATACAATTGTATGTTTACTATGCTGTGTATCTAGATCCAGAAAATATTTATTTTTAGCTCTTTACACAGCCCCTTGTGAAAATACTAACAACAACTTGCTGATATCCAATTTAAATTAGAAAAATTTAGGTTTATAATTTTAGATGAAGTTGTTGCTGATCCAAATTCAAAACCTTAATGATAAGCTTTAAGCCAATCAGGAGCCAAGTGAGAAAGTAATTGTTGTGACATAAAAGGTCATTCAATAATTATTTGATGTATGTGTGCTAATTAATATAATTGGTTGGATGTCTTGCCATTGTGCACCATTGCTGCTGTGGAGAGTTGTTGGTGGACTAGTGCTAAAACAGAAGCTGAGTGAGCAATATTCCACCAATAACTCTCCACAGCAACAATGGCGCACAATGGCAAGACATCCAGCCAATTATATTAATTAGCACACATACATCAAATAATTATTGAATGACATTTTATGTCACAGCTATCACTTTCTCACTCAGTCCTGATTGGCTTGAAGTTTATTGTTAAGGTTTTGAATTTGGATCAACAAAAACTTCATCTAAACACAAAAAACTTATAACTTTCTAATTTAAATTTAGATGTAAGTAAATTTTTGTTAGTATTTTCACAAGGGGCTGTGTAAAGAGCTAAAAACAATAGTGCAAATATGGAAGCAATGCAAAAATATAAAGCAAACAATACATATTGAGATAAAGGTAATAGCATATACCCAAGGTTTAAAAGGATGGGTTATTGTAGTAAATGGGAAAACAAACAGGGATAAACAAAGAGACAATAATATTAGGAAATCACATAGTTTATTGGGATGGAAGCTATAAAAACACATGAAAAGGTTAGTAAAAAATCAATGAGAGAACTAAAAAGGCTACTCAAAGACCTCAACCATGCAATTGCCAAGATCAAAGACATTGGTTGAAAGGTCAAAGCAAGGGTCAAGTCCACCATCCTCACTGGGGACAAAATCAAAAAGGTGTCTGCAAAGGCCCTAATGACCAAAATGCCCAACACATCAGATAAGACAATTGAGTGTCTTCTAAACGTCCAGAAGACCATTGTAGAAGGCCTATAGTTCAAGCCCTTTTCTCTCTCTGAGCCGTCTGTCTGGGTTGATGACCCTGATATTTATGCATATCTCAAACCCAAAAAGAGGGCCCAGACAGAGGATATCAAACTGCCTGCCCAAATGGTTGTGCCAAGGATGGCCAATCCTGCGGAAGCCAAAGGCAAGGAGGACACCAAAGAGGGTAATCTACAAGTGAAAAATTTATAAAAATTCCTAAATTCTTACTTGTTTTTTTGTAGAAATCATTGATAGTGTAATACACCAGATCCTGGTCCCCTTTATCCCTGCCATGTTTTATGCTAACTACACTAATCATGTTGCTAAGCAGCTGGCCCTGTCACTTACTGTTGTGTGCAAGCTTTAGAACAGAATCAATGGTTTTTCCCTGATGGCTAGTAGAGCATTAGCGGCGCTGAAGCACAGCAAGAGGGCATCTGAGTGGGCAGTTACTGCCTACAAGGATGCTCAATTGGTCTGCCTGGAATTGGTGGCCCTCAGTGGAGCTTACTGTGTAAAATTCATTGAGCTTTTTTGGGACGTCCTGGAGACACTCCCATTCAAGAACATACCAGAGATGGGCCAGGCGCATGTGGCTGCTTGCTTCTGCTTCCCAGTGGAGCATATACTCTCTTACCTGCTTGAGAACTTTAGAGATGTGGTGTCCAAATTGACTATTGCAGATGCAACAGCTGTCAAGAAATCCAAGATCCCCCTGGAGGACTTTGGGCTGGCCTGGAGTGCCAACAAGACAGAGGTCTCTCCAGCAATGGAGCTCATGTTTGCCAAGACAAAGTACAAGAAGAAGATTAGTGCTGTATTTAATAAACTGTGTGATTTTACTGAAGCCTTTGTCCAGCAAAGGCTTCACCTTGTGGTTTACCTAAGTTTCTATTCTACTTTTGGTTGGGAGCCAAAGTTGAGAAATTAGACAGGGTACACCTTGGGATTGACAAGGCCAGGCTCTCCCTGGATGGAAAGAAGGTCTCCCCAGGCTACAACTTGGCGGAACATGTAATCCAGGATGCCCTGGTCCTGGCTGGCATTTACAGGTTTTCAGCCCTGCCTGAAAAGCTGTTCCTGAACCCCCACCTCAAAGTACTTCCTTTTACCAGTAGGTGCAAATATTTCAACAGCAGAGTATCCACTGTCCACAGTGTGGCTGTGGAGTTGTGTGCCACCTCCATTTCCAGGTAGGTGCATACCGCTAAACCCATTATTATTGCCAATAATAAAATATCTTTTCCTATAATACATTTTACAATTTTACTTTTTTATAATAATTAGTTTTGACTAAATTCTATTTTAGAAAACTATTATTACAAAACAAAACTTACAGAAGGTCTTTATACAGGAATTAATAATATTTATTAATTAAAATCACATATAACTTGAGCACTTTACATTTATTTTTTTAATTTTTTTATATTTATTTGATGGGAGTGACATTTTTATATAATTGATATTGTGATATTAAATATTTGGGATTTTTCCCAATGGATACAATAGAATAAATTAATTTTCAAAACAAAATTAGTTATCACATCTATGGTGCTGCTGTATGTGATTGCAGGCTTGGAAAATTCTAAATATAAAATGATAATCTATAAGTTTAAAACATAATTAAAGAATTAAAAAAATGCAATATATATGCCCTTTAGTTGATTGGCTCCTTGGTTAGGCATGCAGGGATAAACAAATCAGTGTGGCCATAAAACTTTGCCACGGTCTCTTCTGGAAGAGCGTGGATCTTGGCCTGCAGCAAATCAAACAGGACCTTGGTCCAAATTGACATCCCCCGCTTGACCACTTGTTTAAGTCACCCAAATACCTCATTGATTGGGCAAGTACCTAAAGTTGAAGTTTGGAGATCAAATTCTCTAAATTAATGGATTTTTTGATCTCTGCACTTTTTTTCAATAAAAATTTTCCCAAAAAAATTTAATATTTTTCTTAGATTTGACTTTTTTAAAAAAATTTTACTAGAAGCTAAAATCAAAAAACCAAGTTTGAAGTGCCCAAATCAATGCATTTTAAAACACACCTTAATTTAATTTTGTTTTCAAAATAGAATTTATTTACCCCTTTGAATAGAGGGGACAAAATAAAAAGTGCAAAAATCAAAGTGCAAAAAAATCTTCAATTTAATATTTGATACATCAAAATCAAAAAAATTTAAAATTTAAAAAAATTTCTATATGTAAAAAAAGAAATCAAGAGCTAAAAAAAGCTTTTTTAACTCTAGGCAAACTTTTTAATTTTGTTCAAATATCAATATAAAATACTATTATATGATCTTTATTTTTTAAAAATAAAATTTTGTCTCATAAAAATTTATTTAAAATTTTACATATAGTTTCTTAATGGATGCATAAATCAAAAAGTAGTCAAATCAAAATCCAAAAAGGTACCAAAAATTTAGGACCACTTAATATTAAATTTTTGCAAAGAATTACTATTTTATTTATTATGTTTTATTAAGTTCCTCAAATCAAAAGTGAGAAAATCAAAAATTTACTTTTTAGATTTAGTCACACTTTTTATAAGCTTATAAAATTTTAAATAATTAATAAAAACTTTTGAAATTCCTCATGTAGATTCTTTAAGACCTGATATTTAAATATATAAAAAAGAAATGAAGTTTTTTTGGTAGGTTTTTATTTTATTGCAATATTAATAAATTGGTGTGTTTTGGAGGCAATTTCAAAAAATATTAAATTAATATAATATTATACTATGTTTCCTTATGTTATTTCAGGGAACAAAATCAAAGTGCCCAAATCAAAGTGCACAAAAAAAGTGCAGAAAATGAAGTGCCTAAATCAAAGTGCAATAAGCTCTTGGGCTTTTTTGAAGGTTTCTCTTTTGAATTTTCTCCTTTCCCACCTCTCATTCCTCCTCAAAAAGAAGTTTGTTTGTTCCCTTTGCTGCGCCGGGGGCCAAAACCTTTTAAAAAACTTCTACATTATCAAGAGGGTGGATTATATAAAATCTGATACCATATAAAAAAACTTTCTTTTTTCTTCTCTTCTCCTATTCTTTTCTTTTCTCTTTTATTACCCTCAATTATCTTTGTCATAACTGTGCTGTTTTAGCAGAGTTACAAGGGGAAAAATATTTAGAAACTAGATAATAATCTTTATTGAGAGATAGTGATTATATAGTCATTGTGAATCAAGGATAACAGGAACATGATTGTGTTGATCACACAGTTGGATGGTGAAGGGGGTGGCTTGATCCTGGTAATGGTTCAAACGCCAAAACGAGGTATCCACCATAAGGGATCATCATTTGTTCATGTTGTTGGATTTGGAAATTTGAGTTGACTTTCTAGTTTGGCTTCAAGTGTTTGGGTAATTGGATTGCGGGTCACAAACCCGCTTGGTTAGAACCTTGCTGGCGGGTTGAGCCTGCTGTTTTGAAATCTTCTACTATCCTGTTTCCATTCTTACCCTTGATTATATTCTATTATCCTCTCTCCATTATTACCCTCAATTCTCTTCTACTTTCCTCTTTCCATTCTTATCCTTGATTATATTCTATTATCCTCTCTCCATTATTACCCTCAATTATCTTCTACTATATATTTTTACTATATGTATTAGAGTAAAATAAGATGTATAAAATGTTTCTTTTTGATATACAGCTTTGAATTATCTATATCATTTTTAGTGAAAGTACAGTGTTTTTAACATAATAATATTCAAGTCTTCATTTTATAATATGTAAGTGACAGATTCTTGATATCTTTGAATATTGTGACTTATAAATAAGATATAATATTATAGCTTTTATAAAATATAAAATTGTATAGTATAGCTTTAATAAGAAAGTAATGTACTTTATTTTATTTTAATGATAGACTTCTATTATTTTTATCATTGAAATAAGATCACCAATAAACCAAAATACCTAAATCATATGCTTGTATCTTACAGGAAAAATCCTTTATTTTGCTTATACTGAAGTATTATTATAGCTTTACATAAGCTGGAATTAAATTAATTTTTTAAAAAAACTTAAAGTTTATAAAGCATTTTTTATGTAGTTTCCTTTTTATATTCAATTGTTACAGTCAAATATAAATTCTATTCTAATTTTGCTTTTGAAACTAAAATAAACTTTCTTTTAAAAAAGCTAGTTTAAGATTCTTTTTTTATCCAGCATATATTTTTTATTGCAGAAATGTTTTCCTTGGGGTCTCTTTAGTCTAGAATACAGTAGTTTTAAAAGCTATGGCAACAACCAAAAATACCTCAGATTTAAACAAAATGATTTCAGATTATAACAAAATCCAGTTGCGCAAGATTCAGGACTCAATTAATTTATAAAATTTCAGTTGATAAATGGACTGTCAAACAAAAATGAAATTTCACTAGCCCATTATACAAAATTATATCAAACATCAAGCGGTGTAGTTCAAACCACAAACAAAATGAACTGACACAACAAGTGAAATGGATGGATGCTGTTCCAGAGTATATTATAATCCAATCAGGATTCCTATGAGGCACCAACAGAAGAACTAAAACAAAACAAAACAAAACTTGAGCAATCTAGAAGCAAGATTACACAAGCACAAAACAAAATGAACTCACACAAGATGTGTAGTATGAGCAGCCTAAAATAGAAAAATAACAGTTTAACAGCTAATCAACAGCTATCCAATTTAGGAACAGAGGCATTTTATCCATTTTAATGACTCCAGATTTGTATGAAAAGGTTTTGAGAACCTTCCAAATATGGACTTGAGATTACAATAAAAATAAATCATTAAATTTTAAAATTTCTACTTTTAGTGATTTTATCCTAGGTTTTTTACAATGGTTTTTACAAGCAATATATTTGACGGCGCCAGCAGCCAAGCCAGCAGCAGCCAAGCCAGCTTCAATGGAGGCAAGGCTCAGAACGTGGAGGCACCTGTTTACACCCAAGCCTTTGAGGCGGGTAACAAGGAAACTGATCTGTTACTGACCACCAACCCCTATGGCTTTGACTTGTTTTAGAGTCACTTAGTGTCTAGCTCTGCCCCTGCTCCCATACCCACCCCCGCACAACCTGTCCACCAACCAACCAATCAGGATGGCAACCTTGATTCAGAACAGCTTCCTGCCATCAGCCAACCTGCCCCCCCTACAGCCAATCAGGCTTCAGCTCCCCTGGCCCAGCGCCCCAAGCAACAAATCATCACCACCCAAATTCTTCAAGAAATTGTGGCACTGAATCTACAGGGTCTGTCCTGGGAAAAGGTTGCTGCCCAGTTGCAATTTACCCAAGCTACTGTCATGCAGAAATTCAACAACCTGATGAACAGGGGGAATCTGATTGGGACAGCCAAGAAGCCCAAGAAGGCTCCCAAGTCACAAATATCTGAGGCATACCCAATCATGCTTGACCTCCTCCAGCAGGATCCCAAGCTTTCCTTGACCCAGGTCCAGAAGCAGCTCGCACACCATAACATATGGGTCTCCAAGCGCATGGTGCAGCTCTGGATGTATGGGAAGGTGGCTTCCATGCGGGTTCTTACTAATTTTGCCGGCAACCAATGTGATGGCACTGAGGATTCCCTGTATAAGACTGCCATTGAATCAACCCTGGTCCAATGCCTGACTAATCTAACTGATGATGTCATGTTTATCTCATATTACAAGCTTTCAATAGCTTTTGATGATTTTGGCAAGCAAGGAAAAGCCACCACCAAGAATAGAAGGAAGAAGGTCAAGAAGGAGACGTTCATTGGTGCATTTCTGGCTGTTTTAGCCAAGGGTTTTGTCTACTATCAGACAAAACCAGATTTCATCAATGGCTACTTATACAGCCACATCCTTGGTGGATTACTTGACTCCTGGGATGACTCAAATTCCAAGTACCAGGTTTTCTTGAGCCACCAGAGGGAGGGTAGCTCCACCGCCCTCAAGGCCATCCAGGGACGCAGGTACCAGGCCTCAGTCTACCCTGCTGGCCATGCAGATGTCCATCTGGCTGATGTTGTCTTCTTCAACATTGGAGATACACTACAGGAGTGCCGCCCTCAGGCTTTCAACAACCTCTATCTTGGGGTCCTTGACCACAATTTTCTCTTTGGCCACTAGATGGTGGCTGACTTGTTTGCGCAAATGGTTTTCCATGTGAACATGGGCAACCAGTCACGTAAGGATAAGGGCCTTCCACCTTGGGCCACTGCCACTTACCAGCCCATCCAGCCAATGACCAATGAGGAATACAACAAGTGTTATATGGCAGCCATCACGTGAAATCCTCCTACCTCCACCCCCGCTACCAACACACCTAACCTGCAAGCCCAACCCACCCAATCCCAGACCCCCCAGGCTAGCACTGCCTCTATGTCTTCCTTCCCGCATTATTCTGCCTCCTAGGCATCACTCTCCCCCACCCCAAAAAACCCCTGTCACCAAACATTTTCTATTTATATTATCTTTTTTTGGATTCCAATTGTTTATGTTCTCTTTGTTTAAGTTGGCTTTATTCTTTATGTTCAGCTTATTTCTATAAAATCATATATTTACTATGTTGTGTATCTAGATCCAGAACACAATTATTTTTAGCACTTAAACACACCCCCTGTGAAAATATTAACAACAATTTGGTGATCAGCTAAATTTGAATTAGAAAACTATAGTGTTAACTGTTTTTAGATAAAGTTGTTACTGATCTGAGTCAAAACCTCAATGATAAACTTTAAGCATACCAGAAGCCAAGTGATAAAGTGATTGTTGTGACATAAAGGGTCATTTAATAATTCTTTGATGCATATGCGCTAATTAATATGATTGGCTGGATGTTGTGCCATTGTACGCTATTGCTGCTGTGGCAAGTTGTTGGTGGACTAGTGCCCAATCAGCTGCTGGGTTAGTTCTAGTCCACCAACAACATGCCACAGCAGCAATGATGTACAATGTCAAACATCCAGACAATCATATTAATTAGCGCACATGCATCAAAGAATTATTGAATGACCTTTTATGTCACAACAATCACTCTATCACTTGGCTCCTGATTGGCTTAAAGTTTATCATTAAGGTTTTGAATTCATATCAGTAACAACTTTATCTAAAAACAGTTAACACTATAATTTTCTAATTCAAATTTAGCTGATCACCAAATTGTTGTTAATATTTTCACAAGGGGCTATGTCAAGCGCCAAAAACAATATGGTAATCAAAGAAACAATGACAACACAAAGCAAATACCACATATCAAGATGAGCGTAAAACATATACAAAATGGATAAATGATGAGATAATGTAGTAGATGGGAAAACAAAAAGGAATAAGCAAAGAGGCAACAGTATCAAAATTAAACAGAATTTAGGGCAAAAGCTATAAAAACATGTGAAAAGATTAGTAAAAAAACAATGAGAGAATTGGAGAAGCTTCTGAGAGGATCTCAACTTGGCAATTGCCAAAATAAAGGACATTGACCACAAGGTCAAAGCCAAATTTGAAGTCTGCCACCCTCACTGGGGACAAAATTGACAAGGTGTCCTCAAAGGCACTAATGTCAAAAATGCCAAAAACCCCAGAGAAGACAATTGAGCGCTTACTAAATATTCAAAAACTGTGGTTGAGGGCCTCCAGTTCAAGGCATCCAATCTTTCCTAACCGTCTGTCTGGGTTGATGACCCAGAGATGTATGTGCACCTAAAACCCGCCAAGCGTGCCAGGGCAGAGGATACCAAATTGCCTGCACAATTGATTGCACCAAGAATGGCCAAGCCGGCAGAGGCTGTGGGCAAGGAAGAAATACAAGAAGGTAGCCTAAAAAACAAAATTAATAAAAATATTTAGATACTTACCTACTTTCTTAAAAAATGTAGACAGCAAATTCCAGCAAGTCCTGGCCCCCTTTGTCCCAGCCACCTTTTATGCAAATTATGCCACTCATGTAGCAAAGCAATTGTATTTGTCCCCCCCTGTTGTGCAGGAGCTGGAGGACCATATCCATGGGTCCTTTCTGATGTTGCAGGAGGCGTTGGCAGAACTTACACATGCCAAGGGGGCATCCAAGTGGGCATCCAAGTGGGCAGTTACTGCCTACAAGGATGCCCAACTGGTCTGCCTGGACCTGGTATCCCTCAGTGGAGTTTACTGTGTAAACTCCATTGAGCTTGTTTGGGATGTCCTGGCAACGCTCCCATTCAAGAATGTACCAGATATGGGACAAGCCCATGTGGCTGCTTGCTTCTGCTACCCCTTGAAGCACACAATTTCTTACCTGCTGGACTCTTTGGGGGTGTGGTGGGCAAATTGGCTGTTGCAGACACAACACCCGTAAAGAAGACCAAGATCCTCCTGGCAGACTTTGGGTTGGCCTGGAGTGCCAACAAGACAGGGCTCCCTGCAGCAATGGAGCCGACCTTTGCAAAGACCAGGTTTTAATAAGATAAGCGCGGTCTATAATAAACTGTGTGAGTTCAAAGAAGCCTTTGTAGGGCAAAGGCTTCATCTGGTTGTTTACCTGAGGCTCTTATTCTACTTCAGGATTGGCACGTCTGTAGAGGACCTGGACAGGGTCCTTCTGGGAATCAACAAGGCCTGGCTTGCACTTGACAGGAAGAAGGTCCCCCCCTGGATATGACTTGGTTGATCATGTGATCCAGGACGCCCTGGTCCTGGCTGGGATATACGGGTTTGTAGCCCCGCCTGAAAAGCTGCTGCTTCACTCCCACCTGACCCTACTGCCTTTCACCAACAGGAGGGAGTATTTCAATAAGGGTGTATCCACTGTTCACGGTGTGGCAGTGGAGGTTGTACGCCACCTCCATCGCAGGGTGGATACATACCAAAGAGCTTACTACAGGTTCACATAATGAAAATATGATTCCAATAAATTTTATTACAATTTATAGTATTCTATTTATAATGAATTCTTATAATTTTTATTTCAGCAAATTATTTTTCAAAATATATTTCAGAAACAGTTTTCATAAAAGCATAAAATTATATGTTAATAAAATAAATTCTAACTTGTACATTTTACGTTTAATTTTTTTTAAAACTTATTTTATATTTATTTGACCAAAGTGACTTAAATTTATTTTTGCGTAATCCTGTATCAAATCATTTGGTATTACCTCAGATGGCATAATAAAATAATATACAATAAAATAAATAAATTACTTACATCTATTGATGGATCTTCTGGATGTGATTGCAGGCTTGGAAACATCTAAATATAAAAGGATAATGAATAAATCTTGAATAGTAAATAAGAGAATATAAAAAAATTGAACACACTAAGCCTTTCATTGATAGGCTGTTTGGCTAGGTACGCGGGGATGAACAAATCAGCGTAGCCATAGAATTTGGCCACAGTCTCAGCTGGGAGGGTGTGGATCCTGGCCTGCAGAAAATTAAAGAGGTCCTTGGTCCCAGTTGGGGTTTCTTGCTTGACAACTTGCTTGAGCCACCCAAAGATTTACTCAATGGGATTTAGGAAGGGCAAATAAGCTGGGAGGAAGAGAAGGCGTAAATTTGCTGTGGCCAATTGCTGGGGGCCCACTGCAATGCTTCTGTCAATTGATGGAAATTCCTCAATAGTATCAGCCACCTTGTGGAGACCAACATTGTCCAACACAATCACATTGGTGAAGCCTGGGCTTGTGAGCCTCAGGTGCTCCTGACCAATCAGAGGAATGACAAGAAGGTATGGCTGTTGTGAGAACCCACAATCATTTGATAAAGCTCAACCCCCTTTGGACTGGGGAGGCCACCATTGAGTAGGCTGTGGCGCAGACTGCAGCACGCCAAGCCATCCTGTCATTAGAGCCTTTGGGGACATAGCTATACTCATTGCGCATTGACAAGGCAAATGCCAATTTGTCAATATAATAAAATTTGACTATCCCCTTGGCTTTGAGGGCAGTATATGCCTCTGCGTAGTTTTTCCGGACATCAATATTGGCTGGGCTGTTTTTGTTGTAGGGGGATACCCCAAGTTTTTTCTGGAAAAGCATATTCCCTTGACCAAATGATAATAGAAGGAAATTGAGGCCTCAATCCCAAAAGTAGATTTAACCATGGCCTGTATATTTTCCAGTTCAAGATGGCAATCCCATGTTATCCACTGACGGATTGCCCATTTATGCTCCTTGGTGAGCATGGTTGACACATGTAAGGTTTCTCCGCGGCAAGTACACAACCAGTATTGATGAACTTTTGGAAGGTCTTGCTGGTGTATTTGGGATCCACTCCAACAATGGCCCCAGCCGCCTTGTAATCACCCAATTCCCGCATTAGCTTAAGAAGGATGATGTGTTTGATGTTGGGGATGCGCTTCTGGGCAATCTTTTTAGTAGTGGGGATTGACTTGTTGGCATTGGGCACAACACAGGGCATAGGTACCTTGGTATAGAAGGCTGCAATATTTTTTAACACCAGCTGTCTCTCATCAGTTTGATAGAACTGGGGCTCATTATCATCCTCCTGATTGCCATCACTGACGTAGGGCTTGTAGCTAGTATCAAGTACAGGCTTCACCTTCTCCAGTATTTCTGACAGGACCAACTCTTGCCAGTACACAACATCAAACATATACAAAGTATTTTCTACCTCCTTGTTTCTAACTTTCTTTATAGTGGTGACCTTGGTTGGCTTCTGGGTCAGCTTTGGGACCCAAGGGTTTATGCTCCACACCCTAGCAGCTTGTGCTCCTCAAACCAGCTGTGTCAGTGCAGTATCACTATTGAACTCTCCTCTCCTGTTTCTTCCCAAGTAGGAATTTGTTTTGCATTAACTCTGTTCCTTGACCCGTGGGGGCAACCACAACTGCGGTGCACAACGGGTGCAATGGTAGTCTGTTGCTGTGTTCCTTCCATTTTGAGAATTTAATAAAATATTAAATAAAACTTAATTAAGTTACTCCCTATTTTTAATTTTTGCTTTTATCTGTTTATGGATATTCAATTAATATTTTTTCCCACCCAATATCCCAATTATAGATTATTTATTTCTTAGTTAGTTGTTTTTGGTTCTACAACGCCCATTTTAGAACACTCAAAAAAAATCCACCCATTTTCCTATATTTTACATCCAAATTCAAACACCCAACACAATATTTATAAAATTTATGTTTCAGATCTTGTGTCTTATTTTAGATACCTTGGTATCATTCATAATTACAATCCATTGCACACATTGTGTGAGTAATTTGTTTACGCAGTGAGTTGAATTTTGTTTTGTTTTTGGTTTGAGTTTTGTCACACTTTTCTTGGGTGTATTTTGTCACAAATTCACATAGTAAACACATGTACACCAAAAGTCAACTCACACCATTTTGTTTGTGAATCAATGTATTTTGGATTGTATTTTGAATGGTTTTGCTTTGTGTGTGAGCCTTTTGTTGCTGTTTTGACTCATTTTGCCCATTAATGCCAATAAACTCTGTTAACAGAGTGTATATTTTAACCTGAGAGATGCATTTTGTTTAAATCTGAGGTATTTTTGGTTGTTGCCATATCTTTTAAAACTACTGTAGCTGAGAAAATATCCGCCACAAAAACCCTGAAGCCCAATACTACATCCAATTTAGTAGATACCTTTACTCTTTGCTTAGGTGCAATAATTGACACACTGCCTTATAAGAAGATTCATATGCCTCACTGGAAAACTCTCAATGTCTCTCAAGATGTGCTGCATAGAGATGTCATCCACCTAACAGCTATGTCAAGAGCAACCCCCAGAGTTGCTTTAAAAGATGAAAATTATTGCCCACACTAAACCAAGTACAAGGTTTAAAGAAGAAAAGCCACTACTGGATATCAAAAGAAGCTTTGAATTGTTCTATCATAACACACAAGAAGAGATTATCCCAAGGAAAGGAGTGGGATCAAAGCTGTTCCCATCATTATGCCTTAGAAGATTTAAAAAAGAAATGTTCAAAAGACAATTCTCAATACTTCTTATACACACCACTTGCCTACTATGAAAGCCTAAGCTACAAAAAAATTTCTAAGCCTGTAGAAATAGACCAGATAAGCAACCATTCTAATGATGAAAAAGTGGATGATTCTAATATGTTGTCAAAGACTGAAGAACCTGACCAGACAAACAACCATGCTGATACTGAAAAAGATGAAGAGCTCAAGCAGTCAATTAAGATTGAAAAAGATGATGAGTCCAAAGAAAACAAGAGAGAGCTACCAAGGAGCATTAGATGAGAAGAAATGTGCAACATGAATCTAAGTAACCTGGGCCCCTATAAAAATATCATTATAGGGGCAGCTTGTATTCTATTGTTTTTATTCATAGCTTACTTCAAAGATAGGTTTAGGAAAACTTGGAAAAGAAAGACAAGGTTAAAGAATGAAACCAGCCAAGAAGTACTGGAAAGCCAATCTGCTAGTACAACAAGTACAATTGAAGTTAAAGAATTCATTGCCAAGTTGAAACCACCCAGAAAAATACCACTTAGAAGAGCAAATTTACTGAGAAATTGGCTAAGAATCTTTTTCAAATAGTCTGTCTTGTTAACCAGATGATTAAAAGAGGAGGTTCTTCTTGGGAGGGGATGGATTTTGGCTTCCTGATGCACCCAACCTTTTACCACAGTACAAATACAAGAAATCAACTAAGCAGCAGAGAGACTCAAGGATTTTAACAATGACTACCTTTTTAAAGACCTAGATGCTTCTAGAATGCAGATACCTGATGACGTTCTACAGCAAGAAACAATGTACGCTCATTATTAAAAGACTGAGCCTCTTGATACCTACAGACTAATAGATGAAAAACCCACCAGAATCAAACAAGAGCCAATATCCAGCTCACCTAATATTCCCTTTGATTTTCCTTACACCAATATGGTGATTGATGAAACTCCAAACAATAACCTAAGCCTGAATGTCATAATCAATTCAGACTGGAAGACTAAAATTTCTGAGACCTTTAAGAAGTTAACTGATGTTCTATTCACAAGAAAGCTATGGACAAGAGAAGCAAACACAACTGAAATTTACATTGCCAGATTCCCGTAATTAAAGAGCAAACTAGAAGATTGGAAGAAGTATAATACTAATGACTTCATTGAAACTTTAAACCCAGGAACCAAAGAAGATACTGCAACTGAGACTGAGACCTGCCCAAAAAACCTTAAGCCTCTAGTCACATATATCATTCAGGAGAACAACAATAAGATAGACAAGAAATATAGAGTTGAAAGTCTAAGCTAAATCAAAAAATTCTACTTTGCCATGGTATCCAAGTAGCGTTAAGTATTAATAAAAACTATGGAATGTATGGGTTTGTGTTGGCCTTATTAGCACAAAGGCCACCATTAGAAGGGGATAGTTTCATGGCCTGCCATGACATAGTAGCTTTAAAAAGTAGCATTTTAAAAACTTGGAACAATAAAGCTACTTCTTTGCTAGCAGAAAGCTACATTGATGATCTCCCTAGGTACCCTAGATCAAAAGTTATGGCAATTTAAAGAGCCGAGTCCAAAAACTCTGTCAGCATGTCCTGAAATGGTCGCAAGATTGGATTTCAAATCAAGACAAGCAACAATTAGTAAGCGGGAAAATCTAACCATATCTCAGCTTCCAGTGATCAGTTTTGGATGTCCTTACACTCAAATGGAAGCCCCAGATGAGAAGAATTCATCTGAAATATTTTTAGATGATTAATTGAGGCAAACTGCAAAGTTCAAATCTGACCAAAAGAATATGACTAGAATTAGTCAGCTGATGCTTCAAACTTTTATCATGACCCTCCAGATAGAGAGACAAGGACCTTCAGGAAGAATCTCAAAGACCAATGTAATAGTATAAAAAGAACCTAGTTCCCCTTTTCCCCACTGTGATCATTCTTGGTCTGAATAATAAATAAAGGACTTCTCTTAGACTATAGTTTAAATGGATCAGAGTTGGGAGCCCTTGGGCCCTAAGATTAATAGAAAAAATGGATCAACACAGCAATGAATTGCTCATGCACTAAGTGAGACCATTCAAAATACAATTCAAAATACATTGATTCACAAACAAAATAGTGTGAGTTGACTTTTTGTGTACATATGGGTCATTATTTTAGGGATTAGGCCATTTTCTAATACACATGCTGCCCAAGTTGCAGCATACCACAGTTCAATTTTGAAAAATCAAATTACAAATGTTTATATTTAAAACAGTAATAACTCAACAATAAAATTAATATTTTTTCACACCGTAAACTATCAAAATGAAGCTAAGAATCTTATCTTTCCATTAATTTTAAAATATTAATATATATATATAATATTGAATATTAAAGCAAAAGCAATTTAAAAGAGTATATGTCAGATTTTATTATATTATTTTGATAATACGAATAAAATAGGTTGCTTAAAGCTCAAAAAAGATATATTTTTCATTAATAAATATATGCTATTTACTTGAAAAAATTAAAGATAAGCTCAAGAGCATCATTTCCGCATTTTATTTTATTTAAAAAGCTTAATTATTTAGGACTTTATGGTAGTTTAAAGTTAGGACTGATAATTTATTTGCTGTTTAGATGAATTTTGAGGTTTAAGTGAACTGCAAACCTCAAATTAAGCATTTTTTTAAATATAATTCTTTAATATTTTATCATTTTAAAAATATGCGGAACAGTTATAATTAAGTTAATACATCATTTTAATTGATTTGCATAGATTACAAAGAGGATATGATGTAATTTGATGCTTAGCTGATACACATATATCACTTGTGCATGAAAACTGGGGATTTCATTTATTCTAGAAATATAAATTCAAGCTGAAATTGTAAATAAAGCTGTCACATCATTTCTTTCAGAATGGTGTCTTAAGGCTTGGTATATAAGAACTAAAGCACTACCTAAGGTTTACTTCAAACCATCTTCACAAAAAGATATAATTCCTGCAACCAGCACTCAGTTGCAAGTCATCCCTACAAAGCATCTCTTTATCAGCAATCATAAATCCAATATTATGGAATCTGTTAACTTTACTTCTGCCATGAAGCCATTTTACTCACTGGGAGCATCAACAAAAAGAGACAGAATTTCTATGCTAAAGAAAGCATTCCTCTTTGTTTCTGGAGGCAATCTTGATTCCTTCATCAATCACTTCCTCACTCAAACTGAGTTTGGAAAAACAGAGTTCATTCCTTTAATTCAAAATCAGTAACTAAATGGGATAATTGACAACTTAAAGGATCTTCTGAAATCTGCTCCTCAAAAGCATCTCCCAGCCTTGAGATCTCTGGTTACTTCCAGTTACTCTTTAAAAGAGCTTACTGAAATGGGATTTAATATAACCAAAAGTGAGTTTGAATACTCAAGAAAAATAAATAAAAATAAAAATGTAAGCTTAAACAAAAAAGCTAAAAAAATAATTACTATTCATTAAAAAAAGAAATAATCAAAAAAATAATTAAAAAAACTACTGGAAAATTCTTTTGAAACAAGCCAGTTTACAAAAAAAGCACCAGAAAAAATTTATAAAGACATTGAAAAAGAAATGAATGAATATTCAACTGAAATAAAATATTCTCCATTAAAAACAAAAAAAGAAATTTATGAAAATATGAAAATGAAAAATGAAATTTCAATATCACTTTCAACTTATTATAAATTAATACCAAAAATATAATAAAGAGTAAAAAACAAACTGACATGTGTAATATTTGTAACTTAAAATCATCCTTAGAAAAATTAAAAGAAAAGTGTGAAAGTAAAAACTTATTATTGCCAGAATCTATAAACAGTGATTTAAAAGCTATTAATCAGCACCAAGACTTTTATGCTCAACAAAATAGGGAATATAAGAAAGATATCAGTGAATTAGATAATGAATCATGTATTATAGTCATAGATTTTAAGGAGAATTTAAAAGTTGGTGGTGGTCCAATTGAAACCAATAACTGTTTTTATTCCAAAAGACCTATTTCTTTATTGGGGTTTACATTGGTATTTAAAGAAAACCATAAAGTTGAATATGAATACCATGATTTTTTTATCTCAAATATTGTCTCATGATTCTTTGTTTTCAGGTAAATGTCTAATAATTTTTCTTAAATCAGATAAATTTAAAAAAATAAATAATATCAAAGTATGGACTGATAATGGAAACCATTTTAGATCCTATGAAATCTTATATTATCTATTCAAAGAGGCACCACAATACATTAAAGGGTCTATTAAATACAATAGATTTGTAGAATGTCATGGGAAAAGTATTGTTGATGGTCACTTTGGTGTAATATCAAAAACATTAAAAGAGAAAAAAATCAGCTTTATATTAAGAATATAAATGATATTAAAAATATTTTTGAGCAAGAAGAAAAAAGAAAAGAATTATATAAATCAGTGCTATCAGGCTCAAATATTTCTCAAAAGTCATTCTTTTATATTTATGAGAGAAAATTTAGGCCAACAAGGAGAGAGCTCAAAGTTAAAAATCTGCGCATTAATCTTTCATATTTGATGAAAGATGGAAAGTTGTATACTTCACCTTTAACATTTGAAAGTTTCACAGAATATTCTGATCTAACTTATCATTTGAAATCACATGATGATACCAGAGAAACAAAAATATCAGAAGATGCTAGTGGTGCATTAGGGCAAGTTCATGAAGTAGGGCAGCTTACTAGAGGGTGTATTTTAAATAGAGTTATCAGTCTTTCAAAAACAACAACCTTTTTTGAAACAAACTAAGAATATTTATGATGAGCCAAAGATAGGGTAATAGCATTTATAGCTTTGGGGCTGCTATTACTCTCCCATGCAACTCATCATAAATACTTTTAGCTTATAGTATGTAGTAGCACTTAAGATATTTCCAGCAACATTATAAGGTGTAATTTTCAATTCTAAAATTGATAAATTATTTTTTAAAAAAATATCTAAGCCCAAGATCAATTAAAGATTTGACACTAATTGTATTTTAATCTTTCTGAATAATTTGAATATGAATAATGTAATTAAGTTATAAATTAATCAGTCCAGTGCTTAGGCATAACAAAAAAAATAATGACCCATATGGTTACTATGTGAATCGGTGAAAAAATACACCCAAGCGTGGTGAGTCAAAACTCAATCCAAAAACAAAACACAATATCAACTCAATATGTAAACAAAACCACTTAATTGTTGTGTGCAATGAATTGTAATCAAGAATGATACCAAGGTAACTAAAATAAGGCACACAATCTGAAGCATAAATTTTAAAAATATTGTGTTGGGTGCTTAAATTTGGTGTAAAATCTGGGAAAAGGGTGTAAATCATTTCAGGTATTCTAAAATGGGTGTTGTAAACCCAAAAACAACTAATTAAGAAATAAAAAATCTATAATTGGGATATTTTGTGGTGTTGAAATATATTTAATTACTCTCTCTTGGGGAATTAACACCCCAAGTAGCTCACCAAATGAGTCACCAAAGGACAAACCAACTAGGCATTAAGTCAGTGGCACCACTATCAATTGACCATCTATTACAGGGATCACACAATCCAGATCCTAAGCGGAACACAACTTGAGTAAGCCTTATGACTTAAGAAAAACATTACTCAGATAAACCCCATAACCATCATGACAAATATGGACAGCATGTGGCTTCCCATGATACTATATAATACCATATATTCATATCAAATAAAGTATCATTCTCTTCTTAAATTTCCCCTTATTCTCATTTATTATACTTCCCAGAAGTATATACTTGGCAGTGGTAGCACAGGTAAGTTATCCACTCCTAAGCAACTTTAAGGAAAATTCCTCCTAAGAAAAAGATCCAACAAATGGCTCTCCCTGAAGGTTGGTGAGACTACAGAGAGGGACAAGACGTCCCTGCAGGCTTCATCATCCTTCACAACGTCCTTGTCCCCATTGAAAAATACAATCTTCTCCACACTTGTAAGCTCCTGAACCTGCCTCCAACTTTTGAAAGCCTGCAGGTGCCCAAGATACCCAGTATTGTCTTTTAACGCCTACACTCAGCAGAAATTGGGGCTTTTGCAGGGTTATGCCAGGAGAATGCAAACTCTCTGGATTAACAGCACCCAAAGCAAATTCACACAAGTGGACTGCCCCAGTAGACTCTGGACCAGCAAAGCCGCCCACCACATCACAGGAACTGCCTCACACTTTGTAAGTGAATGGCTTGACCAAAAACCTGATCGAAAAGAAAACTGGGAGGTGTTTAAAGCAGCGTTCCTTGAAAGATTTGCCATGAAGAACTCCAATGTGGTGATCATGACAAAACTCAGAACCTTTAAAATGACAGGAACAATTGAGGATTACATTGCAGTGTATGAAGACTTACATGACCAAGCTCCCAACACCATTAACTTTGACAAACCTGGACCACAATTGGACTTCTAAAATGGCCTCCCCACACACATTAGACATCAGTTTGACATGAACCACTGCAAGAACCTCAAAGATGTGTTCTTGGAAGAAAAGCGCACAGCTCAAAATCTGAAAATCTACACACAACAAACAAACAGAAGGAGAGCCCCATGGCAAAGAAGGATCCTTGACCTAATAAGCAAAACAACCAAGCCAACAACACCCATCCTCAAAACAGGAATCACACTACACAAGCCAACCAGGAAAGCACTGAAGATACCAACAAGGAGGAAAAAGCTTGGGGGCGTGCTTAGGAAGACGCCTCCCCCCAATTCACAAGACTTGTACAGGTACCAAGATGTGGACTCAATTACCATGATCCAAGTACCCTTCAGCAATCCTCTAATGTTTGATGCCCAAACTGGAAATAAACATTCTCACTTATCCATTCTGTTTTTGTGGATATCAGGGCACATCACTATTTGACACTAGAGCAGACCAATCCCTTATTGACAAGAAAATTTCCAACCTCATGAAACTACCCACAATCCAAAGCAACATCAATAGAGTTGTCATGGCAGATAACAGAAGCACAACAGTCAACAAAGAAGCAAAACCTTTCTGCGCCTAAATTGGAGACAAACAGACTATGCTCAGTGGCCCTATTGTACCAATCCCCAAATATGATGTTATACTTGGCTTGGATTAGATGAGAAAGACCAAACCTCATATTGACTGGGATAGAACTACCCTCACCATTCAACAAGGCAAAGTACATCACCATGTTTACCCAACTCATCTTGATGTGCTTATGAGAGACCACATCCTTGTGAAATATTATGAAAACAGAAGAGGAAACTGACCCAAGCAAAATCAATTGGAACACCTGCACGTACGAGTTTATCCACATTAAGGATATGGAAACCAGACATGAGAAAGACTACATCCAAGAATAGCTGGTCAGTGAGTTCCCCTCTGTCTTCCAGGAATCCTTACCAGGCTTACCACCCAACCACGGTATACAACACAAGATTGACCTCAAAGGAAGTGTACCAAAGTCACATCCAATCTATTGCCTCACAACCTAAGAAAACAATGCCCTGAAAGCCTATCTGGACAAAGACCTTGAGAAAGGCCTAATCCTACCTTCAAAATTGCCCTTTGGTGCTGCTGCTTTCTTTGTAGCAAAGAAAGATGAGAGGACTCTGCCTTGTCACAGAATGTAGAGCACTCAGACAAGGTCACAATTAAGGACAGATATCCCCTGACTCTAATCAATGACCTTTTTGACGCCCTGGGGGGTCCCAAATCTTCACAAAAATTGATTTAACAGCAGGCTTCCACCAATTTTACGTAAAGCCTGAAGACATCCCAAAGACTGTGTTTAGAACCAAGTAAGGATCCTTTGAATGTGTAGTCCTCAATTTTTGGTATGGCCAACGCTCCCAGTATCTTTGTGACCTTCATGAACAAAGTTTTCAAAGAACACATTGGAAAATGAGCAACCATTTACCTGGAAAACATAATCATCTAAAGTGCAACTCTAAAGCAACATTGGGAAGACATCCACCTGGTCCTACACACCCTCCAAGAAAACCAACTCACTGCCAAACTGTCAAAATGCAACTTCTTCTTGTCTGAACTTCTATTTCTTGGTCACATTATCAGCAAGGGCGGAATCAAACCAGACCCAGAAAAGATACAGTGCCATAACCAAAATGCCAGCTCCAAGAAATAAGAGTGAACTCCATACCTTCCTAGGTATGATAGCCTATGTTAGAATATTCATCCCTGACTGGGGAGCTCTGACAGCCCCCTGTCAGCCATTACAGACAAAATAACAAAGTTTGTCTGGAAGCCACTACAAGACCAAAACTTTTGCCAAATAAAAGAACATATGATCACCACTCCTATCCTCCAGTATCCAAATTACAAAGGAATATATGAGCTAGAAACTGATGCATCTGACTACGCCATAGGAGGGGTACTCTGCATCCAGACAGCAGGAAAGGGCTTCCTCCCAGTGGCGTACAAGTCAAGGAAACTATCTGACAGCAAACAAAGAAACCCCATACACAGCAAGGAATTGGTAGCAACTGTACACTGCCTCATGAAATGGCAATGTTACCTAGAAGGAGCCCAAACGTAAAAAGTCCTCACCAATCACAAATGCTGATATTCTTAAAAACACAACAGCACTTATCAAGAAGACAAGCCTAATGGATGAGTCTCATACAGAGAATCCACAATGCAGATTGAATACAAGCCAAGCAAGGAGATGCTTACCACAGACGCCCTATCAAGGCTATACAGTAAACATGTTCTATGCGCTGATGGGGACCCTGATTGGCCCATGTTAATTGTGGGGAATCTCCAATAAGGGTTCCCACCTAGCACCCCAATGGACATCCAAGAGAAAGTCCTTAAGAACCAACATCTGTTCAAAAACATATATGGCACATTGCACCAAATCCTTCCAAATGGAAACACTATACCTTACATCCCGTCAACACAAAACATTGACACAGTCCTTCAATATCACAGAGACTTAGGGCACACCCGTAGTAGGAACTTGCACAAATATCTCAAGACACTACTGGTGGCCCTAAATGCAAGATGGTATCAGAGAGGTACTGGAACAATGCAAAGTCTTTGAGAAGTACACCCAAACCAAAGCACCAACCAATTCAGTAGTACCTGTATCCATCACAAAATCCTTCAAGGTATGGTCACTGGATATTGTGGGACCAAAGCCTGGCAAAACAAGGGCAAGAAGTACGTCATCACAGCTATTGGCTATGCAACCAGATGGCCCATGACACAAGCCACTAAAGAACACAAGGGTAACAATGTGAGATGATTTATTGGGAAAGAGATCATAGCTAAGTTTTGAAAACCTGACCTTCTAATCACAGATGGAGGCACTGAACTTAAGGCCACCAACACCAATATCTATCTTGCCAAGAATGGGATAAAATACATTGCTACCAACCCATATCACCCTCAAGCAAATGGACAAGTAGAACAACTGAATGGCACGCTTGTAGAAGCCCTCAGTAATTTATCTGCTAACAATCCAAAGGCCTGGGTTGGTATTCTCCCAACTGCGCTCATAGTATGCAGAACTTGATTCAACCGCAATACAGGCAAAAGCCCATAAGAACTTGTCTATGGGCAAAAGCCCGCCCTTGTTAGTACAATCACAGGATCACAATTACCTCTACCAAAAAAGGTACCAGATACAGTAATCCTAACGTACATTGTACCAGAAAAGACCAAGAAGATATAGAACAGAAAAGGATCAAAATAGAGGCAATTTTGCTGCAGCAGGAAAGATTCCAAGTTGGAGAAAAAATCTGGGTTGTCAATCATGACCAGCACAAGCTGGATCCAGGACTCTATGGGCCAGGCATTGTCATGGAGGTCAAACCCAGCAATACCTACCTCATCAAAGGAATTGGCGCCCAAAATGAATTGAAACACATTCACCATGACCAAAATTGCCTGTGCAAAGCAAGAACAGCTCAGCGCAACTCCAGACTCCCTGTTCCCAACACCAAACTAGACCAATACAAATCCTGTATCCCCAACACTCTCAAGAAAATTCCCAAGGCTCCGCCTTTCAGCACCCCAGGGGGAGATATTGCAACATCTTTGATCACTCCCTCTTGGGGAATTTACACCCCAAGTAGTTCACCAAATGAGTCACCAAAGGACACACCAAATAGTCATTAAGTCAGTGGTACCACTATCATTTGACCATCTATTACAGGACCACACAATCCAGATCCTAAGCAGAACACAACTTGAGTAAGCCTTGTGACTTAAGAGGAACATTACTCAGATAAGCCCCATGACCATCATGACAAATATTGACAGCATGTGGATTCCCATGATAATATATAATACTGTATATTCATATCAAATAAAGTATCATTCTCTTCTTATTTTTACCCTTTATCTCATTTATTATACTTCCCAGAAGTATATACTCAACAGTGGGGGAAACTCTAATTAAATATCCATATTCAGATAAAAGCAAAAATTAAACTTAGGGAGTAATTTAATTAAAATTTATTTAGTATTTTATTAAATTTTAAAATGGAAGAAACACAACAACAGAGTAACAATGCACCTGTTGTGTGCAGTGGTTGTGGTAGCCCCTGCAGGTCAAAAAATTGAGTCAGTGAAACGCAAGTACCTACTCAGGAAAGAGACAGAAGAGGAGAGAGTCAATAGTAAGGTTGCACTGACACAACCAGGTCAAGGAGAAAAATCTGCAAGGGTGTGAAGCATCAACTCTAGGGTCCCCAAGCTGAACCAAAAGCTCACTAAGTTTACCACTACCAAGAAAGAAAAAACAAAGAGGTAGAACTTACTTTGTTTGAGCTTGACCCAGTCTACTACCAGGAAGTAGTTCTGAAAGCCATTCTGGAGAAGGTGAAGCCCATGCTTGACACTAGCTACAAGCCCTACATCATTAATAGCAAACAGGGAGACAAAAACAAGCCTGAGTTATATAGGACTACAGAGGGGCAGCTAGTGCTCAAGAAAGTTACTGCCTTTTACAACAAGGTGCCCATGCCTTGTGTACCTGTCCAGAAGCAGGATCCTGGCTCAACCAAACCCACCAAGGCTTCCCAAAAGGCTATTCCTGACATCAAGTACATAATTCTTCTCAGGCTTATGCAGGAATCTGAGAAACTAAAAGACATGTTGCAGCCCTTTTCAGGATGGAGCCAAAATATGCCAGCAAAACCTTCAACAAATTCATCAATACTGGCTGAGTTCTTGTCTCAGCAAAATCCTTGCACATTTCCACCATGCTCACAAAGGAGCACAAACAGGCAATCTGCCAGTGGATTAAATGAGACTGTCATCTTTAACAAGAAAATAATAAGTCAATGATTAAGTTAACTTTTGGTATTAAGCCTCTAATTTCCTTTATTATCAAGTGGTAAAGTGTCTGCAGTTTTTGAGGGAAAAACTTGGGGTATCCCCCTACAACAAAAACAGCCCAGCCAATATTGATGTCTGAAAAACTACGCAGAGGCGTATACTGCCCTCAAAGCCAAGGGGATGGTCAAATTTTATTATTTGACAAATTGGCATTTGCCTTGTCAATGTGCAATGAGTATGGCTATGTCCCCAAAGGCTCCAATGTTGGGATGGCTTGGCGTGCTACAGTCTGCGCCACAGCCTACTCAATGGTGGCCCTCCTCAGTTCAAAGGGGGTTGAGCTTTATCAAATGATTGTGGGTTCTCACAACAGCCGTACCTTCTTGTCATTCCTCTGATTGGTCCAGGAGTACCTGAGGCTCACAAGCCCAGGCTTCACCAATGTGATTGTGTTGGACAATGTTGGTCTCCACAAGGTGGCTGATATTATTGAGGAATTTCCATCAATTGACGCAAGCATTGCAGTGGGCCCCCAGCAATTGGCCACAGCAAACTTACGCCTTCTCTTCCTCCCAGCTTATTTGCCCTTCCTAAATCCCATTGAGTAAATCTTTGGGTGGTTCAAGCAAGTTGTCAAGCAAGGAACCCCAACTGGGACCAAGGACCTCTTTAATTTCTGCAGGCTGGGATCCACACCCTCCCAGCTGAGACTGTGGCCAAATTCTATGGCCACACTGATTCGTTCATCCCCGTGTGCCTAGCCAAACAGCCTATCAATGAAAGGCTTAGTGTGTTCAATTTTTTTATATTCTCTTATTTACTATTCAAGATTTATTAATTATCCTTTTATATTAAGATGTTTCCAAGCCTGCAATCACATCCAGAAGATCCATCAATAGATGTAAGTAATTTATTTATTTTATTGTATATTATTTTATTATGCCATCTGAGGTAATCCCAAATGATTTGATACAGGATTACGCAAAAATAGATTTAAGTCACTTTGGTCGAATAAATATAAAATAAGTTTTAAAAAAAATTAAATGTAAAATGTACAAGTTAGAATTTATTTTATTAACATATAATTTTATGCTTTTATGAAAACTGTTTCTGAAATATATTTTGAAAAATAATTTGCTGAAATAAAAGTTATGAGAATTCAATATAAATAGAATACTATAAATTGTAATAAAATTTATTGGAATCATATTTTCATTGTGAGCACCTGTAGTGAGTTCTTTGGAATGTACCCACCCCGCAATGGAGGTGGAGCACAACCTCTACTGCCACACTGTGAACAGTGGATACACCCTTATTGAAATACTCCCTCCTGCTGGTGAAAGACAGTAGGATCAGGTGGGAGTGAAGCAGGAGCTTTTCAGGTGGGGCTACAAACCTGTATATCCCAGCCAGGACCAGGGCATCTTGGATTACATGGTCCAACAAGTTGTATCCAGGGGGGACCTTCTTCCTGTCAAGTGCAAGCTGGGCCTTTTTAATTCCCAGAAGGACCCTGTTCAGGTCCTCTACAGACGCGCCCATCCTGAAGTAGAATAAGAACCCCAGGTAAACAACCAGATGAAGCCTTTGCCCTGCAAAGGCTTCTGTGAACTCACACAGTTTATTATAGACCACACTTATCTTCTTGTTGTGCCTGGTCTTTGCAAAGGTTGGCTCCATTGCTGCAGGGAGCCCTGTCTTGTTGGCACTCCAGGCCAACCCAAAGTCTGCCAGGAGGATCTTGGTCTTCTTTACGGGTGTTGTTTCTGCAACAGCCAATTTGCCCACCACACCCCCAAAGTTCTCCAACAGGTAAGATATGGTGTGCTCCACTGGGAAGCAGAAGTGAGCAGCCGCATGAGCCTGGCCCATATGCGGTACATTCTTGAATGGAGCATTGCCAGGACATCCCAAACAAGCTCAATGGAGTTTACACAGTAAACTCCACTGAGGGATACCAGGTCCAGGAAGCAGAACCAGTTGGGCATCCTTGTAGGCAGTAACTGCCCACTCAGATGCCCTCTTGGCATGTGTAAGTTCTGCCAACTCCTCCTGCAACATCAGAAAGGACCTGTGGATACGGTCCTCCCGCTCCTGCACAACAGGGGGGGACAGATACAATTGCTTTGCAACACGAGTGGCATAATTTGCATAAAAGGTGGCTGGGACAAAGGGGAACAGGACTTGCCAGAATTTGCTGTCTACATTTTCTAAGAAAATAGGTAAGTATCTAAATATTTTTATTAATTTTGTTTTTTGGCTACCTTCTTGAATTTCTTCCTTGCCCACAGCCTCCGCCGGCTTGGCCATTCTTGCTGCAATCAATTGCACATGTATTGGGTATCCTCTGCCCTGTCACTCTTGGCAAGTTTTAGGTGCACATACATCTCTGGGTCATCAACCCAGACAGACACGTGGAAAGATTGTATGCCTCAACAGGAGGCCCTCAACCACAGTTTTTTGAATATTTAGTAAGCTCTCAATTGTCTTCTCTGGGGTGTCTGGAATTTTTGACATTAGTGCCTTTTCAGACACCTTGTCAATTTTGTCCCCAGTGAGGACGGCGGACTCTACTTTGGCTTTGACCTTGTGGTCAATGTCCTTTATTTTGGCAATTGCCAAGTCAAGATCCTTCAGAAGCTTCTCCAATTCTCTCATTGATTTTTTACTAACCTTTTCATATGTTTTTATAGCTTTTGCCCCAGTAAAATCTGTATTATTTTGATACTGTTGCCTCTTTGTTTATTTCTTTTATGTTTTCCCATCTACTACATTATCTCACCATTTACCCATTTTTTATATATGTGTCACGCTTGTCTTGATATGTGTTGTTTGTTTGTGTTGTCATTGTTTCTTTGATTACCATATTTTTTTTGGCGCTTGACATAGCCCCTTGTGAAAATATTAACAACAATTGGTGATCAGCTTAATTTGAATTAGAAAATTATAGTTTAACTGTTTTTAGATAAAGTTGTTACTGATCTGAATTCAAAACCTTAATGATAAACTTTAAGCCAATCAGGAGCCAAGTGATAAAGTGATTGATGTGACATAAAGGGTCATTTAATAATTCTTTGATGCATGTGTGCTAATTAATATGATTGGCTGGATATTATACAATTGTACGCCATTGCCACTGTGGCAAGGTGTTGGTGGACTAGTGCCCAATCAGCTGCTGGGGAGCACTAGTCCACTAACAATATGCCACAGCGGCAATGATGTACAATTGCATAACATCCAGCCAATCATATTAATTAACGCACATGCATCAAAGAATTATTGAATGACCCTTTATATCATAACAATCACTTTATCACTTGGCTCCTGATTGGATTAAAGTTTATCATTAAGGTTTTGAATTCAGATCAGTAACAACTTTATCTAAAAACCAGGTTACACTATAATTTTCAAATTTAAATTTAGTGATCACCAAATTGTTGTTAATATTTTCACAAGGGGTGTGTTTAAGTGCTAAAAGTAATTGTGTTCTGGATCTATATACACGACATAGTAAATATATGATCTTATAGAAATAAGCTAACATAAAGAATAAAACCAACTTTAACAAAGAGAACATGAACAATTGGAATCCAAAAAAAGATAATATAAATAGAAAATGTTTGGTGACAGGGGTTTATTGGGGCGGGGGAGAGTAATGCCTAGGAGGCAGAATAACACGGGAAGGAAGACGTAGAGGCAGTATTGGCCTGGGGGGTCTGGGATTGGGTGGGTTGGGCTTGTAGGTTAGGGGTGTTGGTGGCAGGGGTGGAGGCAGGAGGATTATGTGTGATGGCTGCCATATAATGCTTGTTGTATTCCTCATTGGTTGTTGGCTAGATGGGCTGGTAAGTGGCAGTGGCCTGAGGTGGAAGGCCTTATCCTTACATGATTGGTTGCCCATGTTCACATAGAAAACCATTCGCGCAAACAAGTCAGCCACCATCTGGTGGCCAAAGAGAAAATTGTGGTCAAGGACCCCAAGATAGAGGTTGTTGAAAGCCTGAGGGCGGCTCTCCTGTAGTGTATCTCCAATGTTGAAGAAGGCAACATCAGCCAGATGGACGTCTGCATGGCCAGCAGGGTAGACTGAGGCCTGGTGCCTGCGTCCCTGGATGGCCTCAAGGGCGGTGGAGCTACTCTCAATCTGGTGGCTCAAGAAAACCTGGTACTTGGAATCTGAGCCATCCCAGGAGTCAAGTAATCCACCAAGGATGTGGCTGTATAAGTAGCCATTGATGAAATCTGGGTTTGTCTGATAGTAGACAAAACCCTTGGCTAAAACAGCCAGAAATGCACCAATGAACGTCCCCTTCTTGATCTTCTTCCTTCTATTCTTGGCAGCGGCTTTTCCTTGCCCAGCAAAATCATCAAAAGCTATTGACAGATTTTAATATGAGATGAACATGACATCATCAATTAGACTATCCAGGAATCAGACCAGGGTTGATTCAATAGTGGTGTCATACAGGGAATCCTCAGCGCCATACATTGGTTGCCGGCAAAATTGGTAAGAACCCATATGAAAGCCACCTTCCCATACATCCAGAGCTGCACCATGCGCTCAGAGACCCATATATTATGGTGCAAAAGCTGCTTCTGGACCTGGGTCAAGGGAAGCTTGTGATCCTACTGGAGGAGGTCAAGCATGGTTGGGTATGCCTCAGATATTTGTGACTTGGGAGCCTTCTTGGGCTTCTTGGCTGTCCCAATCAGATTCCCCCTGTTTATAAGGTTGTTGAATTCCTGCATGATAGTAGCTTGGGTAAATTGCAACTGGGCTGCAATCTGTTACCAGGAAAGACCCTGTAGATTCAGTGCCACAATTTCTTGAAGAATTTGGGCAGTGATGATTTGTTGCTTAGGGCACTGGGCCAGGGGAGCTGAAGCCTGATTGGCTGTAGGGGGGCAGGTTGACTGGTGGCAGGAAGTTGTTCTGAATCAAGGTTGCATTCTGATTGGTTGGTTGGTGGACAGTTTGTGCGGGGGTGGGTACAGGAGCAGGGGAAGAGCTAGACACTAAGTGACTCTCAAACAAGTCAAAGCCATAGGGGTCAGTGGTCAGTAACAGATCAGCTTCCTTGTTACCCGCCTCAAAAGCTTGGGTGTAAACAGGTGCCTCCACGTTCTGAGCCTTGCCTCCATTGAAGCTGGCTTGGCTGCTGTTGGCTTGGCTGCTGGCACCGTCAAATATATTGCTTGTAAAAACCATTGTAAAAAACCTAGGATAAAATCACTAAAAGTAGAAATTTTAAAATTTAATGATTTATTTTTATTGTAATCTCAAGTCCATATTTGGAAGGTTCTCAAAACCTTTTCATACAAATCTGGAGTCATGAAAATTGACAAAATGCCTCTGTTCCTAAATTGAATAGCTGTTGATTAGCTGTTAAGCTGTTATTTTTCTATTTTAGGCTGCTCATACTACACATCTTGTGTGAGTTCATTTTGTTTTGTGCTTGTGTAATCTCACTTCTAGATTGCTCAAGTTTTTTTTTGTTTTAGTTCTTCTGTTGGTGCCTCATAGGAATCCTGATTGGATTATAATATACTCTGGAACAGCATCCATCCATTTCACTTGTTGCGTCAGTTCATTTTGTTTGTGGTTTGAACTACACCGCTTGATGTTTGATATAATTTTGTATAATGGGCTAGTGAAATTTCATTTTTTGTTTGAAAGTCTATTTATTAATTGAATTTTTTTATAAATTAATTGAATCCTGAATCTTGCGTGACTTGATTTTGTTATAATCTGAAATCATTTTGTTTAAATCTGAGGTATTTTTGGTTGTTGCCATAGCTTTTAAAACTACTGTTTTAGTTGACCCTGTAGATAGAACTTTAATCCTGACTTGGTGGGGGCAAGGGAATTTCCAAGATTATCATGCATAGTATCAACATTAGGAGAAGCATCAGATTAGATAGAGGCCTTAGTCTTGGGTAAGGTATCTGTTTGGTTGCCCAGAGGACCTTAGTGGTTGTTACAACTTAACTCTGGATCCAAGTTGCAGTATGAATTATCTTGTTTGACAGTTTTGATTAGAGAGCTGGCAAACATGAGTGTTGAATAGAGGACATATATGGAGTATGCTCCCACATTTATATTCCATTAGTAGTCCTCTAAGAAGGCTTTAAGGTGGGTGATCATACTGTCAGGGCCCAAGATCCCAACTCTGATCCATTTAAACTATAGTCTAAGAGAAGTCCTTTATTTATTATTCAGACCAAGAATGATCACAATGGGGAAAATGGGAACTAGGTTCTTTTTATACTATTACATTGGTCTTTGAGATTCTTCCTGAAGGTCCTTGTCTCTCTATCTGGAGGGTCATGATAAAAGTTTGAAACATCAGCTGACTAATTCTAGTCATATTCTTTTGGTCAGATTTGAACTTCACGTTTTGCCTCAGTTGGTCATCTAAAAATACTTCAGATGGATTCTTCTCATCTAGGGCTTCCATTTGAGTGTATGGACATCCAAAACTGATCACTGGAAGCTAAGATATGGTTGGATTTGTCTGCTTACTAATTGTTGCTTGTCTTGATTTGAAATCCAATCTTGCAACCATTAGGGACATGCTAACAGAGTTTTTGAACTCGGCTCTTTAAATTGCCATAACTTTTGATCTAGGGTACCTAGGGAGATCATCAAGGTAGCTTTCTGACAGCAAGAAGTTGCTTTATTAATCCAAGCTTTTTAAGCGCAACTTTTCAAAGCTACTATGTCATGGTGGGCCATGACAATTAGCACCAAAAATCTCTGTTAACAGATTGTATATTTTATACTGATAGTTGAAATTTGTTTAAATCCAATTATTTTTTAATTTGAGGTATTTTTGGTTGTTGTTATAGCTTTTAAAATTACTGTAGGTAAATTTCAAAAGAATGTCAACTTCCACAGGGGAGGCAGACTGGGCCTGAAAGGCCATGTACACAATTGGTGCTATTCTGACAAGCTAATTCACAGCTATAGCCAGAGGACGCCAACTTTCAGTATGAGGCACAACCTAATTGGCCAGCCTCAATAACGTGATAAAAAAAACCCCAACTTGCTAAAGCTTTGGTCATAATGCATATTAGGCAGGGGGGTGAGAGGAATCTCCTTCATAGTAGGCGGGATAGTCACTCTAGGATGGCCAGGAGGAAGGTCCAGGTAATGAGAATAAAAGAACTTCAAGTCAAAGTTGCAAGGTGGCTTAACCAAAGTGACAGGAGAAGAACCAGGAGAAAACATATATGTGCAGTTGTATTGTGCAGTAGATTTACAAATAGATGAAAACAAATTGATTATTTTGGTGCAAAAGCAGATAATTACTGCAAGAAAAAATTGGTTCTGGGCATAAAGTTGTTTATTTTAAGATTTCAATGGTGAGGAAGGCTTTTTCTCCTCACTAACTATACTTACTGATAAATACTTAGCCTTTTGTACCACCAGAGGCCTGGTGTCATCATTTTCAGTGATACTTGTTATTTGGTACAGAATTGCACACTTGAGCCTGGGAGTGAAAGGGATTCATTGATATAACAGGAACCTTAGTTTGGCTGCAGCATGCTGAGGTGCCACAGCTATTTATAGAACCCGTAAGCAATTGAGCGCCTGATTGGGCAATCAAACAATTGACATCCTGATGTACCATTTCTTGATAGTAAATGGGCCCAAATTTGTGTTTAGATTTGATAACAGGAATTTGCAGCTTGTGGGCTGTCGTAAAAGTTGCAGCAAAGGGTTGCTAGTTTCTACAAATAGTTAGTCAGTGACCTTAATTCTTAATACTATACCTGTTGATGGTATAGTGGCAGCCTATGAAGGATAGAAGAATAATAAGGTGTATAGACAAAACTGGTATTTATTTAGATAGTATTGCACTTATATAGTGTGAGGCAGGGGAATTGCCACCAGAGGCAGGGAAGCACAGACAGAAGAACTTTCCAAATGAAGTAGAGTGGGTTGACACAGCTAAAAGTCCTGCACAAGAGAACAACCACTTTCTTGCGGCCTTCCTTAAGGAAGTAGATATAAATAACTTTGTTGTTTCTATTTATAATCCTGGAAGTGAAGCCCGTGCCTTGTGCGCGTTTGAAAGGCAAATTGAACACCTGTTTTAGGGGCGTTTTAAACGTCTTTATCACTAGTAGAATCAGGATGCAATAGCGCAACCGCGCAATGGTTCCATTGCTTAATCCCTAGATAGACAATTTTTTGTCTAATCCATTCAGGATCTGCGATATTTCCCTCAACTGGATTAGACAACAGGGTTAAAAATGGCTGGTGTCTCTAGGTGACGGCTATGGTGAACAATCCCTCTAGAAGAGTCACAAGAAGAGTCTTGAAGAAGGTGTAAGTGGTAATTCCAAAGAGGCGCAAGAATACCAGGCCAAAGGAGATGATGAAGGCAGAAGGGAAGCAATTAGTATTGCATGATGTGGACAGCAGCTATCTGGACTTGGGGGTTCACTTAGATCAGCTACTGGTGCCTCAGCTGGCCTTAGAGGGGACAGACCCATTATTTGCTGTGCTGTTCCTAGCTTTGAGTGAGCCCAGGGAGGTGACAGGAACTGGGTTGCAAAGGGGTAACAGTATCCATTGGCGGTTTCCCGTGCAAGCGGCAGAAAAATACTTGGAGGCCTAGCTGAAGGAATTCCAATTTGGGGTCAAGGCCTTTCAGTCTTGCAACAGGGGACAGTATCCAACATATTGAAGTCAGTCCTTTGCGCTTGGGCAACACCTGGGGTTACTGAAAGACAATCAGTCAGTTGGAAAACCTCTGACAACTTTGAGCAACGTCTTTGGCAAGCCTTCCAGGAAGTGTTGAAGTCATACACAGTGGAGGGGACTGCCCAATTGGTGCCAATGGTGATGGCTGGCAACCTTTTTATTTGAAGAACCAACCACTGTGATACCAAGCAGGAGGAGAACATGGGGATCTTCCTTGAGTGGGCCTTATCCTTATTCTACAGGGTGAGTGGTCAGGTCCCAGTAGAGTATACCCTTTGCAAGAGTCTTCTGTGGGACTGTATCTTCTTGGGGGTCACCTTTCCTGTGGACATTGGGGTCAATTGTGTGTCTCGCTTGGTGGGGGTTTGTTATTCAATCCTTGGTCATCAGCTTTGTGGATCTGTAGACAACCAGTTGTGTTTCTTGGCTGTCATTCAGGTGGTAGAACAGTTGGTGCGGTACTGGAAGAGTCTTGTCAGTCTCCAATAAACACCTTGTTTTTTATTCTTATTCCTCATACTTTGGAGCAACACTATCACAAGCAGGACAACAACTCATATAATTTTTTAATTAGGCCTTTGTTTTTTCTGGTTATTGTCCTCATTGGGGCTTACTCTAGGTCACTAAGAGCAGCACACATATACTGAGTGTGTACTCTAGTGATCAATTGCCCAGAATGAGGCTCCTTAAGGGTGTAGGAGTTGGGGCCGGTCTTCTGGATAACTTGAACTGGACCTTGCCAAAGGGAGGCAAGTTTGGATTTGCGGCCGTACCCTCTATTGCTGAAGAAGTATACTGAGTCTTCTACCAGGTAAGTGGGTAAGGCGGGGCGTTTGGATGTGGCTTGTTCTAGGTCTTGCAACTTATGGTTTAAGTTTACAGTGTAGGCCTCTGATTGCAAGCAAATAAGGGTTTGAACCAACTTGTTGAAGTACACCTCTGGGGACACAGCCATGCTGGGCTTTACCAAGGAATATAGTAAAGGGGGAAGTCCTGGTTGCCAGCCGTAGAGCAGTTGGAAGGGTGGCTTGCCAGTGGCCTAATGGTATCCAATGTTGTATGCAAAGGTGGCCGCAGGAAGGAAGGTATCCCATTCAGTCTCATATTGATGACTGAGCTTCTAGAGTATCTGGACCAGGCTCCCATTAGTGTGCTCTACCATACCATTTGTCTGTGGGTGATAAAGAGTGGATAGTGTCCCACAAATCCCCATCAGTTGGTTGAGGCAGGGGATGATATAAATGGTGAAGTTGGTACCATTGTCTGTCAGCAGGATCTGGGGGCAACCATGTTTGTATATGATATTCTCCAGGATGAATGTGGCTGTCACAAGTGCAGATTGGTTTGGGATTGCCTTGGCTTCTACCCATTTAGTCAGATGGTCAATTGCCACAATGATGAACTTGTTGCAACTGTTGGTAGCTGGCAGGGGGCCCACTACGTCAATAGCTACATTGTGGAAGGCAAACCCAGGGCATACCAGTCTGTGTTGAAACTTGGCAACCTTAGGCCTCTCAATATTGTAGTCATGACAGTTGGCTAGCGTATCCACTATGTCAGTGTGCATTCCTTCCCAGAAGCAGTGCTGCTGTAGTAGAGCTAACGTCTTCTGTATGCCATCATGGCCAGTAGTCTTGTGAGCGGCCACCACTGAGTCCATTTGTAGGGATGGGCGTATGTAGGGTAGCCAAGAGTCTCCACAAAGCTTCAGGAGTTGTCCCTTAGAGACCTTGGTATCAACAGCTAACTTCTTGAGAGCCCTCTGTATCTTTACTGGCTCCTCTCCCCACAAAGAAGGATCCTCCATAAGCTTGTCATAGAGAATGTCAGCCATGGGGGATACTAAGGCAACAGTGGGAAGGCGGGAGAGACAGTCAGAATTCTGGTGGGCTGCCCCAGATCAATGAATAATCTTGTAGTCATAAGCCTGAAGTTTAATGGCCCAACACGCCAGACGTCCTTTGGGGTCCTTGAGGGTCTTCAGCCATTGCAAGGAGGCATGGTCTGTTACAACCGTGAAATGTACCCCATGGAGATAGACTCTGAACTGTTGGTAGGAGTATATCACAGCCAGACACTCTTCTTTGGTGACATTGTAGTTCCTCTTGTGACTATTAAGCGTACATGAGCAGTATCTAATAGGGTGTTCAAGTCTGTTGGAGTTCATTTGGGAGAGAACACCCCCAATTGCCATCAGATTAGCATCTGTATGAACCACAAACAGCTTGGCAAAGTCAGGGTAGGCCAGCACAGGAGCTGCAGTCAGTGTTCCTTTGAGAGAATTGAAGGCAGATTGGCACACTGGGCTCCAGAAGAATTCCTTATCAGCTCATAGAAGCTGAAAAAGGGGGTCACCCAGGGATGAAAAGTTGGGGATGAAGCGGCAGTAGTACCCAATCATCCCCAGGAATACCTGCACGTCCTGCTTATTGGCTGGGATCTGCATTTGCTCAATGGCTTCCACCTTCAGAGGTACAGGGCGGAGTCCATCTTGGCTAATGATGAACCCAAGGAGCTCAAGGTGCTCCTTGAATAAGTTGCACTTGTGTGGCTTGAGCTTGAGATTAGCTGAAAGTAACCTCTGGAAGACTTCCTCCAAGTGTTGTAGGTGATCATTAAAGGTTTGGGAGAATACATTAATGTCATCCAGGTAGACCAAGACACTGGTGAGTTTGAGGTTGCCCATCACTGCATCCATAGCCTGTTGAAAGGTAGCTGGGGCATTGGACATACCTTGAGGCATCCTTGTGGGTTTAAATAGCCTTTGGTCAGTTATGATTGCACATTTTTCTTGATCAGCAGGGGGTAGGTCAATCTGCCAGTACCCACTGATAAGGTCCATGGCGCAGAAAAACTTGGCGCCACCCAGTTGGCCCAAGGTTTTGTCAATAAAAGGGAGGGGATATGAATCCTTCTTGGTAACAGCATTCAGTTGACGGTAGTCAATCACTACACGGTTGCTGCCATCCTTCTTTTTGACAATCAGGAGAGGGGAAGCCCAAGGGCTTTTACTGGGGACCAGTAAGCCAGATCCCAATAGCTTCTGAAGCTCTTTGTTAGCCACAGCATGATTGGCTTGACTGTGCCGTATAGGTCTGGAGTGGATAGGCGGACTGCCTTGAGTGTCAATACAATGTGCAACATCTGCAGCCTTGCCCAGGTCATAATCATCCTTGGCAAACACATCTTTTTACTGGGAAAAGAGATCCATAGTTTGATCCTTCTGCTCTTCAAGGAGGCCAGATAGAGAGTCGCGGCTTATGATCAATAGTACCAGTGGTTCCTCACAGGGTAGACCCAACTCAGAGAAGTCCGCAAAGGGGGCAGTCTCCTGCAGGTTGTCATGCTCTTCCAGTTGTATATAAGCCAGAAGTTGGTGTTTGGCAACAATCATAGCTTCACAACTCATGTTGGCCAAGAGTATGAGTACCTCCTTCTCACTTGGCATGAGGATTCCTGGCGCAACCCATGGTTCTAGTCTGGAGGCATTAGGGATGCCAAAGATTTCTCCATGAGTGCCAGCTGGTAGAGCCAGCAAGAGGCCTGTATTGGGATCACCTGGGCGCCAGGTGGTATTGTCACATTACAAGAGGCGTAGACTGGGATACCCTTGGCTTCCCCAATTGAGAGAGGTAGCACCTTGACCTTCTTACTACACAGTGTATAAGCAACTGGAAGCTCTCTGTTTGCGTACTCCAGATTGATGGAGTGCAAGCATTGTAAGGGCAGGTCAGACAGGCAATCACCATGATAGAACATGGGTATGAAATGGCCCAATATTCAAAATGTATGGTCTCCATGGTTAGTCACAGTGCCATATGAACCATGAAGCTAGTCCCAATAATAATTTCATAGCTGTTGTTTTCCAGGACTATAGCAGGAGCAGTGACCATTAGCTTCCCAAAGCAAAGAGGAAGAGAAGAGTAGGCTCCTTTTGCTCTAGTGGTCAGTGGCCCAGCAGTACCAAACTCTTCATGGTAGGCCAAGTCTGGTGCCAGCTTAATCTTCTTAACCAGCCGAGAGGATATAATGTTTACAGGGGCACCAGTATCCAGTATGGCCCAGACATGAGTCTTGTTCACTACCAGGTTGGTATAGGTTCAACCCTGGCGGTCCTCTCTGATCTCCACAATCTTTGAGGCCTGGTGTACGCTTAGTCCTTTGAACTTCTCCAGGAAGGTAGCCATGGCAGCTCCCTCAGCTTGGCTTACTTCTTTGAGGGATTCTAGCGGTACTGAGACGTTTACTGTGCGGAGCAGCTTGGCCAGTTGTTCAGCACTGTCCTCCTCATGAGTGACTTCAACGCCTGGTTGAGCCAGTTGTTCAGCATAGAGTAAGGATACTGTTCTCTGAGCTATTCAGAGGATAACCACCTCAGGGCAAAGTGTAGTCCAATGAGTTCATGTGTTAACAGTGAGGACTCAATGGAGGAGGTCATCTTGAACTCCGTCAGACTCCACATCCTCATGTATTGGTTGGGAGTTGAAGTCAATCAGGGAGGGCTCATCCTTAGGGTTAGTCCTAGAGAATGGCATGGCAGCAGGCCTCTGATCTGGTTTGTCAGGGGGCAGTGATATGGGGGAGATGAGAGTGTCAAAATTACAAAGGCAGCCAAGGATTTCTCCTTGTCCTGGCTGCTTAGTAGTTTTTTGACTGGTCCTCATTGTCCTCCTCAATATCAGAGTCCTTGGCGTAGTCCTCCTCAGTGTCCTCCATGCCTAAATTATGGATCTTTTGGTGTGGATTCCTACATTCCTGAGAGAAGTGGCCAGCCATACCATATTTGAAGCAAGTACGGGTGCCATTGTTGACTGGAGCAGGCCCAACCTTGTTGGAAGGCTTGGGCATCTTGACCACCATGCAGGGTCTATGCTCAGGTTGCTGGCAAGGGCGGCCTTCAGAAAGAGGGACTTTAAACTCCTCCTTGTAGGTGCGTAGGAGGCGGATTAGATCTGGTACAGTGCAAGTGTTGTAAATGCCTGACTTAAGGGCCAGAGATAGTTCCTGGTTGACATGTACAGCATTAAGGAGTGCTGACTGCACATCAATAAACTGCACCACACTCATAAACAACAGAGTTTGAGCTTCAAGGTAGAACCTAGAAGTGAAGTTTTCTAGGGTTTCCCCCACCTTTAACTTGGTGTCAGTGAAGTCCAACTTACAACCAAGGAGTGCTTCTTGGCTACCAAATTCTTCTGTCAAGCCTCTGGAGACGTTGGCAAAAGTCTAGCTATTCTCAAGGAGACGTGGCAAGATAATGGTTTGAGTCTCAGCATCCAGACAGTTGATGATTGTGGAGTCCCTCATAGCATTTTCTGTGCCATACATGGAGTTCTGGTACAGATGTAAGAACATGTCCACATTGCTCTTGAGGTCAAACTTGGGTAGATTGACGGGCTTGAAGTGGTTGGAGCCATGTTGGAGGGAGCAGGTGTGATCCTCACTGGAGAGCGGGTGAGGCGGGAACAGTTGAGGGTGGAGGCAGTAAACCTAGCTTCAGAGGCGTGGCAACAATTTTCCTCTTGCTGGGCTTCACATTCACCTTCTCTGTTTTGAGCAGCTCCAGAAGCTTCAGGGGTGGCAAGGACGTCATCCTCAGACTCCAGTACTGGCTCTAATACTTGGACAGTGTTGGGAACCAACCAAGTGTGGTCATCATTGCTTTTGTAGCTATGATAGAACTCAGGACTAGAGGACCTCAGTGGACTTTGGTGACTATTTGAGTTGATGGACATAGCCTGTAAGTTGACGGCCATAATCTTACTGTCCATCCTATCCAATTGGCTCTGGAAGGCGTCCAGGAGAAGTCATTGCTTGTCCAGCTCATTTTGGTAGACCTTGTTCTCCTGATGGGTGATATCCAATTCATCTTCCAGAGAGGTGATGCGCTTTTTGTAGGTGGCAAGCTCAGCTTGGAGCAAGGCTATTACTTCCTTGTCTTTCCTGACTTGGGTCTGGCTGTTGGCTCTGTCATGCAATTGGCAGAGTTTGAGACTATCCTGAAGTTCTGACACAGTGTGGTAGCCATCAAACAGGAAGGCAAGATTGGCACTCTGCTGGACCAATTCTGTCTGCATCTTCTTATAGTGATCAAAGAGCTCAAGGATGTCTCAACCAAGAAGGGCGCTGGAAGGGGAATTGTTGGTGGCGGCAGAAGTGGGGGTGAACGGGGGGATGGTGGCAAGGCAGCGGCCTAAGACTTCTACCTCATGAGTCAGGCTTCAAACCATGGGGCCAGTCTCCAGCATGTGCTTAGTAACCACACTAATCCAATTGGCATCTACACCCTGATGAGTGAGGGTCTGTACCACATGCACTGGAACTAGCTTAGCTATACACGCTTTGTTGGCATTGACCCAGTGGAGCATGGTGTTCTGGGTGTTGGTGACTTTGGCAAGATACTGATTAAGAGTGGTGAAAGTATTGCCCAGCTCAGAGTACAGAACCTGGAGGAACGTCTGTTGGTTAGCTACCAGTATTCCCTGGTCATGAACTAGGCTTTGGATGCAGCCCAGGTGCATTTGGTTGTGGCATACGGCAGGATGAGCAAATTGGTGTAGGTAGTCCTTGATATGTTCAACAGTACGGAGGTGACAGCGGAGCTGGTCAGGGTTGAACTGCGAGAGATTCTGAAAACAACCCAAGGCGTTTTCAGCAAAAGGCTGCTGGATGGCCAGGTGTTCAGAGCAAGAACCATTGCCAGCAGCACCAGCATCCATGGAGTGTATGGCATTACAGATGGCGTCCTTGGAAGGTGAAGAGTTGGCGTCCATCTCCAAGGGGGCAGGGGCTTGTAGGAGCTGTGGTTGACCAAAAACAATAGCTTGGGGGCGTTGATGTTCTGGAATGAATTGGCTTAGGTTGGGCAGGCCATATGAAGCGCCTGCTCTTTCCCCAGCATGGGAATTGGCAGCAGTAAAGGCCAGTGCCTGGTGGTAAGGAGAAGCAGTGGCAAGAGACTGGGCCAGGGGCATTCCTCCCTCCTCATTGAAAGGACCGCGGGGGTGGGGGCTGTTGGTGTTGTAAGACATGAGCACTAATGTTGTAAAAGTTGCAGAAAAGGGTTACTAGTTTCTACAAATAGTTAGTCATTGACCTTAATTCTTAATACTATACCTGTTGATGATATAGTGGAAGCCTATTAAGGACAGAAGAATAATAAGGTGTATAGACAAAACTGGTATTTATTTAGATAGTATTGCACTTATATAGTGTGAGGTGGGGGAACTGCCACCAGAGGCAGGGAGGCACAGACAGAAGAACTTTCCAAATGGAGGAGAGTGGGTTGACACATCTAAAAGTCCTGCGCAAGAGAACAACTGCTTTCTTGCGGCTTTCCTTAAGGAGGTAGATATAAATAACTTTGCCATTCTATTTATAATCCCAGAAGTGAAGCCTGTGCCTTTTGCGCGTTTGAAAGGTGAATCAACACTTGTTTTAGTGGCGTTTTAAACGTCTTTATCACTAGTAGAATCAGGATGCAATAGTGCAACCGCGCAATTGTTCCATTGCTTAATCCCTAGATGGACAACTTTTTGTCTAATCCATTCAGGATCTGCAACATGGGCCTTGCAAATATCAGGCCATTTGTGACCAGAAAGGGGGTGTTTTCTCCCTGAAAGGCAGTTGCTAATGTTTCCCATGCTGTGGGTTGCTTCATCTCTAGGAAGGCTAGCTGATTGTCCAGGGCATTCTGGGCCCTGACTGTAAGGGCTGGAAGTTTGAAGCCAGGAATGGGGTTTGAACCCCCACACCCGGCCGCCAAGCAAAAGCGAGGGTGGCTGCAGAAGCCTGCTGGGGGATTTGAACCCCCAACCACCCACCAGGGCAGGCAAGGGCTGGTTTGAACTTCTCTGGCCTATTTGGGCAGTTCAAATTGGCCTGATGCTGGGTCCTGTCCTGGGGCCAGCTTTAATGCTGGCTCAGGGGAGCTTGCGGCTCCCACAGGCATTGGGTCACCCAGTTCCAATGCTACAATTTGGCTGTGTGCACCCAATGCTGAACTGAACCAGATCTGCTGCAGAATTCAACCAGCAGATCTGGAAAAACCAAATTCCTTGCTGCTGTTTCTGCCCCCAACTGCACAAATGTGCTACTTAATAACCTTGCAGAAATTGAGGGTGTGAATAATTCAGCTAATAAATTAGCTCTACACAGCACCTTAATTAAGCTGCAAGGTTCAGATACTATTACAGATTGTGATCAAGCTAATTATAAACACCAATCACCCGTTAATGATCCAATTTCTGCAGAATTTATTAGCACTGTTCCAGCCTCTTGCCCCAACCAAGGGAAGCCTCAGATTGATGGTATCAGCCAATTATCTGCAAGCCACCAGCAGAATTTTCCTGACCAGACCAAGTCACTTGGATCTCAATTCTCACTTCCCAAGCTGCTTCAACTTACTTCCCAGAAGCCAGTGCCCAAGAGTTGGGACTCCAAAAGCCCTCAAGAATTAAGCAGTAGTGTATTCCAAGATAGATCAGACAAATGGTATAAAACCCACTTTCTACCACTTGAATCAAGTGCAGGCAACATCAAATAAAGTGAATGAATCTTTCAGTTTTGTTTGCTTTATTAGGATTTCAATTTATACACCACCTGAGCAGAAGTCAAACCTGAAGACTAGAGTACCACCCTAGACCTAAATTCATGGACTACCAACCAGGTCCAGATCTTAGAGTGGCTGGCATTCACTATGACTCCCTTGCTCCTCCTATCCCACAGCCCTACAACCACAGTAGAGCTGGGATAGCCATCATGACCATCCTCAGTCTAACCAAAGTTGTCATTTCCAACCTTGGTGCCTACCGCCTCTTAGCTTCTGGATTGTTTTACCTAACCCATTTAGCTCCATTCCTCTACTGGGCCCTTTTTACCTGTTATCTGGATGGGTTAAGCTCCTCTTTGATTCCTTGGTACATGACAGCCCCCGGCCATGACACTGACAGAACCTGTAAAAAATCAGCATGATACAGATTTGGCCCTTATCATTTACACTATCTGATAGTTAAAAATGCTTCTGTTTCTTTATTATACAACCTAATGCTCCTTGTATGTGGTAGGATATATTGGGTTTCATTATATACTTCAACAGTTCTCTCTCCTGTTAGAAAGATTCAGACTCTGATGAAAAGCTATCAACATTATGATAGTAGAACATTCAGTTTGGAAATTTTTGATAAATTTTAATCTAATGATAATCTTACACTTAATAGAGAAAAGCTCTCTAACAAGTGAATCCCTGACATGAGAGCGCTGAGCTTGGCTTTGAGGCCATTCAGGAGGATGCTTATGTCAAAAAGAACTTTGTTATTTTCAAGTGCTACCTTGAGTACTTTGAGTGTCAATGAGTTGGTAAGAAAATGACTGCCAAGAGAGAAAAAGTGGGGCTACTGCTCCTAAAAACTAATATAGTGCCTTCCTGAATTCATAAATAAAGAAACATATAGCTTTAAGGTTTGGCTATTCACCTTAAGACTAAGTTTGGTTCCACCCCCAAGTCTAACAAGTTCTACCAGAAGCTGCAGAGGGGGCAAGAAAGACTTGTCTCAAAGTTTCAGAACCTGGCCAACAGGGTGACCTACAAGAAGATAAATACCATGAAAAAAGACTATCAGAAAGAGGTTCAGAAGATGATAAAAAAGAAGTAGTATGTGGCCAAGATCAAGAAATACATTGAGAATGTGACCACTGCCCTTGAGTGTTGCGCTAATTATTTTAATAAACTTTGCTTTGTTTTGTATAAATATTTTTTAATCTTTTTTATTTATAAAGTGCTGATTTTTTTAGGTACAACTGGTAAGTTTCAGGTATAGTTTTAAGGTGAGGAGATAATAAATATCATATTTTTTGTTAATTAATCTGTAAAACATGAGATATTTTTATTTGTGATTATATAAAGTATACCAAAAATATTTATTTTCTCATATTATATATTTTTCTTTATTTATAAATCATTGGAATTTTAATTTTCATAGTTATAATTTTTTTAGTAAAAAGTGTTTTTTACATAAAAAATAATAAATAATAGCTTATTTGTCTTTATTCTTATTAGTTAAAGCATACTTTTTATTAGATTTTTGAACTTATTAGGGTTGTTTTAGCATACTATAGTAGTTTTATTTGTTTTCTTATATTAAAGCTTTCAGGGTAAATTATACAATTGATTAAAAAAGAGTCAACATCCAGAAGACAACATTATTTAAAGCGAAATTATTAAAAGCAAAAATCACACTTTATTAGTGTTGACATGTGTTCTGTTGCCGACAGATTCAATAGGCGCATAAAATGGTGTTTTCAGCCAAGTTTAGATGTAAAAGTCGGTAAGAATTTCTAAGCAAAACATAAAATAGCCTCCCAGCAACTTGGCAGGGATATAAAAAAGAATAAAGCAAAATCTTCATTCTCACAACTTTGTCTGGCAGACAGTCGATTATGCTGCTTATACTCATACCGCTTGATGTCTCCAAGATGGCCTTAGCGGAATAATAACTACAAGGTGCTTTATACAGACCCCCTCATCCATTCCACCAAGAATCTTCCTCAAGGAGTATGTTTTTAGTCCAATGAAGCTATGGAAAGCCAAAGAAATCCGAGCTCCTAAAGTAATTACTCTACAGACCACACAGACTCAAACTCCTGATTTTGCTTATGACCGACAAGCTGAACTTATCCCCTAATTCTAATCCCTCTCCTAATTATTCTCACGGAGCCACACAAGAACTTCTCGTTGAGCTTTTATTTCTAATTCCCAATGATGATCCTGTTTGACCTGCTAAAATGTGTACCTCCGAAACGACTTTGAATGTTTCTCAAGAGATTTCTGAACTCTAATAAGCCTTTGTCCCCAGTGTTGAACTCTAATCTGAACCTTTGAGTAACCGATATAAACTCTTGAGTATTCTTCCAATACCAAGAAAGGCGGCGACTAAAACACCCTTCTAACAATTGTTGCTACAGAAAGAAGCCTGAGGGTCTAAGCTATCAACTCCGCAAAAAGTGGTTAAAACTATCCAATAAACCCTTTATCTTAATGAATTAAAATACTTTAGCCTAAGAACATTTAAGTTCAAATATCCTAAGCTTTAAAAAAACTTGCTACTTTTTCTTAGACAGGTAAATAAATAACTTTCATTTACAATTTTAGAAAACATGGAATCTCCTTCATTATTGAAAAGAATATAATTTTTTATTTTTTCATTTTCAAGATAAAAACAATCCCATGTGCTCCAAAAGAGATTTATTTATTGGTTATTGCATGTAAGTTCCATTCAATGAAATTTAATAAAATATTTGATTATGCCTTTCTGTTTTTTAACCCAGACTTCAATTGTTCTTGTTCAAATGTTGACTAAAATAAGGCTAAATAATTAAAAACTAATGTATTGTTGGCTAATATATATAGATTTTCTTTATTATGGCAATTATTTTTAAAACATTAATAAAAAATAAACTCATATTATGATAAATTAGTTTGAATAACTGTATAAAAAACTCTAATTGTAGAGATGTGGAAATCAAAATGTTTTCATAAAGCCTAAAAAGATATTTATGATTTTCTGTAAATGATGTAAAAGTTTAAAAAATTAAAATCGAACTCGGTAAATTAAATAATCATTAAAATTATACTTTTAGAAACAAAAAAATAGAAAAGGTAATAGGGTTTTATTAAAAGAAAATGTACAGCTTTTTAACTTTTATATAAAAGATAAATCAGATAAACTTCTGAATGATACAAGCGATTCAGTATTTAGATTAATTGACTATTAGTACCATGTAATGAAGTATTTTTCAAAGTTGTGAAGATAATTTTAATCAACTCAGACGGAAACAAAATCAATTTGGCTTATAAAAAATTAAAAACTAATAAGTTTATATTAATCAACAATATATCATTGTTCACTTTTATTTTATTCTGAGATGTGCTGATTTTGCTTTTAACCACAGATTTGAAGACTACTTTATAAAAGATGATTAGTAATATCCAAAAATAAATCAAGTCTAAAGTTTATAATCAAAAACGATATCCATGGCTAGAGTTTGGTTTTCTTAATATTATCAGGCAAAATAGAGTTTGAATATTTTCTGATAGTCCTGAAAGCTTTTATAATTTAGTATTTTCTGCAAAAATTTTTGGTCTTACATATTTTTAGACTAAGAAATGATAAAAATATTCTGAAATATTGTATTTTAATTAGATTTGCATTTTTGTGATTGTCTTATGTATAGTAGTTTTACAACATGTTGAGATAAACAAAATTGGTTCAGTTCAGAAAAATTGGTTCAGTCACAACAAACTTCAACTTTTTGATATAGATAAGAGCTAATTTCATGGAAAATGTGCACTAATTGGCAAAAATATTCAGACACAACAAATCATGTAAACTGAGAACAGATTTATTATTATTCAACAAATAATTCAATCACTAAAACAAATTGATTTCAGTCACAAAAAACTACTATGTTTACTATGGTTTTTTAGAACAAAATAAACTCAGTCACTAAAGTGAAAACTTAATTCAGCAACAAACTCACATAACTGAAAAAGACAACAAAAACATCAAATATCAAATATCAAAACAAATCAATGAGTCTATAATAATTTTTACCAGTTCATTCTAATTAAAAGGTACAATATAAAATTGTAAATGGAAATTTAATGATCTGAGTATCTGTTTTTGGGAGAATATTGTTGCAACTGAACCAATGAGGATTCAGTATTTGAGTTGGGGAAGACAACAGTCCAATAGAAAGGACAGGAATAATAAGAATAAGGTATTGTTTATTGCTGAATAGTGCAATTAATATACAATACAAGAAAGCCCCCAGGCCACAAGGAAGGGGCATGATGGCACGCTCTATGTAAAGACTGAAGCCAAGGAATAACTTGTGCTGGATCAGTAGGTTGAATTGGCAGCACTCCTAATTAGGAAGAAGTGCCCACAATTTGACATTGCTATTGAAATGGCTCATGGTGTTTGATACGTCAAGGGGCAACTCATTGAGCGCCCCCTATGTATCTTAAGATACATTGGCAGGCAAGTCTGAAAACTTGGTTGTAACACCCCCTCTTGCCCCCTGCTTGTTGTCAGACACCAGGATTGGAGTCTGCGGAAAATCTGGGAAGGTCCACACAAACAACCTTTGTGTGGGGATGGCGCAGCAGGATTGCAAGCAATTGTGGTAGAGCTTCTTGGTGTTCCCTTGTGCATCTTCAAGCTGATAGGTGTGATTGTCATAGACTGTGGCTATCTTGAAGGGTCCCAAGTGGTTGGGTTCTAACTTAGCTGAATTGGGGTTGAGGGTGTAGACAAGGTTGCCTACAGCGTACCTGGCATCCAGGTGTTTGGTCCCTCCTTCAATTTTTTTGTGTTTGACTTCTCAGGCTTTGGCACGCCATTGGTTCAAGGATGGAGTTGTCAACAGGGGGGCTTTTTGAAAACTGTAGACCGTAACTTCCCCTGTTCAACTCTTGTCAGACTGTCAGGCGTTTCAAAGGCCAAAGCGCTGGGGCTAAACCCAGAGCCTCTGTTGATTCTTGCTTGTAAGATAAGTAGAGCGGTGGGCAGGTGTTCAGTCCACGTGGTGTTGGGGTGCTCCTGGGAGAGCTTGGTAATCAGTTGGACCAGGGAGCTATTTAGTTGCTCTACATGCCCATTGGCTTGCGGATGATAGGGAGTGGTGACTATTTGTTGGAGGGCATTCTTGGTGTAGTACACCTTCATAACCTGCCCAACAAATTCAGGACCACCATCTGTGATGAGGCGTTTGGGCCGCCCAAAGCAGGCCACAATTTCCTTGCCAATGAAGCAAGTGATGGTGGTGGCGGTATGATTAGTTGTTGCCCAAGCCAATGGCACATGAGTGAAATAGTTGATGGCAGTTATGATGTATTTCTTCCCCATTCTGTCTTCGGAAAGGGGCCTAAAAACATCAAGAGCCCACTGTTTAAAGGGTTCCATGGCTTTGATGGGCAGAACAGACTTTGGGGGTGCAGGTTTAGACATGTTCTTTTCATAAAATACACACGTTTTGAGGAGATCCAAGATGTCTTGGCGCATATGCGGCTACCAAACCTTTTGTTTCATAATCTCAAAGAGGTTGTGTCCTCTGATGTGATCTAAAGTGCAGTGATAATGCAGTATCATGTTACCTCATTGTGTGGTGAGGATGTAAGGCATCTTTTCACCTGTCTCCACTTGGCGGCAGATGTTGCCAGCATCAGTGGTGAACTGGCTTTTGTTGTCCTTCAACTTGGAGATAGTTACTGATTTAAGGCCTTTGTAACAAGTCATCTCAGGGCAAAAGTACAGCATTGGCCAATCTGGATCTAAGCCGTCATCCCCGGTGATGAATGCTACATAGAAATGTGAGAGGGTGTCAACTGTGACAAGTTCCTTCCCAGGCTTGTACTCAATGCACAACAGGTAAGGGGATAGACGCTCAACCCAGCCTGCTTGACGGTGTGTCAAGTGGGACTGTGTGTTAAACGACTGGAGTGACTTGTGGTCTGTCATCACGCATGGTGAAAAGGTAGCCCATTTCAGATAAGGGTGTCATTTCTCAACACAGTGTACAATTGTCGCCAATTCTTTGTCATGTATAGGGTAACATTGTTCTGAGTCAGTAAGTTTCCTAGACTCATATGCCACGGGGAGGAAGACGCTTTTATCAGTTTCTACTTGTAGTACACCTCCTATGGCCCTGTAAGAGGCGTCAGTCTTGATTTTGTACTGGTGGTTTCAATTGGGAAACTGTAATACAGGAACAGTTTTAAGTCTTTGCTTCAACATCTTGAAGGCTTGATCTCTGACAGGAGTCCAACAAAATCACCTTTTAGTGTTTAGAAGCTCAGTGAGAGGTGTAATTAGTGTTCTGCAATTGGGAATGAACTTGCAAACATAGGCAACTGTTGTAACTGTGCTATTTTAGCAGAGTTACAAAGGGAAAAATATTTTGAAGCTAGATAATAATCTTTATTGAGAGATAGTGATTATATAGTCATTGTGAATCAAGGATAACAGGAACGTAATTGTGTTGATCACACAGCTGGATGATGAAGGGGGTGGATTAATCCTGGTAATGAGTCAAGCGCCAAAACAAGGTATCCACCATAAAGGATCATCATCTGTTCATGTTGTTGGATTTGGTAATTTGTGTTGATTTCCTAGTCTGGCTTCAAGTGGCCAGGTAATTGTATTGTAAGTCATAAACCCGCTTGCTTGAAACCTTGCTGGCAGGTTGATCCTGCTATTTTGACTGCCTTCAACTGAAGGTTAGCCTCCTCTGAAGGAAGGTTGTCAGGGAGGTTGTCAGGAGCCCAGGCACCATACTGGATTAATTGTTGTTCTGTGGCGGGCAGGGCGGTTTTGCGTTGTTTTTGTCTTGATTTGCAGGGTCTCAGGCAATCATGGTATAGGGTCTTGTCTTGTTTGCGCTTCCTGAGTCCTTGCGCAAGGTAAGTGTTATTGTTGATTACCTTTAGAATGATTGCTGAGCCTACTTTCTTGGGTTGTAGTTTGCTTTTATCAACGTTCATGACCCAAACTTTTCCCCCAACTTCCTGTCTACCTTGGATGGGGACAAAGGTTTTTTGCAGACGTTCATTTTCCGTATCTTTTTTCTTGCTGTTGGCCTCTATAACTTGAGGGTCTGAGCACAGGAGGCTTTACTTGAGATTTTCAGTTTGGGTCCTGTTAATGCTTGAATAATATCTGGCTGTTTGCTGTATACCAATTCAAAAGGGCTTTTCCCAGTGGATCTGCTCACTAGGGTTTGGCACACAAATAGTGCAGTTGATAGCTGCTTATACCAGTCTTCAGGTCTCCCAGCGGTTAACTTGGCTAAGGCTTGCACAAGCCTGCCATTAAGCCGCTCTACACGTCCATTGGCCTGTGGATGGTATGGTGTTGTCACAGTATGTTTGACCCCATTTTTAGCAAGGTATACATTGGTGTTTTTGGAGGTCAATTCTTTCCCTCCATATGTTATCGGGAGTTCTGGCTTTCTAAACTTGCTGATTATCTCTTTTCCAATGAATCATTGTACATCATTGCCAGTGTGCGCCTTTACTGCTTGGGCTACTGGCCATCTTGTAGCAAAGTCTATGGCGGTGATGATGTATTTCTTATCATTGTGTTTCCCTGGCATTGGACTAACAATTTTGAGGGCCTACATCTTGAAGGGTAGTTGTGTGCAGATGAGCAGTACTGACTTTGGCAGGGTTTTGCTTTTGGCAAACTTTTTGCATACCTCACATTGTTCTAGGACTTCTTGAACGTCACAATATAGGGTTGGCCACAAGGCCTTGTGCTTAAGAAAATCATATAGGTTTTGACTCTTGGTGTGTCTGAGGTCTCTGTGATAAGGTAGGATGGTGTCTACTTGCTGGTGCGTGGGGATATAATTAATGGTAGTATTGTTGGACATCTTTCTGTGTAAGGTCCTGTACACGTCAGCAAATAGGTGTTTGTTTTTGATAACTGTTTCCTTTGTTATGTTGGTTTTACCAGGGGGGAAACCCTCATCCTTTGTTTGTAGTACCAAGAGGGGCCAGTCTGGGTTGAGCCCATTTTCACCTCTTGTGGCATGGACATATAGGCGTGAGAGGGCATCTGCCATGGTAAGCTTGGGGCCAGGTTTGTACTGTATGAGCATATTGAATCTCTCCAAGAGCTCCATCCAGCGGGCTTGGCGGCAAGATAGATTTACTTGGGTTTTGAAATATATCAGTGACTTGTGGTCAGTTAAAGCTGTGAATTCTTCCTGCCATTCCAGATAACAACGCCATTTGACTAGACAGTGTACAATGGCCAGAAGCTTCTTGTCATGGATAGGGTATCAACACTTACCATCTGTCAACTTTTTTGATTCATAAGCTACAGGAAGGAGGTCACCATCATTATTTTTGATTCATAATACTCTCCAATGGATGCATCTGAGGCGTTGATTTCCATTTGGTATTCCCTGTCACATTTGGGGTATTGCAGGATAGGAGCTGTCATGAGCTTCTCCTTGAGGCGTATAAAGCAGAGGTCATGTTGGGGGGTCCACACAAACTTGGATTTGGCGCCTGTTATGGAAAATAAGGGGGTAGTCAGAATGCCACAGTCAGATATGAATTGGCGTAAATAGGCCACCATTCCCAAGAAGGTGCAGAGTTCCAACTTATCCTTGGGTGGCGGCATCTTGCAAATGGCCTGTATCTTTTGACTGTTGGGTTTGATGCCGTCCTTTGAGACTATGTGTCCCAGGAATGGTAATTGCTCACAGAAGAACTGGCACTTGGAGGGTTTGGCCAACAGTTTGTGCTGTGCCAGGATAGCAAAGACTGTCTCAAGGTCCTTGTGGTGTTGTTTCACCAAGGGGCTGTAGACAATGATGTTGTCTAGGTAGACTAGGGAATGCTTGCCTATGTGTGGCGCAAACACTTTGTTCATGAAGGTCACAAAGGTGGAAGGGGCGTTGGTTATGCCAAAGTTGAGCACCACACATTTGTATGAGATGTATTTAGTGGGGAAGGATGTTTTGGGGATATCTTCCTCCTAAATGAAAATCTGGTTGTAGCTTGCAGTCAGATCAATCTTGGAGAAGACTGTGGCTCCTCCCAAGGTGTCAAAGAGATTGTCAATCAGTGGTAGTGGGTAAAAATTCTTGATGGTAACTTTGTTTAGGGCTTGGTAGTCTGTGACCAGATGTAAGGTACCACCCTTCTTGGCCACAAAGAACACAGCGGCCCTAAAGGGAGACTGTGAGGGGAGAATAAGTCCTTTCTCCAACGCCTCCTTGAGATAGATATGTAGGATGTTGTATTTGCTTGGGGTCAGCCTGTAGATAGGTCATGCTTTGGGTACAGCTACTTTGAGTTGAATAGAGTGTTGAATGTGTTTCTCTGGTGGCAACCCTGGTAGAGCTTCCTTGAATATTTCTGGATGGCAGGCCACAATTTTGAAATCCTGAGGCGTGGAGATATCCTGGTGATCTTTGAAGTGTATGATCTTGTACTGGCAGGAGTCCCAGTCAATTGCCTTCATGTTATATTTTTTGTCCAGGGTCTCTGTGATGCACACAAAGACATGGTTGCATAGGAGTTGGTCCACTGAGTCAGGGTAGATCTAGTGGTTGATACCTTCATGCTTAATGGTCAACACTGAGGCTGCCCAGTCTACGTGAGGATTGTTCTTTTGTAACCAATCTAACCCCAGTACAATGTCAAACTTGAGGAAGTCAATGCCAGGACCTTGGATGGTGGAGTGTAGATTCTTGAGCATGACGGAGAAGAAGGCAGTTTCCCTTGTCACAGCAATGTGATGGTCATCAGCCAGGACCACGTTTTTAATCTGTGAAGGATTAGTGGCTAGCTTGAACTTATCTACAAAGCTGATGTTGACTAGGGTTTGATCCACAGCCAAGTCCAGGAGTGCTGATCCTGTTTAACTACAAAAACAGAAAGAAGAGGACATCAGTTTATTGGGATGTCTGTAATGTTGTACAGTACTGGGTCCTCCAAGGGTACTTGGATCATTGGGAATTGGTCCACGTCCTTGGGTTGGTACTCATCATTTGGCAAGTCAGGAGGTGTGTGGGGAGAGCTTGGCTTGCTTAATGCTCTCCCCAGACTTTTCCCTCATCTTGATTGCCTTTCGTGGCAGTGATATGAAAATGAGTACAATTGGAATGGCTGTTTTTTCCATTCCCGTGTCTGTTTGAGCTTGTGAGTTTATGGTTGTTATTATTCCCATTGCCTCCAGGGGGTGATCAGGTGGAGCGCCCGCCTGTGTGGGAATCCTTGGGTCTATCTTGCTTTCCATTTTGTGTCTTATGAAGGGTGTTGGATGTTTATTCCGCTTTTTCCGCCTTGCAGTACAAGCTTTGTAGGTTGATCACTTGGTCCAGGTTCACGTGTCTTATTACATACAACTTAAGGGCGTCATAGTACATGAGGTGTGTAGCTGGGGTGTCAAAGGCCATGTCAGATGGTTCACAAAGTTGGAGTTCCTCTTAGGCGCAGGTGAGTTCCTTCACAGTGCCTGTCTGGGTTAGGTTCTTTACTTGGCATATGATCATGAGCACCGTGTCCTTAAGCACAAACCTTACCAAGAAGTCTTGCTTGAAGGTATCCCAGTTCTTGCTGGTGTGTTCTTTGTGCCACTTGTCACACCAGGTGCCTGCATTGTGGGTCAGGCAGATGGAGATTTCTGCATTCCAAAATTGTTGTGGGCATTCCATCTGGGCCATTTTGCTCTGGGCTGACTGGATCCATGCAGCAGTGTTGTTGTTGGCCCTGGAAAAGGGTTCCAAGGCGGCGCTCTGTAGTCTTTGAGCTATGTAGGCAGGCATGGTCTTTTTGTTGGTTGGCTGCGGAATAGAAGAGGGAGCCTGAAAAAGCCCTTGTGCAGACATGGTGTGGAAGGCAGGTAGTGGAATCACCGTGTTCTAGTACAGGACAAAGCCATTGGGTATCTTGGTACCAGGGGTGTTTGGGGTCCAGTCCAGGAGGAGGCCAGACATAATTCTGTCAAGAATTTGTTGGCTGCAGCGTGTGTGGCAACAGGCAGAATTTTTCAAGATAAGATAGGATGGAGAGCCTACCTGTGCTACCAATGTTGTAAATGTGCTGTTTTAGCAGAGTTACATGGGGAAAAATATTTAGAAGCTAGATAATAATCTTTATTGAGAGATAGTGATTATATAGTCATTGTGAATCAAGGATAACAGGAACATGATTGTGTTGATCACACAGCTGGATGGTGAAGGGGGTGGCTTGACCCTGGTAATGACTTAAGCGCTAAAACAAGTTATCCACCATAAAGGATCATCATCTGTTCATGTTGTTGGATTTGGTAATTTGAGTTGACTTCCTAGTCTGGCTTTGAGTGGCTGGGTAATTGGATTGCGGGTCACAAACCTGCTTGCTCAGAGCCTTGCTGGCGGGTTGAGCCTGCTGTTTTGACACAACCATGCCTAAGAAGGTACACACCTGACCCACATTGGTGGGGGGCAGCATGCTAGTGATTGCCTTGATTTTGGCAGGGTCAGATTTTATCCCTTGGGCAGAGATGATATGCGCAAGGAACAGCAGCTCTGACTTGACAAACTTGCATTTGAAGGGTTTAGCTTTTAGCTGATTTTTCCAAAGGGTTTCAAGGACAGCACGGAGGTGTTAGAGGTGCATGATTTGATCTCAACTGAAGACAATAATGTTGTCAAGGTACACAACTACACTTTCCCCAATCAATTCCTCAAATGCTTTGTTCATCAACATAGCAAAGGTGGAAGGAGCGTTGTTCATCCCAAAGTTCATGACCCAACGCTCAAACAACCTGTAGCGTGTGCAGAAATCAGTTTTTACTTCATCTCTTAATGCAATGCAAACCTGGTTTTACCCTGTGGTGAGATCAATCTTGCTAAAGACCTTTGCACCTGCCATTGTGTCAAACAGGTTATCAATCAACGGCAGGGGGTACTTATTCTTAACAGTCACCTCATTTAGGGCGCAGTAATCTGTGACCAGGCAAAGAGACCCGTCCTTATTGGCTACAAAGAAGATAGTAGCTCTGTATGGGGAGAGCAAGGGACAAACAAAGCCCTTGTCAAGCACATCCACAAGGTGCTGGCAGAGGGTCTCATCTTCCTTTGGTGTGAGACAATATAAGGGACGTGCTTTGGGTAACAACCCTTGAAGTTGTACATCGTGTTGAATCTCTCAGGGAGGAGGTAGTTGGTCCAGTGTTTTACTGAAGACATCTTTATACTCCTCAAGCAGTGTGGCAAGTGCTGGTGGAGGTGTAGTATCCAAGGGAGGGGACACAGGTGGTTCAGCGTGGATAACTTTGAATGAGTATTGATTGAAGTCTAGTTCCCCCCTTGAAATTGTACAAGCCTGTTTCAGTTATTCTGACAAACACAGTATTATGAAGAAGCTTGCTCATTTAAACAGGATAGATCTGAAAGCCCACCTTGTTTCTATTGAGGGTGATAACAGATGTATCCCAGTTAATGTAGGAATAATTGTGACAAAGCCAGTCAAGGCCAGCAATTACATTGTGGCTGAGACCTATCATGATTGGCCCAGAGAGCTTAACCTGGATGTTCCCCATTCTCACAGAGAAGGGTATCATCTCATGGGTAATTGCCATTCTACAGGAGTCAGCTACTTGTACTGCCTTGAATCTGCTTGGCATGCAGTCTAACTGTTGAGAATCAGCAAACATCTGATCAACCATGTTGTGGTCAGCCCCAGTATCACCCAATATTTTATGGGTATTCTCACAAAACCAAAAGGGATAAGCCAAGCAGGTTACTTTATTGAGAGAGTGGCTTGTTTGAAGTACAGGGCTGTCACTATGAACCTGGAAGGCATCAAGGGTTTCAACTTTGTGTACAATGTAGTTGCAGGGGTTCTTGGCAAGCAGAGATTGAGAGTGGGGGTAAAGTAGGGTTGTAGAGCCTCTCGTAGCTACAGCCCCCAGGCTTTTCCCTGGTCCTCAATTTGTGCTAGTTGCAGTTCCCCCTTGCAGGGGTGTTTGATCCCATTTTCTTGCTGGCGGGGCTGACAGCAGTCTACTTGGTTATGGGCGCTGCCAGGTGTTGCATGAGGTTGAGGTGGAGCATCATTTGTGCAGCAGAAGCCCATCAAAGCCTGGTTGTTGGCCTCCACAATGGCTTTGTAACAGTCATCAATGGAAGTGCAGCAACCTATAGGGACCCACTTACAAATATGGGGCTATAGCCCATTAACTATTAGGGTCAGAAGCATAGCATTTCTTTCAGTCACAGCTTCAGAGGCGGCAGCAAGGTATTCAGGAGCAGAGCCAGTATGATTGATTGCCAGAAGGGGAGTTCCCACCACAATAGTCCAGAAGGTTTTTCTGTAGCGGGACTTTGCGGCATCCCTGAATGCCGCCCAGGTGACCTTAATTTCTTGGCTTGTCCAGTTGGTAAACCACACAGCGTCTGGCCCCATGAAGCGCCCAGACTCTGTGGCAACCCACATGGGCTCAGGTACTTGACAGATACAGAGGCAGTTTTTGGTGGAGTGAAGCCAACTGACAATGTCAGCCCCTTTGATCCCACCTGCAAAGCATTCCAGCTGAAGGTTAAGCATGCACTGTGAAAGATCCAACTGAGGCAGGGTGATGCTGGCGTCACACTGCCCAAGGCAGTGACAATTATACACACTTGTAAGAACTAGCTGGTCTTGGTAAATAACATACTTGTTGGGGATGTCTCCCTTGGGAATTGACAGGAAGGTCTCTTGATGGGGAGTAGCCATAAAGCCTGTACTCTGTTCTTTCTTGGGGGGATTTTTCCTTTTAGGTAGGTTGTGAACTTACCACTGATACCACTGTTGCAACTGAACCAATGAGGATTCAGTATTTGAGTTGGGGAATACAATAGTCCAATAGAAAGGACAGTAATAATAAGGTATTGTTTATTGCTGAATAGTGTGATTAATATACAATATGAGAAAGCCACCAGGCCACAAGGGGGTGGCATGGTGGCACACTCCATGTAAAGACTGAAGCCAAGGAATAACTTGTGCTGGATCAGTAGGTCAAATTGGAAGTGCTCCTAATTAGGAAAAAGTGCCCATAATTTGACATTGCTATTGAAATGGCCCATGTTGTTAGATACATCAAGGGGCAAATCATTGAGCGCCTCCTGTGTATTGTAAGATACATTGGAAGGAAAGTCTGAAAACTTGGTTGCAACAATATTATCAGATAAATCAAATATATCAATACATATGGCTAAAAGTTCACATTTACAACCAAAAAGTTAGTATAGAAATTTTAACCCCTTATGTAGTATAGATAATAGGGACTACAAGCCTTTATGATACTATATATAGACAAATAAAAATTACATCAAATAAGTTATATAGTTAAGCTGATTTAATTTATATTTTATTTTTATCTTATACCAAAATAGACATATCACAACAACAGAGTTAATAAGCCAATAAAGTATGCCATAAATGTGGGCTCTCTCATGGGCCAAAGAACAAAGTGGCTGTAGTCCAGAAAGTGAAATGCGAGAGTAGCTCTGAGTCAGGGGATGACAATTAAGCCACACAGACTCAGCAAATGACCCAGGGTACCCAAACTGACAAAAAGGGTAGTATTAATCCCAGAGTTTTAAAACTGTCAAAAAAGCTACCAAATTTACAACCATCAGAACAGTGAACAACACCATTGCAGTAATTTTAAAAGCTATGGTGACAACCAAAAATACCTCAGATTTAAACAAAATGATTTCAGATTTAAACAAAATCTAACTCTCAGATCAAAGAATACACTCTGTTAACAGGGTTTATTGACGTCAATGGGCAAAATGAGTCAACACAGCAACAAAGGACTCACACACAAAGCAAAACCATTTGAAATACAATCCAAAATACATTGATTCACAAACAAAATGGTGTGAGTTGACTTTTGGTGTACATATGTTTACTACGTGAATTGGTGACAAAATACACCCAAGCAAGGTGTGTCAAAACGCAAACCAAAAACAAAACATAATAGCAACTCACTATGTAAACAAAATCACTCACACAATGTGTGCAATGTATTGTAATCATGAATGATACCAAGGTATCTAAAATAAGACACAAGATCTGAAACATAAATTTTAAAAATATTGTGTTGGGTGTTTGAATTTGGCAGTAAAATCTAGGAAAATGGGTGGATTTTTTTGAGTATTCTAAAATGGGAGTTGTAAAACCAAAAACAACTAATTAAGAAATAAAAAATCTAATTGGGATATTGGGTGGGAAAAACTTTAATTAAATATCCATATTCAGATAAAAGCAAAAATTAAAATTAGGGAGTGACTTAATTGAAATTTATTTAATATTTTATTAAATTTTAAAATGAAAGGAACACAACAACAGAGTACCAATACACCTGTTGTGCGCCGCAGTTGCAGTTGTCCCCGTGGGTCAAAGAATAGAGTTAGTGCAACCCAAGTGCCTACTCAATGAGGAGACAGGAGAGGAGAGTTCCATAGTGACGCTGCACTGACACAGCCGGTTCAAGGAGCACAAGCTGCTAGGGTGTGGAGCATAAAACCCTTGGGTCCCAAAGTTGACCCGGAAGCCAACCAAGGTCACTACTACAAAGAAAGTTAGAAACAAGGAGGTAGAACTTACTTTATATGTTTTTGACGTTGTTTACCGGCAAGAGTTGGTCCCGTCAGCCATACTAGAGAAGGTGAAACCTGTACTTGATACTAGCTACAAGCCCTACGTCAGTGATTGCAATCAGAAAGAGGACAAGGAGCCCAAGTTCTATCAAACCAATGAAGGACTGCTGGTGTTAAAAAAGGTTGTAGCCTTCTATACCAAGGTACCTATGCCCTGTGTTGTGCCCAATGCCAATAAGTCAATCCCCAGTGCTAAAAAGCCTGCCCAGAAGCGCATCCCCAACATCAAACGCATCATCCTGCTTAAGCTAATACAGGAATTGGGTGATTACAAGGCAGCTGCGGCCCTTGTTGGAGTGGATCCCAAGTACACCAGCAAGACCTCCCAAAATCTATCAATACTGGTTGTGTCCTTGCCGCAGAGAAATTCTTGCATGTTTCTACCATGCTCACCAAGGAGCACAAATGGGCAATCTGCCAGTGGATCACCTGGGACTGCCATCTTGAACTGGCAAATATACAGGCCATGGTTAAATCTACTTTTGGGATTGAAGCCTCAATTCTCTTTTACTACCATCTGGTGAAGGGAATGCAATTTTCTTGGAAAAAGATTGAGGTATCCCCCTACAACAGAAACAGCCCAGCCAACATTGACTTCCAGAAAAACTGTGCAGAGGCGTACACTTCCCTCAAAGCCAAGGGGACAGTCAAACTTTATTATATTGACAAACTGGTATTTGCCTTGTCAATGCGCAATGGGTATGGCTATGTCCCCAAAGGCTCTAATGACGGGATGGCTTGGAGTACTGCAGTCTGCGCCACAGCCTACTTAATGGTGGCTCTCCTCAGTCCAAAGGGGGCTGAGATCTACCAAATGATATTGGGTTTGCATAACAGCAGGACCTTTCTATCATTTCTATGATTAGTCCAGGAGCACCTGAGGTGCACAAGCCCAGGCTTCACCAATGTGATTGTGTTGGACAACGTTGGTCTCCACAAAGTGGCTGATATTCTTGAGGAATTCCCAATGATTGACACCAGCATTGCTGTGGGCCCCCAGCAATTGGCCACAGCAAATTTATGCCTTCTCTTCCTCCCAGCTTATTTGCCCTTCCTAAATCCCATTGAGTAAATCTTTGGGTGGCTCAAGCAAGTTGTCAAGCAAGGAATCCCAACTAGGACCAAGGACCTCTTTAATTTGCTGTAGGCCGGGATCCACACCCTCCCAGCTGAGACTGTGGCCAAATTCTATGGCCACACTGATTTGTTCATCCCCGTGTGCCTAGCCAAACAGCCAATCAATTAAAGGCTTAGTGTGTCCAACTTTTTATATTCTCTTATTTACTATTCAAGATTTATTAATTAGCATTTTATATTTAGATGCTTCCTAGCCTGCAATCACATTCAGAAGATCCATCAATAGATGTAAGTTATTTATTTATTTATTTATTTTATTATATATTATTTTATTAACATATAATTTTATGCTTTAATGAAAACTGTTTCTGCAATATATTTTTCAAAACTGGTTTGCTAAAATAAAAATTATAAGAATTTATTACAATTAGAATACTATAAATTGTAATAAAATTTATTGGAATCATATTTTTATTGTGTGAACCTGTAGTGAGTTCTTTGGTATGTACCCACCCTGCAATGGAGGTGGCCCACAATCTCCACTGCCACGCTGTGAACAGTGGATACACCCTTATTAAAATACTCCCTCCTGCTGGTGAAAGGCAGTAGGGTCAGGTGGGAGTGAAGCAGCAGCTTTTCAGGCGGGGCTACAAACCCGTATATCCCAGCCAGGACCAGGGCGTCCTGGATCACATGATCAACCAAGTCATATCCAGGGGGGGACCTTCTTCCTGTTGAGTGTGAGCCAGGCCTTGTCAATTCCCAGAAGGACCCTGTCCAGGTCCTCTACAGACGCGCCCATCCCAAAGTAGAATAGAAACCCCAGGTAAACAACCAGATGAAGCCTTTGCCCTGCAAAGGCTTCTGTGAACTCACACAGTTTATTATAGACTGTGCTGATCTTCTTGTTGTGCCTGGCCTTTGCAAAGGTCAGCTCCATGGCTGCAGGGAGCCCTGTCTCATTGGCACTCCAGGCCAACCCAAAGTTGGCAAGGAGGATTTTTGTCTTCTTGACAGCTGTTGCATCTGCAACAGCCAATTTGCCCACCACACGCCTAAAGTTCTCCAATAGGTAAGAAATTGTGTGCTCTAAGGGGTAGCAGAAGCAAGCAGCTGCATGGGCCCGGCCCATCTCTGGTACATTCTTAAATAGGAGCATCACCAGGACAACTAAAACAAGCTCAATGGAGTTTACACAGTAAACTTCACTGAGGGATACCAGGTCCAGGCGGACCAGTTAGGCATCCTTGTAGGCAGTAACTGCTCACTTGGATGCCCCCTTGGCATGCGTAAGTTCTGCCAACGCCTCCTGCAACATCCAAAAAGATCCGTGGATACAGTCCTCCAGCTCCTGCACAACAGGGGGGATAGATACAATTGCTTTGTCACATGAGTGGCATAATTTGCATAAAAGGTGGCCAGGACAAAGGGGACCAGGACTTGGCGGAGTTTGCTGTCTACATTTTCTAAGAAAAAAGGTAAGTTTTTTGAAAAAATATTAATTTTGTTTTTTAGGCTACCTTCTTGTATTTCTTCCTTGCCTGCAGCCTTGGCCAGCTTGGCCATTCTTGGCGCAATCAATTGTGCAGGCAATTTTGTATCCTCTGCCCTTGCACGCTTGGCAGGTTTGAGATTTTCATACATCTCTGGGTCATCAACCAAGACAGATGGTGCAGAAAGATTGTATCCTTAAATTGCAGGCCTTTACCACAGTTTTTTGAATATTTAGTAAGCACTTGATTGTCTTCTCTGGGGTGTCTGGTATTTTGGTCATAAAGGCTCTTGCAGACACCTTGTCTATTTTGTCCCCTTCAAGGACGGCAGACTTCACTTTGGCTTTGACCTTACGGCCAATGTCCTTTATTTTGGCAATTGCCAAGTTGAGATCCTTCAGAAGCTTCTCCAATTCTCTCATTGATTTTTACTGCCCTTTCCATATGATTTATAGCTTTTGCCTAATAAATTCTGTATTATTTTTATACGTTGCCTATTTGTTTATTCCTTTTTGTTTTCCCATCTAATACATTATCCCATCTTTTTACCCATTATGTATATGTTTTACGCTCATCTTGATATGTGTTGTTTGCTTTGTGTTGGCATTTTTTCCTTGATTATCATAAATTTTTGGCGCTTGACATAGCCCCTTATGAAAATATTAACAACAATTTGGTGATCAGCTAAATTTGAATTAGAAAATTTTAGTGTTAACTGTTTTAGATAAAGTTGTTACTGATCCAAATTCAAAAACTTAATGATAAACTTTAAGCCAATCAGGAGCAAGTGATAAAGTGATTGTTGTGACATAAAGGGTCATTCAATAATTCTTTGATGCATGTGCACTAATTAATATGATTGGTTGGATGTTTTGCTATTGTATACCGTTCCCACTGTGGCAAGTTTTTGATGGACTAGTGCTAACCAAGAGCTGATTGGGCACTAGTCCATCAACAACTTGCCACAGTGGCAATGGTGTACAATGGCAAAATATCAGCCAATCATATTAATTAGCGCACATGCATCAAAAAATTATTTAATGACCCTTTATGTCATAACAATCACTTTATCACTTAGCTCCTGATTGGCTTAAAGTTTATCATTAAGGTTTGAATTCAGATCAGTAACACTGATAAGGAGCGCCTTTTGGGGAAGCTTCATATAGAATTAGGAGGGAAGAAGTATATTTTATTGAATAATACTTTAGACTTATATAGCTTTAGCTGTATCAGGGATTTTAGTTGGATCTAACCCAGGGGCTGGTCATGTGCTGAATGGGTTCAAGTTGCTGGATACCTGGACAGTCATGTGATATTGGTTTGCTGCCATTTCCAGTATGTCAAATGGTATATTGGAAAGGCACCAAATCAGGCAATGACTGGATGTTAGGTGTGATGGCAATAGCCGGAATACTTGTATATCCAGACCCTTGATACACCCCTCCCTTAAGGGGTTACTTGGAGTACATCAGGAGGGGGCTTTGTCTTGACGGCTGTTGCCTGATGTTCCTGGAGTTGTCTATTAGTGGACACCAATTGGGTCAAGTGTTCCCCTTTGCTAGGGCAGAGTAAGATCTGTGATACTTTTTGGTAATGGGCTCTTTGGCACCCTGGAACTTAACCAGATAGGTGTTTCTGTCTGGTTGGTATCTGATGATTTTTCCTGGTCCTCTGTGTACTGAGTCTAGCTTCTTTCTGTTCCCAGCTAGGACCCAGACAGAGAAGTTGATGGGAGTGGGTCCACTGTTGAGGTTATCTTTTGGGCTTTGAGTCTTTTTGTTTCTGTCAGTTTGGCTTTGAGGTGTATGTGTTGTAGAGCTGGTTTCTGTTCTACTGTGGGAGGTTTACCCAGGGGGATCTTCACAAATGGTTGATTATTACAGGTGTATATTTCTGGCTTGTATGTATGTTAGTTCAAACAGTGATTAGCCTGTCCCTTGATTGATACAAACCTGGGATACTAGTAATGCATGTTTCATATAGAGTGGCTATGTGTCTTTGGCTTTGCCATCCATGATTTTCTCCAGGGCTCTGATAAGGCTGCTGTTCAGGCGTTCAACTCTGCTGTTGGCCTGTGGCCTGTAGGGCAAGGTTGTTGAGTGTTTGATGTTCTTTTTTTTGATTGTTGGACTACATGGCCTGTTATGTCTTTTTCTTCATCTGTTATGATGTAGTCTGGAGTGCTGTAGTCCGCTATAATTGCTTTATTGATAAATGATTTATTGTTTCTGCCTTGTAATTTTTTGTTGCCCAGCAGATGGTCCAACGTGTGGCAAGGTTGATGGCTACAATTAGGAAACATTGATTCATTTTTGTTTCTGGGAAGGGTCCCAGTTTTCCAGTCCCCAAACCTTAAATGGTTTGGGGTCAGGTACTGGGTTCACTGTTGGCTGTGACGCCTTGGTGCTGACGTATTTTTCACACACTGTACACTTCTTTAGAGCATCAATTATGTCTTGCTTCAGGTTGGGCCACCATACTATCTCTTTTAATGTGAGGTAAAGGTTGTTTGCCTTTGTGTGTCCTAGCAGACAGTGGTGTCTTAGTATAGTGTGACTCTTTGTGCAAATGGAATGTGTTTATCCTTGATAATTTAGTGTACTGTGCCATTTGATACATGGAAATGTTTTTCATTCCTTACTAGTGTATCATGGGTTAGTTGTGTGTGGAGCAATCCTTTACTTTTGTCTTGTACTCAGTGTTATATAGGTTGGACCAGTCAGCTTCCAGGTGGTCAGGATAATCCCCTCTTGGCTGGTATAGCCTAGAGAGAGCATTGGCGTGACCAGTTCTGCCCCCTTTTTGTATTGGATGTCCAGGTTAAGCTGTTCCAGCAAGGACATCCATTTGGCTTAGCGCCATGCAAGTGCGTTCTGAGTTTTGAAATAGATTAAAATTTTGTGATCAGTTAGCACTCAGACGTTTAAGTGTCCTTTGAGATAACATCTCCATTTCTTGCATGTTTGATATATTGCTAGCAATTATTTGTTGTTTATTGGGTATCTTTGCTCAGTGTTTGTTATTTTTTCTGCTTTTGTAACATACTGGCAGGAAATCTTGCTGCCCTAGCTGACGGATGCGTAGAACAGAGCCAATGGCAGTGTCACTAGCTTCTGACTCAAGCTTGTAGCACCTGTTATTGTTAGGGTATTACAATTCTGGTGCTTCAATCAAAGCTTGTTTTAGTGTCTGGAAATTCTTGCCGCATTCTGGAGTCCAGATGAATTTCTTTTCTCATTACCTTTGGTTAGGTCATTTATTGGTGTGGTGAGCTTTCCGCAGTCTTTGATGTATTTCTTTAGGTAAGCTACTATACCAAGAAAGCATCTTACTTGTTTCACGGAGGTGGGGTGTTGCATGTTATTTATGGCTTTTATTTTATCTGGGTCTGCTTTGATGACACTGTCAGAGAAAATGTGGCCCAAGAATAGGGGTTCCTTTTCCATAAATTGGCACTAACTTGGATTAGTGTTAGCTTATGCTTTGCAAGTTGATTGAGTGTCTTGCAGACATGCGTGAGGTATTCCTCATTTGTTTTTGAACATATGATGATATTGTTGAGGTAACATAATGTGTTCAAGAGTCTGTTTAGCGCCTGTTTCATCATGGTGACAAATGTTGCTGGGGCATTTTTCATCCTGAAATTTATTATTTCACATTCAAACAACCCAAACTGTGTGCATAATGTGGTCTTTAGTATGTTTTTCTCTAACTTCAACTTGGTTACAACCAGATGTGAGGTCAATTTTTGAGAAACTTTTTCTCCAGAGAGCCTTGCAACTAGGTCTTCTATGAGGGGAAGTGGGTATTTATTTTTTACTGTACTTGCATTTAGTGCTCTGTAGTCATTAACTAAGCAAAGAGATCAATCTTTCTTTTTTACAAAGAAGACCGCTGCCCACCACAGGGATTCAGACAGACAAATGAATCCTTTGGCTAGAGTGTCCTTGATGTGGGCTTTAAGTGTTTGGGTCTCCATGGGAGAGAGTCTGTAGAGGGGTACAGGTTTTGGTATGGCTTTGAATAAGTCAATGCCATATTTGACCTCTTGTTTGGGGGTAACTCTGTGAGTTCTTCCTTGAATACATGAGTGTATTCATTTAGGAGTGCCACAAGTTCTGGGCATTAGATCTTTTGTGTTGTATATAATTAAATTTGGAGTACCTTATTATGTGGATGGTACTGTCTTTGGTTAGATGTTCAGAGTCATCTTGATTTATGACTTGAAAAATATTGTGTCTCATAGAATGAGGTTGTTGGGTTCTTTGAGAATGTTGAAATTGACTCCATTGCGTTTGATGGTCATGTTTTTTATTTTCCAACATACACTGGGGTTCACTTGGATGAACCAGTCTATGCCTGCTACAATGTCATAGTTTATATTGTTCATGACAAGTCCTTTGATTTTTGTATGCCTTGGAGGTCAATTCTGAAGGGCGTTGTTCTGCCTTTGAGTAGGACTTTTGACTTGTCTGCCATTCTGGCATATTTGAAGTTGGATTTGAAAACTGGTATTTTGTACTTAGTTACAAAAGGTTTGCTAACCATAGTTTGTTATGCACCAGAATCAAATAAAATTTTATTTTTATGAGATCTGTAAGTGCATGGATAGACAAGAAGTTGTGAGCAATCTTTAAATTTTTACTTCTTAAAAATGGAGGATTGTGGGACACATGGGATGCAAGTAGCAAAGTTTGTGTTTTGGTACATTTTCTTGTCAAGTTGGGGGGAGACAGGGGCACTTAAGCCTGTTCCCCCTCTTTTTCCCCTGTTCTTCTGTTTCAAGACCTTCAAGGTCAGAGAATGTGGGGTCAGATTCATAGCAGGTGGTACCTCAGCATTGTTAGCTTCAGCGGTGTCCTCTTTCTTGGGAGAGGAGCAGTTAGCGCTTTGGCTGTGATTGCCATTGTTGCAATTAGAGTTGTCATTGCTATGGTTGGTATTTTGGCGTTTATTGCCATTGGAGTTTTCTATGCCATTGCTGTTTGAGGAGTGGTTGCCATTGCGTGCAGCATATTCCATGTTGGCCCGTTTTTCAGCGTGCTTGACTTCAGCAATGAGCGCAGGCATGGAGGTGTTAGCCTCTGGGCAGATGAGGGCAGCAACAGAGGGTTTTGTTCTGTTTATGAATGATGCTCTAGTGTGTACATTGTTAGCTTGTGCTGGGTTTTGGATCTTTTGGTGTATTTCACAAAATTCTTTAGCGTAAGCTGTGATAGTGGTCTTCTGAGGAAGATTGCTGAGCTGTATTGCAATGTCTTGGAGAGATTCAGTGATACGGAAATTGTGGGTGATATTGGATTTGAACTCTTCCCAGTTGTCAAGCTGGTTGTCAGTTTGTGAGCCAACCCAGGTGGCAAACCAGTTAGCTGCAGCCTCTTATAGGTGATTGCTGGCTTCTTGGACCCATTTTTTGTGGGGAATGCAGCTGGTGCAGAGTTTTGCGGCTGAGTGGTCTAGCTAGTTGATGATATTTTCTTTGTTTTTACCAAAGAAATTATTGATAACAATGTACTTGGTGTTGGTAACTTTACCTGTGATAGGTGGTTGTGCATGTGTTTGTGGTTGTAGAGGGCAACTGTATTGAAATATCTTGGTGCATGCTTTGGGCATGACCAGACCTTCAAATACGGTGCATCCACTAGGAATATCTTCATCAATGTTGTGGGTGCAGAAATACGTCTTCCAGGTATCCTGGGATATGACCTGGTTGAGTACTTGGGCAAAGGTGGGCAGGTTCTGTTAAGTCATTTTCTCTTTCATTAGCATGGTCAAAAACCGTAGTGCTACCAGTGATAATGAGCCCCTTTTTGGGAAGCTTCAAATATAAAAGTAGGAAGAGAAGAAGTATATTTTATTGAATAATACTTTAGACTTATATAGTTTTAGCTGTGGTGGGGATTTTAGTTGGATCAAACCCAGGGGCTGATCATGTGCTGGATGAGTTTGAGTGCTGGATACCTGGACAGTCATGTGATATTGGTTTTCTGCCATTTCCAGTATGTCAAATGGTATATTGGAAAGGCACCAAATCAGGCAATGGCTGGATTTTAGGTGTGATGGCAATAGCCAGAATACTCATACATCCAGACCCTTGACACAAATTTATCTGAAAACAGTTAACACTAAAATTTTATAATTCAAATTTAGCTGATCACCAAACTGTTGTTAAATTTTTACAAGGGGCTATGTTTAAGTGCTAAAAATAACTGTGTTCCAGATCTAGATACACAACATAGTAAATATATGATTTTAAAGACATAAGCTGAACATAAAGAATAAAGCCAACTTAAACAAAGAGAACATAAACAATTGAAATTCAAAAAAAGATAATATAAATAGAAAATCTTTGGTGACAGAGGTTTATTGGGGCGGGGGAGAGTGATGCCTAGGAGGAAGAATAACGCAAGAAGGAAGATGTAGAGGCAGTGCTGGCCTGGGGGCTCTGGGATTGGGTGGGTTGGGCTTGCGTGTTAGGGGTGTTGGTGGCAGGGGTGGAGGCAAGAGGATTTCATGTGATGGCTGCCATATAACGCTTGTTGTATTCCTCATCAGTCATTGGCTGGATGGGCTGGTAATTAGCAATGGCCTGAGGTGGAAGGTGTTTATCCTTACGTGATTGGTTGCCCATGCTCACATGGAAAACCATTTGCGTAAACAAGTCAGCCACCATCTGGCGGCCAAAGAGAAAATTGTGGTCAAAGACCCCAAGATAGAGGTCGTGAAAAGCTTGAGGGCAGCGCTCCTGTAATGTGCATCTCATGTTGAAGAAGACAACATCAGACAGATGGACGTCTGCATGGCTGGCAGGGTAGACTGAGGCCTGGTGCCCGCGTCCCTGGATGGCCACAAGGGCGGTGGAGCTATCCTCTATCTGGTGGCTCAAGAAAACCTGGTACTTGGAATTCAAGCCCTCCCAGGAGTTGATTAATCCACCAAGGATGTGGCTGTATCAGTAGCCATTGATGAAATCTGGGTTTGTCCAATAGTAGACAAAACCCTTGACTGAAACAGCCAGGAATGCACCAATGAACGTCCCCTTCTTGACTTTCTTCCTTCTATTCTTGGCAGCAGCTTTTCCTTGCTTGCCAAAATCATCAAAAGCTATAGATAGCTTGTAATAGGAGATGAACATGACATCATCAGTTAGACTAGTCAGGCATTGGACCAGGGTTGATTTGATGGCAGTGTCATACAGGGAATCCTCAGCGCCATCCCTTAGTTGCCAGCAAAATTGGTAAGAACCTGTATTGAAGCCACCTTCCCATACATCCAGAGCTGCACCATGCGCTCAGAGACCCATATGTTATGGTGTGAAAGCTGCTTCTGGACCTGGGTCAAGGGAAGCTTGGGATCCTACTGGAGGAGGTCAAGCATGGTTGGGTATGCCTCAGATATTTGTGACTTGGGAGCCTTTTTGGGCTTCTTGGCTGTCCCAATCAGATTCCCCCTGTTTATCAGGTTGTTGAATTCCCACATGACAGTAGCTTGGGTAAATTGCAACTGGGCTGCAATCTGTTCCCAGGACAGACCCTGTAGATTCAGTGCCACAATTTCTTGAAGAATTTGGGCGGTGGTGATTTTTTGCTTGGGGCACTGGGCCAGGGGAGCTGAAGCCTGATTGGCTGTAGGGGGGCAGGTTGACTGTTGGCAGGAAGTTGTTCTGAATCAAGGTTGTCATCCTGATTGGTTGGTTGGTGGACAGGTTGTGCAGGGGTGGGTACAGGAGCAGGGGCAGAGCTGGACACTAAGTGACTCTCAAACAAGTCAAAGCCATAGTGGTTGCTGGTCATTAACAGATCAGCTTCCTTGTTACCCGCCTCATAGGCTTGGGTGTAAACAGGTGCTTCCACGTTCTGAGCCTTGCCTCCATTGAAGCTGGCTTAGCTGCTGGTGGCTTGGCTGCTGGCGCCGTCAAATATATTGCTTGTAAAAACTATTGTAAAAAACCTAGGATAAAATCACTAAAAGTAGAAATTTTAAAATTTAATGATTTATTTTTATTGTAAATCTTGAGTCCATATTTGGAAGGCTCTCAAAACCTTTTCATACAAATCTGGAGCCATGAAAATGGGTAAAATTCCTCTGTTCCTAAATTGGATAGCTGTTGATTAGCTGTTAAACTGTTATTTTTCTATTTTAGGCTGCTCATACTACACATCTTGTGTGAGTTCATTTTTTTTGTGTTTGTGTAATCTTGCTTCTAGATTGCTAAAGTTTTGTTTTGTTTTAGTTCTTCTGTTGGTGCCTCATATGAATCCTGATTGGATTATAATATACTCTGGAACAGCATCCATCCATTTCACTTGTTGTGTCAGTTCATTTTGTTTGTGGTTTGAACTACACTGCTTGATGTTTGATATAATTTTGTATAATGGGCTAGTGAAATTTTGTTTTTTGTTTGACAGTCCATTCATTAACTCAAATTTATAAATTAATTGAATCTTGAATCTTGCGCAACTTGGTTTTAGTTTAAATCTGAAATCATTTTGTTTAAATCTGAGGTATTTTTGGTTATTGCCATAGCTTTTAAAACTACTGTACTGAGAGAGTATACTTGATGTACTTTGTTTACCACTAATATGGGATTTTTGTGACAAACAGGGCCTGGGCTATACCTGGTCACAAAGGCATTTGGCAAAGTAGACCAGATAAGGCCTCATATCATGGAGACTGTTGCTGATAAGAACCAGTTTCTAGAAGAAGACACTTGCAGACTCTGGTAGCTATTTATTAAAGTCAGAAAAATTGCAACAGTGAGTAAAATTATCTGGGAAAAGCTTAGCTCAAGCATTTTCTCAAATAAAAAGAGAAAATGATCCTGCATAAAATTACATTTTTTTGAAATTTAAAATTGATTTCAAAAATGTTAATTTTATGCCAAAATGTGGGTTTTTATTGATTTACTCTTTTTTTATACTAATTAGGAAACCAAGATAGCTCTCAAGGAGCTATAGTGAGAGTATTTAGAAAAAAAATTAAAAATTTCATAATAAATATAAAATAAGAGAGATGATTGGATAAAGAACAGAAAAGGGAAACCCCATTATCTAATAGGGGACTTCAGAATCCAACTTTGTTAGTTGGATTTTTTTACAATTTCTGCCAGTCTTATAGAGAGTGTAAAGTCTGTTCTGAATACCACATATGAGCCTTATGTGAGTGAAGATTCAGGACAAGACAACAATAAGAAAACACAGTACTAGCAAACTGTTTAAGAGCAGCAGGTGCTCAAAACAATCACTGAATTTTACAGCCAGCTGCCTATGTCATATTTATTGGCAGAACCTGATGAGTCAATGTCTATGTTCAAAACCCCAAGCACAGATTGAACAAGATTTAAGGTCTTGTAAAATATGGTGCAAGATTATATATTAAGCCATATAAGGGGTTGGGATTCAGATTTAATAAAGAAAGAACAGTAGGCACAGATTGTAAAAAAGCCTTCAATAGACCTTCTAAAAATTTATAATTTGAGACAAAGGAAATCATATAATTAACTAACCCCAAGTAAAATATATAGAATAATTTACTGAATGATGACTTATTAGTAAATAGTGATATATTGATATCAGGATATTCAGCATGAAATACCTGAGTGGTACAATGGTAACAGTTTCAAAGCCCCAGGTGGGAATTGAACCTGCTCCTAGCCGCCAGGTGGGGCGAGCAGGCAAGGGAGATTTACCCACACCTGGATTTTTGCTTTATCAAAGCAAATCCAGTCCAGAAATCATTCCTGCCCTGGTGGTAGCTGAGGGGCCCACTTTGGGCCCCAAAAGCTACGCCCAAGCCTTGATGGGTTTGGCTAGGCCTGGGCAAGCTATTTTTAGCTGCCCAATAAACCCAATCCAAGCCTATCCTCTATTTAGTAATTTGGGGTTCCCAATTGGGAACCTCTTTTCTTAATTAAGTTCCTTCACATCATAAATGCATGTCAATCCAGTCTAAGAATGGTGATCAAATTGAGAAAAACCCCATGACCCCTGAAGCCAAACCTGCCAAAACCAACGCCAGCCAGGCCAAGGTGGGCCACCAAAAAGCCAAACAACTGTTACTGAAACCCCTAAAAATGACCATGAAGCAGCCAACCAAACTTCAGAACCTGAGATGCCAAGCCTTTCCATAAAGTTAGCATCAGAAGAATACCCAGATGCACCTGCATGTGAGTAATTATATAAACCAGAAGCACTTGAAAAAGCTCTGTATTGTCATCCTTACCAAATAAAGTTGTTATGAACCTCTGGTTCACCAATCTATTTACATACTTTTTTTGATACTCTTTCATCTGCAATCATCAAAGCGTCAATACCCATCCTCAGGAGTAGATAGCCAGACTCCAGTTGACAAAACCAAAGCCTTTGACTAATACTGCCCACACAAAGCTCTGTTGGCCCTGTGCATTTCATTGAGTATCCCCCAAATCCTGATCACATACCCTGGACCTTGGAAGACTTGCAGTGGTACACCCGCCCAAACACCCCCAATGAATCATACCAAATTGTCTGTGACAGCAGAGAAATCACTATATACCTTTTGATCTTCAACAGAAAATACAACAATCCTGATGCCTACCTGGTCCCCATTGAATCACCCCCAACACCCAAGACAACCATCTCAACCCCACCCACTTCTGATACCACTGGCCAGAGTAGTTAATTCCTGGGAGTTCTTTACCTGGCGCTCACAGGATTAATTGATTCCGCCTTGCCAGCAGATGGGCCCTGGACTATGGCTGGAAAAGCCCTTTCCTACCTGATAAAGTTAGGTACCATCATCTGGTAGGCCATTCCAGTACCTGCTTCTTCTCCTCCCTCATCTGCTGGAGCTCCACAGTACTCCTGGTATCCTGACACTGAGCATGCAAAGATGAAAGATCATTATTAACAAAAAATGGTGACAACAAGCTAAATACTTTTTACCTAACTACAGTAGTTTTTAAACCTGTTAAGATAACTTTATATTAGTCAGTTTAGAAAGAATAGATTTAGTCACAACAAATATTAACTGGAACCAGATCAAGGTCAATTTACTCAATAAAAATTTCATTTATCTAGGGCTGGAAAACAAAATAGTTAATCACATAATGTAAGATAAGTCAAATAATGAATCCCAAAAATGAGACAGTAAACATGTGAAACCCATATTAAAAACAAACACAAACCAGTCACATCCTGAAGCATTCTACATCAAATTTGATAATATGTGTTATAGTACTCTTACTACAATAAGTGAGGATAGTCTGTTGGTTGGTAGACGGACTAGGAGGTTGAAAATGGGATTGGGAGACAGATCTAGGTGTCAATTGAATACTAGGTACTGTACCAGTCAGAATCCAGACAGGTATTTGGTAGTACAAGAGTGATCAGACCAGGAGAACAATAAAGGTTTTAGAGTAGTGGCTACGGCAACTACTCTAAAGCAAATCCTCAATAAGCAACTTCTAGTTGGGCTAAGTAGCACTATAGTTGATAAGAGGAGACTAGGCTTTGTGATCCTCAGATTATACACTCAAAGAAATTTCATGGTGTAGCTAGTGTAAGGGGGTGTAAAATGTTTAACTTTATTGAGAAAAGGAAAGGGGTTTATATATTACAACTTACTTGATAAATCAAGGCAAGTTGGTCATTGAATGGGGTTTGATAAAGGGGGAAATGAATATTGAACAGCTGGGGATTAACACAGCAATCAGGGGAAGATGTGAACAGCCCCAGCAGCACAAGGGAGTTGCAAGAGACTCAAGGGTGGGGAAGTCAATCATTAACTACAGTTGGGGAAGTAAGTCAGTTGGTTGATTTAACACCTAATTGATGGTACTTCTAATCTGTAACCAAGTCAGTGCATATGGATAATCTGGAATTTAGTCAGTCTTGTATGGTGAGCCAGCAGCTAGTCAATGCCTTAAGCATCTGGAATGATTACTTTATTAGAAAGGCAATCAGGATCTAATACAATCAGGAAGTACTCAACAACAATCAGGATTAGAGCAACCAACTGATGATGGGTTTCACCACAAGTGTGTATTGAAAATGATACAAATAGAGAATGCACAAGGTTCAGTCACAAAAGTGATAATTTCAAACACAAAACAACTCATTTTTTTTAAAATATTGATTATTTATGAGACTCAAATTGTAAATAGTGTATTTCTGGAGTGAATTCACCAAAATCTATTCAGGAACCTACAGCATTATTTTCAATGTACATGCTTCTAAATTTGGCCATTTATGTCTGAGAGCATGTCTCAAAAAGGAGCAAACACTTAAATAAATCAATACTCTGAAAATACTTCATTTTTTGTTTTTAATAGAATTTTTATTGTTTTTTTGTTTTAAATGGATTTTTCAAGGAGCAGTACCAAGAGTAACTCCAAGCTCAGGCTGCTAATCAAGTGAGTGCAACCACTACGGTTCCTGTCAGGGCCCAGAATGGGCCAGACAAATTCCTATGTTACATAGGTTTGTTGCCTGCAATTGAGCAATTGTGCAATCAATCAATCATGTTGCCAATTGTAAATTAACTGCCCCCTTTGGCCCTGGATTGCACTGTTTTCCCTCAACAGACCAAGAAATTGAACCAAAGTCCGGCCAAGCCTTTACACTCCATGGGTGATTTGGCGCACACAATTGATGTGCGTTTTGTGTTAGTATATCCTATTAAAGTCCTACCCTCCCTGCCTGGGCCCTCCTGTCCCACTATGAAGGAAACACTGATTAAATTGGACTGCTACTTAGCTTGGTGTCATCCATTCCTCAAAATTATTAGGTCTACCCAACCAGAGAAAGAAACATTAATTGCTCCCAATTCAAATACACCAGTTCCAAATTTTCTGCAGGAATATATTATAGGCAGTGGCCAATCAGATTCACACCCAGAAATTGATTCAAAACATTTCAGCTCCCCTGACAATGGCCAGCAAAAATTATCCCCTGGCCAATCAGGCCCCTTCACAGATCCAGGTGCCTTGATTGATTTAACTTCATCCCTTAAAATATAAGCAGGTCCATTTTGAATCCCTGCTTATCAATTTTTGAATTTAATAAAGGTTACAAAATTTTAAAGAACTTTCATTTTTTTTAAAATTTTGGACTTCTTGGAGCCCTCTAATCTAAAACAAAGTGTTAGCGCTTGCTGTTTGTTCTTCTTATCCTACCCAGGCCCTCTAGCCTTCCTGTTGTCAAACTGGGCTCCCTACTGTCAACATTAGTGTCAACATTGTTGCTTATCTTGCTAAGCTTTCAAAAACTAAGTTTGAACTTGGATTTAGTATTAATCTCCATATAAATACTTACTTAAAGTTTGAAAACCTCTCTTTTTTGCTCTTGCTTTTGTTCTGGTGCTGTTTAGAGTTGCTATACACTCTAAATGTGCTCCTGCCTTTGTGTACAGCAGGCAGGTTAAAGTTTTTAATCCTTCTGGCCCTTGAAAATCCTCCTGCAACTCCCAAGGTTTTATGTTGCCCTCTGCTTTCCTGAGCTCAAACCACCCCAATTATCCAAAATGTGGTGCTGATTCAGAAAATGCTGCTGCCTCTTCTTAGATTTGTAGCATTCACTTTGGCTCCTGTTTTGGCTCTGATCTGGTCCACCTTCCAAGATCTTTGAGGTTGGATTGTATCTTCTGCTTATCATGTGGGAGACAAACCTCTCAAGCTTCTCCATCTATGGGAAGACCTGTTCACTTGGGTGCATGGTCTCCTAAAAATAGGAGAAAATGTGGTGAAGATCCTTACCTGCAATGATATTAGACTGTTTTCCTCTGAATCAGATCTGGTGTTGTCCACCCAGGAGATCCCAAATGGCCCCATGTCTCCCAAAAGGAGACCCTGTCTACCTCTTGCAACATGCCTGTGTTCTCTGAGCCCACCCCCAAGCGTACCACCTGGGTACTCAGTAGGATGATACTGATGGAGTTGAATGCCTACCCCCCATGTGACAGAAATTGTCAGATAATAAGAAGCAGTCTCCAGTGATGGGGAATCATCACCTAAATCCACATAAAGTTGATGATTAACCATCATCAAAGCTTCAGATACTGTTTTTTAAAATTTACAAAATATACACCAGGGTTAAGAAAATGATTAACCCTAACCAAAGGAGCCCAAGATAAATAACCTGAGAGAGAATCAATGAGTCTTTGGCGTAGAATTCAGGCCATTGAGATGTTACAAATGTTGCAGCTTTGGATACAGTGGGGAAAACTCCTAGATTTCCGGCCATTGAATTGACATTAGGTGGAGGCAACAACAAAGTGCCAACAGCAGGGCCCCATCTTCCTGTAATGATTTGGCTAATAATTAAATTGTAGGGAAGATAGCAAAGCAGGCCAACTACAGGATGCATTTCAAAATGAGGTTAGATCAGAGGATATTTGATTTTTTTTATTGAGTAAAATTTTGGGAGTACTCAACTCTTAAGAGTTAAAACTGTGAAACTTAAACAATATTTAAATTTGACTAAGCAATACCACCTGGATCCTTGGCTCCTATCCCTTCTGCATTGTAAAGTGAGTACCTAAGCCAGTTTGAAAAAGAACCCTTGTGTTACCAACTTCTGATGTCTGTGCTGATAAATGAGATCATATCAGGTGACTCTCATATTACGTCAATTTATCAACATCAGCTTGCAAGGGGGATTGAATTCTGGAAGACTGGAGCAGCTGTACCCCATTTTCAATAAACTTTTTGATTGAAATCCATTAAATCAGTCAATTTTGTTAAAGGTTTTGTCAAAGGTCTGGATGTACAAGTATTCTGGCTATTGCCATCACACCTAACATCCAGTCATTGCCCAATTTGGTGCATTTCCAATATATCATTTGACATACTGGAAATGGCACCAAACCAATATCACATGACTATCCAGGTATCCAGCAACTCAAACCCATCTAGCACATGACCAGCCCCTTGTTTTGATCCAACTAAATCCCTGCCACAGCAAAAGCTACATAAGTCTAAAGTATTATCCAATAAAAAGTACCTTTTCTCTTCCTACTTTTATATTTGAAGCTTCCCCAAAAGGCGCTCCTTTTCACTGGTAGCACTACAGTTTTTGACCACGCCAATGAAAGAGAAAATGACTGAACAGAACCTGCCCACCTTTGCTCATGTACTCAACCAGGCCACATCCTAGGATACCTGGAAAACTTACTTCCACACCCACACCATCAATGAAGATATTCCTAGTGGATGCACCAATTCAAAGGACTGGTCATGCTTAAAGCATGCGCCAAGATAATTCAATACAGTAGCTCTCTACAACCACAAAAAAATGCACAGACACCTATCACAGGTAAAGTTACCAACACCAAGTACATTGTTATCAATAAGTTCTTTGGTAAAAGCAAAGAAAACGTCATCAACTTGCTAGATCACACAGCTGCCAAACTCCGTGCCAGCTGCATCCCCCACAAAAAATGGGTCCAAGAAGCCAGCAAGCGCCTATACAAGGCCACAGATAACTGGTTTGCCACCTGGGTTGGCTCACAAACTGACAACCAGCATGACAACTGGGAAGAGTTCAAAGCCAACATCACCAAAAATTTCTGTGTCACTGATCTCTCCAAGACATTGCAATACAGCTCAGTGATCTTCCTCAGAAGACCACTATTGCAGCTTATGCCAACAAATCTGAGGAAATACGCTGTAAGATCCAAAACCCAGCACAAGCTGACAACGTACACACCAGAGAATCATTAATCAACAGAACAAAACCCTATGTTGCTGCCCTCATCCGCCCAGAAGCAAATACCTCCATGCCTGCACTCATTGCTGAAGCCAAGCGCGCTGAAAAACGCGCCAACATGGAATATGCTGCACTCAACGGCAACCACTCTTCAAATGGCAATGTCAGATAAAACGCCAATGACAATAAACGCCAAAATACCAATCATACCAACAGCAACTCCAATCATAACAATGGCAATCACAGCCAAAGTGCAAACCGCTCCCATCCCAAGAAAGAGGACACCGCCAAAGTTAACATTGCTGAAGTAGTAACCCACTACAAATCTGACCCCACATTCTCTAAGTTGAAGGTCTTGAAACAGAGGAACAGGGAAAAAAGGAGGGGGAACAGGCTTAAGTGCCCCTGTCTCCCCCCAACTTGACAAGAAACTGTACCAAGGCACAAACTTTACTGCTTGCATCCCACATGTTCCACAATCCTCCATTTTTATGAACATAAAAATTAAAGATTGCTCACAACTTCTTGTCTATCCATGCACTTACAAATCTCATACACATAAAAAAAATTATTTGACTCTGGTGCATAAAAAACTATGGTTAGCAAATCTTTTGTAACAAAGTACAAAATACCAGTTTTTAAATCCAACTTCAAATACCTAGAATGGCAGACAAGTCAAAAGTTCTGCTCAAAGGCAAAACAACGCCCTTCAGGATTGACCTCCAAGGCATACAAATGTCCATCAAATGACTTGTCATGAACAACATAAACTACAACATTGTAGCAGACATGGACTGGTTCACCTAAATGAATCCCAACGATGTTGGAAAACAAAAACCATGACCATCAAACACAATGGAGTCAATTTCAACATTCTCAAAGAACCCAACAACCTCATCCTAAGAGACACAATATTTTTCAAGTCATAAATCAAGATGACTCTGAACATCTAACCAAAGACAGTACCCTCCACATAATAAGGTACTCCAAATTTAATTATATACAACACAAAAGATCCAATGCCCAGAACTTGTGGCACTCCTAAATGAATACACTCATGTATTCAAGGAAGAACTCACAGAGTTACCCCCAAACAAGAGGTCAAATATGGCATTGACTTATTCAAAGCCATGCCAAAACCTGCACCCCTCTACAGACTCTCTCCCATGGAGACCCAAACACTTAAAGCCCACATCAAGGACACTCTAGCCAAAGGATTCATTTGTCTGTCTGAATCCCCGTGGGGGGCAGCGGTCTTCTTTGTAAAAAAGAAAGATTGATCTCTTTGCTTAGTTAATGACTACAGAGCACTAAATGCAAGTACAGTAAAAAATAAAAACCCACTTTCCCTCATAGAAGACCTAGTTGCAAGGCTCTCTGGAGCAAAAGTTTCTCAAAAATCGACCTCACATCTGGTTGTAACCAAGTTGAAGCTAGAGAAAAACATACTAAAGACCGCATTATGCACACAGTTTGGGTTGTTTGAATAAAAAGTAATGAATTTTGGGATGATAAACGCCCCAGCAAAGTTTGTCACCATGATGAACCAGGCGCAAGATGGACTCTCAAACACATTATGTTACCTCAACAATATCATCATATTTACACAAACAAAAGAGGAACACCTCACGCATGTCTGCAAGACACTCAATCAACTTGCAAAGCATAAGCTATACACTAAGCCTAGTAAGTGCAATATATGGAAAAGGAACTCCTATTCTTGGGCCACATTGTCTCTGATGGTGGCATCAAAGCAGACCCAGATAAAATAAAAGCCACAAATAACATGCAACACCCCACCTCCATGAAACAAGTAAGATGCTTTATTGGTATAGTAGCTTACCTAAGGAAATACATCAAAGACTGCAGAAAGCTCACCACACCGATAAATGACCTAACCAAAGGTAATCGCAAAAAGAAATTCATCTGGACTCCAGAATGCGACAATGATTTCCAGCTATTAAAACAAGCTTTGATTGAAGCACAGATTTTGTAATACTCTAATGGCAGCGGGTGCTACAAGCTTGAGTCAGACGCTAGTGACACCACCATTGGCGCAGTTCTATGAATTTACCAGCCAGATCAGCAAGATTTCCTGCCAGTATGTTACAAAAGCAGAAAGCTAACAAATAATAAGCAAAGGTACCCAATACACAATAAAGAATTGCTAGCAATATATCACACATGCCTGAAATAGTGATATTATCTCAAAGGACAACTAAACGTCTGAGTGCTAACTGATCACAAAATTTTAATCTATTTCAAAACTCAGAACGCACTTGCACGGCGCTAAGCCAAATGGATGTCCTTGCTGAAACAGCTTAACCTGGACATCCAATACAAAAAGGGGGCAGAGCTGGTCACAGCCAATGCTCTCTCTAGGCTATGTCAGTCAAGAGAGGATCACCCTGACCACCTGGACCCTGACTGGCCCAACCTATATAACACTGAGTACAAGACAAAAGGAAAGGATTGCTCCACACACCAACTAACCCATGATATGCTAGTAAGTAATGAAAAACATTTCCATGTATCAAATGTCACACTATACTGAATTATCAAGGATAAACACATTTCATTTGCACAAAGAGTCAACACTATACTAAGACACACTGTCTGCTAGGACACACAAAGGCAAACAACCTTTATCTCACATTAAAAGAGATAGTATGATGGCCCAACCTGAAGCAAGACATAATTGATGTTCTAAAGAAGTGTACAGTGTGTGAAAAATACGTCAGCACCAAGGTGCCACAGCCAACAGTGAACCCAGTACCTGATCCCAAACCATTTAAGGTTTGGGGACTGGAAAACTGGGACCCTTCCCAGAAACAAAATGAATCAATGTTTCCTAATTGTAGCCATCAACCTTGCCACATGTTGGCCCATCTGCTGGGCAACAAAAAATTACAAGGCAGAAACAATAAATCATTTATCAATAAAGCAATCATAGCAGACTACAGCACTCCAGACTACATCATAACAGATGAAGAAAAAGACATAACAGGCCATGTAGTAAACAACAATCAAAAAAAGAACATCAAACACTCAACAACCTTGCCCTACAGGCCACAGGCCAACAGCAGAGTTGAACGCCTGAACAGCAGCCTTATCAGAGCCCTGGAGAAAATAATGGATGGCAAAGCCAAAGACACATAGCCACTCTATATGAAACATGCATTACTAGTATCCCAGGTTTTTACCAATCAAGGGACAGGCTACTCACTGTTTGAACTAACATACATACAAGCCAGAAATAGACACCCGCAATAATCAACCATTTGTGAAGATCCCCCTGGGGAAACCTCCCACAGTAGAACAGAAACCAGCTCTACAACACATACACCTCAAAGCCAAACTGACAGAAACAAAAAGACTCAAAGCCCAAAAGATAACCTCAACAGTGGACCCACTCCCATCAACTTCTCTGTCTGGGTCCTAGCTGGGAACAGAAAGAAGCTAGACTCAGTACACAGAGGACCAGGAAGAATCATCAGATACCAACCAGACAGAAACACCTATCTGGTTAAGTTCCAGGGTGCCAAAGAGCCCATCACCAAAAAGTATCACAGATCTTGCTCTGCCCTAGCAAAGGGGAACACTTGACCCAATTGGTGTCCACTAATAGACAACTCCAGGAACATCAGGCAACAGCCGTCAAGACAAAGCCCCCTCCTGATGTACTCCAAGTAACCCCTTAAGGGAGGGGTGTATCAAGGGTCTGGATATACAAGTATTCCGGCTATTGCCATCACACCTAACTTCCAGTCATTGCCTGATTTGGTGCCTTTCCAATATACCATTTGACATACTGGAAATGGAAGCAAACCAATATCACATGACTGTCCAGGTATCCAGCAACTTGAACCCATTCAACACATGACCAGCCCCTGGGTTAGATCCAACTAAATCCCTGCCACAGCTAAAGCTATATAAGTCTAAAGTATTATCCAATAAAATATACTTCTTCTCTTCCTACTTTTTTTGAAGCTCCCCCAATAGGCGCTTCTTATCAGTTTCCTGGCTTTTTGAGCTTTCTAACTTGGCTGATTAATCCCCATCATTTATTAACTTACTGTGATATTACCCTCTCCTTTAGCCTGGGGTACAATACCGCTGTCAGGAAGATGGGACAAGATAAGATCTTTTAGGCAGAGGGAAACTTCTATGCTGCAAGAGTAAGCTCAGGATGACCAATGGCTTTTGGGTTACAACTATAGAACTCTTGGATGAGCTCCAGGGAATTGGAACAATTGTAGTATTGAACCCAAGAATTTTTGGATCAGGATAAACTTTCCAAGACACCAAATACTCCAGTTGGTTGTAATCTTTCTGGTAAGACAAAATAAAGTTTAACTCATATTCAGGCTCATCTTCCACAAGAAAGGATTGAGAAGAATGCACCTCAGTGCCCTAAAAGGGGGTGAGTAAGCATTTGTGGAAGGTATGGAAAATCTTAAAGGATGAGGGTAAATCTAACCAATACATAGAGGGACCAATTTGAAGTTCCACTTTGAAAAAACCAACCTCCTTAGGACCTAACTTGCGACATGGAACCTTCAACTTCATATTGCAGGCATCAACCATGACTAGATCACCAGGCCTGTAGATTGTACCTTCCTTGTGCTTGCAATCTGTGTATTCCTTGTAAGTTTTCATGGCAGCAGCAAGAGTGACCTGAAGCTCCTGATGAATCTGCTTCAATGCAGCAGCTTGATTAGTTGCATCTTCCACGTTGCTAACCAGTCAAGGAACCATGTTGGATGAAGGATAATATCCCACATTTGCATAGATGGTGATACCTGAATTGGCGTGTGCAGGGTGTTATTATATGTAAACTCTGCCATGGGTAAGTTCATGCACCAGTCATACTGTTGCGCATTAGTGTAGCAACATAGGTAGACCTCCAAACTTTGGTTTACTCTATCTATTTATCTATCAGAATGGGGGTGAAACACGGTAGAGCAACACAGCTTTATACCAAGAATCCCAGTAAAGGCTTTCCAGAACTGAGCAATAAAGTGAGGCCCACAGTCACTTATAATACTCATTGGGATTCCATGTATGAAAAAGATTTTGTCCACAAAAACCACGCTGTTTCCACCAATAAAATTGTGGTTGAGCAGGGGACAAAGTGTGCCATTTTTGTAAACCAATCTACTACCACCATGATTTCATTAAACCCATTGGAACCAAGAAGTTCTCCAATAAAATCTACTGGCACCAACGTCCATGGTCCTGCAGCTGGATGCAGTGGGACCAGCAATCCAGTAGTCTTATTTCTGCTTGCTTAGGACCAAACACACACCAAGCAATCTCAAACATAGGCCACAACCTGCACTGTCAAATTCTTCCAAGAAAACTGTCAGCAGATTAACTCAACCATTTTATTCTTTCCCGGGTGGCCTGCTGTAGGGAAACTGTGATATGCTTCCATGATCTAGTCTTGAATAGTTTCCTCTGGTACCCATATACAGTCTTGATGATAAAGAATAGGGACTATCTTGTGGTAGCCCTGCAGCTGACCTACCGGGTGTACACATGCTAATTCAAATAGTCTATCATAACCCTTGGTGTCATGAATGACATTTTAATAATTGTATTGAAAACCCAGGAATTGAACCCCAGGCCTCAAAAAAAGCCTTGTGATGACCAGGGTAGACAAGAGCCATCCAGACTGGCAGTTGGGCCAATCCCTGGGCCGCCAGAGATGCCTTGCCCCAACCAGGAGGAACAGGAACCTGCCAGCCTGCTAAGTGTTAAGACTGGAAGTTTGAAATCGACATTGGAAACCCTGGAATGAAAACCTGACTCTCCAAAGGCTAATCAAGTCACCCAAGGTAGACAGGAGCCCACTAATTTGCTAAGTTGCAGACCCAAGTGTTCAAATTACTCTGAGACCTTCCAGACTCTTAAGGATGATTTCCTAAACAGACATCAGATTGATTTTAACCTTGTGCCACCAAAGACCCAGACCTATGCTGAAGTTGTAGCTTGCCTAAAGTAGGTTAAAACAAGGCCTTTTAACAGTCCTGCCAATGATCACCGGCTAATGTCAGTCTCCAGTCCAGAATGGTTAATACAATTTGACTGCCAAGGTGATGTAGTGAACAGTAGTGGCAGAACAAAGCATTGCCACTTCTCTTCATCAGAGCACTCACAACTAGGAATTGCCGCCTGCAAACCCAGAAGCCAAGGTCCATGTACTGCCAGTGAACTGTCCTCAGACCTGAAGTCTGCAAAAAGCAAAGAAGCAAAACCACATGGTATAAGAACCCCAGCGGTACAGGGATGACCCCATCATCATTTTTGATATTAAAGTTTTATAAACCTTTGGTCCAAACAAATCCTACTTTATTTAGTCTTAGTGATCTTCCATCTCAACTCCAGCCAAGTAGACAAACAGGTAATTGCCCACTCCAGAGACTAACCTGGCGGCCCTCTTCAGGCACTGTACTGTCCCCCTGGAGCCCCCTTTAGACCTGTGCATTTTACCAAATACCCGCCCAATCCTGCCTACTTGGAGTACAACTTGGAAATCATCCTCATTACTGATCCCTTGGAAAGGACTAGAGGAACCAAATAATATGACATAAAGGAAAGTGGTATCAAAGGCTGCCCTTATTGTTTAAAGACAATTACAATTATTGGCCTGCATACTTTGTCCTCATGACTCTGCCCTTAACCCCGCAACCCAACTGCTCAATGGAACTCTCCACTGCCATTGAGACCACATCCACTCAACTGTTTGGAATACTCTACATTACTTTGATGGGAATTTTAGACTCTATGGTGCCCAACTCAGGGCCCTGGTCTTTGCTTGGGCAATATGTATCCTATATTATCAAGTTAGCACCCATCTTATGGTGGGTATTACCTACTGGCTCAGCTGTACTCTGTCCTGAGTCAACTAAGCCTCTATCTATGCCTGGCTTCCTGACATCATGGCAGTCTTTTACAAACATGATAACCTGGGTCACAAGATGTTATTAACACTTGGGGCAACATGTATGCTTTTTTTGCAATAATCACTTATTACACCTATAAGGCAATTACCTCCCTGATACTCTCATGGATGAAGAACCAAACCACCAAAGAACTGAAAGAGCCTGCACTTGGTGCAGAACCCCAGAGCCCAGCCACTCACAAGTACAAAATGTGATAGTGAACCAGACCATGACTAAGGGGACATGCCCCATATGGGCAAACTCCTTAGAAGGAGCTTGCCAAGCCATGTCAGTCCTCCACCTTCACTTCCAAGCCAACACCAACGCCTAACCCAGTGACACTGAGAAGCTCTTGGGGGTGGCCGCCATGTTTTCAGGAGACACACTGGATTGGTTCCAAAAGGCCACTGCTGAAGATATCAATTTTGCCTTGACTACTCAAGATTTGAGGCCAAACTATGAGCACTAGCAACAACCAAGACACCCAATACTATGCACTGAACTCTCTGTTAGAGATCCAACAAGGGAACCGCCCCATCCAAGCCTATGTTGATGAGTTCCTTAAACTGAAAACTTGCACTCAACTAGAGGATGAATTGGCTGTCATTATCATCAGAAAATGAGTTAATTTAGCCATAAAAGACCTGTTGAAACACCATTCACCCACACTGAATATGGAGGAACTACTACCCCTATTCAAAGTCCTGATCCTGAATCAAGAAGATCAGAACTTTTACCCTACCTGTGTTGGCAGAAATGCGCCGCCAAATCAACCAGGAATGTCCCCTGAAGAATTACAACATCACTATTGAGATAGGGTTTTCTACTGCTATAAGACAGAACATCTCACCAGAGCTTGCCCTAAGAAGAATAACTCTCTTGTATCCTTGGTACAAATAAACACCTCTGCACAATCTTACAAATTCATCCAAGTGACCATAGAACTATTGGGAAACAAGCGCCAGATTGAAGCCTTTATTGATACGGGAGCAGACAAAAATTTCATTGACACCTGCGTGGTAAAGGAACTAGGCTTGAAAGCCTCAGAATGCAGCCTACAAGTAATCATGGGAAACAGCTCTCTGGAAATTGGTTATGAATGTGAACAAGAACTTCCCTTGACAATTGGATAGAATGTGTACCCAAACCTCTTGATCCTCTTGCCAGGTTTACCCCATCCCCTAATACTGGGCAACTCATGGTCCAACAGACATGACCTGATATTGAACTATTGTGAACAGACTGCAAAGTTAGGACAACCTGAATCTTGTGACAATGTTCCCTTCTGTATAAGCTCTGGCAGAGCTCCATCCAAAAAACTCTTAACCATAAAGATAGAACCTAGCATCAGGATACTACCTACCCCCTGCAGAAATGGGACCACATGTTTAGCAAAGAAGAAGCCACAAAACTACCTAGCCATTCAATCTATAATTACGCCATAGACCTGTTACCAGGGACCCAACCACACCACAGCCCCATCTACAGCTGCAATCACCGCAAACAAGTAACCTTGAAAACATACCTAGAGGACATGACAAAAAAGGGTTTCATCCAAGTGTCAAAGGCCCCCTGCTTGTCACCCATGCTGTTTGTAGGAAAGAAAGATGGCAGAATGTGTCCATGCTTAAACTATCATAAACTGAACAACATTATGGTAAAGAACTGTTATCCTATCTCCAACGCTGATGACTTCTGTGATGTACTGACTGGAGCATACATGCACTCAAAAATTGATCTAAGAGACGTCTTCAACCAGATCCAAATCAAAGACAGAGACAAATACAAAACGGCTTTCAAAACCAGATATGGGTTGTACAAATACCTAGTAATGCCATTTGGCCTGTGCAACGTCCCCAGCACTTTCCAAAGGATGATCAACACTGTCCTAGGCAAGTACCTTGACCAATTTTGTGTTGTACATTTGGACAATATCCGCATATACAGCAAGTTACACGGAACACCTACAACACCTTGACCTTATACTGGAGAAACTCTCCCAGTCCAACTTATACGCCAAGCTGAAAAAATGTGAATTCTTTCAGTCTGAGGTCAAATTCCTAGAATATGTAGTGAAAACTGGCGGGTTTGCCATGGCGCAGGACAAAGTAGAAGTGGTAACTGCCTAGCTGGTGCCCAAATGCAGAAAGGATGTGAGATTTTTTTGGGCCTGGCAAATTATTGCAGGGATTTCCTCCAAAATTTTTCTTAAATTACACTACCCTTGACCCAACTTTGCTCTGACAAGGTCCTGTTTGTCTGGATCCCGGAATGTACCGCTGCCTTTGAAGCCTTGAAGCTTGCCTTCACCTCTGCCCTTGTCCTGGCCATGTCAGATCTATCCAAACCATTTGTACTGGAAACCAACACATCTGACTTTTCGGTGGGCGGGGTCCTTCTTCAGGAAGGAGGGGATAGTATGCTACATCCTGTAGTATATTACTCCAAGAAGATGCTACCTGCAGAAGGAAACTACCCAATATATGACAAGGTTATGCTAGCTATAATGAAGACCCTGAAACATTGGCACCAATACTTATGTGACGCTGAATATCCAGTAAAGGTCCTGACAGACCACAAGAACTTGGTCTACTTCTTCAAACCACGCCAGCTTAACCAACAACAAGCAAGATGGGCCTTAGAACTGGCTGACTACACTCTGACCATAGACTACAAGCCAGGAAAAGTGAACATGGCACTCAACAACCTAAGTAGAAGAACTGATCTGGTGCCTACCCGCATAGAAACTTGCAACATCAACACCCAAGTCCTCTTGGACCCAGTGAGCCTAGGCATCCACCTGGGATCAATGAAAATCAGAGCCAGCAAACCAGAAGTACTAAAGGCCCTAAAACTCAATGAATTCACCAAAATCATGATCTCTGACCTCTCCAAATCCTTGGATAGTGCCCACTACCAAAAGGCTACTCAAAGAAAGGAACAGCACTAATGCTCCACAACAGGATCTTTGTACTGGAAGGAAATATCAGAAACAACATCTTGAGAGACTACCACAATTCCAAGATGGCTGGAACCCAGGAAGACTCAAGACCCTCCAGAGCATCAGAAGGAACTTTGTTTGGCCAAAAATGGATCAAGACATAAGCCCATACCTGAAGGGGTGTGAGACCTGTGGGCAGACCAAAACTTGCAGAAGCAAACCTAAAGGACATCTAAGACCCTTGAATATACCCCATGGACCTTGGAGATCTGTTTCCATGGACTACATTGTGGAACTACCTCCACATCTCTTATACAATGCAATCCTGTTCATGGTAGACTGCTTCACCAAGATGGCATACTTTGTACTAATCACCACCCATTGCACGGCGGCAGAGACAGCTCAACACTTCCATGACTGCATCCTCACTCAACACAGAATACCTGAGGAAATTATTACAGACAGAGGACCCCAATTCACTTCAAACTACTGGACACAGATGATGAAAGACTTGGGAATTAAGCAATGTGTGTCTAACTCTTACCACCCACAGACAGACAGCCAAACTGGAAGAGTGAACCAGATTCTGGAACAATACTTTCAATGCTATGCCAACACTGATCAGGACAATTGGGCTAAAATGCTCCCCATGGCCCAGTTTGCCTACAAAAGTAAAGACCACACCTCCACTGGTATGTCCCTGTTCAAAGCCAACTATGGGGTTGATCCCACCTGGGACCCCAAGATTGGCAAGAAGGAAACTAATACCACTGGGCGCTCCTGGATTGAACAGATCCGCAACGCACAAAAAAAACATTCTTAATCAACCTAAACTGTGAAGTACAAACATATAAAGCCTTTGACAACTGCAAAAAAACTCTGGGCCAACCCCTTTAAGTTGGAGATGAAGTATACTGTTACAAAAGTAACAGTTTCAAGGCCCTGGGCAGGAATTGAACCCTCTCCTAGCCACCAGGCGGGGCTAGCAGGCGGGAGAGATTTGCCTGCACCTGGATTTTTGCTTTTCAAAGCAAATCCAGGTGCAGGAACCATTCCTGCCCTGGTGGTAGCTGAGGGGCCCACTTTGGGCCCCAAAACTACGCCCAAGCCTTGGAGGGTTTGGCTAGGCCTGGGCAGGCTATTTTTAGCTGCCCAATAAACCCAGACCAATCCCACCCTCCATTAAGTAATTTGGGGTCCCCAATTGGGGACCCCTTTTTTAATCAAGTTCTTTGGGCTCAAGAGAGCCTGTCAAGCCAGTCCGAAAAAGGTGATCAAATTAGAAAAAACCCCAAAACCCCAGAAGCCAAGCCTGCCAAAATTAATGGCCAGCCAAGCCAAAATAGACCATCAAAAAGCCAAATAACTGTTCCTGAAAACCCCAAAAATAACCATGAAGCAGCTAACCAAACAGCAGAACCTGAGATGCCAAGCCTTGCCACACAGATAGCATCATAAGAATACCCAGAGGCACCTGCATATGAGTAATTATATAAATCAGAAGCACTTGAAAAAGTTCTGTATCATCATCCTTACCAAATAAAGTTGTTATGAACCTTTGGTTCACCAATCTCTTTTCATACCTATTTTTGATACTCTTCCATCTGAATACACCCAAGCGTCAGTACCCATCTACTGGGATAGATAGTCAGACTCCAGTTGATAAAACCAAAGACTTTGACTACCACTGCCCACTCAATGCTCTCTTTGGCCCTGTGCATTTCACTGAGTATCCTGCCAATCCTGACCACAAACCCTGGACATTGGAAGACTTTCAGTGGTACACCCGCCCAAACACTCCCAAGGAACCCTACCAAATTGTCTGAGACGGCAAAGCAATCACTATCTACCCTTTGATCTTCAACAGGAAGTACAACAATCCTGCTGCCTACTTGGTCCCAATGGAACCGCCCCCAACACCCAAACCAACCATCTCAACCCCCCCCCACTTCTGATGCCTCTGGCCAGAGTAGTCAATTCCTGGGAGTGCTTTACCTTGCGCTCACGGTATTGATTAACTCTGCCTTGCCAGCAGCTGGGCCTTGGGCTGTGGCTGAGAAGGCCCTTTCCTACCTGGTAAAGTTAGGTCCCATCATCTGGTGGGCCATTCCAGTACCTGCTTCTTCTCCTCCCTCATCTGCTGGAGCTCCACGGTACTCCTGATATCCTGACATATACCTGGACTCCTGGAATCTACCCCTACATGTGCCCTGTAGGAAGTTAGCTCACAGAAGAAGTGCCCCCACAAGATCAATAAACTAGTCAGATAAGGTTGCTTTCAAACTGGACCTACCCCCTCCTGGAAGATTCATGATGTGTTCCACTGCTCCCTGTTGTTCAAAAAAGATAGGAACTTGCTTCTCCACCAACAGATCAAGACAGCTCCCACACCCATCAAAGTAGGATGCTCTGAGGAATACAAAGTTGAATATATTCATGAAGACTGCACCCACTACAAAGCCCCACAGTACTATGTCAAATGGAAGGGATACCCGTCCAAGGAAAGCACCTGGGAACTGTTAAGCAACCTACCCAACACCCAGCTGGCCATCAAACAATACCTTGCAAAAAAGACTAGGAAGGAGGGGACCCCGGGAAGGAAGGAGATGATGTCATGAATGACATTTCAATACTTGTATTAAAAACCTGGGAATTAAAACCCAGGTCTTAGGAAAAGCCTTATATTGACCAGAGCAGACAGGAGTCCTCCAGACTGGCAGTTGGGTCAAACCCTGGACCACCAGAGATAGCTGACCCCAACCAAGAGGAACAGAAACCTGCCAACCTGCCGAGTGTCAATACTGGAGGTTCAAAATCAACATTGGAGACCCCAGAATTGAACCCTGACCCTCCAAAGACTACTCAAGTCACACAAAGTGGACAGAAACCTGCCAAATTGTTAAATTGTAAGCCCAAGTTGACAAGTCACTCCAAGACCTGCCAGTCTCCCAAGGACAATTCCCCAAATGATCACCAGATTGCTGCCAACCTTGAACCACCAAAGATCCAGACCTATTCAGAGGTTGTAGCTTGTCTTAAGGAGGTTAAGCAAAACCTACTGCTAACTCTGCCAATGACCACCAGCAGCTGCCAGTCTTTTGTCCAGAATGGGTAGTACAATTGAACTGCTCAGGTGATGTGATGAACAGTAGTGGCGGAACAAAGCATTGCCACTTCTGTTCACCAGAGCAGGCACAACCTGGATCTGCCGCCCTCAAGACTCTAAGCTAATATCCATGCCCTGCCAGCGCACTGTCTGAAAACCTGAACCCTGCAAAGATTGAATAATAAAACCCATGGTATAAAAGCCCTGGTGGTATGGTGATGACCATATTATCATTTTTGATAAAGTTTATGAGCCTTTGGTTCAAACAAATCTTACCTTATCTAGTCTTAGTGATCTTCCATCTTAACTCCGTTCAAGTAGACCATCAGGCACCCGCCCCCTTTGGAGACCAACCTGCTGATCCCACCCAGGCCCTATACCGTCCCCCAGGAGCCCCCTTTGGACCTATGCATTTCACCAAATACCCGCCCAGCCCCGCCTACACGGAGTACAGCTTGGAGACCATCCTCATTGCTGATCCCTTGACAAGGACTAGAGAAACTGAATACATAGGACATGAAGGAAATCGGTACAAGAGGCTGCCCTTATTGTTCAAAGACAAGTACAATTATCTGCCTGCCTACTATGTTCCCATGACTCCACCCTTAATCCTGCAACCTGACCGTTCAATGGAGACCCCCACCGCGGCCAAGACTATGTATACCCAGCTTTTTTGAGTACTCTACATTACTTTGAAGGAATGATAGACACTATGGTGCCCAACTCAGGGCCCTGGTCTTTGCTTGGGCAATCTGTATCCTATATTATCAAGTTAGCACTCATCCTATGGTGGGCATTACCCTCTGGCCTGGCCGTAATCCTTCCCAAGTCAACCAATGCCTCTACCTATGCCTGGCTTCCTGAAAGCAATGTACTGCTCATTGTACTCCTCATTGGTCATTGCTGTAATTGGCTGATAGGTGGCAGTGGCACAGGATGGGAGGCACTTTTCCCTCCGTGATTAGTTGCCCATATTCACATAGAAGACAATTTGGGCTACAAGTCTGCCACCATCTGGCAACCAAAGAGAGACTCATGGTTGAGGACCCCAAGATAAAGATCACTTAAAGCCTGAAGGCAGCACTCCTGTACTTTTTCTCTAATGTTAAAGAACAGGACGTCACCCAGATGGATGTCTGCATAGCTGGCTGGGTACACAGAGGCCTGATGTCCACGTCCTTGGATGGCCTAAAGGGTGGTGGAGCTACCCTACATCTGGTGGCTCAAGAAAACCTGGTGCTTGGAATTTGAGCCATCTCAGAAGTCAAATAATCCACTGAGGATGTGGCTGTACTTGTAGCCATTGTTGAAATCTGGGTTTATCTAATAGCAGACAAAACCCTTGGCTAAAACAGCCAGAAACACACCAATGAACATCTCCTTTTTGACCTTCTTCCTCCCTTTTTGGGTGGCAGCTCTTCCTTGGGCACCAAAATTGTCAAAAGCTATTGATAGCTTATAGTAGAGATGAATATGACATCATCAGAAAAACTTGTCAGGCATTGGATCAGGGTGGATTCAATTGCCTGATCATATGGGAACTCTCAGTGCCATCCCATTGGTTGCCGGCAACATTGATCAGTACCCGGATTGAAACCATCTTTCCATGAACCCACAGCTGCACCATATGCTTGGGAATTCATATGTTATGGTGTGAAAGTTGTTTAGGGACCTGAGTCAAGGGAAGCTTGGGGTCCTGCTGCAGGAGGTCAAGCATAATTGGGTATACCTTAGTGATTTGGGACTCAGGGGCCTTCTTTGGCTTCTTGGATGTCCCAATAAGATTCCCCTTATTCATTAAATTATTAAATTCCAGCATTATTGTAGCCTGGGTGAATTGCAATTGACTGACAATCTTGTCCCAAGACAGACCCCACAGGTTGAGTGCCAAAATTTTCCTGAAGAATTTGGGCGGTGATGATTTGTTGCTTGGGGTGCTGGGCCGTGGGACCTGAAGCCTGATTGGCTGAGAAGATTTCAGGTTGACTGATGGCAAGAGGTTGTTATTAATCAAGGTTGCCATCCTTATTGGTTGGTTGATGGGAAGCTTGTGCAGGGGTGGGTACAGGAGTGGGGGCAGAGCTAGATACTAAGTGACTACTGAGCAAGGCAAAGCCATATGGGTCGGAGGTTAGGCACAAGTTGCTTGTTACCTGCCTCAAAGGCTTGGGTGTAAACAGGTGCCTTCACGTTCTGAGCCTCACCTCCATTGAAGCTGGCTTGGCTGCTGGAGCTGTTAAAAATGTTGTTGCTAATAAAAACCATCTTGAAACAAAACCTAGGATAAAATCACTAAAAGTAGAAGTTTAAAATTTTATGATTTATTTTTATTATAATCTCAAGTCTATATTTGGAAGGTTCTCAAAACAATTCCATACAAATCTGGAGCCATGAAAGTGAATAAAATGCCTCTGTTCCTAAATTGGATAGCTGTTGATTGGCTGTTAAACTGTACTTTTCTATTTTAGGCTACTCATACTACACATCTTGTGTGACTTCATTTTGTTTCATGCTTGTGGAATCTTGCTTCTAGATTGCTTATTTTTTGTTTCATTTTAGTCCTTCTATTGGTGCCCCATATGAATCCTGATTGGATTATAATATATTCTGGAATAGCATCCATTTATCTCACTTGTTGTGCCAGTTCATTTTTTTGTGGTTTAAACAATGTCGCTTGATATTTGCTATTTTTTTATATAATGGGTTAGTAAAATTTTGTTTTTTGTTTTATAGTTCATTTATTAACCAATTTTTAAATTAATTGAATCCTGAATCTTGTGCAACTTGGACTTTGTTCAAATCTGAAATCATTTTGTTTAAATATGAGGTATTTTTGGTTATTGCCATAGATTTTAAAACTTCTGTGATATGGGTATTAATGGGAAATCAATTAAATAACTAAATTTTAACAAACACACAATACACTAAGGTCACATAGTAAGGACAGGACTTTATAATTCAGGAAAACCAGCTTATACCCATCAAATCCTATTAAGTTTCCTATTTTTGAACACTGGCATTTTTATTTGAGGAGTTGGTGAGTGAGGGGTATCCTATCATGTTGACTATGCTTTAAGAAAGATGCATATAAGTTTCATAAACCAATGAGACCTCAGGCATGAATTTAAAAGAAAAATCAAATAAGAACCAAAGCCTAACCACTAAACAATGATACCAAGCACATTACCAACAATATCTTTTACCAACACTGTTACTGAGATCTTTTTAAACTCGTTATTTCCAACAAAACTAATGAAGTACACATTTATAAAGCATTATTTCCAAAAAAAAGAATTGAGTTAAAATATTGAACTAAACTTAAAAAATATTGCCAAACTAAAATTATTCTACTAAAAAGCTAAAAAAGAATCTTTATTTATAGATAACCACACAGCTTTGGATATTTCCAGATAATTTTCTATTGTTTCAGCTATATATCCAGGATTGGCTGCCTTATATAAATTTTGCTTTTCAATCTCATATTTTGCTTTCACAGAAGGTGCAACCTCATCCTGCTCAATTTGATCCACCAGCTTCTCAGCAGTAGTCTTCTCACCGTTCATGGCCTCAAAGAACCTACTAAAGGAAAGCATATTATACCTTAATGGGTCATTGAATTCCATATCATACTTCAATAATAAAGTTTTCAATCAGCCCCTCTTCAATAAAAAGCATTCTATAGGAGCCAGGGTAGCCTTTTATCTGCCTTCACATCTTTCAATTTTTCTCACCAATGAATTTATTTTCTAAGTAGTGCACAAACCCTTGTATATGTTATCATACATTTACAGTATACAGATACTCTGGAGAATATTAAGCATTTTTTAGCATTGGCTGGCTCAAGGAAGGCCAGATTCATAACCTTTTATAATTATTCTTGGTGATAATAGTGGTGTTCTGAAAATATTCTTTTACAGGATAATGAAGATCCTGCTCATATGGTTGATTGCTTTATGAAAGTGAACAAAGATCCTTGAGACTTGCATCCAAATACCTCCTCAAGGCCCCATTCTAAGCCTTCTCAAAGTACATCATCACAGAATTGGGGAACTAAAGCTCCATGGGGGCAGGCTGGTGCATCTGGATGTTGATCCATCATCAACCATAGTGCTGAGCGCTGTTTTTAGATCTTCAGGGCCTTGGAATAAGTTTCAGTGATGGCATTAAAGATCAGTAAGTAAGAAAGTAAAACTATCCTGCTTTTTTATTCAGAATATATTGCCCAGATATCTCTTTATACCAGGGAAGAAGGTAAACACTCCTTCTGAGAGCCACACCTCAAAATCACCCAATACCTTCCAATATTTTCAGTGTATTAGATTACCACAGGATAGTAAATTTTAATACCATCTTCATAAAGTAAGAGCTATTACCTTGTTGGTGAAAGTAAGCCATTCATTGAGAACCATGCTAACAATACTCTTTGGATTTTAGACTGCCTGTCATGAATGACATTTTAATACTTGTATTGAAAGCCCAAGAGTCAAACCCCATCTCCCTGAAGGCGGATCAAACCCTCCAGGACAGACCAAGACCTGCCAATCCGTTAAATCACAGGCTCAAAATTTTAAATTACTCCGCAACCCGCCGGCCTGCTACAGAGAATTCCCTGAATAGTTGCCAGTCTGCCGCCAAACTGGTGCCAATGAAGACCCATACCTGCAAAGGAGATGTAACCTGGCTAACAGAGGTTAGGGAAGGACCTACTGCCAACCTGCCCAACACTGATACTGGAGTTTTGAAACCAACATTGGAAACCCTGGAATCAAACCCTGACCCTCCAAAGACTACTTAAGTCACACAAAGTGGACAGGAGACCGTCCACTTGTTAAATTGCAAACCCGAGTTAACGAGTTACTCTGAGACCTGCCAGTCTCCCAAGGACAATTCCCCAAATGGTCACAAGATTGATGCCAACCTTGAGCCACCAAATATCCAAACCTATGCAGAGGTTGCAGCTTGCTATAAGGAGGTTAAAACAAAACCTATTTTTAACTCTGCTAATGACCACCAGCAACTGCCAGCCTTCTGTCCAGAAGGGGTAGTACAATTGAACTACTCAGGTGACATAGTGAACAGTGGCGGCAAAACATAGCATTGCCACTTCTGTTCACCAGAGCAGGCACAACCTGGATCTGCCGCCCTTGAGACTCCAAGCCAAGATCTATGCCCCACCAGTACCTTGTCTGCAAGCCTGAACCCTGCAAAAATTGAAGAAGTGAAGTCCCATGGTATAAAAACCCCGGCAGTATGGTGATGACCACACTGTCATTTTTGATAATAAAGTTTTATGAACCTTTGGTTCAAACAAATCTTACCTTACATAGTCTTAGTGATCTTCCATCTTAACTCCGTTCAAGTAGACCATCAGGCACCCGCCCCCTTTGGAGACCAACCTGCTGATCCCACCCAGGCCCTATACCGTCCCCCAGGAGCCCCCTTTGGACCTGTGCATTTTACCAAATACCCGCCCAACCCGGCCTATGCGGAGTACAACTTAAAGACCATCCTCATTGCTGACCCCTTGGCCAGGACTAGAGAAACTGAATACATAGGACATGAAGGAAAGTGGTATGAAAGGCTGCCAAGATTGTTTAAAGACAAGAACAGTTATCTGCCTGCCTACTTTATTCCCATGACTCCGCCCTTAACCCCACGACCTGACTGCCCAATGGAGATCCCCACCGCTGCAGAGACCACGTCCACTCAACTGTTTGGAGTACTCTATATCACCTTGGCAGGAATGGTGGATTCCATGTTCCATCCTCTGGACCTGGTTCTTACTTGGGAAATCTATGTCTTACATGATCAAGTTATCACCCATTCTATGGTGGGCTTTACCCGCCGGCTCAGCCCAATCCCATCCCGAGCTGCCCAATGCCTCTACCTATGCCTGGTTTCCTGACAGGAAGCTTGAGCATCTTTAGGCATCTCAATTGCTCTTTCTAAAGATGCATGAGCCTTTTTGGATAAACTGTTGCACTTCATCTTCAGTTGTTTTGTTTGGATTTGATTAATTTTTCTCTCTTCAGTATCTGGTGTTATTACATGCATCTTTTAAGTTATAGGCCATAGCTATTTTGGATGTGTCAAGTTTATACTTCTGGGAAGTATAATAAACAAAATAAAGGGGAAGATTAAGAAGAGAATGATACTTTATTGAATATGAATATATGTTAATATATAGTACCATGACAAGCCATATGCCGTCCATGTACAACATGGAGGTCATGGGGCTTATCTGAGTAATGTTCCTCTTGAGTCACGTGGCTTAATCAAGTTGTGTTCCATTTAGGACCTGGATTGAGTGATCCCCGTCATAGATGGTTAACTGATAATGGTGCCACCAGTTTATTGATTGGGCGGTGAACCACTCGGTGAGCTGCTCGGTGATTTACTCGGAGCGTTAATTCCCCAAAAGGGAGTAATCAAAGATATTGCAACAGATGAAAATGGATGTTCTTGGGTATATTTTGGCTTTGGGCTTTACACGGCCTGGTGCTTCTAATTGACCCCCTTTTTGTTGCAGATCTGAAATCCTGAGGCTTTTTTAAGCCTAGAACAAGGTTCTTTTAAAAAATTGTTGTTATTTATGGTTTTTTTGGTGTTAGAAAGAACTAAACTTAAAAATGTGTTTTCTATAGTCAAGATGCTGTAAATTGAAATGGAATATTTTCTATGGTTTTGAGATAGCAAAAATCTGAGATGCAAGTTTTGAGAGAGTGGTTTCAAGATGATGTGTTGCTCCTTCCTCATAGGGCTTGAATATCTGATCCAATTTTAATATCTGGATGGGATCTGTGCCCCCTTTTACTTGGTAATTGAGCTATTTCCTGGAGACATAGCTTAAGCAAGGGAGTAATTGAAGATGTTGCGACAAGGCATAAGATCCAAAATGGATCCTCCACTAGTAGGAAAAGTAAGGCCCCAATTTGCTCTGAGGGGCTGATTTATTATAAAACAGCCATCAGAGCTGATTAGCCACAACCTCAGGTGAAATTAGGTGCCCTAGCTGCAGCTTTCCTTGATTGGTGCCGGCCTATAAAATCCGGGGGAGTTTAAAATTTTAAAGTTTGAAGATAGTTTAGCCGAAGCCCTTTGTCGTGACAAAAACATGTGGATCGGTGATTTTTAATGAGGCAGGGTTTAGGTAGCGACGGGGATGGACATGTCAAAGTGGAAGACATCGCTGGGATCGTACCTGGCTTTGATCTTCTGGAGCTGCAGGAGAGATTTGGGGTAGTACACCTTCTTGAAGTCGAGCTCCTCAGCGTCAATGTAGTTCTGGTACGCTCCCACAAAGCTGCTCTGGAAGGCAGCGTAGGTCTTTTTTAGAAGCTCCCCTGCGCCGGCATCGGTTTGACCGATCTGGACCAGCGCAAACTTGTCGCGGTTATCAAATGCCGTTCCCTTCTTTCCGGGAATGACGCCGCCCCACAGGTCGATCAGGACAAACAGCCCATCCCCTGGCTCGACAAGGATGTCTCTGAGTTTGTTGATTGTGGCATCGCTGATGCGTTCTTTAAGGAACCCCGACTTGGCCTTGTAAAAGGACTTGTCGGTCATGGATTGGATGTTGAACAAGGTATCAATGTCCCCTTCGTCTGGTACGCCGCCATACCCGGCAAAGAAGAGGTAAGCCTCAATCCAGTCCTTTCTCTGTAAATCCTTCCTGTCCCACTTCTTTAGGATCTTCTCGAGCTTCTTGATGTGCCCGTCGTGATCTTTGTATTCATCCGAGTATGTGATACCAAACTCAATGTCGCCGCCTGGAGACAGGTTGAGGTAGTGGCCTGCCCCGTTGGGAGGAGTACTGCTGTAGTAGTCCATTACTGAATGTACGATTTCGGTGAAGTTATTCTTGCCTGTGTTCCAGTTGTAGCGTACAACCGTGAAGTCCTGCTCATGCTTGATGTAACTGAATGTGATTTCAGTCACCACGCCAAAGTTACCGCCCCCTGCACCACGCAGGGCAAAGAACAGATCCTTGTTATTGTTCTCATCCACACTAAGCAGCTTTCCGCTGGCATCAACTATCCTTAAGGAAACTACTCTATCAACTAAAAGGCCGTAGTTGCGTGACAACAAGCCAAAACCACCGCCAAGCGCCATGCCACCAACGCCAACGATGCCCTGCAGGCCGTGGGGAAGAACGCCTTTATCTTCTTTCCATAGCGTAGCAAGCATCTTGCCTAGGAGAGCCCCTGCTTGGACAGCCACTTGCTTCTTCTCTTTGTCAACCACAATGTTGTTCATGTTGCGGAGATCCACCACTAGACCATTTTCGTCACCCCGCCAGTACCCCTCGTAGGAGTGGCCACCCGACCGTACCGAGATGGATGTGCGATCAGCAGCACACTTGACTGCCTGGATGACTTGGGCTTCGTTTTTTGGGCGAACCACTGCACCTGCAACAACATTTGCCAGCCTTGCGTTCCAAGCGAAAATGTAATCGTCGTAGCTGATACCATTCTTGAACGAAACGTCTAGGTCCTTAAAGCAGGCCGGGGAAAGCATTGTGCCCGTTCGGTTGTATCTGGCGTAGGCGGGCCTGGCCAAGGCGATTGCCAAAATTCTGATCAGCTCTGAACACTTCATCCTGGCTCAATTCAACAGTTTGCCGATTTTATACCCATCCTGACTATAGCTACGCATTAAATTTCTTCGCATCATGCCATGTCCCCTAGTCATTGAGTCCAACTTGACCCATTGCTCAAAAATGATCAAAAACCGGAATGTGGTGGCGGGTACCGTTTATCTCCAATTTCCAGGCCAGTTCAAACGGTGATCGGTTCATTTCTCACTATTCAGCAATCTGTACTTCTTTGAAATGATCTTAACTTTACTTATTTAGCTTAGTATTTATATTCAATGAGATAAACATCGCGATCCTTCTCGCCTTCATCTTCATTTGATCTACTGATCCATGCCATCAATATTCTGATTCAAACAATTATTTTGGTGTATAATTTAAATGCTTTAAGATAGATAGAAGTGTAACCATACACCAGTGTTTTAAAAAAGAGACTTTAACTTTAATCACTCATACACAGCCAACCTAATCAAGCCTAAATTCCCATCGGCACCGTTCATATCTAAGCTTGCTTTATTGATTTCAAATCTTATAACCTCCATAGAACCTCAACCAAGGGAAACCTAAACCAAAAAAGCCATTGCTGGGGATCTTACCACACTCCACAGCGACAACTGTGGTCAAGTGAACTCTTAAAAAGGCAACTATTGAGTAAAGTGAGGATTTAGCGTTCCAATAAAAGTCGATACTTCTTTAACTACCAGCACTTGCTATAAAAAACCTTTCAATATAGAAAGTTATCAATATAAGCTATAGCCTATTGACTCGACCCCAACCCCTCAAAAAAGTAATAAAATCTTACCCTAACCAATAAGAATAAAGAGAAACAACCGACCAATTCTAAATTTACCATGTAGGTTATCATCTCCACTATAAAAACAAAAGTCTGAAGGTCCAGAAACTAAAGCTAACCAAAAGAGTTATTACAGCTTAACCTTTAAACATTTCTACTCATCTCATTTACTTCATCTGCCCAGCTGAAATTATCTCATACCTTACTGATGGCCTATTAAATCATAGTATACCCATACACTTCAAATATAGAGGGGTGCCCAAGAATGATCACTAATACCTAAAATTGATCAGCAGAACCCAAAGATAATGGATCAAGTAAAGATTTAAAACTAAAAAGTTCTTAGAAATCTTAGGGTTACTATCCCAACCTTTAACCCCCTTCATCTTGGCCCCTCCCAGTAGGGGTATTGCAACCCATCCAAGCTGATGCTTGATTTCATTTTCCTTTTAATTTGCCCTGACAGTAGCTTGGATAGCCCTGATGAATAAGGGGGACTAAAGTGGTGGGCTCAGTTGGAAGCAGCCAGTTAGCAAGTCCCATATCTTAGAGATGTTCTTCTATTGCTTATGCTAAAGTATGAAAATTAACTTGCTGCACCTGGTATGGATCATAAAGTTGTCCTTGAAGTACCTGTAATAATTTCAAAGCAATTATATTATCTTTCTCTCCCCATTGATGCCATCTTGACCAAGGTTCCAGGAGGCCTCACCCCTAACCCTTTTTACACTGTTTGGTGTTAACCTTATCAATCCAGTGGTGGTCAAAGTACTCCAGGATAGCTACAAGCTCCTGATGCTTGATTATGTAGGGATCCTTGAAGGGAGCCCTGTACCTCAGCACAGTGTGCTCTGGCTTTAAAAAAGCCAAGCCACTAAATTGCGCCAGCAAAAGTTTGCAGGTACTCAAGGTATCCCTGGGACTCAACCTACTTACCCCAGTGGTGGCTTAACATCTTGAGCAACTTCTAGATGGAAATGAAAATGGTACCCTGCAATTCACTGTCAAATAGCTTCTTATATGCAGTGAACTGAGCAGGCTCAAAGTACATAATACATACTTGCAGCCCATAAGCTCAAAGCTGTACCTCTTTCTTGGCATACATGGTGGCCTGGTGTGATTACTTTATATCAGTCCCTCTTTCACCCATGAGGTAAAAGATAGCCATGTCTCTACTTGCCTCTATTGGTTATTAGGCTTATTACTGGATGTAAATTAGTATGGTCATTCCTGTCGTCTTTCCTCTCTTCCGCACATATATTTATGTGCAGGAAAAAATCAAAGTATAGATTAGACCTCTTCTTACCCACAATAAAGATTGCAATCACTCCTTATCTACTTTGCGTTTAGGCTGATCACCCTGACTTAAAGAATATAACCATCCCACCTGACTCTGATAATAATCTGCTCTCCTGTTGCCACCCCTCTACTAAAGATAACAGAACAATCCCCACACTGTATTGAAATTCTAAAGCTTATTGCCCTAGGCCCAATCAAAGTGCTTTATACTGCCTCTTGCTTCTGTAGCTCAGTACCGGTAGATTCCCTAGCTCCTTGGTTAATAGATCCCTCAAGGCTAAGTTCCTTACTTCCTTCACCCTTGAGCACCACACCAGGTCATTGTCAGCATCATATAGGTTGGCCCAGGTGTGGGGAGGGGTCTTCTGGGCGTTGTCATCAAAGGGCAGGATGGCAAGCTTGTGGCGGAGTATTGTAAAAGCACTGGTATTAATGGCCTTGTTGGCACCAGGAAGGAGAAAGAACATGAGTGGAATCACCTGGATGTCTATCTGAGCATGTGTCATCCAGAGCTGATAGAACATCTGGGGCAGGAGACAAGAGTATCATCAACTAGCCAGGTTGACGCCCTTTCTAACTCTATTGGGTTTTGCTAGGTTGAGTAGCAGATGATCCTATCTCTGACACCTGGCCTGTCATTGTGCAGGAGGAAGCGCTCCCCACTTGGGAGCTGCTTGAGCTCATGATGAGTGTAGGCTCAGAGAGGACATTGGGGGCCTTGGGGGAGGAGGATATGTTTAAAGTCACTCCCCACTTTGGCCTTGGATTGGACAATCTTCCCACACTGCACCAAAAAATCTCCTCAGAAGCCAGCCAAGCCCCTAAACTCCCTTGAAGATTTAGCCCACACAGTTGACAAGAGATTTTTGTTGGCATAACTCTCCCAGGCAGCAATCATTGATGTTGGGAACTCTTTTCCTACTTGGGAGGAATCCCTGATTAATTTGGACTATTTTTTGGCTTGGGCTCAACCACACTTAAAATTAATTAGGTCTAAATAATCAGGGCGCGCTACTGCCAAATAATTAAGTTCCAAATTAATTGGATTGAATGGTGACCTGTCCCATTCATTTGATTTCAGCCAATTATAATTAGGTTCAGAAATTGGTGCAAAAGCCTCCAGCTTGCTGGATCTTCCTGGCAAAATTTCTCCTACAGCCAATCAAATCCGCGCCTTGGGGTCAGGTGACCTTTGGATTGGATTACCACTCTTGAAGCAAGACAGGGGACTTTTGGTCCCCTTATTGCTCATTTTTCAAAATAAACTTTGGTTTTCTGAACCTATTGTTTTAGTTTTCTTAGAGGCTTTTTCTAAGTCTCTTTTCAATTCCTAAAGTGTTAGTATTGGCTTTCTTTCCCCTTACCTATTTTCCTTGTTTTCAGGGTTCCTGGTGCTCTTTTGAAGTCCCTAAAGGTGTGGTTAGCGTTGACATTAAAGCTTACCACTTTGGCTTTACACTAGACAACTCAAACTTGAATATTAGTGATTTAATTAGTATAACTACCTATTTGAAGGCAATTTTGTCCTCCCTTTGCTTTTGCTACCGCTTGAAGTTTTTTATACACTTTCAAAGCTTTCATATATGCTCTTGAATTTCTCCTATACACTTTACAGTTTTTGTATACACTTTTGAAGTCTTCTCAAAAGCTTCAAAGTTTTATATATTTGTTCTTAAAGATGTTATATACACTGACAAAGCTTTTTTGCGCACTCTCCAACCTTTTGACCTGCAGTTGTTGTTGCATGTTCTTTTCTTGTAGCTGGACAACTTTCTGCTTACCCCTGAGCCTTTTATCCATTGTTTAAGCCCACAATCCACAGGAATCTTCTGCTTTTTGTGTGGCACCGCTTTTAGACCCTAGGAATGTTAGTACCTTTGGTCAAGTTTGTGGTTTTTACCTTGGCACCAGCCCTGGTAATGATATGGTCTGCTTCCTCAGATCTTTGGGGTTGTATTTCAAATTCCTTTCATCATGTTGGTACCAATCCTGACCAGTTCTTACATATTTTTGAGGACATCCCCACATGCGCTCAGAAGATCTACACTACCAGTGAGAACGCCGTAAGAAGTCTTGCCTGTGATGATCTTGAGTTTCCTTCTGTTGAAACCGCTTCTGTTACCTCCCCAGGTTTGGCCCACCCCATGTCCCCCTCTTGAGAACCAAATTGTCCCAGTCCCAGAAGAAGTCTTGGGCACCCAAGAGTCCTCCCCAAGCGCTCTCCCTGGCTCCTTAGCAGAATATTTCTGATGGGCTTGGACTCCTATTCCCCCGGCTATCTGCTGCGTCCATCTATGAACACCTCTTTGAGCGGCTATTCCAGTCTTGCACTGGATGGTGTCCTGGTGGGTCCTCCCTCCAGGATGGGAGCCAGACTTAGTTAGTTTAGCCCCCCTCTCTCACAATATGCAGCAATTTTCTTATGGCTGATGAAATTTACCAGCTACACCTGGGTTAGCACCAACTTGAGATTTTTGGGCTTGAGATGCTGCAGGGCCTTGATGGCCAGATCAGAGGCACAGAGGTAGGCAGAGGTGGGGATAACTTGCACCAGGTACCACTTTAGCATCCTCATGACTGAACAGTTGAAAGCTCACAAGTCTGCTCCCCCTTCTCAGCAGTCATCCTTTCTCAGCCTTTGGTGTTCAGGCGGGCCTCACAAGACTTATCCTTGCAAACAAAGTGCTTGCTCTGGTTCATTGCTTTTGGTTATTACAGTTGAAGATGTAATTATGGCAAAGTAACCCGAGCCGCCCTTTACTGACATGATAGGGAAATAACAGGGGCAGTGCTTGGGGACTTTGAACTCTCCATCTGTCACAGTAAGTTCCATCATGCCAGGAATTATTTGGCCAAGTAAAAAGGCTCAAAAAGCCAGAGAACCTTTACCAAAATTGACCAAATTAATGGATTTAAATCAAACAGTTGATTGTAAATGGGTTACGACTGCTCCAGTCTGCCAACTGAAACCAATTCCTCCTTGCAAATTGACGTAATTTAAGGGTCACCCAATATGAGCTTGTTAATCAGCATGGTGTCAAAACTGCAGGCTCAACCCGCCAGCAAGGTTCCAACCAAGCAGGTTTGTGCCCCACAATCCAATTATCTGGTCACTTGAAGCCAGACTAGGAAGTCAACTTGAATTACCAAATCTAACAACATAAACAGATGATGATCCTTTATAGTGGATACCTTGTTTTGGTGCTTGACTCATTACCAGGATCAAGCCACCCCCTTCTTCCATCTAACCATGTGATCAACAATCATGTTCCTGTTATCCTTGATTCACGTTGACTATATAATCACTATCTCTCAATAAATATTATTATCTAACTTCTAAATATTTTTCCCCTTGTAAATCTGCTAAAACAGCACAGTTACGGCATTGGTAGCACAGGTAGTTTTTCCATCCTACCTTATCTTGAAAAATTCTGCCTGTTGCCCGCACACGCCACAGCCAACAAATCCTCAACAGAATTATGCCTGGCCTCCTGCCCAACTGGACTCCGTACACTCCTGGTACTGCCATACCTGATGGCTTTGTCCTGTACCAGAAAACAGTAATCCTGCTAAACGCCTTAAACGCCATGTCTGCACAAAGCTTCTTCCAGGCACCCTCCTTGATGCTGCAACCAGCTGAAAAACCACCATGCCCGCCTATGTAGCTTAGAGACTATGAAGCGCCGCCTTGGAATCTTTTGCTGGGGCCAATGACGACAACACCGCTGCATGGATCCAGTCTACTCAGAGCAAGCTGGCTCAGATGGAATGCCCACAGCAATTTTGGATTGCAGAAATTTCCATATGTCTGATCCATGACGCTGGCACCTGGTGCAACAAGTGGCATGAAGAGCACACCAACAAGAACTGGGACACCTTTAAGCAAGACTTCCTGGCAAGATTCATGCTTAAAGATACAGCGCTCCTGATTGTTTGCCAGGTGAAGAACCTGACTCAGACAGGCACCGTAAAAGAACTCACCTGTGCCTACAAGAAACTCTGTCTTTGTGCACCATCTGACATGGCCTTTGATACCCCAGCCACACACCTCATGTACTACAACGCTCTTAAGTTGCACCTGATGAGACATCTGAATCTGGATCAGGTGACCAACCTGCAAAGCCTGTACCAGGAAGCAGAAAAAGCGGAGAAGACATCCAACTCATTGCACAAGACACAAACTGGGAAACAAGAAAGACCCAAGGATTCCCATCCAGGCAAGCGCTCCTCTTGACCACCCCCTGGAGGCAATGGAAACAATGCCAGTCACAAACCCACGGGTTCAAATGGGCATGGAAACAGAAACAATGGACAGTCAAACCGTACCCATTTCCATGTCACCATCACGCAAAACAACCAAGATGAGGGAAAAGCCTGGGGAGAGCACTAAGCAAGCCAAGCTCTCCCCACGCAACTCCTGACTTGCCCAATGATGAATACTGACCCAAGGACGTAGACTAATGTCCAATGATCCAAGTGCCCTTGGAGGACCTGGTACTGTACACCATTGCCAGACATCCCAATAAATTGATGTCCTATCCTTTCCGCTTTTGCAGTTACACAGGCTCAGCACTCCTGGACTCTGGCGTAGATTGAATCCTAGTCAACAGTAGATTTGTGGATAAGTTCAAGAAGGCCACTAATCCTTTGCGGATTAAAAATGTGGTCCTGGCTGACAAACACCACATTGCTGTGACAAAGGAAACTGCCCCCTTCTCTGTCATGCTTGAGAACCTTCACTCCACCTTTCAAGGTCCTGTCACTGACTTTAATAAGTTTGACATTGTACTGGGACTAGATTGGTTATAAAAAAACAACCCCCACATAGACTGGGCAACTGCAATGTTGACCATCAAGCGTGAAGATGACAACCACCAGATCTACCCTGACTCTGTGGACCAACTGCTACGCAACCACGTCTTTGTATGTATCACAGAAACCCAGGACAAAAAAAACCTGAAGTCAATTGAATGTGATTCCTGCCAGTACAAGATCATACACTTCAAAGACCTCCAGGATACCTTCACAACTCAGAACCACAAAATTGTGGCCCGCCATCCAGAAATCTTCAAAGAAGCGCTACCTGGGCTGCCCCCTGAGAAGCACATCCAACACTCTATCCAACTCAAGGGGGCTGTATCCAAGGCGCACCCCATCTACAGAATGACCCCAAATGAAGACAACACCTTACGCGCCTACCTCAAGGAGGCATTTGAAAAAGGACTTATTGGCCTCTCACAGTCTCCCTTTGGGGCCACCCTATTCTTTATGGCTAAGAAGGATAGTACCTTATGTCTGGTCACAGACTACCGCTCACTGAATGAAGTTACCATTAAGAATTGTTAACCACTGCCACTGATTAACAACCTCTTCAATGCCTTGGGAGGAGCCATAGTCTTCTCCAAGATTGATCTAACTGCAGGCTACAATCAAATTTGTATCAAGGAGGAAGACATCCCCAAAACTGCCTTCCACACTAAATACAGTTTCTAAAAATGTGTGGTACTCAACTTTGGCATGACCAATGCCCCGTCCACCTTCATAACCTTCATGAACAAAGTTTTTGCGCCCCACATAGGCAAGCAAACCCTTGTGTACTTAAACAACATTATTGTCTACAGCCCCTTGGTGGAACAACACCACAAGGACCTAGAGGCAGTCTTTGCTACCTTGGCACAACACAAACTGTTGGCCAAACCCTCCAAGTGCCGGTTCTTCTGTAAGCAACTACCCTTCTTGGGACACATAGTCTCAAAAGATGGCATCAAACCCAACAGTCAAAAGATACAGGCCATTTGCAAGATGCCACCACTCAAGGATAAGTTGGAACTCTGCACCTTCTTGGGAATGGTGGCCTATGTACAATGTTTCATACCTGACTGTGGCGTCTTGACTGCCCCCCTATCTGCCATAACAGGAGCCAAGTCCAAGTTTGTGTAGACCCCCCAACATGACCTCTGTTTTAGACGCCTCAAGGAGAAACTCACAACAGCTCCCATCCTACAATACCCCAAACACAATGGGGAGTACCAAATGGAAACCAACGCCTCAGATGCATCCATTGGGGGAGTCCTACAAATAAAAAATAGTGACGGTGACTTCCTGCCTGTAGCTTATGAATCAAAAAAGTTGACAGATGGCAAGTGTTGATATCCTATCCATGAAAAAGAACTGCTGGCTATTGTGCACTGCCTAATCAAATGGCAAGTTACCTGGAACGCCAGGAAGACTCTACAGCGTTAACCAATCATAAGTCACTAATCTATTTCAAAACTCAAGAGAATCTGTTGTGCCGCCAAGCGCAGTGGATGGAACTATTGGAGAGATTTAACCTGCTCATCCAGTACAAGCCTGGGGCTGAGCTCGCCATGGCAGACGCCCTGTCCTGCCTGTATGTCTGTGCTTCAAAAGGAGAGAACAGGCTCAACCCAGAGTGGCCTCTCTTAGTGCTACAAACAAAGGAAAAAGGGTTCCCCCTGGCACCACCAACATAACAAAAGAAACAGTCATCAAGAATGAACACCTCTTTGATGACATATATGGGACTCTTCACAAAAAAATGACTGACGGCACAACCATTCCCTACATCCCCACACATCAGCGAGTCAACACCATCCTACACTATAATAGAGACCTGGGACATACCAAGTGCCAAAAACTATATAAATTTCTAAAACATAAAGCCTGGTGGCCAACCTTATACCGCAATGTCCAAGAAGTTCTAGACTAATGTGAGGCGTGCAAAAAGTTTGAAAAAAGCGTAACCCCGCCAAAGTCAGTACTGCCAATTTGCACACAACTACCTTTCAAAGTATGGGCTCTTGACATTGTTGGCCCCATGCCAGGAAAACATAATGACAAGAAATACATCATCACTGCCATTGACTTTGCAACAAGGTGGCCAATAGCCCAAGCAGTGAAGGCACACACAAGCAATGACGTTTGACAATTTATTGGCAAAGAGATAATCAGCAAGTTTGGAAAGCCAGAACTCCTGATAACCAATGGAGGCAAAGAATTGACCTCTGAAGACACCAATGTATACCTCATCAAAAACAGGGTCAAGCACACTGTGACTACACCATACCATCCACAGGCCAATGGACGTGTGGAGCGGCTTAATGGTAGCCTTATGCAAGCCTTAGCCAAACTCACCACCAGGAGACCTAAAGACTGGTATAAGTAGCTACCAACTGCACTACTTGTGTTTCAAACCCAAGTGAACAGATCCACCGGAAAAAGCCCATTTGAACTGGTATACAGCACACAGCAAAATATCATTCAAGCATTGACAGGACCTAAACTGGAAATTCCAAGTGAAGTCCCTCCACACTCAGAACCTCAAGTAATAGAGGCTAACAGCCAAAGAGAATGAACGTATGCAAAAGACATTTTTCCCCACCCACAATAAGCATGAAGTTGGGGACAAAGTATGGGTCATGAATGTTGACAAGAGCAAGTTACAACCTGAAAAAGTGGGGCCAGCAATCATTCTAAAGGTAAACAACAATAACACTTACCTTGTGCAAGGGCTTGGCAAACGTAAGCAAGACAAGACCCTGCACCATGATTGCCTACAACCCTGCAAAGCAAGACAGAAACGAGAAACCGCCCTGCCTGCCACAGAACAGCAACTAGCTCAATATGACGCCCAGGCTCCTGACAACCTCCCTGACAACCTGCCCCCAAAGGAGGTTGACCTTCAGCCGGGGGGGGGGGTGTGTGTGTCAAAACCGCAGGCTTGACCCTCCAGCAGAGTTCCAACCAAGCGGGTTTGTGACCCATAATCCAATTATCCAGTCACTCAAAGCCAGACTAGGAAGTCAACTCAAATTACCAAATCCAACAACATGAACAGATGATGATCCTTTATAGTGGATACCTTGTTTTGGCGCTTGACTTATTACCAGGATCAAGCCACCCCCTTCTTCCATCTAACCATGTGATCAACAATCATGTTCCTGTTATCCTTGATTCACATGAACTATATAATCACTATCTAATAATAAAGATTATTATCCTCTCCTAAATATTTTTTCCCGTGTAACTCTTCTAAAACAGCACAGTTACGACAATGGTCATCAGAAGTTAGTCACCCAAGGGTTATTTGCAACCTGGACCAGATACTTACTTGACCATGTGGAAGGAATAGGAGCCCAGGATCCAGGTGGTATTGCTTAGTCAATTTTTGATATATATTGTATAATTTTCACTTTTTCAACTCTAAGAGTTGAGTGCTCCCAAAAATTTACTCAATAAAAATCAAATATCCCTTGGTCTAATTTACTTTTTAAAAAAATGCATCCTGTGGTTGGATTGTTGCAATACATTCCCTACAATCTTATTCTCAGCCAGATCATTACTGGAAGATAGGGCCCTGCAGTTAGAACTTTGTTGTCAGTACCTCTCAATGTTAATTCAATGCCTGCTGATCTTGGAACTGTTCCTCCTAACCTTGTACCTGAAAATTGTGTTGTATCTAAATATCCTGATTTTTTTTTCTGAAGATTCTCTGATGCTTTCTCAGGCTATTTATCTTGGGCTATTTTTATTGGGATTAATTATTCTACTTAATCCTAGTATCTTGTTTGGAAATTTTAAAAAACAGTATCTGAAGCTGCGTTGGTGGTTAATCATTAACTCTATGTGGATTTGGGTGGTAATTCCCCACTGCTTAGAGACAGCTTTTTACTATCCTGCAATTTCCGTCACACCATCAACATTACTGATGTTGTGGATGGCCAGTGACTTTGAACCTCTTTGATCAGTCCTCAGGCTCCTTGTGACAGTCCACATGTTGGATGGTTTTGCAGGTGGGGCTAATGTTGGCCAAGAGAGAGTCTAGTGGCTTTTGACAGGTAGGGGCCTAGTAGGGAGCATTGGCTACTAGGGGAAGGTAAGTCCTGCCTAGTAGGTAACAACATACTACTAGAGGCAAATGTTGAACTAGCCCAGCAGGGACTGCTGGCTGCTAGGGGCTGGTTAGTTGTTCTTGCCTAGCAGGGACCATTGGCTGCTTGGGGTGAGGAGTGGATGACCCTGGTGGATAACACAGGCTACCAGGGCTGGTTGATGATGTGACCCTGATGGGTAACGTGGGCTGCCAGAGAAGGGGGTGGAGCTAAGATAGCTCTGTGTGCCCTTGTGCGCTTACATGAGGTCTGTGAGCAAGCACCTTAACTAATGGACTGGTAGGATGTCCTCATCTGTTTCCTTGGGGGGCTTTTGGGAGGTTCTAAAGCTACCATTGAGGGGCATGGATATGCTCAGGGGTGTCACCAGGGTGGTTGCTCAGGAAAGCAGATGCAGAACTTGGTGTGATCAGGCCTCTGGGAAGTAAAGTTGATTACTTTGCAACTGAAAGCTCAGAATTAGTCACCTGAGTGAGTAAAGACAGCTACACAGATGTGAGGATTGTCTGTGATTAAATGCCCCAGATGAAGGACACTTGTAAGGGGCCCAGCCAAGCACCCAGTAGCCTTATAAACTTATTGCCTGAGTCTGTGGTATTGGTACTGGGGGCTGATATTAGAACCAAGGCAGTTCATGGTAGGATCTACAGTGAAGACTAGTAAGAGGGACTATATGATTATAGTGAAGACTAGTTGAGAGACTGGGAGATCATTGTGAGGATTGGAACCAAGATGGTTCATGGTGAGGATTGGAACCTAGGTGGTTCATGGAGCAATTATTGACTGGAATGGACTGATTGCTGACTGGAATGATCTGATTGCTGGCTGGAAAAGACTGGTTGCTAGATTGGAAAGGATTGGTGAAGATTAGATGAAGGACCAGAAGATGTTGGTAAAGGACTAGCTGAAGGAAAAGAAGATCATGGAGCTGGAGATATGGAATTAGAGCTGGAGCAAAGTTCAGGAGCCCAGGACTAAAGTGCAAGAGTCCAAAACCAAGGTTCGGAAACCCAAGACTAAGTACAAGGAGTCTAATATATTGTTGGAGAACTCCAAGTATTGGCAAATCCATATTTTTTCCCTGACCCCCCAGGACATTACCAGAAGGTTTCTAAGGAGATCTTCCTTCTGAGAGTGAATAAAAGCCCATTTTTACCCCTATACATATTTCTGAGATACATTATCCCTTACCAGAGAATGATAACTCCTCCCAGCTGGTCTCTGGCTATGACCCAGGACACACTTTGGGAACTAGTGGACAGGAACCCCACACTCCTTCTGATAATAAGAAGAAGGGAGGGGAGAAGAGTCACTGGGGGAAGAGAGGGAATGGGGTTCATTGAGGCTTTCTTAGAGGGCTTTTTCTTCTTTCCAGAAGAAGAGGTAGGCTTTTTAGCAACTTTTCTCTTCTTAGTGTAGCACTGTTTGATGGGCTCTAAGTCAGCCTTGGACTGGTAGAAAGAGTTAATGATGAGATCATCATTGCTTTTATTGGGGGATGACTTGGGGATGATGTGGATGGGGGGGATGAGGGAGGGGGAGTCTTGGCCTTGCTGGCCTTCTTAGTACGCTTGGCGGGGGTGGCAGAGGCCTTGAATCCAGATGAGAAGGAGTGCTGGGTCTACTTGCTGGTTTTAGATGATCTTGGCCAAAAAAAAAGTTTAGTATTGTAAATAAAATAATATATAATATATAAAAAAACACAAGTAACTAAATCAAAATATGAGGAAAAGCTATATATAAAGTCTTATTTAGCATAAAAAGAATATGATAAAGTAAAGAAAAGCAAAATAGAAGCAAAAATAAAATATTTTAAGGGTAAAAACATAGAAAATAAGTCATATTTGATGAAGCCCCATAAATGTTAGGTTCAGCATAACATCTTGGGGCTGAACCTGAGGCAAAAGATATTTAAAAGCAAAAATATTGAATAAAAGATATTAGGGGTAGTAGGAAATAATAAAAAATATTTAGAAAATAAATTAATTTGTTTAGTGGTGTCAAAACAATGTGTCAACCCACCAGAAAGGTTCCAACTAAGCAAGTTTGTGACTTGCAATCCAACTTCCCAGTGACCTGTAGCCAAATGCGGAAGTCAACTCAAATGTCCAGAGACAGCAACATGAAAAGATGATGATCCCATATGGTGGATACTGTCAGGGATCCAGTCTTGGGCGGGTGGCTTGTTGTTTTCAGAGGTAACTTGGGCCGGGTTTTTTTGCAGGCAATGCCCACCATAAGAGGGGAGCTTACTTTAAAAGGTAGGAGGCAGACTTCCCCACCCAAGGCCACAGGCCGGCATCTGGGATTATAGTGTCAATCACCCCTGTGAGAGTGATGTACACAATCCCAAACAGATTTCCAGAATGGTCAGTTGGGAGGTTGTGCAAGGAAGCAGGCATAGGTTTTGGGATCACGGGCAGTTCCATGGACAGGTTGTAAGCAGGGAGATAGTTGAATTTCCCTCTAAACAACTTGGGTGTTGAAAATGTCCACAGGCCTTGTCAATTGTATCTAACTGCGGATTGTATGCAGGCCAGGGGATTGAGTTTGAGTATCTTTTCCGGGGTGTATTCCTTGTATTCAGACTTCAGAGGGTAGTCGGTAAAGTGGATGGGTCCAAAGGGTACACCAGGAGGACAGAAAATAGCGGGCAGTGAGGCAGGCGGGACAGGAGATCTCAAACTGAATTGGTAGACAGCAAATAAAAAATAAGGCAATAGCTGTATGAGCCAAATTAACATAACCTTTATTCAAAAATGGCGATAAGTTTGGAGCACGGGGTCCTTGGGTCTATATAGTACCCCCCTCCAAACTTAACATTTTCTATGGGGGGTTCATCAGGGCATTGGGAAGGCCAGGGCTGGGGGAACTGGGTTCTTGAGTCCAAAGGTGGCAAAATGGCACTCAGCCCGGGAGTTCTTTCATTGGTCAAGAATTTCGATTTGGATGCCTGATTATCTTGCTTTAGTGTCAAGGTCATGGGACCGGGTTGCAGGCCTGTGCCTCTTTCCTGGGTTTGCTCTTGATTGGTTGCTGGTGTAGACTTCAAGTTTATAAAGCTAATAGTTGCCAAATAAGTACCTCCATTAGGCGCTGTGATTAATTGTCCATTTGGTGTGATAATTTCTTTGGTTTGGCTCTTTTTACCGCATGGGTCAATATACTTGATATCAGCTTGTGGGGGCTCAATCCCAGAAAACGCTGGCGGGCAGTACCGCAGTCCACAGGCCTGGCGGCCCAAAGGAATTCAGGGTCAGGGTTTGATTCCTGCTCCTGGGCCTGGGTTTCTAGAGAGGAAGAATTGTCAATCCTGACAGATACCTTGATTTGACGCTTTAATTATTACCAGGATCAAGCCACCCCCTAGCCATCCAACCAAGTGATCATCATAATCATGTTCCTGCTATCCATGATTCACCAAAACTATATATGTAAATTCACTGCCACCTTTGGCTTTGGATTGAACTGTTTTCCCCCGTTGCACCAAGAAAGACCAAAAGTAACAGCCAAGCCACTAAACTGCTTGGGGGATTTGGCGCACACTGTGGATGAAAGATTTGTTCTGGTCTACCATGTAGCTTTCCTGGCTTTGGCTGCTCTGCCCTGGGAAGAAACACTGATCACTTTAGATTATTTGTTGGCATGGTTTCACCCACTTCTGAAAACAATCCAAAACACCCAATCAATAGACATCACATTGATGTCTAGTAAGTAGAATGAATCTAAAATTCCTGGATTGCTCCCCAGCCAATCAGGTGAGGGCGGAGAAATTAAACTGGAATCCTCCAGCACCTCTGGCCATGGCCAGCAAAATTTCTCTCCTAGCCAACCAGATGAACCACTTGGGGTCATGTGATCTTTTCCTTCATGCCACCCCTTTTAACAATGCCAGGGGACTTTGAGTCCCCTGCTTGTCAATTTTTCACCATAATAAAACTTTAATCAAGTTTTAACCAAAGTAAAAACCCTAGGCTTTAACTTTTGGACTCTGTATGGAGCCCTCCTTTAAATTCAGAACCAAGTGTTAGTAATTATCTGTGTGAAACTTATTATTATACGGTCTTCTTCAAACCTGGCAATTGCTTTCAAAACCTATAGAGTAGATTTAACACTTAGTTGTTGTTTTTTTGCTATTAACTATCAAAAATCCTGTTTGAACTTGGATTTTGACTTAAAATTTCATATGAATCTTAATTTTATCTTGAGTTTTCTTGTTAATTTTCTGGTTTTGAATCCACCTTCACTTTTATGTTTGTTCAAGCCATCCAAGACTATCCCCAAGGCTCCAAAAGCCCCTCTATCTAGTTATTTTAAATGTTTGCCTGCAACCATCCTGATAGCAATAAATTTTACCAAAATCAAACCTGAAAAGTGCCTCTTTGGACTCCAAATCTCCTGGAGTTTCCAAAAATGTTGCCCCCTGTCTTAAAATTTATGGTATTCTCTCTAGCTCCCTTTGTGCTACTTCTCTGGACAGCATCTCCTGATTTATGATCCTGTCTCTCTTCTTCCGTTTGCCTTGCAGGGGATAACCCCTCTAGCCTCCTGCATCTTCCTGGTGCACGTTTTCTTTCAGGGGAGACAATCATCAAGAGTTTAACTTGCAATGACCTGGACTTCCACGCTATTGACCACATGGTGTCTGTTTCCGCATTAGAGGATATTCTGATGCCGGCTCTTTCCAGTTTGGAGGGGGATGACTCAGTATCCCCTCAAGCACCTGTGGAGTTGTCTCATGCTCCCACACACACGCCCTGGCTGCTCTCCAGGTTGGTGTTGATCAGGCTGAATTCATACTTCTCCCAGCTGTCTCCCGCATCCTCTCTTTAGTCCCCTCTTCAAGCAACCATCCCAGTACTCCACTGGGCGGCATCCTGGTGGTATATCTTGCCGTGATGGGAGCCAAACTTAGTTAGTTTAGCCCCCCTCTCTCACAATACAAGTCATATATCCCAATAAAGATATCGATCTAGCTTCTAATTATTTCCCCCTTTTAACTCTGCTAAAACAGCACAGTTACTGTAAGGTCTCATAGTTTGGGGGAGATGGTTGTAAACTAAAGCTTTTAACCCAGTTATATTTATGTTGGTCAAATACAAAAATGTAGGTAAGGTTTGTAGTAACAACTGGACTAGGGCTCCTAAAAGCTTATAGGAAGTAAAATCAGGGCTGAGACGGTTGATTAAACCCAAGAAAATAAAATAGAGTCCAGTCTTAATGGCTGAGGACTTGGTCAAAAAATCAATTTCTAAGTCAGGGAATTGCTCACCACTAGTTGGAGGATTAAAACTATCAACAATCGAATTGTGGGTATTACTATAGAAACTACCTAGCTGATAAAATAGAAAGTCAAAAGGAATCATAAGATTGAAGATAAAACTTAAACTAAAATTTGGAAATGAAACACAAGCCACAAAACCTAACAATTAACTTTTTGAGGTGCAAGTCAAACCATCTCAACTTATTGTTGAGACTGGAGAAAAAAAAGCCTTTTATTGTGCTTTGTTGTGAAATGCAAGAATTGAGGTGAAAAGTTTAAACCATTTTTGGTTAGGAAAACAATTCTGGAAAAATAGGCTTGGAGACAGAGGAATGCAGTAACTTAACTTAATTAAGTTAAAACTTTGAAAAGGAGACCGGAGGGAGAAGAAGGCGGTTACGGCAAAGCTCTGGAAGTTAGAGCAAGAAAAAAGTAAGGAAAACCCTAGTCCAAAGCTTGAGGGGAAAAAAGCAAGTGTATAGTAAAAAGTAAGCTTTTTGGAGCCAACTTCTAATCTTAATTGTGTAGGTCCAGGGTTCAAACCCGGGTAGCAAAAAGTAAGAGATGTTTGAAAATAATATCAACCAGAATTTAGACATAATTAGGCTTTAACAAAGCCAAAATTAAACCCAAAAGATGGAAAATGAAGTGAAAAAAGAGGAGATAATTAATAAACTAATAATAGCCATCATGAGAAGAACTACAAGCCAGTGAAGACAAAATAAGTAAGAAACAGAATAGCAGCTATAAAGAAAGGTGAATCCTGACAGTATCCCCCTAGCTGCTAGTCTGGAGCTCTTGGTAGTCCTGTAGCAACTGTTTGCAGTGGTTTAGGTTTCCTTTGGGTTCCCAATTAGAGTCTTCAAGTTTGTAGCCTTTCCATAGGATGAGGTATTCTGTGCCAGATTGGAGGGTGCAATGGGATAGGATTTCTTGTGCTTCATATTCCTCAGAACCTTGGAGATTGAGAGGAGGAGGTGGGACCTTTGATTGATGGTTGGGAGGAGGTTGTTTTAACTTCAAGAGGAGTGAGCAATGGAAAACATTATGGATGCGGAAGTGCTCAGGAAGGGATATTCTGAAAGTGACGGTTCCTATCTTCTCCACAACTTGAAAAGGTCCAATATAGTGGGGACTAAATTTGCAAGAGGCAAAAATAAGCAGAAGATTCTTGGTTGAGAGGAGTACCAAGTTGTTAAGCTGAATCTTGTTGCCAGGAACTCTTTTCCTCTTGTAGTGCTTCTTGTAGTCTAAGATGGCAGATTGGAAGTGAACAACAAGTTGGGTCTGTGTTTCCTTGATTTTAGTACAAGCTTGGCTGCGGATTGTGAGCAGAAGTAACTCTGCAAGTCAGGGAGGAAGGTAGGTGTGTAACCAAGGTTTGCTTGGAAGGAAGTCATGCCAATCAATCCATGGTATGCAGCTTTATAGGAGTATTGGGCAATGGGAAAAAGGTCAGACTATTTGTCTTGCTTCTCGTTGATGAAACAATGAAGATATTGTTCCAAGGTCTGATTTGTTCTTTCAGTTTGTCCATCAGTCTGCAGGTGATATGCAGTGCTATAGAGGGAGTTTACCCCAAGGGAAGCCATGAGATCTCACCAGAATGCAGAGGTGAACTGGGGGCCACGGTCAGAGACTATGTCACAAGGAACTCCATGATGAGGGAAGATATTTTTGACAAATAGCTCAGAATTTTATTTGGCAGTGACTGTTGTGTGGCTAGGGCAGAAAGAAGCTTCCTTTGAGAAGCAGTCAACCACTACTAAGATTGCATCATAGCCTGAAGACAAGGGTATCTGGGTGATGTAGTCCATAGAGAGGCTTTGTCAAGGGCCTTCAGGTATTAGGAGGGGGCAGAGTAGGCCAGATGGCTTGGAAGTGTGGTTCTTGTTTCAGAGACATACTAGACAGCTGGTAACGTATTCCTTGGTGGTCTTTGCCATTTGTGGCCACCATTAGTGTGACTTTATGAGGGCTAGGGTTCTCTTATAACCCAGGTATCCACCAGGGAGAGAGTCATGAAATCCAATTGTGATCTGCAAGTCTTTATCAGGTACCATAACTAATTTGCGGAAGAGAAGGAGGTTGTTCTCAAGTGTATACTCTGAGGGGACCATTACTTCAGATAACAGGTCCTGGATGATTTTGTTGGAAGCAGGGTCTTCTGAATGGGCCTTATGAATGAAATAGGTGTCTGGGAAGTTGAAAAGGGTTGCAGAGATCTGGTTGATGAAGATGGATGCAGGGAGGACTTCCTTGGTGTTGAGATGTTTGTATTCAGGGTCAGAGTCAGCAGTTGTAGGGTGTCAAGAGAGTAGGTCAGGGAGGAAGTTGAGGGACCCTTTCTTGTAAGTGATGGTGAACAAGAAGTTGGTAAGTTCAATCACCCATTGGGCATGTTGTTGGGATATGCAGCGGGCTTGATTGAAGAACAATAAGTTCTTGTGGTCTGTGAAGATGCTAACAAGATCTGAGGTTCCCTCAAGGTAACGGCGCCAATTTTTGAGAGACTTGATAATTGCAAGCAGTTCCTTGTCATGAACAGGGTAGTTCTTCTCAGCATGAAGATGCTTCTGAATGTAGTAAGCTACAGGATGGAGCATACTATCCTTCCCATGCTTAAGAAGGACAGCACCAACAGCATAATTGCTGGCGTCAGTCTCCAGGAAGAAGGGTTTGTTGCTATCAGGCATGAGTAGGACTGGGGGAGTGGCAAACAGACAGAGGATCCGCTCAAAGGAGTCCTGTGCTTCAGCAGACCATTTGAACTCAACTTTGGTGGAGGTCAGATTGGTGAGTGGAAGAATGATGCTACTGAAACTGGGGAAAAACTTGCAGCAGTAATTTGCAAGGCCAAGAAACCCTCAGAGCTCCTTGCAGTTCTTTGGTACCAGCCAGGAGAGAATGGCATCCAGCTTGCTTGGAGCTATGGCAAACCCTTCCTTGGTTACAATATAGCCAAGGAATTTGACGCTTGTATGAAAGAAGCAACACTTAGAAAGCTTGCAATAAAGGTGGTATTCTTGGAGCCTGGCCATGAATTTTCTTAGGTGATCAATGTGATTGGAAGTGCTCTTTGAATATATTAAGATGTCATCAAGATAAACCACCACAAATTCATTCAGGAAGGGGAGAAGAACTTTGTTCATGAGAGCTTGAAATGTTGAAGGAGAATTACAGAGGCCAAAATGCATAACCTTGTACTCGTAAAGGCCAAAGGGAGTGTGAAAAGCGGTCTTCCATTTGTGTCTTTTGGCAACGCAGATCTGGTTTAAAGCTGCTTGGAGATCAACCTTAGAAAAGATCTGACTGCCCAAGAGGCAGTCTGTGAGGGCTTTGGTGGATGGGATGGGGCAGCGGTCCTTGATTGTGACAGTATTCAGAGCACAATAATCAATGCATGGCCGCTTGGAACCATCAGATTTGGCAACAAAAAAGATCAGAGAAGAATAGAGTGACATAGAGCAAGTGATGAAACCCTTACTGAGCTCATTGTTAATGTATTCCAAAAGCAACTTATTGCTGACATCAGATAAGGGGATGTTTTTACCCCAAGGTGGGTTTGCTTCCTCAGTCAGGTTGATCTGGATGTTGTATGGTCTGTGAGGAGGTAGATTGTGGCATTGCTTGTCGCTGAACACTTCTTCATAGTTGCTTATACAAAGAGGAATGCCACTGTCAGCCAGAGCTGTCTCTGAGGAAGGTAGGATGGTGCAGGAGTTCAACATCTTGAAGTTCCAAAAGCTAGTGGGAAGTTGCTGTTTTCCTAGAAGATCTAAGGAGCAGGGAGTGTCATGTGTGTAGAAGTCAACCTTGCTCTCTTAACATCTGACAATGAGGCCAACTTCTTTGCACCAATTCATGCCAAGGTAAACAGGGAAGTTTAGTGACTTGGAGCTGACAAACTGGGAGTGGAAGGCAGACTTCCCCAGGAGGAACAGAATGGGAGGCTTTATCTCAAAGGCTGATACAGGCAGGTTGTTGGGGCCACAGGCGTCAATCTTTGGGCCAGGAAAGAGCTTTAGAGCTTTGGCCAGTCTGGAGTCAATGTAGTTTATGTTGGCACCCATATTCAGTAAGGAAAGGTCTTGATACTGGACAAGGGTCCATGGATCATTATCCAGATGAAGATCAGAGAGAACTTCCCAGGGAATTTAGAGATTATTGACCTAGGTATGATTGTAAGGGCCTGTAGAATCTGAAGTTGTTTTATCCAGTGTAAGTTCTAGTCCTGGGTTAGGACAAGGAATTCTATGAGGGTCTGGGCAGTTTGCCACCAAGTTGTCACTCTGTCCACAATAAGAGCACAGCTTGTTCAGTTGTCTGCGGAGGGCTTTGGCAGCAGTTAAACAGTATCTGCCACCCTCCTTTGGTTTGTAGGCTGAGGCTGGTGAGGTGTTGGGTGGGCTTACAGTAGGAGAAGAGTGTGGATTGTTTATTGGCCGTGGGGTAGGCTGGTTGATGGTTGGGACTGGTCAAGACAGGGGTGGCCTTGATATGGTTCAAAACTTCTTTTCCCATTTGAAAACTGTCTTAATGAGAGGTTCCAACTCCTCAGGGAGGCTGTGGTGGATAAGAAAAGCCTTGAGATCAGGGCTTAAACCAAGCACATAGAAATTGTAAGCTTCAGAGTGGGTAGCCTTTAATTGGGATTGGATCTCACAAAAACGCTTGTTGTACTCAGTCAAAAACCAGTTCCTTGGGTGCAGTTAGGAAGAGCGTATTAGGGGTGTTGGCAGATTCTTCCTCAGTCCCTTCTTTGGCAGCGTGTGCAAGCAGTTCAGATACAAAACAGTCATAGCTCTCAAGGATAGAAGGGTCTCAAACGGATGACTCACAGAACCAACTGCAAATATGGCCCTCAAGTTGCTTTGCCAGGTAGATGACCTTTTTTGAGTCTGAGTTGAACTCCAAAGGATATGCTAGGAAGTGGGCTTGTGTGAAAGCTAATAAATTGAAGGTGCTATCAGAAGAATTAGATAATTGCTTAAACTTAGAAATGTTATTAAGTATAACAGTCTGACTATTTGAAGTAGAATTATTCTCTGTATTATACTTATCAATGGAAGATTTATTCTTAAAAAATAAGAGTGAAATAAGGTATAAAAGAAAGGACAAAGCTAGGGCACAAAATAAGGTGACTGCTAAAACAAACAAAAGTATTGTTGTGAAATAGAAGTTCAATTCTGGCATATTGCCATTTGAAGTTGAGATAATGTAAGGTCTCATAGTTTAGGGGAGATGGTTATAAACTAAAGCTTTTAACCCAGTTATATTTATGTTGGTCAAATATAAAAATGTAGGTAAGGTTTGTAGTAACAACTGGACTAGGGCTCCTAAAAGCTTATAGGAAGTAAAATAAGGGCTGAGACGGTTGATTAAACCCAAGAAAATAAAATAGAGTCCAGTCTTAATGGCTGAGGACTTGGTCAAAAAATTAATTTCTAAGTCAGGGAATTGCTCACCACTAGTTGGAGGATTAAAACTATTAACAATCAAATTGTGGGTATTACTATAGAAACTACCTAGCTGATGAAATAGAAAGTCAAAAGGAATCATAAGATTGAAGATAAAACTTAAACTAAAATTCGGAAATGAAACACAAGCCACAAAACCTAACAATTAACTTTTTGAGGTGCAAGTCAAACCATCTCAACTTATTGTTGAGACTTGAGAAAAAAAGCCTTTTATTGTGCTTTGTTGTGAAATGCAAGAATTGAGGTGAAAAGTTTAAACCATTTTTGGTTAGGAAAACAATTCTGGAAAAATAGGCTTGGAGACAGAGGAATGCAGTAACTTAACTTAATTAAGTTAAAACTCTGAAAAGGAGACCGGAGGGAGAAGAAGGCGGTTACGGCAAAGCTCTGGAAGTTAGAGCAAGAAAAAAGTAAGGAAAACCCTAGTCCAAAGCTTGAGGGGACAAAAGCAAGCGTATAGTAAAAAGTAAGCTTTTTGGAGCCAACTTCTAATCTTAATTGTATAGGTCCAGGGTTCAAAACTGGGTGGCAAAAAGTAAGAGATGTCTGAAAATAATATCAACCAGAATTTAGACATAATTAGGCTTTAACAAAGCCAAAATTAAACCCAAAAGATGGAAAATGAAGTGAAAAAAAGAGGACATCATGAATAAACTAATAGTAGCCATCATAAGAAGAACTACAAGCTAGTGAAGACAAAATAAGTAAGAAACAGAATAGCAGCTATAAAGAAAGGTGAATCCTGACAGTTACAACAGTGGGAACTTTTTTATTAGGGGTTGACCTCCCAAAAATTAGTAAAGTGTCAAGTTCAGCGCTGTTGGCCAGCTGGAAACCCCCAAATTCTCAAGCCAAGTAGAAACTAAAGCCTAATTCTCACTGTCCACTTACCCAGAGTTGAACAAAAATCAAATCACTTTGATTTTTACATATGAACCTTGCTTAAATTAACAACAGGCTCAAAAGTTATATCAAAAGTAAGGCAGTTTTATATATGCAAAAGATCAAAAATAAAACATTTATTAAAAAGTAAATGGGCAGAAAGGTTTTTCATTAGTGGTAAGTGTGTACAGAGAGGAACTGGAAGTGGGTTATTTATCATATTGTGTGTTAAGACATTAAGCAGCTCTATGTACTAGTCACCTGGATTAGGTGTCAATTCAGTGGAGATAACCCAGTACCCATAGTGTGACACTTATTGCTTTAAGCTTAAATCAAAGTCTCTGGTTTAATAAATGTTATACATATGTATGGCATGTGAATAGCGCCAATTGGGGGGTTGGGTTTCTTTCCTTGATAAGCTACATATAAAATCTACTAAAAATTCAGGCTTAATTCATGTGGTACTATACAATCAAGAAATTCTTAATAGGCATAATGTAAAACAAGGGGGTAGTTGATTAATGTATTCCTGCTAATCTGGTACAGTGATTCTTGGGAGCCTGCTTTGCAGCTGTAGATACTAACAATAAATCCATGATAGCAGGAGATAAAATTTTATTAGGGCTGGTATTCCTTATCAATAGAGTTGTCAGTTGACTTAAAAGGTGGCGGTTTGGCCATGTTTATCTTTCAAGCGCCAATCACCAGTGGTCTCATAGTTGATAGCAAGTGTACATATATTATTTACCCCCTAACCCAAGTGTTTAACTAACAGGACTATTTAACAGAGTTGGCTTCTAGTGTTCTTGATCCTGTTTTTGGGGTCCACACCCCTGGATCACTCATAAAAGTTGCTTTGATGGCTTAAGCAAAAATTGCATCAGGATTTGCATACCTGGCAGTTGGTTTCATCACAGTTGCTGTATGAGGGTGCTTTGCGGAAGCAAAATATAGAGAAAATAAGTATATTTTTTGGTATCAACAATGTTAGGCTTATACTAGCTAGGAATTGATCTGGGCTGCAAGTGATATCTGGAGGCAATTGAGAAGGTTCAGGATAAGGCCATGGAACTGCTGGAAAGTATCTGGAACATCTCCTGATCAAGCTAGGCCAAAGAGTGGTTGAAGGGTCAGGAGTGGGTTGTGGGGTTGGATGCATATTATGGGATTGGTTTAGGGATACATAGCCTTTCTGATAAGAGTTGGTATATCTAATACCATGTTAGTCCCCAACTGGATGGGTGAGTTCCCCAAAGTAAAAAGATATAGATGGTTTAGTTGGCATTAGTAGCAAACTCAGCTATAGTAATAGAAAAGTGAGAATCTAAAAGTGCCTAGTCAACACTTTTTAAACTTTCAAAACGGCTTGTTACAATGAATCAGCTGATTTTCTGTGATCTTTCTGGTTGAAATAATGGATAAAAAGTATTCTATATGGCCATAATAATCTTTAGTCTCAGCCAAGTTGGTTGGTTTAACTTTGAAGTTTAAAACATGTCAACATGGCCACTTTTAGATCCTCACTTTTTCATTCCTACCGCCAGGTTTACCACTGTTGCCGCTTAGTTACATAGCCCTATAGTCAGCGCTGTTTCCAGTACTGAGGTGCCACATAATGTCAGGTACAGATATGGTCAGTTGTGATGGGAAAAAGGTATACCATCCAAAATCAATCCCCAGGCCTCCAAATTTCATACCAGGCTTGAAAAAAGTGATTGGTGAGAGGTGGGTTGCTTTCATGGGTGAAGAAGTTTACTCAGAGGTCAACCAGAACACTCAATCCTCTAAATGCTTGGCAATATGTGATTCTGTGATGTAAGCCAAATTTGGGTTATGGAGCTGCAATATTTTACTCCAGCTTGGATAGAGGATGGCATAGCCCATACTAGAGTCTAGCTGGATCCCACAGGGGAGTTGGGCCTGAAAGGCCATGTATACAATTGGTGCATTGCTGACAATATAATTCATAGCAGTAGCCAGGGGACGCCAAATTCCAGTATGGGACACAGCCTGATTGGCCAGCCCCAATACTGTGATGTAGACAAAACCCAACTTACTGAAGTCTTGGGCAGGAGGCAGGTTGGGCAAGGGGGGAGTGGAAGGGATCTCCTTCATGGTAGATGGAATTGGGCCTCTAGAGAGGCTAAAAGGAAGATCCAAGTGGTGGGGTGGAAGAACTCCAAGTTAACGGCGTAAGGTAGCTTAACCAAATGGACAGGAGCAAAACCAGGAGGGAACAGATAGGTGTGGCTATATTGTGGAGTGGACTCACAAATAGATGCAAGCAGAATGATTATATTGGTGCAAAAATAGATAATTCCTGTAAGGAAATAATGGTCCTGGGCATAAAGTTGTTCATTTTGTTGAGGGTCTGGATGTACAAGCATTCTGGCTACTGCCAACCTACTTAACATCCAACCATTGCCCAATTCAGTCCCCTTCCAATATACCGTTTGACATATCAAGAATGTTAACCAAGCAATATCACCTGACCGTCCAAGTATCCAGTGGCTCAAACCCATCTAGCACATAACCAACCCCTAGGTTCAATCCAACTAAATCCCCACCACAGTCAATTCTATATAAGTCTAAAGTATTATACAATAAAATATACTTCTCTTCTTTCTTAATTCAATATTTGAAGCTTACCCAAAAGGCGCTCCTTATCACTGGTAGCAGCTACAGTTTTTGACCACACCCATGAGAGAGAAAAATACTGACTGAAACCCACCCACCTTTGCTCACATACTCAACCAGGCCACATCCCAGGATACCTGGAAAACTTACTTCTGAGCCCACAACATCAACAAAGATATACCTAGTAGATGCACCATATTTGAAGGTCTGGTCATGCCCAAAGCATGCACCAAGATTATTCAATACAGATACTCTCTTCAAACACAAACAAACACAATACCAACTATCACAGGTAAAGTTATCAACACAAAATTAATTGGTATTAACAAGTTCTTTGGTAAAAACAAAGAAAACATCATCAACTGGCTAGACCACTCAGCTGCTAAACTCCGCGCCAGTTGCATCCCACATGAGAAATGGGTCCAGCAAGCGCCTGTACAAGGCCACAGCTAACTGGTTTGCCACCTGAGTTAGCTCACAAACTGACAACCAGCTTAAAAACTGGAAAGAGTTTAAAGCGGATATCACTCACAATTTCCGCGTCACTGAATCCCTCCAAGACATTGCAATACAGCTCAGTGATCTTTGTCAGAAGATCACTATTGCAGCTTGCGCCAACAACTTTGAGGAAATACATCGCAAAATCAAAAACCCAGCTCAAGCTGACAATATACATACCAGAGCCTCATTCATCAACAGAATGAAACCCTCTGTTGCTGCCCTCATCTGTCCAGAGGCTAACACCTCCATGCCCGCGCTCATTGCAGAAGCCAAGCACGCTGAAAAACGCGCAAACATGGAACACACTGCACACAACAGCAATTGCTCCTCAAATGACAATGGCAGAGAAAAATCCAATGGCAATAAACGCCAAAATACCAACCATAGCAATGACAACACCAATTGCAACAATGGCAATCATAGCCAAAGCGCAAACCGCTCCTGTCCCAAGAAAAAGAACACTGCTGAAGTTAACAATGCTGAAGTAGCAACCCGCTACAAATCTGATCCCACATTCTCTGACCTTGAAGGTCTCAAAACAGAGGAACAGGGAAAAGAGGAGGGGGGACAGGCTTAAGTGCTCCTGTCTCCCCCCAACTTGACAAGAAATTGTACCAAGGCACAAACTTTGCCACTTGCATTCCCTGTGTCCCGCAGTCCTCCATTTTTATGAACTTAAAAATTAGTGATCACTCACAACTTCTTGTCTACCCATGCTCTTACAAATCACATATACATAAAATTTTATTCAACTCTGGTGCACAACACACTATGGTTAGCAAACCCTTTATAACCAAGTACAAGATACCAGTTGTCAAATCTAACTTCAAGTATGCCAGAATGGCAGACAAATCAAAGGTTCTACTCAAAGGCAAAACAACTCCCTTCAGAATTGACCTCCAAGGCATACAAACTTCCATCAAAGGACTTGTCATGAACAACAATAACTATGAAATTGTAGCAGTCATGGACTGGTTCAACTGAGTGAACCCCAGTGTATGTTGGAAAACAAAAACCATGACCATCAAACGCAACGGAGTCAATTTTAACATTCTCAAAGAACCCAATGACCTCATTCTAAGAGAATCAGTATTTGTCCAGGTCATAAACCAAGATGACTCATAAGATCTAACCAAAGATAGTACCCTCCACATAATGAGGTACAATGAGTTCAATAACATACAAACACAAAAGATCCAATGCCCAGAACTTGCGGCACTCCTAAATGAATACACTCATGTATTCAAGGAGGAACTCACAGAGTTACCCCCCAAACAGGAGATCAAACATGGCATCAACATATGCGAAGCCATGCCCAAACCTGCACCCCTCTACAGACTCTCTCCCTGGAGACCCAAACCCTCAAAACACACATTGAGGACAACTTAGCTAAAGGCTTCATCCGCCCGTCTGAATCCCCATGGGGGGCAGCAGTATTCTTTGTAAAGAAAAAGGAAGGCACTCTACGTCTAGTAACTGACTATAGAGCTCTCAATGCAAGCACAGTAAAGAAAAAATACCCTCTTCCACTTATAGAGGATCTGTTTTCAAGACTCTCAGGTGCCAAATTTTTCTCCAAAATTGACCTCACCTCAGGGTACAACCAAGTTGAAGTAAAGGAAAAGGACATACCAAAAACTGTGTTTTGTACGCAATTTGGATCTTTTGAGTGTAGGGTAATGAACTTTGGGATGACCAACGCTCCTGCAACTTTTGTCACCATGATGAACCAAGCGCTAAACAGTCTCTCAAATACATTATTCTACCTTGACAATATCATCATATTCTCAAAAAACAAAGAGGAACACCTCATGCATGTCCGCAAGACACTCAATCAACTTGCAAAGCACATACTTTATGCAAAACCAAGTAAGTGCCAATTTATGGAAAAGGAACTCCTGTTCTTAGGCCACATTGTCTCTGACGGTGGCATCAAAGCAGATCCAGACAAAATAAAAGCCCTAAATAACATTCAACGCCCCACCTCCGTTAAGCAAGTTAGATGCTTTCTTGGGATGGTGGCTTACCTAAGGAAATACATCAAAGACTGCGGAAAACTAACCACACCAATCAATGACTTAACCAAGGGTAATGCCAAAAAGAAATTCATCTGGACTCCAGGATGTAACAACAATTTCCATTTATTAAAACAAGCTCTGATCAAAGCACCAATCTTGCAATAACCTAACAATAACAGGTGCTACAAGCTCAAGTCAGATGCCAGCAACACCGCCATTGGCGCAGTCCTGCGCATCTTCCAGCCAGGGAAGCAAGACTTCCTGCCAGTTTGTTATGAAAGCAGAAAACTAAATAATACTGAGCAGAGATACCCAATACACGATAAGGTATTGCTAGCAATATACCACACTTGCAAGAAATGGAGATGTTACTTAGAAGGACATTTAAACGTCTGAGTACTAACTGACCATAAATCCTTAATCTATTTCAAAACTCAGAACGCACTCGCACAATGGCAAGCCAAATGGATGTCGTTGCTGGAACAGCTTAACCTGGACATCCAGTACAAACAGGGGGCAGAGCTGGTCACAGCTGATGCTCTCTCTAGACTATATCAGCCTAGGGAGGATCACCCTGACCACCTGGACCCTGACTGACCAAACCTGTACAACACTGAGTATAAAACCAAAGGGAAAGACCCCTCAATACATCAACCAACCCACAATACATTAGTAAGAAACAAAAAGTACTTCCATGTATCAAATGGCACAGTATACCAAATTATTAATGACAAACATATCCTGTATATCCCACTTACACAAAGAGTTGACACCATACTAAGACATCCCCGCCTGCTAGGCCATACAAAGACTAACAACCTATACCTCACACTAAAAGATATAGTATGGTGGCCCAAACTCAAGCAGGATATAGTTGATATTCTGAAAAAGTGCACAGTTTGCGAGAAATACACCAGTATAAAGGCTCCTCTGCCAATGGTCAACCCAGTACCAGACCCTGAACCATTTAAGGTTTGGGGGCTAGACGTGGTTGGGCCCTTCCCAGAAACAAAGACAAACCAACGTTTCTTAATTGTAGCTATCAACTTTGCCATACGCTGGCCCATCTGCTGGGCAACAAAGGACCACAAAGCAGAAAACATCAACTGTTTCATTAACAAAGCAATCATAGCCAGCTATGGCACTCCAGACTACATCATAACTGATGGAGCAACAGAGTTATCAGGGCATGTGCTAATGACAACTTGAAATCCAAAAACATTAAACAATCCACAACCTCTCCATACAGGCCACAGGCCAACAGTAGAGTGGAACACCTAAACAGCAGCCTTATCAGGACCCTAGAAAAGATAAAGGATGGCAAAGCCAAAGACACATGGCCACTATACGTGAAACATGCATTATTAGTATCCTGAGTCCACACCAACCAAGGGACAGGCTATTCACCATTTGAGCTAACCTACGGGTACAAACCAGAAGCAATCACCTGCAACAAACAGCCCTACATAAAGATCCCCCCAGGGAAACCTCTACAGTAGAGCAAGCACCAAACCTACAACACATCCGCCTCAAAGCAAAAATAGCTGAAATGAAGAGGCTCAAGACACAAAAGATAGCCTCCACAGAGGAACCACTTCCCATCAACTCCCCTGTCTGGATTCTAGCTGGCAACAGAAAGAAACTAGACTCAGTACACAGGGGACCAGGAAGAGTCATCAAATACAGACCAGAGCACAACACTTACCTAGTAAAATTCCAAAGTGCCAAAAACCCAATTATCAAGAAATACCACAGAACCTGTCTCCGCCTCAGTAAAGGAGAGCACTTGACCAGACTGGTTCCAACTAGCAAACAGCTCCAGGAGCATTAGGCGGCAGCCGTTAAGACAAAGCCCCCTCCTGATGCACCAGAGTAATCCCTTAAGGGGGGTGTCAAGGGTCTGGATGTACAAGCATTCTGGCTACCGCCAAACTACTTAACATCCAACCATTGCCTGATTCAGTCCCCTTTCAATTACTGTTTGACATACCAAGAATGGTAACCAAGCAATATCACCTGACCGTCCAAGTATCCAGTGGCTTGAACCCATCTAGCACATGACCAACCCCTAGGTTCAATCCAACTAAATCCCCGCCACAGTCAAGTCTATATAAGTCTAGTATTATCCAATAAAATATACTTCTCTTCTTTCTTAATTCCATATTTGAAGCTTCCCCAAAGTGGTTCTCCTTATCACTTTCAAGATGGCAACAGTGAGGAAGACTTCCCTTCCTCACTACTTATACTTACTGGGGAATGTGTAGCCTTTTGTGCCACCAGAGATCTGGTGGCATCAATTTCAGTAATACTTGCGATTTTGCCAGGAATTTGCGCACTTGAGTCTGGGGATGGATGGGCATTGGCTGGCATAACAGGAACCTTGCTTAGGCTGCTGCAAGCCAAGGTGCCACGGCTATTAATAGATCCTACAAGCAAACAAGTGCCCAATTGCACAATCAAACAATTGCTTCCCCAATTTACCATTTTCCGATAGCAAAGGGACCCAATTTTGTGTTTAATTTCAATGCCAGGGCTTTACGGAACGTGGGCCTCACAAACCCCTGGCCATTTGCAGTCAGAAAGGGGATCTTCTTCTATGAAAGCAGCTGGTAATGCTTTCTGGGCTGTTGATTGCTTCATCTCCAGGCAGTCTAGCTGATTTTCTAGGGCATTCTGGGCCCTGACATAGAAGAGCAAAGTCATCTTGGGTTCTGGACTTAATTCATATGGTTACCCCACGTGGTATAGGTTCTAATCACTATATTTAGTAAGCATTCGGCTTCTTGAGGAGAACCAAGCCAGACCCAGGGCTTTAACTACCCCTTATAACGTTTTGAGTCCTTGAGAAGTTCAATAATACCCAGGCTTGATTTAGACCCCCAAGGTTCAATTCAGTGATACTTGAGTAAGCCATGAAAAGGATTTATGTCTGCTATTGTCCATCTGGGATGCTGGTATGGCTTGGTGCAGAGTTTATAAAACTGCTAGCTCCATGCTGGGATATGGCATGGTTGTGCCCAAGCTTTGATAGAACGGTTGGGCCTGGCGTCAAAGTTGGCTCTTGGACCTTATATTTCCTGTTCTGTTTGATGTTTGTTTCTGGCTTTATGGGGCAGATTTTTAGCAGCTGTGGAGTAAATAATGGTGTTGATGAAAAAGGGAGGATTCAAACGTTAGGATCCAAGTGTGGCCAAGCCAATGCTAGCTGGATCTTCAGAATGGCTCTTTATAACAAAGTAACTACCTAGCTAGACTTTTTTGTACAGAGGACGGATAAAAAGCGCTCCATACATCTGTAACAATGTTTGATTCTGGATAGATTGTTTCAATGTGATTTTATAGTTTTAAGACTGTTTACTTGGCCGCTCTCAGAGGCTCAATTTTGGATTCTCATTTTGCAAATCCATACAGCCAATTTCCCTGCAGTTGCCAGTCATTATGATCCTTTTCTGGGAGTGTAGCCTGTTCAGTCTCCACTTTGAAAGGCTTACTCATATTGAGTCTATATTTTCCTGGGTATGGTATTATTTACTCCTCTACTGATTTGGAGTTCTATAGCAGCTTCACCCTCACTCAATCTACCAATTGATATATAATGTATACCCTTTATAGTGAGGCTGTATTGAGCAACAATCACTGGTGGATCAGCTAGGTAGTTGTATGAAAGTGTAACCAAAAGGACAAGTAACCTGACTTGAACTCTCAAGGGCCAGAATAGACTGTGGTGGATCTAAAACAGTGGCTGCTTTTTTTATAAAGCAGCCAGTCCTTTTAAGATCTGGAAATGGTTCAGAAAATTTTCTTGACCACATTTCTGGAGAAATTACAGCTGTGCACCTCTGCAGATGTCAAAACAGCAGGGTCGACCTGCCAGCAAGGTTCTGACTAAGCGGGGTTATAACCCCCAATCCCATTTCCCAGTGACCTGTAGCCAAATGCAGAAGTACACGTGTATTCCCAGAAATAGCAACATGAGCAAATGATGATCCCATCCAGTGGATGGCTTGATTCAGCGCTTGACTGAATAGCTAGATCAAGCCACCCCCCAACCGATTGATCATCACAATTATGCTCCTACTATTCACGATTCACTCATACTATATAATAGTTATCTCAATAAAGAACAGTATCTAGGTTTAAAATATTTCCCCCTGTAACTCTGCTAAAACAGCATAGTTACGACACAGGCGGATGTATTTTTTGAAATCTTTTGAAATGGAAAGTGTATATTTAAACTTTAAGATCTGGGGTTGGAATTGAATCTGGATTCTGAAATAGAGATCTGTCCATACATGTACATATAATTTGGGGGTCCAGAAACAAGAGAGCTGCTGGCACCGGGTTAGATTTCGGATCCCCCGGCATGGGGGTATTAAGGACGGAAAGGAGACGGCTGGGATGGGATGATCATAGAATACCGGAATTGTTGCGTTTTTAATCTGCCGCTGCCCTAGGCCAGACGGTGGGGCCTTGAAACCTGTGCCGGGCATCTGCGAAATTGCAGCAAACAAACTGAAATAGTAACATCATCTGGTCAACTTCAGAGCAGCCCCTTAGATAAAAGTTAACTCCCTAGGATTAATCTGCATACCAAGCGGCTTGATACCTTTGCTCTAAATAAAACTATATCAAGTTCTTGTTTAGTATCTTTTATAACTTTGCTATAGCTGGTATTGATGAGGATTTAAGAGTTTCCTTGGCGTTATGGAAATCTATTCATGAAACCTTTGGGTTACCTTGTAGCGGCAGCTTCTACTTCCTTGAGGAAAGAATGTATACTATTATCCGAGTCCGCTAAAGCAATCCAATATATCCGTTGCTTGAGACGGTATATGAAAATCCAAGCAAGCGGTATAGCTTGGAATGATTATTATTAGGTTTCAACCCAGTGGGGGATTTAAGTATCCGAGATGGCGGTCAGGGGATTTACTTGATATGCGCAAGAAATTTCTGGCGGGTGAAGCGGTTAGTTTCCCGCTTTGTGATATACCTTCTTTTGGCTGGGAGCCTCGGATTTCTCCGGTTTATTGGAATCTCGATGGCTGCTAGCCAATCCAACGCTAGGGGTATTAAGGCTTGCTAATAAATAGTAGGGGTAGCACTAAATTTAACTTTTTGGCTTGCATAATAGCCCAAGGGCGGGATGAAGTATACCCTTCGCTTTGATCCACTTGGGTGATATTGATCCAGCTTGAGTGGTTCTGAAACAATAAAGGGTTCGGATCCGTAAGTCTTTGATCCCGGGGTTCATTCCAGTTGCCTTTATATCTCATTTAGAATAGGTTTTATAAGGGATTGTACTTGATCCCGCTAAAGCACGTTTTAAATCTGTTTTTCAGTACGGGTTCGCATGGATAAAGAAATGAAGCTATAGGTGCTTAATACTCAGCTGTAAGCCTGTCAGGAATTGGGTCTACCAAGCACTGGATTGACTCTGGTTGGATTCGGACTACGCAAAGAGGTAATCAAATTCCAGGGCTTGCTTGGGTTGAGCTGATATCTGCTGGTAGAGTGGACTCGAATGCTATGGATCTTAACATGCTAGGACCCCATGATCTTAATTGATGGATTTAAAAATTACAGTTTCTTTTGGAACTATGGTATTAAGAGCTTGGGCTTGCAGAAATGATCGCATGGTAGCTTCGCATATACGGGGACTTGGCTGTTTCAAACATTAAATTTTACTATAAAGCTATATACTCTTCTTCAATCCAGAGGTATTACACCGCTCCTATGATGAGGCCTGGAATCGGAATGGGTATAAAGGGGGTAAGCAGTTAAAGAGAATGACATGAAGTGCTCAGAGCTGATCAGCGTGTTGATAGCCGGCTTGATCAGGCCCGTCTACGCCAAGCCGGGAAAGAACGCATACAAGCTCCACCCAGCCTGCTTTGGCGATCTGGATGTCTCGTTCAAGAGCGATCCTAGCTACAATGATTATATGTTCGCTTGGAACGAAAGGCTGGGAAATGTAGCCGCTGGTGCAGTGGTTCGCCCCAAAAGTGAAGCCCAAGTTATTCAGGCGGTCAGGTGTGCTTCCAACAGCACCACCATCTCGGTGCGCTCCGGCGGCCACTCCTATGAGGGATACTGGCGGGGCAACAAGAATGGCTTAGTGGTGGATCTCCGCAAGATGAACAACATTGTGATTGACAAAGGGAAGAAGCAAGTGACTGTCCAAGCGGGGGCTCTCCTTGGAAAGGTGATTGCTGCGCTATGGAAGGAAGACAAGGGAGTTCTCCCCCATGGGCTTCAGCCTACCATTGGCATGGGTGGTATGACGCTTGGGGGAGGATTTGGATTGTTATCACGCAACTACGGTCTTTTAGTTGATAGAGTAGTTTCCTTAAGGATGGTTGATGCCAATGGGAGGGTCATGACGGTGGATGAGAAGAGAAACAGTAAGCTCTTCTTTGCCCTTCGCGGCGCAGGCGGTGGCAACTTTGGCGTGGTGACTGAATTCACATATAGCTACATCAAGCATTCACAAGACTTTACTGTCGCGCGCTACAATTGGAACACAGGCAAGAACAACTTTACCAAGATTGTCAAGGCGGTGATGGACTACTACGACAGCAAGCCCCCCAACGGAGCTGGGCACTACCTCAACTTATCCCCTGGTGGTAGCGTCGAGTTGGGCATCACATACTCCGACAACTATAAAGACCACGCCGGGCACATCAAGAAGCTCGAGAAGATCCTCAAGAAGTGGGACAAGAAGGATGTGCAGAGAAAGGATTGGATTAACGCTTACCTCTTCTTTGCTGGATACGCCGGCCAACCCGACAAAGGAACTGCCACCACTATGTACAACGCAAAGCCGTTAAGCTTCAAATTCTTTTACAAGGCCAAGTCGGGGTTCCTTAAAGAACGTCTGAACAACGCCACCATCAACAAGCTCAAGGATATCCTCGTTAAACCGGGGGATGGTCTATTTGTCCTGATCGACCTCTGGGGCGGGGTCATTCCCGGAAGGAAGGGGACGGCATTCGATAACCGCGACAAGTATGCGCTGGTCCAGATTGGCCAGACCGATGCCAACGCAGGGGAGCTCCTGAAGAAGACCTACGCCGCCTTCCAGAGCAGCTTCGTGGGAGCGTACCAGAACTACATTGACGCCGAGGAGCCCGACTTTAAGAAGGCTTACTACCCTAAATCTCTCCTGCAGCTCCAGAAGATTAAGGCCGAGTATGATCCAAAGGACGTCTTCCACTTCGCCAAGTCTATTCCCATCGCTTCCTAAACTTTGCATCAATAAAAGCCTTCCTTTCTTCCACTACCCAGCTCTTATACTTTTAGCTTTCTTAAATCCAGAGTCTATCGTAATTCTCTCCATATCTTAAGCTCACATTCAACCCCCAACAATTTCATTCCTGGCCCGGAAATTATATTTACCCTTGTACTTGGCGGACAAATCTCCAGTCCACATCATAAACGCTACCGGTCGAAATAGCCATCTGATCTATACAACAATGCCAAACCTAGGGTAAACTCTACCAACACACTACATCAGGTTTATAACCTGCTGAGATAAGCGAACCCATCTCAGCCCAAACGCGAAACAAAGCAAATCCAGATCTGCTGCACCTCGACATACATCTCTCAGTCCATGATCTCGATTTTAGCCCAAGTAGTCCCGTTTATCCCAGCAGGTAATAACCCTAAAGTACCGGGGTGTTTCGACCCCACCATCCCGTACTCAGCAACAACCCTAAAACAGATGCCAGCCAAGGTGACCAACAAGTATACAGGCCAGCATCCGGGAGCTCACAGCTGCAGACAACAATAGCGTCACCGCAGTTCCTAAAATTCCAGGAATCAACCGTCCCGGCCAGAAGGCTAGAACCCCCTCGAATCTCTTGGAAAAGTTGTCATTTTTGAAGGGCTCAAATCGAACCGTCCACTGAAGTGGGTCACCCAATACACCCTTGTCTACCACAAGAATCATCAGAAATTATCCATCCCAGGGGCTTTGCTTGCCAGGCCAGCTACTCTTTGGAACGATGCAAGGGGTTAGGAGCCATGTCCAGGCGGTACTGCTGACAAATAATCTTGGTACAGGTTGGAGCTTCCCCAACTCTCAGCCCCAGAGAGTTGAGCCCTCCCAAGCTCTAAAATAACCCTAAACTTATCCCTCTTGATTTTAACCCATACAGCAGTCAACCTTCTCCAGTATTCTCCTCAAAACCTGGGTTTAATCCATACCATAACCAGAAGGTAGGGACCAGCCCCAAGTTGTACTCCTTCCCCTTGCCCAAAGTTACCCCATGCCTCCCCATGTCAGCATCAATACTGTGAAAATTGAAGCAGAGACCACTGTTAAACCTTGATCTCCAGAGCTTTACTCCAAAGTCTGGTTGATCTTATCCCCAGCTCTCTATCTTGGTTCACTCTGGATAGCTGGATAACTTTATTGGCCCTAGCAGCCCTGCTGGAAGCTTTACTGGCCCATATCCCCAGCCGCCTTGGCCCCAACCCCTGATGCTATATGGATCTGGGTGTTTCTCCCACCCCCCTCAGACACAGCTCTAGGCTACCCCACTATACCTGTCCCAGCAGCCTGGGTGGGATCTGCATATATCAGGCTCACCCAGATAGGCACCTTGGACATTTCTGGGCTGCAGTACTCCTCCTAAAGCTTGCACCTGGCAAAGGAACTTGATGGGATTCAAACATCATTTGATGCCAATAAAATGTGGATAGGTTTTCTGCAGACCTCTTGGCTGACTCTGCTGGAAATTTCTGACCTTATAGCTCCCCAACAAGCCTGTATAGATCCCAAGGACTGCACAGACCTACATATGCTTTACCAAGAGAGATAGACCTGTTATGCTCCTTTCAAAACAGCAGACTTGACCCCCTAACAAGGTTCAAGCTAAGAGGGTTTGCGACCTGCAACTTGACCTTCCAGTGACCTGTTACCAAACTAGGAAGTCAACTTGAATTATCAATTCCATCAACATGAACAAGTGATGATCCCTCACAGTGGATGTCTCATTTTGGTGTGTGACTCATTACCAGGATCAAGCCACCCTCTTCACCATCCAACCGGGTGATCAACACAACTGTGTTCCTGTTAACCTTGACTCACAATGACTAGACAATCACTATCTCTCAATAAAGATTGCTATCTAGCTTCCAAATATTTCCCCCCTATACCTCTGCTAAAACAGAACAGTTATGACATTGGTAGCACAGGTAGGTTTCCCATCCCATCTTACTCTTTGAAATTCTGCCAGTGGCCTGTACTTTCCCTGGTCAACAAATCTACAAAAGAGTCATGTCAGGCCTCTCCCTGGATTGAACCTTATCCATGCCGGGTACCAAGATACCAGAAGGGTTTGTGCTATACCAGAACCGGGTGATACCGGTCTCTTCCTTCAACCCCCTGTTGACACTGGGGTAATTCCAAACACCTATCACCATTTCTCAAGTCACAGATGAGGGCATCATTCCAGCCTACGTAGCCCAAGGACTTTGAAGCGCTGCTGTGGACTCATTTGCTGGAGCTGATAGCAGCAAGGCTGGGGATGGATCAGACCAGCCCAAAGTGAACCAGGGCAAATGGAATGCCTGCAAGGATTCTGGATGGAAAGATATCTATCCAAAGCAGGCATGGGGCAGGACCTGGTGCAACCAGTGGTGGGTGGACCACGCTGTAAAAGGTTGGGACGCCGTTCACCAGGATTTCTGGGCCAGATTTGCATTATGGATACCCCCGTATCATCATGCTCCAAGCAAAGATCTGACCCAAACAGGCTCTGTGAAAAACCTCACACATCCCACCAGGAGCTCCCCCTTGTGCCCCCCAGACATGGAATTCAGCACTCCAGCTACCCACCTCATGTCTTACAATGCACTCAAGTTGCATATAGTGAGACACGTAAACCTGGACCAAGTAACCAACTTGCAAAGTCTGTATCACTAGGCAGAGAAAGCTGAAAAAACGTCCAATGCTCCCCACAAGGTGCAAACTAAAAAGCAAGAGCGGATCAAAGATTCTCACCCAGGTGGGCGCTCCAACCAACCACTTCCTGGGAAAAACAGAAACAGTTCAAACTGCAAACCCATGGGTTCAAATAGTCATGGAAATGGGAAAACAGCCAGTCAAACTGCACCCATTTCTGTATCACGGCCACACAAGACAACTAAGACAAGCAAAAAGCCTGGGGAGCACTAAGCAAGCCAAGCTCTCCCCAAACTTCCCCCGGCTCACCCAGTGCTGAATATTGACCAGAGGACTTGAACCAATGCCCAATGATCCAGGTAACCTCAGGAGATCTAGTCCTCTACACCATTGCCAACATCCTAATAAACTGATGTTCTATCCTTTCCGTTTTTGCAGTTACACAGTTCCAGCACTTCTAGACTCAGGAGAAGATTGAACACTTGTCATCAGCAATTTTGTGGACAAGTTCAAGTTAACCACTAATCCTTTGTGGATCAAGACCTTGGTTTTAGCTGATGAACATCACATTTCCGTAACACAAGAGACTTCCCCTTTCTCCATTGCACTATAGAACCTACATTCCACCATTCAGGGACTCGTTTGACTTCCCTAGATTTGACATTGTACTTGGACTGGGCTGGCTACAAAAGAATGATCCCCTCTTATACTGGGTCACCTCTGTATTCACCATCAAGCGTGAAGGGGTCAATCATCAGATCTACCCTGACTCTCTGTACCAACTCATGTGGGACCACATTTTATATGTATCACAGAAACTCTTGAAGAAAAGGAGAACCTCAAGGCAAACTGGCTGGGACTCCTACCAATAAAAAACCATACACTTCAAAGACAACCAGGATACCACTACACCTCAGAACAGGGAGATTGTAGCCCATCATCCAGAAATATCCAAACAGGCCCTACCAGATCTGCCATCAGAGAAATATAAATAGCGCTCCATCCAGCTCAAAGGATCAGTACCCAAGGCGCAACCTATTTACCACCTCACTTCAAATAAGGAAGACACCCTCCGTGCTTACCTTGAGGAGGCACTAGAAAAAAGACTTATCCGCCCCTCACAGTCTCCCTTTGGTGCCACTGTATTCTTTGTGGCAAAGAAGGATGGCACCCTCTACCTTGTAACTGACTATTGCACCATAAAGAAAGTTACCATCAAGAATTGTTATCCACTTCCACTTATTGACAACTTCTTCAATGCCCTGGGCAGAGCAACTTTCTTTTCCAAGATCAACCTGCCATCAGGATACAACCAAATTTGTATTAAGCAGAGATATACCCAAAACAGCCTTTCACACTAAATATGGGTCATATGAGTATGTTGTGCTTAACTTTGAAATGAAAAACACACCACCAAACTTTGTAACCTTCATTAATGAGGTTTTTGCCCCCCCACATTGACAAAAGCACGCTAGCATACTTAGACAATACCATTGTATACAGCCCCTCAGTGGAGCAACACCATACAATTTAGAAGCAGTCTTTGTCACCTTGGCACAACACAAGCTGTTGGCCAAGCCCTCTAAGTTTCAATTCTTCTGAAAACTGTTACCCTTCTTGGGACATATAGTCTCAAAATACGGTATCAAACCTGATAATCAGAAAATTCAGGCCATCTGTTAAATGCCACTGTCAAAAGACAAGTCCAAACTTTGTAAATTATTGGGGATAATTGCCTACATCCAACACTTTATCCACAACTGTGGAGTCCTGAAATCACCCTTTTACAGCCATAACTGGTGTCAAATACAAGTTTCTATGGACTCCACAAAAAGACCACTGCTTCTAAGTTTAAAGTCAAAAGTTGACAACTTCACCCATCCTTCAGTATCCCAAGCAGGACAGAGAGTATCAAACGGAGACAGATGCCTCTGATGCCTCCATCAGAGGTGTACTATGCAATAAGAACACCAGAGGTAACTTCCTGCCCATAGTCTAAAAGTCATGCAAGTTAACACAGGTGGTAAGTGCTGCTACCTCATACACAATAAGGAACTGCTGGCAATTGTGCACTGTCTCATTATATGGCGCTGCTACTTGGAACATCAAGAGGAATTCATCACTCTAATCAATCATAAAACTCTCATATACTTTAAAACACAAGCCAATCTTTCCAGGCGCCAGGCACGCTGGAAGGAGCTCCTCAAGAAATTTAATATGATCATAGAATACAAGCCAGGGCCCAGACTTGCCATGGCAGATGCAATCTCCTGTCTATATATCAGAGCTATAAGAGGGGGAAATGGTTTGGACCCAGATTGGCCTCTCCTGGTTCTCTGCACTAATGACAAATGTTTCCCTCTGGTAACTACAGACAACACAAAAGAAACAGTTATCAAGAACAAAAACCTTTTTTTCAGATGTATACAGAACACTTCACCAAAAGATGACGGTGTCAGGAATATTCCTGACAACACCTTGTGTCAAGATAAACTTTTGGGGGCAATCAGGCTCAAAAAGCAAAATAAAAAATTGCAGCAGTTCTTTCTGATTGGGGAAACTGCTGCAAAACACCCGGTTGAAGAAACAGAAATTAAAAAATTGAAGTTTGGTAAAAACAGGTTTTATACCCCGGCCGCAGACCGCGCGGCCGGCTGCACGCCCCTGCCTGCTCCCACCATCCAGTCCCCCAGCCAGCTGGGGACAGCGCACCCCCACAGGCAACAGTAAAATTGACTGTAGGGGTGTAAAAGTGAGAATTCAAAAGTGAGAATCTAAAAGTGGCCAAGTCAACACTTTTTAAATTTTCAAATTGGCTTTTTTATAATAAAGTAACTACTTTTTCTTGACTTTTTTTAAGAGAAAGAATAAAAGGTATTTTATATGGCCATAATAAATTTTAATTCTGGTTGAGTTGTTTTAATTTATTTTTGGAATTTTAAAATTGTTGACTTGGCCACTTTTAGATTCTCACTTTTGAATTCTCACTTTCACATTGCTACAGTCAATTTTGCCACTGTTGCCCCCCCCCCCCACCACAGAGGGACCGCCCAACCCCTCCAAATAGGGGAATTGCCTAATCAGGAATCCTCAAAAGGCAATTTCCCCCAAACAAAAAATGGGGGAACTGCTGCCCAGATTTGGAACCTACCAAATTTGGAGGGGGTTTACAAGATGCCCAGCATGACAATTAATGAATCAACTACAGAAGTTGAAAGTGATTGCATGAAAGTACCTGAAGAAGTTTAAAGTCATTCAATGCCAAGATTAACAATTCATTGCCTGCCAATCCAATCCTATCCCACTCCCAAAAGGGAATTCTAGACAACACCAAGTGTTTGGGGTTCCCTGTTCAATGTTTTGCACTATTCATGCCCCACAAGGATGATAGTATATAATAAAGCCAAATCACTTGATGATAGTTTGTGCTATCATTGAGTGAAATTACCCCTCAATAGTATCACATAAATCAATTCAAAAACGTTACCTACAAAAAGTTAAACAAGACACTAAGCTTTGTCTGCCCTTCCCCAGGATCAGAAAATGAATCACCTAATCTTCTCAGCTGTCCTCACAGCATGCCTAGGGATTGGGGGCCACCAATATAATCAACAGCATGGGCCATTAAACAAACCACCTGGTGAGTATTACTAAAAGGAGCCAGCACAGCTCAACTCCTCCAAGCAGTACTCCTGGCCCACGCTGGTATTGCCCCACTCCACCCAGTCTGTAGCCATATACACAATTATATACTACGTACTCACGTATTTCACCAGTAATTTTGGACATTATAATGTACACGCCAAAGTCTTTTGATTGATGATGACAATCCATCCAATTGTGACGGCGCTCACAGGATTTCTAGTTGCCAACTTGGCCCCTTATTTTGCTAGAATACTTCCCCAATTGTTGGGTCTTTACAGATGGATGGAAGTACTATCCTATATAACCCTACACACCAAAGAGTCAACACCATCCTACGCTATCACAGAAACCTGGGCACACCAAGAGCTGCAACTTTTACAAATTCCTCAAACACAAAGCGTTGTGGCCAACTCCATATCAGGACGTTCAGGAAGTCCTTGACCAATGTGAGGTGTGTGAAAAGTTTGCAAGAAGTGACACCCCACCTAAGTCTGTATTGCCCATTTTTTCCCAGTTACCTTTCAAGGGGTGGGCCCTAGACATTGCGGGCCCCATGCCTGGAAACACAACAACAAGAAATAAATCATCACCACCATTTACTTTACCACTTGCTGGCTGGTAGTGCAAGCGGTGAGGGCATACACTGGCAATGATTTGCAGCACTTCATAGGCAAAGAAATAATTAGTAAATCTGGTAAGCCAGAACTGCCAATCACCAATAGAGGCAAAGAGTTGACCTCCAGAATCATAACATATACCTTGCAAAAAGGGATCTAGCACACAGTGACAACACCTTATCATCCTCAGGCCAATGGGCGTGTAGAGCTGCTTAATGGAAGCCTTGTGCAAGCCTTAGCCAAGCTCACTACTGGAAGACCCAAGGACTGGTATAAACAGCTATTGACTGCACTCCTTGTGTGCCAAACTTATGTGAACATATCCACCAGGAAGAGCCCTTTTGAGATTATTTAAGGCACACAACCTAACATTATCCAAGCGCTCCAGACCAAAGTTGGAGATACCCAGCAAGATCCCCCTTGTACAACACCTCAAGTAATACAAGCCAACAGAACCAGCTGGAAAGAGAAGAAAGGCGGTTACAAAACATGTTCATACCCATACAAAACAGACATTAAGTTGACAATGAATTCTGTGTGTTAAACACAGACAAGAGTAAGCTACAGCCCAAAAAAGTAGGTCCAGTCATAATCCTAAAGGTAAACAAAAACAACACCTACCTTGTGCAAGGATTTGGAAAGCGTAAACAAGATAAAGTTCTAAATCACGACCAACTGAGACCCTGAAAGGAACAACAAAAACAACAAGTGACCATCTCAACAGCAGCTGAACAACAGATAGTCCAGTACAATGCCCAGGCTCCAGAAAAACTCCCTGATAACCTGCCCCCAGAGGAGGCCAACCTTCAGCCGGGGGTTTCAAACCAGAATAATCAACCCACTAACAATGTTCAAACTAAGCAGATTTGTGACCTGCAACTTGATCTTTGAGTGATGTGTAGCCAAACTAGGAAGCCAACTCAAATTGAAAAGATCCATCAACATGAACAAACAATGATCCCTCACAGTGGATGTCTTGTTTGGCACTTGAATCATTACAAGAATCAAGCCACCTCTTTCACCATCCCACGGTGTGATCTATGTTACCATGTTCCTCCTATCCACAATTCACTATTACTATATAATACATATCTCTCAATAAAGATTATTATCTAGTTTCTAAATATTTTTCTCTTGTAGCTCTGCTAAAACAGCACAGTTACAACACTCCTCACAAGGCCCTGGCCCAGAAATGTGAATGCCTAGCAGCCAGATAGAGCTGTGGGCAAGGAGGTAAAGAATCTGAGGTCTAGCCCTTGGCACCAGCATAAATCATGAGGTTAAAGCAAGCCAGACAGGTGCATCCAATGATAAAGGCCATCCCATCCAGCTCACAGCCACTCAGGCTAGCCAAACTACCAGAAGTTTGTTTGTCAGGGGTTAGAATTGAAATCCCTGTTAAGGATTTCTTCCCAGACTAATTTTTTTGTTTTAATTGGCAATGATATAAAAGGTTCATCAGAGATAACCATTTACAATGATAAATATGGGAATCAAACTCTGGGACCTTCAGACAAAGTGAAGATTAGTGTTAGTAATGAATTTGGATTTAAATTACCTATTTATTAAGATCTTAGGCAACCATATTTCACTTTCAAACTTAATTCTGTTATCAGGGGCAGAATTCACATCTACTGCTTGCCTTCTAGTTGACTGTATTCTCAGCAGCTTTTGCTTCCACACCAGACTATTATACCAAAGGCTCCAAAACCTGGTTCTACACCTAATGGTTTGCTTTCCCTTGTATATATATATCTGCATATCAGAAAAATTGTTTTCTTCCTTTTCTGCTCTGTTTCCTCTGGGTTTATGTTACTGTTACCAATCAAGTTAAGGGAACCATCTTGTTGCTCCTCTTAAAGGAGGTTCACATGAAGAAACTATGTTTATCACCCTCTTCTTCAAGATGATCCCAGATTTTACTCATCATTTTTACATAACATTATTTAAGTGAACAGTAGGAATACTTTAATATTGTTCTAGAAATAACTTATCTTCTTCTTTATTATTCTTATTCTGAGATCTCCTTTTCCTGACATTCACTTAGCACCCTGAATAGGAATACTTTTCTTTTCTGATTCCTTTCATTTCTACCTTGGTTAATTTTTTCTTTGAAAGGCCCCACCAGAACCACCAACTGGTGCGATTCCTCTCCCAAAATATTCTCACCAGGAAGCATCCTTATAAAACAGGTGGTTCAAAAATCCATCTGGTCACTGAGGCCATAAGTTCCACTACACTCACTCCTCCTCAACCCCTCTATAAGCTGACAACTCACTGGTCCATCCTAAAATGACCTTTTATCTGTTGGTCTATTTGGTAGGCTACTATCCTCTGGGAAGGTTTAGCTCCCTCATGTGTTGCAACTGAACCAATGAGGATTCAGTACTTGGTATTGGGGAAGACAACAGTCCAATAGAAAGGACAGAATAATAAGAATAAGGTATTTTTTATTGTAGAATATTGTGATTAATATACTATATGGGGAAAGCCACAAGGCCACAAGGGGGTGGCATAGTGGGAAGTTACATGTAAGGTTTGAAGCCGAGGAATAGCTTGGGCAGGGATCAGAAAGTCAAATTGGTAGTGCTCCTAATTAGTATGAAGTACCTGCCATTTGATATTACCATCAGATTAATCCATAACATTAGATACGTCAAGGGGCGGCTCATTGAGCGCCCCCTGTGTATTGTAAGATACGTTAGCAGGCAAGTCTGGAAACTTGGTTGCAACACATGGGAAGATTCAACTTCCTAGGACGGGTTGGCAATCTTGCTATGGTGATAGTTCTTATTGGGTCTGCAATAGCAGGACTGAATCTAGTGGCCCTTGCCCACAAGATTGGAATTTTATTCCCTTTTAAGTGGGTCCCTAAAAAGCCCTAACCTTTTCTTTCTTTAGAGCATGGGTAAAAGGCTGAAAGTATATGGTGTCATGAATGGCATTTCAATACTTGTATTGAAACCCCAAGAGTCAACCCCCAGCCCTCAGGAAACACCTTACACCAACTAGGACAGAGAAGAGCCCGCTGGACTGCCAGCAGCCAAAACTGTAAGTTTGATTTCTGCATTGAACCCCAGTGCTCTGAAGGCGGATAGGCCCCACAGGATAGACCAGGACCTGCAGACCCGTTAAGTCACAGACTCAAGTTGTTAATTTACCCTGAGACCCACCAGCTTAATAATGAGGATTCCCTGAATGGTTGCCAGATTGCCGCCAAACCAATGCCACTGAAGGCCCATACATATGCAGGAGAAGTAGCCTGCCTGAAGAAAGTTGGGAAAAGACCTACTACCAGCCTTGCCAAGCAATTACCAGCTGTTTCCAGTCTCCAGTCAATAAAAGTATTGCAATTGGCCAGCTCAGGTGACATAGCTTATAACAGCGGCAAAACAAAGAATTGCCACTTCTGTTCCCCAGAGCCAGCTCACCCAGGACCTGCCAAACCAGTGCCACTGAGGACCCAGACCTGCTGTTGTGAATGCCACCATTCACCATATTTATATTTTTCTTTTGATGATTTATTTCAAGGATGAATATCTCTCTTTTGCTTTTGCCCCTCAAAATGAGTCTGGCCCCAAATTGGGAAATACAATTGTTCAGTTTCCTGATTCTACGCAACTCACTCACCCCACTCATGCTTGCGGCAAGTGATCCTACTGTCCTGATAGTATTTTGTGTTATTGTCAACCACTATATATTACATTTCTTATTCACCAATAAAAATTAAGTTCTATTCACAATTTTTGTCTTTGTGTCTTCAAGTACTTTGGCGCCTTTCTAGTCATGTCTAGTAGATATTATTTAATCAGGGCCACAAGGTAATCAAATAGCCTTCCCTGCCACTTTAACCAAGAATTAGTACAAATTTAATCCTAAGGTTAGGATTCCTTGTTGTTTATCTGTGCCACACCTTAGAACACATCAAAAATGGTGCTCACCACAGGGGCTGTAAGCCCCTTGGTTATCCCTTTCCCAACCTTGTTTTCAGGTCCTTTGCCTCCCCATATACAAGAGCCAAATTCACCTGAAATTACCAGTCCTCCTATTGAGGAAGACATCACAGACTTACCTATTGTCTCTACTGTACTGAACCTCAGGAATGGTCCCCGCCTAGTGGCCTACCCTTTGGGTTCCTGACTTAGAACAAGTCATGGCAGTAGCCCTTGGGATAGCCTGTGATGGGGCCATCCCTTGCCTCCAACTACAGTTCAGTTGAGAGGAATACTATGAATTTATTGTGGCTCTGCAATCCCCACAGCATCTTCTCTTAGTGGCTGGCTCCACTGAGCACCTATTGTCATCCTTTGTACAACCTGCCTTAGCCCACCATCAAATGGTGTTAGGGCTCCACGTTCAGGAGATTTTGTCTCTACAAGCAGCTGTAACTCATCATTGGGATCAGTTTGCTATCTATCAACAGTGGATCCACTCCCTGTTTTCCTTGATGTCAGACAATCAGCGCAACTCTGTCACTTCCTAAACTGGCTTAGTTAATTCCATCAAGAAAATGTGCCAGTCTATTTCCAAACACTTCAGAGAGCGTCTACATGAGTTCCACCAGCTAGAACAACCCTGGCGCACCCAATTAGATTCCACTATGAATGCCTATCTCACCAATTTTGAACAACTTGTGCAGCAGCTCAACAAGTTTGGTGCTTACTCCTTTGACCAATTACAGAAAGTAGCAGCCCTTGCTACAAAAGGCCAACATGAACTTGGTAAATAATTCAATTAAGAAAGAGCTGCTACCATTGCCAAACTACAGAATCAAGTAAATAAATTGTCTGCACCCAAACCAGATGCCCTGCCTTCTCCCCCATCTGAAAATCCGGTGGATAGAGAACAGAGGCTATGGGATGGAATTCAAGAGCTGTGAGTGTCTACCTGCAGTCAAAATTTCCCTACCAAAGCACCTCAGCCAGATCCTCAAGTGCTTGCTCTGACAACTCAAGTTGCTGAATTGCAACAAGAGGTTTCTACCTTATGTTAAGTGATATCATCTGCTGTTAGTTCAACTGGGGTTATCAATGAAGATGGCTGTTGTCCTGGCTTGTCAAGAGCCCCCACATCCACTGTGCTAGAGAGTTGATAGCTCTAGCTAATTAAGTGAATCACTTGAAACAAGATCATTCTGAGCTTGACTAAGACATGCAAGAAATGAATGAATTAATTGATTCAGTGAATGACAGGTTTGCTCCTTGCCTCTCAGTGGGTCCTTCCCTTACCTCCCAACTGGCTGAGCTTTCCACGGTAGTAACAACTCAGGGCCAACTCCTAGACATTACTGAGCAACAGACCACTTTAGCTAATAATATGGGTGCCCACACTGCTGAGACCTTGACTACTCTGTAAGAGAGTTTTTGTCAGCTGTGGGCCAGGCAGCCCCCCTCTGAGTCTGAAGCAGAATTCTCCCCACACATAAATGTACTCAATAGCAACAATAGTGGTCCAACTCCCAAAGCACACTTCAAGCCTATCTTTAAGCAAGTCTTTGACCCCAAAACTTCTACCATTGCAGATTTCCTAACTATATACAAAGATTCCATGAGGAGAGCCTCTGATGAGGTTAAGAAGGAACACATTCTAACCTTCCTTCACCCAACCTGTAAGGAGGTAGTAGTACCAAAGCTGCCCACCATTAAGACTTGGTAAGAAATGAAGCAGCTTCTGATCAACAAATTTACGGCAACCTTGATTTGGAAGTGAAGAAAAACGCCTTCATGCATATTGCTTTCAAGCCTAAGGAGACTATAGCTGAATTTACAGATAGATTATACATGGAAGGACAGTAACTGATAAAAAGCAGAAAGTTAACAGCACACAAAGCTTACATGGCTTGCACTCAAGCCCTCAAGGTTAACCAGCTTCTGTGTCTCCACTTTAAAGCCCATAAGGCCATGCTTTCCTCTTTGAAGAGCATAAAGACACTGTTGCAGGATATGCACCATACCAATGTTTGAGTGGTTGTGCAGGAGAATTTTGCCACCTCTAATTCTGGTTTGTCTTCTTGTGGCCCTCACATCCTTACCATGAACTCACAAAATCCTCCTAGACACCAAGGTTGCCATAACTGTGACCAGATAGGTCACCATTCTTGAGTCTGCACCAATCCTTGGGTTGAGGAACTGATTACAAGGGATAGCTGGGGAAAAAACAGTCAACCTAGAGGCAGAGACGCTCTTGTTTGACAATTCTTCCCAGTCTCTTTCAATTCCTCCTACCTATATATGACCCCAAGCCTGCTAATAATGAGGCTCCTCCTATCCTCCTCTTGTTCCACAATATCTTTGACAACTCTGACCTGGATGATTCAGATGTTGCTGATCCTGAAACCTATGGGTATTCAGTTCTTTCTGTCCCTAAAACCATTGCAGTCCCTTATAAGTTACGCTCTGGGAAAACTACAACAACTTCCAAGCCTTTAGCTCAAGCCAAAAAGGTTGTATCTTGTCCATACCTCACCCAAGTTAAGAGGTCCCCCATGCTTATAGAGTCGTCCAAGGAAGCTGCTGAAGTTGCTGACGCTGTATTCAATAATGTTTCAGTTTTGATTCCTCTCCAGACTGTCTATAAGGAGTTTCCAGGCTTGAGATGCATGATTAAAAAATGGGACAAAGAGCTAGCAGAAGCCCAGGACATCCTGGCTGTCCTTCCATCATTTGGTTGTTCTACCACTTGTGTGGAAATATCCATTCAAAAGGTGAAAATCAAAGCTGTCTTGGACACTGGATCTCCTGTTGATGTTGTCTCCTTGAAGCTTTTCAAGAAGCTCAAACTTTCCCCTGATCTTAACTATCACCAGTCTTATGAGACAGCTGGGTTGTCTATGACTGTGCTATAGGAGCCTATTCTGCTCTTCTTATACGGTTTGGCAAGATACTCCTAGCTACGCCTGCCGTAGTCCTGGAAAATGAGAGTTACAACCTTCTAGTTGGTACTCAGTTGTTTAGAGAATACAATGGGATCATCAACTTGAAGAATGGCTACCTCTCTATCTTAGGGTAAAAAGTCCCTCTGATCTTTAAAGAGCCTTCTAAAGTCCCCAGGAAACGCCTTAAGATGTGTGCCTTAGAATATCCCACCAGTGTTTTCACTCTAAAATACTGTAACCATTTGTCCAACATGAAGTGTCCTCCTATGTCTTGTCCTGTGTCTGAGGGGGTTCCTCTCTTTTCCACTTCTTCTGCAACTGTTCCCCCTGGATCTCAAGCTATCCTAGACTCCCAAATATCATATGAGTTACCTGAGAGCACTTTCCTAGAGTTATACTCTCCTCCCTTGCTAGGCCGCAACAAACCCTACCTCTACCCAGGAATCTTTGATGTCTCTCATAAAGACCCTGTTCAATTGCTGGTTGCCAACTCTAATTGATCTCCCCATACATGTTTCTAGAGGGAAGGTTGTTGGCTATGATAAGTTGCTGAATGCTCCCAATGTCCTATTGCTACATTCCTTTGGTATGTTCCAGGATTTTAATTTACCTGCAGACAAGCCCCAAGTCCTATCCTTGTTCACTGCACAATATTTCCTGCAGCTATCCTCAGTACCAACATAAGAAGGTGCTTGATTTTCTAGATCAGCTTTCAGATTTCTTTTCTAAAGATATCACTGATTACGGTCTAGCCAAAGGCGTCATTCACCAAATTGATACTGGTGATGCTCCCCCCTTTTGCGCTAAACCCTACTGCTGCAGCTGTGTAGAGGATGTGTGGGTGTCTTAAGAGCTCAAACAACTTCTAGATGCTGGACTGCTTGCTCCTTCCCAAAGTCTGTGGGCCTTCTCATTACTCATACTAAAGAATAAGGATGAAAGTCATTGTATTGTGATGGACTATCAGCAATTGAACTCCTTAATCAAAAAGGATTCCTACCCCTTGCTGAGTATTGATGATACTCTCCATTGCCTTGGAGGCTCTAAGTTCTTCTCTGCTATGGATCTAGCATCTGGGTACTGGTAAGTTGACCTGTCTCCTGAGGATAAACATAAGGCCACAATCATCACATCTGGAGAGCTGTTTGAGTCTACACACATGCCATAAGGACTCTGCAATGCCCCAGCTACCTTGCAACAAGCCATGGACTCCATCCTCTGTGATTTGAAGGTCTCATAAACCTAGTATACTTGGATGATATAAAAAACTTCAGTGCTACCTTTACAGATCACCTGGCTCATCTCAAAGAAGTCTTCATAAAAATTTGAGAGGCTGGCCTTAAACTAAAACCATCTAAGTGTGCTTTCTTTAAAGAACACCTTGAGTTCTTGGGCCATGAGGTAACCCAGACAGGGATTTGCCCAATGACCAAGAAAGTTGAGGCCATTGACAAAATGCTTCAACCCATCAACCTTCAAGAAGTACAAGTCTTTCTGGGCATGATGGGCTACTACAGACAGTTCATACCTGACTTTGCCAATACAAGCAAACCTTTGGTCCAACTGTTACGTAATGTCCCTTTTGAATGGACTGCTAGTCAGCAACAAGCCTTTGAGACCCTTAAACAAAAACTCAAGGAGGCTCCCATCCTAGTGTATCCTGACTACAATAAGAAATTCATCCTTTACACTGATGCTAGTGACCTGGATATTTGAGCCATCTTGGCCCAACTAATTGATGAGGGTGTGGATCATCTTGTAGCTTATACTTCTTGTGTCCTGAACAAGCATGAGAAGAATTACAGTGTCACAGAGAAAGAGTGCCTAGTTATGTTACATGCAGTCAAACAGTTTGGTCATTATATTTATGGCTCCCATTTCACTGTGGTCACTGGCCACGCTTCTCTTAAGTGGTTAAAATAGCTTAAGGAACCAGAAGGACAAATATCTAGATGGACCCTCTGCCTGCAAGGTTACAACTTCACTGTGCTACATTATCCCAGATTCAATATCAGAATGCCAATGGATTATCCAAAATTTTCATTCTTGCTCTGCACCCTGCTGAGGCTTATTGACTGTACAAACTAATTGGATATCCTTTGTCTTAGGAGAGAAAGATGGAGGAAGTCTAAATTGCTCTATCCAAATATTATATGAGAACATGCTCACTTGCAACAATCAGCTCTTCAAGAAAGTACAAGACCAATACTTGCCTTATATACAGCCCAGTCTTTGCCTTTCTTTGGTGCTTCAAGCTCATAAGGAGACAGGGAACAGAGGCATTGCCAAGACTTATACCTGGCTCCAGAAAAACTATTTCTGAGGAAACCTTTGCCTGCTGATTCCAGATTTCATTACTAGTTGCCATAATTATCATCTCCAGCAAGCTTGAGCTACCTCTCACAAGTTCTAGCTAGTACCCCCTCAACACACATTTCACACTATCAGCATTGACGCTGTATGGCCTCTCCTTGCTTCTGCTCCAGCTGCTGCTTTATCCTAATTGCCAGTGATCATTTTATCAAGTGGGTAGAAGCCCTCCCTACTAAGAACATCACTGCCAAGACAACTGCTGTCTTCCTGTTGCAAGACATTTTCTACCACCATGGCTTCCCTCAAGTGTTATTGTCTGACAATGGGACTAAATTCAACGCTAAATTGGTAATCTCTGTTGTCAAGGCCTTGGGATCTCACCAGTATTTCTCTGCCCCCTATAATTCTTCTACCAATGGGGTGGTTTAGCGTGCAAATTTGACTCTGGTTTCTATCATGCAAAAACTCACTTATTCTGACGCTGCCAACTAAGATCTATACTTACCTGCTGCTATCTTTGCTTATTTCCTTAGCAAGCATTATGTTGCCGGGTATTCTCCCTTTTCTATGCTGTATGGGCGTGAGGCTACCACTCCATTGCTCCTGGGAGCCCCCTACTCTCCTCTGATAAGGCTATGAACCCTGATGACCATATCAAAGATCTTGTCAACCGCATAATTGACATACAGGCCACAGCCTATACTTCTTCATACAAGCCAAGATTCTTGACCTCTCTCCTGATAATGCTGTATGCTCTCCCTTGCCTGAGTTCAACATTGTGTACCACATTCTCTATTATCAGCATAGAGTAGGAAAACGCGCCCACAAGTAAGATATATTGTGGGTCAGACCTTTAGAAGTGACCTTCAAGCAAGGGTCCAAATACACTGTAAAACTCCTCTCCAGTGGTTGACCATTTGCCCGTGTGCATGCCAAGTTCCTCTGCAAATACTACCCCCTAAGGCCAATCTAGAGGGGGACAATGTTGTAAATGCTGCCATTCACCATGTTTTTATTTCACCTTTAGAGGGTTATTTCAAGGATTAATCTCTCTCTTTTGCTTTTTCCCCTTGAAATGAGTCTGGCTCCAAATTGGGAAATTCAATTGTTTAGTTTCCTAATTCTGCGCAACTCACTTTCCCCACTCATACTTGTGGCAAGTGATCCTACTGTCTGATAGTGTTTTGTGGTATTGTCAACCACTATATATTTCATTTCTTATTCACCAATAAAAATGAAGTTCTATTCACATTTTATCTTTGTGTCTCCCAGTACTTTGGCGTCTCTCTAGCCATGTCTAGTAGATATTATTCAATCAGGGCCATAAGTTAATTGCATAGTTTCCCTGCCATTCTAAACAAGACTTAGTACAAATCCAATCCTAAGGTTAAGATTCCTGTTGTGTGTCTGTGCCGCTCCTCAGAACACAACACCTACGCAGAAGTTGTGGCTTGGACAAGACCCACTACTAGTCCTGCCAATAAGTACCAGTGGCTGCCAGTCCCTGGTCCAGAAAGGGGAATAAATTAGCCCAATCAGGTGACATGGGAATTGCAGCGGCAAAATTAAGCATTACCACTCTTGTTTTCTAGAGCAAACCCAAACAGGACCTGCTGCTCTTAAGACCCTAAGCCATGATCTATGCCCTGCTGAAAAGTGCCCATGGACCTGAAGCCCACAAAATGCAAAGAAGAAAAATCACATGGTGTAAGAACGCTGGTGGTGTGGTGATGACCACATTGTTGTTTTTGATAATAAAGCTTTATGAAAATTTGGTTCAAACAAATACTCCCTTATCTAGTATTAGTGATATCTTATCTCAACTTCAGCTAAGTAGACAATCAGGTGAACCCCCTCCAGAATCAACCTGCCAACCTGCCTCAGGCACTATACTGTCCCCCCTGGAGCCCCCTTTAGACCTGTGCACTTTACTGAATACCTGCTCAACCCTGTCTAGTTAGAGTACAGCTTAGAAAGCATCCTCATTGCCAATCCCTGGCAAGAACTAGAGAGACTGAATACATAGGGAAAAAAGGAAAGAGGATTGAGGTGCTGCCCTTATTGTTCAAAGACAAGCGCAATTATCTGCCAGTGTACTTTGTCCCCGTGACTCTGCCCTAAACCCCAAGACCTGACTGCCCAATGCAACCTATCACCGTGGCAGAGACCACCTCTACCCAATTGTTTGGTGTACTCTATATTAATTTGACAGGATTGGTGGATTCTATGGTCCCTAACTCCAGATCCTGGTCTGTACTTGGATAATCTGTATCTTACATTATCAAGTTAGCACCCATTCTATGGTGGGCTTTACCCACCAGCTTGGCCACACCCCGTCCCAAGCTGCCTAATGCCTCTACCTATGCCTGGCTTCATGAAATATGGGCTATCCTTAACCTTATCCCTCTTAGCTTATTGTTATCTGACTTGCCTTTTTTATGTCTCTCTTGCCTTTTTAATATGAATCTGTGGGATCTGTTTAAATTTGGGTTGATGTTCCCATCTAGCTGTTGCTGCTGGAGCTACTAGCTGCTTACATCCTGTTTAATGTTACCAATTACTGTACATTTATCTGTGTTATAGGCCATTCTGATTTTTTTGGATTTTCTGGTGTTTCTCCTGTGTTGCTGATGAACTTGAGGTGGGTGGCCCCCTTAAACTCAAGGTTGATCCAATAAGTGTGCCAGTGAGTAGCCTGAGCCAAGATCCTTGTGGCTCCCTTCTGTTGCACTACTGGCTTCAAGATCTAACAGGACAAGGTTAGGATGACAATTTGGGGGCTTATTCTGGATAGGTCAGCAATTATTGCTTTTGCTCCCCAGCTTTAAGCCAGTTTTTGGCCTGGGTGGGGTGTGGAGCCTTAGCTGAGTTTGAAACCCCCTTGAGCTTTTGGAACATGGGTAGTAGATCTGGGTAATGCAGATTCCCTCCCTCTATTTTCATCTCCAAGGGTAACCTTTACCTGTCCCTAATCTACCACGCTCATGTGAAGCTTCTGGGTCTAAGTATACTTTTGGTCACTACTACAAACTTGATTGACCCCAAATATCATTTAGGGTCGGGCCCTTTCTTATTTTACCCCTGTTTCACATGATATAGCAGTTTTTCTGGTACACTAAACGCCCCCTTGAAGAATACTCCAGATCAATGATACTATTAAACTTAACCATGCCCCACAGTACACTTTCATATATAGCCATGTCTCATTGGCCAAAGCCTTGCATCAGGGAAAGAATTTGGTACACATATCTCCCCCCACCCCAGGATTGGTTTGGGGTTGGATGGCTACTCCCTGGAGTGGGCACAGCTACACGGCAGTACAGGTACCCAAGATGACCCTGTTCTCTAACTATATGCTGCTTGATCCAATAAAAAGATCCTGTAACCTTTCATCTCAAAGCTATACAAGGCCCGCCTCTGTATTTGGATGATGGCAGATCTGTGATGAGCTGAGGGTTTTTTTGATAAAGGCAGGCAGATTCTTAACTTGTTGTGGGCTGGGCTGGGGCTATAGTGGCCAGCTCATAAATTAGGGCCACTTATGTGATAGCTCATCTCACTATTGCCTTTGATACTTCCAAGGCGGCCATGCCGGGATCAGCATCAACCTTCATAACTACCATGTGAGAGAGGGGGGCTAAACTAACTAAGTTTGGCTCCCATCCTGGAGGGAGAATTCACCAGGATGCCATCCAGTATAGGACTGGTATGGCCGCTCAAAGGGGCGTTCATAGGGAGGACGCAACAGATACCCAGGGAAAGTAAGAATCCAAACCCATTAAGATCATTCCACTGAGCAACCAGGATGCACGCTTAGGAGTGAGCTCTGGGGTGCCCATGCCTCCCTCTGAAACCAGGATGGGCAGGTCCTCAGAGGGAAGGGGTGTGGGGTGGACCAGACTGAGAGGTGTGGCAGGGAATTTTTTGGCAGTAGAGAGGTCAAGGTCATTGCAGGTCAGGCTTCTCACCACATTCTCACTAGCGGTGTATATACCCTGAGCGCATGAAGGGATATCTTCAGACATATTCAAGAGCTGGTCAGAATTTGCACCAACTCAGAGGAAAGAATCAGCAATACGTCCCTAAAGATCTGGAGAGGCAGACCAAATCAACAGAGCTGGTGCCAAGGTGAAAGCCACAAACTTGGCCAGAGGGACTAACATGTTTGGGATCTGGAAGAGGAGCCCAGAAAATGCAGATAATTTTGTTGTCTTTAATCCTTAAATTAAAAACTGAAGACTCAGGAGCAACCAGAAGGACTCTGTAAAACCAGTGGGGAATAGAGAACAGCAACCGCAGTTTAAACAATTTCAAACCCATATATGAAGACTTATCAAAGTGTAAATAAAGCTCAAGTGCAAGCAAAAGCAAATTGAGCACAAAATTAAACTTATAGTAGGTAAATATTAATGAATTCAATACTAATCTTTAAAATCAAGTTGCTTCCTTCAAAGCAGAAGAGGAAAGCTTCAAATTTAACGTTGACAATGCAGGCAAGTACTTCAGGAAGAAGCAGAAGGGCCTGGGAGGCAAGGGGAAGATAAGGTAAGAAGAAACTTTTACTAAAAATCTTAGAGAATTGTAGGGCCAGATAGGAGACCCAAAATAAACTAAAATTCTGATAAAGAAAGCTTAAAACTTTAATTTGAAAAGAATGAGCAAGCAGGGGACCAAAAGTTGCCTGTCTTGCTTTAAGGGACAGACTTCAAATTTGAAAGGTCACCTGACCCAGGAAATGGGTCTGATTAGCCAAAAGAGAAATTTTGTGAGGGCTTATCCATTGAGTTGGAGTGTTTTGCAATAATTTACGGCTTCAACTCTGATTGGCTGGACATACTGGAATGATTTAAATCAGCATTCAATCCAGTTGGATTGGAATTTGATGGTTTAGCAGTAGCGCAACCTGGATGTTTGGACTTAATTAATTTTAAATGTGGTTGAGCCCAAGCCAGAAGGTAATCCAAATTAATTAGGGATTCTTCCCAAGTGGGGACCAAGTCCAAAACATCATTATTTACCACTTGAGAAGGGTATGCCAGCACAAATCTCTCATCAATTGTGTAGGCTAAATCTTCAAGGGAATTGAGGGGCTTGGCTGGCTTCTGAGCAGATTTTTTTGTGTGGCGCGGAAAGATTGTCCTATCCAAGGCTAAAGGGGGAAGTGACTTTACATACCATATAAGTATGGGCTAGGACCAGTTGAAACTCAGAACACTCATGCAAGCTGTGCTCCTATAACCCATGAAATTGGGTATATTCAGACCTATTGGCTGACTGCTGCTTGACTGTGTATTTTTTTTAGATTTTAGGCATTCAAAAAGACCCAGCAGGCATAGAAAATTGAACAAAACACCCAAACCAATGGAATGGTTCATTATAAATCAACCCAGCCCAAACCTTGAGCTAAATATCACTGTGACCCTAAGGCTGCCCAGAAACCTTCAAGGAGGCTTAATCAGACTACCCTGCCAAAGAATATCCCCTATACTATCCATCTGGAGGGGGCTGTCCCAGGGGCTACACCTGGTCATCACAGAGCTCTGAATTAGGATTACACCTGGATTTATATCTCACAGTAGCCCAGGAAAAAGGATGATATGTTCCTCACAGGTGCTTTTTGCAGCAAAAGACAGTTTTTTGCCAAGAAAGATGGCACCCAAAGACTTGTTACTGAGTATTGATCTTTAAAACTGGTCACTGCTAGGGCTGTATATTCTTACTGATTGTTGATGCCCTATCCAACACTCTGATAGAGCTCAGGTGGTTTCCTAAATTGAGCTCACCTCTGGGTACAATTAACCCACATTAAAGGAGAGGGTATCCCAAATCTTGCTTTCAAGCCAAGTACAGCCCCTATGAGTGTGCTTTCTACTGAATTTGGCCTGAAAATGACCTCCCCTATTTGAATTTCAAGGACAAAGTTTCTGGGGAGAACGTCCTAAGCCACTGTTGGCATACCTGTTGTGGTGCTCTGTCACTAGGTAGAGCAACTGTTGGTCTATAAAACTGAGCTGTTTCAAAGGAAAGGCATAAATGAAAGTGAGCAATTATAGAAAATTGGATAAGTTTGTCATTAGACAAAAGGTAAATTGACATGCTATAACAGCTGAAGAAAGACAACAATTAAAAAAGTGAACATAATTCTATAGAAAATCCTCACAGAGGGGCGTAGAGTCAGCTTGTTGGCAATATAGATGGAAGTTGTTGTTGGTGATCTTGTGTTGTTCACAAGGGAATGCACTTACAGATAGAATGTACTAGTATTTTATCTAATAAAGCTGTTTTTAATAGTCAGGATATACATTGAAGAAGAAAGGAAAGGAGGTTTTATGCTACAACCTAATTTATCAGGTCATTCTAGTTGTGTAATAACTGAAAACAGTTGTGGGGATATTAGATATCAACAGTGATTCAAAACTGTGGCGAGGCATTGTGGGGAAAGGCAAAGGTTCATCCAACAGATCATGTGAAATCTGAGATTAATAGTTTATTTTCACTGTATTTGGTGTGTATGTAATAAGGTTTATTAAACTTAGTCTGTTAACAGGATGTTTTAGCCACAACACTACGTCAATTATAACATGAGTTGACTCATCAGCAATATGAATCATCAATTGTCTTTGGAACATAATGTCTTGATAGTTATCAACTAGCAAGGTAATCAAACAACAAAGAGTTGATTTCACTACACCTGAGCGGCCTAACTATCTATCACCTGACAAAGAACAGCACAGAAAGGGCCTTGTCACCAATTTATCCCCAACTGACGTGGACCTCTGGTCAAATCATTGCAGTATTGGCTCTTGAAGCTTGCCTACCTGGTCTGGGACACACAACCTCTGCAGGTGGCATCCAACTGGATTCAGAGGATAGCTGCTATCCAGAAGAGGCCCCACCCAAGATTAAGTGTTAACCTGATGCATTCCTGGGTTTGGTAGACCATTCATGCTGCTACATCCCCCATGGAAAGGCTAAATTCCCTGCTGGCTGCTATAAGAGCCCAAGACCAAGTTCATGTGGACCCCATTAGAGATATATGCTCCTGGTAACTCCATGACATTCTTGTATCAGCCCCCTGCTGCTCTTTCTGGATGTTTGCACATTAAACAGAGGAGGCTAAACACTAGATGTATGATTTGGGGGCAACTGTGGTAAGTTTGACTCCCTGGTACTTGAAATTTTGTTGAGTACCAGGGAGTCAAGTGCCGCATATGTGAATCTATTAGTATTTTTGGCTTAACCAATTTTAAGCTAATTTTTACTAGTAATTTAGGGATTTGAAACCAAAAACCAAGGTTGAATTTACTTGAACTCAACTCTGTTTAATAAATCAGGTAGCTAAAATACCAATTTAAGGGGCAATTTATAAGTAAATTTACTAATAGAAATGAAAAAACCTGTGTTCAACACTCTAAACCAAAAAGTGACCAGTTCAACACTTTTTAAGCCAAATTTTAATTTTATTAATAAAATACATATGCGCTTATATAAAATTTTATTATTTACTATTATATTTTTATTATTAGTGTACATAGTTGTTGATTGGGCTCCCAAGCACCACTATACTGGATTTAGTGGCATAGACATTAATCAAATACCCCACTTGTTTTACTTTATGTCATTCCCAGATTTTTGGATTAAGTGGTGCCACATAAATTAAGCCCAATTTATTAAGAGATTTCATATGTAATTTATAAAAAACTGAAACTTGACACTTTCTTTGTTCAACTCTATCCACTTGACACCCAATCAGTTTTGGATTTAACTAATCAAAGGCTTGTAATTAAGGCTAAATTAATATGTGACGCACTATGAGCGCCACTTGACACTCACCCACTTGACACTTTAACTTGGAGATTAGTACAGAGAGCTTCTTAACGTTTTAACCAACACTATGGCAAATAATTCACTCCCAGCTCCTCCCAGCATAACTTAATCACTAATAAACACATTTCCACTCCTTTACTTTTTTAACTTATGCTGTATTTTTTTAATTTTTAAGCATACAAAACTGCCTTGCTTTTGGGTTAACTTTCAAACCTGGTTTAAATTTAAGCAAGTTTTATATGTAAAAAACACAGTAAATTTGATGTTTCTGCTTGACTCTGGCATACTCGACAGTGAGAATTCAGCTTTTTCTGGCTGATTGACAGTGCTGAACTCAACACTTTACTATTTTTTGAATTTTCAACTCTCAATAAAAAAAATTCCACATAATAATTTTTTTATTTTTTTGCTATTATAATCTACTACTTTTTCTGCTGCTCTCCATATAATTTTCATATATTTTTTTGATTTTCAATTAAACTTTTACATTGATTTAACACTAAGATGTTATGCTGAACCTAACATCTTTGATGCTTCATAATAAATTCACTTATTTTCTATGTTTTAACATTTATATCTATACTTCTAGTTTCTATTTTGCTTCTATTTACTTTTTTATGTTTTTTTGATAAATAAAACTTTATTTGCATACTTTTCATTTAAATTTTGCTTTGTTTTACCTCTGTGTTTCATATCTTTCATACTTCTATTATTTACAATACTAAACTCTTCTTTAGACAAAATCAAACAAGAACAGCTAACAGCCCAAGCGCCAAGCCTCCAAGGGCTCCAAAGAAACTGCCTCCACTCCCAAGTGTGCCAAGAAGCCTGCAAAGGCAAAGTCTCCAACCCCATCTCCTCCCACTCCATCTCCTCCTACTCCTCCCCCCACCTCCACCCTCATCTTTCACATGCCCTTCACCTTCCCCCCAAAATTCCTCCCCCAATAAATCTGATGGTGATCTTACCAACCACTCCTTTTACCACTCAGAGGCCAACTCCAAGCCCACCAAGGAGCAGCATACCAAGAAAGTAAAGGATGCCAAGGAGCCCACCTCTTCTTCTGGTAAGAAAAAGGAGGCATCCAAGCAGGCCTCAAAGAATCCTTCCCCTCCCCCTCCCAATGGCTCTTCCCCTCCTTCCTCATCTGACCCCCAAGATGAGCCAGAGGATTACTACAAGTAGTTTAAAGCTTCTGGTCATGTGGCTTGGGATCCACTGGTCATCCACAATATCTGTAATGTGGACAGAGAGTTTAAAGTTCCCAAGTGCTTCCCCTGTTACTTCCTCATCATGTCCGTAAAGGGCGGCCCTGGTTACGTTGCTGACAATTACATCTTTAATTGCAATAACCAAAAGCGGCAGACAAAAAGCAAGCACTTTGTCTGCAAGGATAAGACTTACGGGGCACGGCTAAACACCAAGGGCTGGGAGCAAGTAACAGCAGAGAAGGGGGAGCACACTTGCAAGCCCCCCAATCATCTAATCAGTCAGATGTTAAAATGGTACCATGTTCAAGTAATACCCACATCATCTCATCTCTGGGCTTCTGATCTGGCCATAAAAGCTTTGCAACATCTCAAACCCAACAATCTTAAGCTGGTACCAACACAGGAGCAGTTGGTCAAATTCATCAGCAATAAGTGTATTGCTGCCAATCCCCCTCCCCCCAAGGCTTCAGATGTCCTCTCTGAGCTCACGCTCACTCATGAGCTTAAGCAGCTTCCAAGTGGGGAGCGCTTCCTGCTTCATGACAACGGGCCTGCTGCCAAGGACAGCATAATCTGCTACTCAACTCAGAAGAACCTGATGGAGTTGAAAAGGGCGTCAACCTGGCTAGCTGATGATGCCTTTGCCACTTGCCCCTGGATGTTCAAGCAGCTCTGGATGGTCCATGCCCAGATTGACATCTGGGTGATTCCACTTGTGTTCTTTCTTCTTCCTGGGGCCACTGAGGCCATCTATACCTGCGCGTTCTCCATCCTCTGCCAAGCAATTGCCCTCCTTCCTCCCACCAACAATGATAAATCCAAGAAGACTCCCCCCACACCTGCGCCAACCCACCTGCCTCTGACAAGGACCAAGCCACCCTGGACTCAGAGGAAAAGGCGAGGCTAAGAGCTCTTGGGCCTTGCGTGTGCATTATGGACTTTGAGCCTGCTCAGTTAAATGCATTTGAGCAGCTGTTCAGTGGGGAGGTGCAGGGGTGCCACTTCCACTTCCACCAAGCAGTTGCTTGTAACGTGCAGGCCCACACTGAGCTTAGTAGGTTGGGCCAAAGGGATACTTCAGACACCTGCAGATTTGTGCTGGCACAATTTAGTGCCTTGGCTTTTTTAAAGTCAGAGCACACTGCGCAGGGGTTCAAAGTGCTCTCAAAGGATCCCTAAATAGTGAAGCACCTGGAGTTCAAGCCTTTCCTTGAGTACTTTGAGCCCCAGTGGATTGGGAAGGTTGTCACACAGAGGCGAGGCAAGGCCTGTGCCAAGGCCAGCCGGAATGTGTACCAGGCGGCAGTGAATGGTGAGCTCAAGACTACCTTGGCGCTAGAGGCTTATTACAAACACCTCAAGGCCAACTTTGGGCTTCACCTGAAATTCAATAAGTTTTTCTCCCTCCTGCAGCACAAGCAAGAGAAAACAATCTCCAAGCTCTGAGATCTCTCTAACTGCATCCCCCCCACCAAGCCAACCACCCGCTGTACCCTCTTCACCAAGGCCATGCCTTGACTGCTGAGAAGGCACTTGCGCACTCTGGCGTCCAGACCAAAGTTGTCTTTCCACTAGCCAAATATAAAGGGGCGGCCACCTCAGACAAGTGGGGGGGTGAATTTCTTCAAGAACGTACATGTACCCAAGAAACTACAAAGTTGGGATACTGTCACTGGCATAGCATACTCTCAAAATGCAGCTTCCTTGTCAGGGGCAATGGTGTGGCCATCTTCAAAGATAATATTACCCAGAAAGGTAACCTTCCATTTAAAGAATTCACACTTACTCCTTTTGATGATCAAGTTTGCTTGGAGAATGTGCTCTACAACTGCTGACAAGTGGGCCTTATGAGACTCCTCATCCAGAGAAAACACCAAGATGTCATCCATATATGCAATGGCACAAACACCTAGGAGGTCCCCTAGGACTGAATCAATTAACGCTGAAAGCAAGCTGGAGCATTCTTCAATCCAAAAGGCATTACGCAGAACTGAAAGATACCCTTCTTGGTTCTGAATTCTGTTAACCATTACATTCCTTCTGCAATCCTGATTTGATTGAAAGCATTCAACAGATCCAGTTTTGAGAATACCTTGGCCTTCTCAACACACCTAGAGATCTGTGCTTCGAGGGGTAAAGGGTAAGGATCCAGAACCGTAATTTTATTCAAATTCCCGTAGTCAACACAAGGACAAAGGGACCCATCTGACTTCTGAACAAATAATAACAGGGAGCAGATCAACAAAGCCTTCTTAAAAATGTAGCCTTTTTCCAACATGTCACAAGTCCACTCCTCCAAACATGCGTCTTTCTTCAAGGTTAAAGGGTAAATAGGAGACGCAATTCTAATCAGATCAACAGTAAGCTTAAAGTCAAAGTCAAACTGAGTGTGCTTGGTAAGGACCTTGCCTCTGGTGGCGTCAAATGCTGCAGACCAGGGTTGCAAGCATGCCGGTAAATCCAAACTTACAGGGACAGGGACAGGAAACAATTGTATGGTCTGTGATGATTGCTCCAATTCAGACATATCCAACAGCAGAATAAAAATAGTTATACCCAAAGAGTGTTCCACCTGCAGCTCATTTTTCTCCAGTAAGGTCAATACATTATGATCTCTCCACCAACTCACTCCCAAAATAATAGGATACATCAGGGTAGAGCAAACAGAAAACCTTGCAGTAAAAGACTGATCTGCAACTACAAAAGTAACTGGCTTCTTCAGCTGGAAAGAGGGAAATGTCTGACAGTTCCCACCCCTAACAAGCAATCCCGGGTGGTACTTGAGTTGTAGCAAGTTGGCAGTCTCCACACTCATGAAATTTTTGGAAGCACCTGTATCCAACAAAATAGCTGGCTGATAGATAGTCTGACCATTATCAATGCTACCATAAAACAAGAAGTAACCAGAAGTAGATTTATTGGCAGCAAAGGTGGCTATCTTGGCAGGGTCTTGTTTTTCATTGGCGGTACGGACGGCAGCTAAGGAGGCAGGATGCTCCTGGAAGTAACGCTCAATCATTTCTTGGACAGCAGCTGGAAGAATGGGGCTATCACAATCAATGGGAATGAGGGGTAACTCTTTGGACGTAATCACAGAAGATTTTGCAGCTACAACATGCTGAAGCATTGCCAAGGAACTATCAGGACTGGACACTACGGGGGCCTCCTTTACATTGCCGGGTTTGTTCACCACCGCCAATTGTAGCTGAGACAAGCTAGGGGAGAACAATCTTGGCTTTAGTTAGAAGGAACTACCGCGAAGCAATGACCAGAAACCAGGAGCGCGCAGTGGGTTTGTCCTCAATTACCAATGTACCTTGCTTGGAAGTGGACAAATTTAAGACCAGAGAAAGGATTTGGCTTACCAGGGTCTCAGTTGAGGTTAACGGGGAATCCCAAACTGCCAAATCCTGGGCAGTCTGGTCAACTGCTAACCACAATGCTGAGAGTTTATTCACCTCGGGAACAACAATTTTACGGCAATAGGCAAGAAACTGAGGAAGGAATACAAAATGCGGAGTTGTACCCTGATGGAAGGCGTACAGCTTACGATATACTTTGAGCTTTTCAATAGATACACACAAATTTTTTTACAAAGGATATAGAGATGCACTCTCAGTTAAAACACGTGGATTGCGCTCCACCACAGACAACAACTATTCATGAGCATCCTCAGAAACCTTTGTCATCACATGGTAAACTTGGTATTCTTGACTAAGGCTCAAGCTGGAATAAAATGATAATGCTGACAAAACTTCACGCGAAATTTCATCAGTGGGTGGAGCAGGAAAATAATACGGACGCCAAAATGACATGACATGGTGGAAATAGGAAACAGATGATCCAGTCTCAACAACTGCAACCAGAGATGGAAACCACAAATTAAGGAAAAGCCCAAACTGAAAACTCAGAAATGAACTGATGCAAATAAATATGGTAAACACAGATATCTCAACGGAACAGGAGAGAAGAAACACAAATTCATGACAAACTGCTTCCAAAAACTCAGAAGTAGAAGAGTTGAGTAATGTGACGGAATCACTGGATAGTATGAAGCTGTTTCTAAGTGATGCAGAATTACCACCCAAATTCACATGGAATTAATGATTAGCCACCAACGTGGCTTCAGATATTTTTTGTGAAATTTCCAATTGTAACTCCAGGATTAAGTAGAACAATTAGTCCTAACCAAAGTAGTCCAAGATAAATGACCTGGGAAAGCATCAATGCATCTTCAGCATAAAATTCTGGGCATTGGGAAGTAACACAATTTTCAGTTTCAAGAATGGGGGGAGGAGCTGCAAAATTGGCTGGCATGAAATTGACACTGGGTGGCACCAACAACAAAGTTCCTGCTGCAGGGCCCCATCTTCCAGAAATGATTTGGTTCAGAATCAGATTGTACGGAATATACTGCAACAACCCAATCACAGGATGCATTTTTAAAATCAAAAATTAGAAATTGGGATAAGTGATTTTTATTGAGTAAATTTAGGAGGACTCAACTCTTAGAGTTGAAACAGGGAAAGTTATTCAATATATATCAAAAAAAGCAACTAAGCAATACCACCTGAATCTTGACCTCCTATTCCTTCCACATTGTTCAGCAAGTACCTGGTCCAGGTTGCAAAGAACCCTTGAATGACCAGTTTCTGACGACCCTGTCAATTAACAAGCTCATATCGGGTGACCCTCAAATTACGTCAATTTATCAACGTCAGTTTGAAAGGGGGAGCTAATTTCAGCTGGCAGACTAGAGCAGCTGTGACCCATTTTCAATCGACCGTTTGGTTTAGATCCGTCAACTTGGTCAATTTTGATACAGGTTTCCCAGCTTTCTGAGCCTTCTTACTTGGACAGACAATACCTGGCATTATGGAACCTACTGTGACACAGGGGGACTGGAGGGTTACATCCTAATTTCCAAACCAACATTTGACTGGCCAGGATAAAGTTGGGATTTTTGAAACCCATTTGAATTTGAGGAAACCAATGTGGACCAATTTGATTGGGCAGTTCCAATAATCTTCAACAATGGCCAACACCAAGCCAATAAATAGTATGGATTGATCAGGGTTTGCTCCATAGATGGGGCAGTGAAGGCAGGAGAATACACAGAGTATGCCGCAACAAATCTTTCATCAACAGTGTGGGCTAAATATTTGAGTGAATTGAGTGATTTGGATGGACTTTGAGTGTTTTTTTTTGTATGACAGGAGAAAACAGTCCTATCCAAGGCCAAAGGGGGGAGTAACTTTACAAAGGCCTCTTGAGCTGAGCCTGTGATACAAAAACTTGAATCAATTAGTTTTCAAATAAAATGCTAAAGTGATTTACCTTCAGAAAGAGCATCTTGAATACAAGGACATTGCTCCCCCTAGAGCCAGATTGAAAATTATTTAGCTCTTATTGCAAATAAAGATTGACACCTTGCCTAAAAAGATATCTCACAACATCCAGAGGGCTCCTATAGAGATTCACCATGATGGATCTAATGATATATATCTCCCACTTCAAAGGTCAAAATATGGGCAGTATTCCCAAATCAGGAGCGGACTGATTCCAGACAAAACCCTTTGATAGTTTATTTGAAACACGAAATATAACTAGATCACATCACAATGACACCCCCTTGTGAACCAATGATTGCTTTTTAAGTATAGCGGTGTTAAGTTCTGAATAAAGAACATGTCCTACTCTTGATCTCTGCCCTTTTCTTTTGGACTGATGTCTTCCCCAATTCGTTTATGGAACTAGGATTGGTTCAGTTGTACAACTCCTTGATTATAATTCAAGCTCACTTGAGTAATTTTTTCAAGCAGCTAAGTTGGTCCATAAGTAAACCTTTGATCTATACATATAGTTGGGGTGAGCTTATCTATGCTAATGAACTTTATCGCTGCCTGAACGTGGCTTCTGGATCGAGCCTTGGTTACCAAGAGATCCTTTGGAGTAGGGAGTTTGAGAGGATTGGATACTGGCTTTGGCGCATCCTGGCTCCAAGTTATATCGAATCAGCTTCAGCAGAGGGTTATGGTCTGGTTGAGCTTGTGTGTACCTGAAAACCATTTATATTCTAATGATGGCGTTGGTGAGGGTTCCAGGGCGCTGGATCTATACTGCTTGGCCGGCCCTTTATAAATTTATTTCCGCCGGGATGGAAATATCGATCCCGTTCAATAAACCCTGGTGCGGCTATGGGTTAAGGCGAACGAGGCCGGGTGGATAGCTGGTGGCAACTATATGTGGGGTCTCAGATGGTTGGCTGGTGTGAGGTATATTCAATTCAAACGAATGGTATTGGTTGGGATCCAAGGTTAGTGAACTTTGATTTCTTTAAGCTTGCATGTTCTGACGCAACTCTGGGTTGTGTAATGGGTAGGGCTGCGTCGTCCCACCCCGGACAAAGATCTTTTTTCCGGCATTCTGGAAGATCGGATTTAAAATCATCTTCGAATAGAAAATTTATTACCTTCCACATTTTCAGAAACTTCGGACAGAATCCGGGTTTTGTCCGGGGTGGGACGACGCAGCCCTAGTAATGGGTATTTGGTAAGTTGCTCCAAAATCCGTGTTAAGGCAGGTTTAGTGCAAACGGTTTCGAAGCCATTGGGTGAGTGGGCTATTATCTTTAAATGGGTATTTCTTTCCTCCAACCCTTTATGCTACTTTATTGAGCTCGTTGGTTTTAGTCGCATTGATCCAGAAGTGAAGTTTGATTGAGTATTTATACTTGTTGGTTTGTATCCAAAACTCAGTTGTAATTGTGCCAGAGTCTAACTTTATGTGGTTAAGCCTATTTAATAACATATTGATAGGAAGCGTAAATTAAATATGCTGGTATGTGTGGATGCATACTAAAAGCCAAGTCGTTAATTGATAAACATTACTAAGGTTGCCCTTTTGGGATTCTCTGCCTAGCTCTGCTGAGCGAGGGATGATCTAATGGAGATAACTTTGGGGTTGTTTGAATACACACCGGAAAAACATGGCCGTCGCCTTGTATAGCTCATTGCGCATAATTTGTAAAACTGGATCTAGCTTTAGGGACTCTCGGACTGGTCTAAATCCAGCCTGATACGTTTGCCGTTGGGATGACATGCTTTGTCGATCGGTCTGGAATTTAAATTTAAATTTAAACGGTTCATCCGTTTAAGGCGCAGTGGTGGGAGGGGCTTATAAAGGAGCTGATCAGAATGCTCGGGCGCAAATTATTTTGGTTTGAATTTTATTCAGTTGTGGTTGAAGCTCGGGCAAGTAATTTGCAAGGAGGGTTCCAATATTTTAAAAATTCCGTCATGGCGGTTAAAAGGTTAAACAGCGGATCACCTATCCAGCCAATCGGATCCTTCGATCTGTCTATACCTTTGATATCTCCTTTAAACTTCATTTATAACTCTGCCTACTCTTTTTAAATTTTAAATGTACAAAATGTTTTTCAAGCCTCGAAAGAAGTTTATCAAACTGCGCCACCCTAGAATTTGCAGTAAAACCTGGGGAGTACCATGGCTCTGCGCTTATTGAGACAAATAACGATGAAATAATATTACAAGCTATAAAACGTCCAACCCAAATTCCCACACCAAGTCCAGCAGCACCTTTTGATCTGAACAAATATATATGATGCTAAAAAGTTATATCTCCTTCAAAGGATTCAAGTTGAACTTTGTAATTAATTACGGCCTTGATAGAGAAAAGTTAAAGGCCTTCTTCTTCCCTAGTCCCCAACTCACCCGTTTACTTTCCACTAATGTGAAAGAAGCACCCAAACTTTGCTACCTAGAAAGACTGAACGATGCTGACAAAGGTAAGGAATTCAACTGCCCATACTAACCCATGTAGGAATAGCCGTCCTGGTTTTAAATAGGCCTGCCGCAAGGAATGCAATCTCCATGGATTTTTCTGAGGCAATTTCAGAGTTCCATTGATGAGGTCCGCTTTGATCCGTATAACTAAATATTTGAACTGTTCTAATTTTTAATAGCAACATCCGAGTTCTGGTTGTTAGGAGTCTTGTAGAGCGCGTATTTTGCGCTGGTGCTGACCTAAAAGTAGGTTGGAAATAAAACTCACAACTAACTCTTCTAGGAACGTGCAACAATGAGCCCCAAACAGGTTGTTCGTTTTCTTTCGGATCTTAGGAAAAGTTTTTGTAATCTTGAGGTATTTTACAACCCATAAATCTTATTAAAATAAAGTCCTTGCCCCAGCCGACGATCGCAACAATCGATGGCGCTGCTTTGGGTGGCGGTCTCGAGATGGCTTTATGTTGTGACATGAGAGTTGCAGGTTTGTCTTTATGCCTATGTATTTTAATCTTCTACTAGGAAAAAATGCGCTCCTTGGATTGCCTGAAACCAAGCTTGCAATTATTCCCGGGTAAGCTACAAACGAAAAATCAAACTAACTTGATAGTGCTGGTGGAACCCAACGTCTTTCTCGGCTCATCGGCCTATCTAAGGCTAAAGAACTCATCTTCACAGCTAGAATTCTTAATTCTGAAAAAGCATTGCAGTTGGGTATAGCTTTATTTTTCGATCTTGGTTCTTATTTTAATTAGGGCTTTTAAACTCTATTAGCGAGACTGAAAATAGCTATGATACAGCTCTTGATTTAGCCCGAGAGATTCTTCCACAAGGTATCCTCTATCAATATTTCCCTGCTTATTTTTAAGGTCCCATAGCTATTAGGATGGCTAAACTTGCTCTTGACTCCGGCTATCAACTTGACAAGTAATTATATTTCTATCACCTTTGTATTAACTTGCTGCTTAGAGCTTCTGCCCTCGATGTCGAGCAAATGTGCTACACTCAAGTTATCCCAACCCAAGACCGCCTTGAAGGTATACACAACTATTGACGTATTTTTAAAATTTTAGGCTTGCGTGCTTTTAAAGAAAAGAGGAAGCCAATTTATAGAGGCTGCTAAACTCTAGTACGCTCCAGTTTTGCATCTTGGGCGAACGCCCTACTAAAATTTTAGTCATGAAACAAACCCCCTTAATTTTTATTGAATAAAATTACTCATCCAAACAGATTTATTTTAACGAGGTTATTTGCTTAATTTCAATTTAAAAATAAACATCTTGTTTTTAGAGTATTTTAATTGTTATCAATAAAACTTTAAAGATAAATTCAGCACTTGGTACACTCACCAGAACTAGTTTCTCGTTAAATATACCTATATTACAATATCTTCTTATTTAAATAGGCATCTAAAATGTGCAGTTTATAAAAAACAGGCACGCTTTCTGGCCAAGCTAACACTGCAACTCAAGGATCATCTATAGGCTATACAACGGAAAATCCAGCTGGACTCCAACTTCCGTATCCTTCTGATCTCAATACCAGATTTCAGCTCGGCTAGGAGGCAGCGAAACCCTATGGCAGCAGATTTATCTCTTGGCAGAACGTAACCGAACTACCTCGGGCGATGAGTAGAATTGTTCTCCCAAAAGTAACATGTTTAGGGATAGTTATATTAACGCGTATATCGTTTCAGCCATACTGCCTAACCTCTCTCACCCCCAAGAAGCCCTCTATTCAACTGGGAAGCGCCCGATTTTAGAGACATTTATATTTGAAAGCACCAGGAACCAGTGCTCGGTATGCAGTTCCATACCACCCCTATTACAACTGGGATCTAGCAAAGGTTGCATAGCTGTAGATGTACTGGCATCTATTACCAGACAATCGACTAGACTGATGGGATCAGTCTAGAGGTCTTTTATTGTGGAAGGGTTTATCTAAAAAATGTTTCTAACCGTTGATTCCTTTCTACAGACCCTTCGTTTCTGCTCACCCCCTCCCCTCTTTTGGATCAAGACAAATGGATTTATTCGATACGTTGGGTTGCCACTAACCAAATCCAACCTTGATCCCACCCAGGATAACGTTAGAACTACGCTTTAATCAGCATGGCTTTTGGGAATAAGGCGGCAAAGATACCGCCAAGAGGCATACTCTGTTATTTGAGCTTAAAGGATTCAGTACCCCTATAGGGATCGGTAGGTTCGAGGGATAGCTGCTGTAATCCAGCGCCCTCAGAGGGATATTCGATAAAGTCGGGCTAGGGACAAGGAGACCTGGCCAGTACCGCCTGGTACCCCTAGCTGAAGGAGATCCCCTAGATTCGAGTGCCGTATTGGATGGGATATGCCGTACTCTTTTTCTATTTTTATAAAGCTTGACTCGACCATAGTTCTCTACAGGGGATTTTATTGACCATCCCTCCCTGTAAGCTGCATACGGTGAATTCTTGCCCGCCCCTATGCGGTTTAAACCTACCCAGCTAAAATATCTGAACAAGGCATGATAATCTGAATCAAGGTATCGGTTACCCACCAGACCCTCTATTCAGAGTGCATGTCGTTGAACTGTCCCTCCAGAGATGGGGTTCTACACTCTCTCCCTAAGCATTCCTTCTTCAGCAAACCTATTCAAGCTCCGTATATCCATTATTTAGCAGGTTCCCCGCTGCTTTGACCATCCTAGCTTCTCAAAGCATCCCATCTTACATCACGTACTCCACGCTCTTGGTAAACAGCCATATAAATCCATGCAGTCTGACCTATGACCAATATGAGCCTCAGATCATCTGAAATAGGTCTATCCACAGCATTTTCAATTCCACACCAGCAATTAAATCCCTATCATAAACATAAGAGAACAGTGTGGATTTACCTTCACCAAGAACAGTCTGGGTGTAACAACTCCTAAAGCTGCAACCAAGATCAACACTTGCCTGGCAAAACATCTTACAACTCACAGCAGGGCGCTAATAGAGCCGCCCCATGACACATTTAACAACATGGGGCATCCTGCCTCCAATGTCAAAATATTAGCAAAGGGATTCCAGATATCGATCCCTGGATAAGTTGCTCGCCATCCACACCATACCTGGATCCCGCCACAATACCACCTCCTGGCGGTTAGTGGCAACCCCTTTCAGTATATCGGCTGCCCCTTCCTGCTAAAACTACCATCTTATTCTTGATCTCTGCCCATCCCTTCTAAACTGCTGGCTCCCCAATCCAGTTATCCAACTATAGTCAGGTCTCTTGCAGCACTAGCAGCATTTCAACCCCATGTCCAAAACAGCCATACCCCCAACTCCCCACCCCAGGAGATCCAGCATGGGCCATCCTGCAACAGATCTCCCATACAAGCCCCAATCACTTATCAGCAGCTCAGATCTACCAACCAGGTAGATCCCTTAGACCCCCCATGGCTACCAAGAACTTTACACCAGATATAACCAACAGCTGCACCTGAAGCAGCTTCAATCCAGTGGTCAGAGAAGTTGTGAGGACAACTGTTACAGTAGAAAGGCAAATGGAGGGGACAGCCCCCTCAAAGAACAAGGATCAGCAAAGAGCCCAGCCAGATACCTGAAAGTGTTGGCCAACTTGAACGCCGCTATTGAAAAGATGGGCCCAGCTGGAATAGCCCAGGAGGATCCGGGCCCCCACTTTTCCCTGACTACTGGTGGCAAGAAAGTTGCAGGCTGGACATCGGTTCAAGGCAGCCCAGAAGTTCTTGGACGGGTGAGATCAACCAGAACAGCTCCGTCAAAAACTGAGGTTGAGGATCAGGGAGCTCACATAGAACTGTGATAGGCTTGGATCCACCTTGATCCCGTTGTAGGCAGAGTAGCCTCTGTTTTGAGACCAGGAACCTCTGTCTGTCTCCAGGGGTTGGAAACTGCTGTTGAAACGGCTGGCTTGACCCGCCAGTCAGGTTCTGACTAAGCGGGGTTGTGACCCGCAACTCAAACTTCCAGTGACCCGTAGCCAAACTAGGAAGTCAACTCGAATGACCAAATCCATCAACATTGTCAGGAATGACAATTTGGATGCTCCTAAATCTCAAAATACGGAACCAGAGTCAAACCCTGTGACAAAACCCTTCGCGGTCCGCCAGACCCATGGGCTGGGAACCCAATAACCCACTACTGATTGATAAAGTTGTTACCAGCCAGCCAGGACCTGAACCCTTAGCTGTCCCACAGGATTCTGTAAGCAAACTGCCAGTGCAAGATGCCGAGAATTTTCCTGAGGTGCCAACGCCTGACATCAGCAGTTTTCTCAGTGAAATACACAAGTTTCTCCATGAGGGCTATTTCGAATTCCCCCAAAGTCCCGGGGGAGGCACTGAACCCGAAGAGGCACCCAATACCCAAATCAACAAACAGAAGGATTCAAAGTCTTCTCATCCCAAAGCGGCCAGTGGCAAACCGCCAGTGCCGAGCGCCACACTGCCATCTGAGACCCCTGATGCCAACCCGCCCAAGCCCAGAAAACCTGACCAGGTAGTGAAGCCTGGCAGTGTGGTATAAATACCTGCCAGGCCGATATCAACCCCCATTGTCATTTTTAAATAAAGATTATGAGCTATTAGTTTCCCCAATTATTACCGTATTTTATTCTTGTCATCTGCCAGTTAACTCAAAGATCATCCGACCCCTCTGCCAGTCCGCCAGCTATGTACCGCCCACCAGGTGCTCCCTTTGGTCCTGTCCATTTTACAGAGTACCCCTTAAAGCCTGAGTACAAGGACTACACTGCCAACAACATACTAGCCCGGGACCCCTTGGCCAGAACTACAGAGTTAACCAGATACAACTGAGAAGGCCCCTGGTACATTACCAAACCCCACCTATTCAGAGTTTTATACAACTTTCTTCCTGCCTACCAAATGGACATGGAACCGCCCATCACCCCCAAACCGATGCCTGCCTCTGCCACTGAGCTCCCACTGGACCATACCAACAAGCTATTTGGAATTGTATATATTACTCTCATGGGAGTAATAGATACTATTGTCCCTGCCGCCGGTCCATGGTTGTGGGTGGGCAAGTCAATGTCCTACCTCATTAAGTTAGCACCAATCCTTTGGTGGGCCCTGCCCACCCAGTCCGCGACCCGCCAGTTCCCAAACACTAGCAAGCCGGCCAATCAGGGTTGGTTCCCTGACAAGCATGGATAGATGATGACCCTTTACGGTGAACATCTCATTTTGGCGCTTGACTCATTACCAGGATCAGGCTACCCCCTTCACCATCCCACCGTGTGATCAACACAATCATGTTCCTGTTATCCTTGATTCACAATGACTATATAATACTTATCTCTAGATAAAGATTGTTGTCTAGTCTCTAAATACTTTTCCTCTTGTAACTCTGCTAAAATAGCACAGTTACGCCATTGGTAGCAGAAGTAGGGTTTGCATCCTACTTCATCCCTTGAAATTCTGCCTGTTGCCTTTACTAGCTGTGGTCAACAAATCTACGGAAGAGTCATGTCGGGCCTCCCCCTGGATTGAACCTTATCCATGCCAGGTATCGAGATACCAGAAGGGTTTGTGCTATACCAGAACCGGGTGATACCGGTCTCTGCCTTCAACCCCCTGTTGACACTGGGGTAATTCCAAACACCTATCACCATTTCTCAAGCCATGGATGAGGGCATCATTCCAGCCTACGTAGCCCAAGGACTTTGAAGCACCGCCTTGGAACTGTTTGCTAGAGCAGACAACACCCTGGCCTAGATCCAATCTGGCCAAAGTAAACCAGCACTGATGGAATGCCCACAACAGTTCTGGATTGCAGAGATATCTATCCAACTCACGCATGACACAGGCTACTGGGGCAATAAGTGGCACAAGGAGCATACTGTAAAAGATTGGGACATCTTCAAGCAGGGCTTTTTGGCTAGGTTTGTGCTGAAAGATGCCGCTCTCATGGCCATATGCTAGGGGAAGAACCTGACCCAGACAGGCACCGTGAAGGAGCCCACACGTGCTTACAAGAAACTCTGCCTGCGCCCCCCCCTTAGATATGGCATTTGACTCAAGCTACACACCTCATGTACTACAACACCCTCAAGTTGCACGTAATAAGACACACCAACCTGGATCAGGCAACCAACCTGCAAAGCCTATATTGCGAGGCAGAGAAAGTGGAACAAACATCCAACACCCTTCATAAGGCGCAAACTGGAAAAAGAGAGAGGCCCAAGGACTCTCACCCAGCGGGACGTGTCAACCACCCCCCTCCTGGCAATAATACCAGCAATAGTAACTCAAACCATAAACCCACAAGTTTGAATGGTCACAGCAGCAGGAACAATGGCCAGTCCAACCACATGCACTTCAGAGTCACTACTACCCAAGATAATCAAGACAAGGGAAAAGCCCAGAGAGAGCATTAAGCAAGCCAAGCTCTCCAAAAACCTCCCCTGACTTACCCAGTGCTGAATATTGACCCAGGGATGTGGACCAATGCCCAATGATCCAGGTGTTCTCAGGGGATCCAGTCCTCTACATCATTGCCAGACACCCCAATAAACTGATGTTCTATCCTTTCCGTTTTTGCAGTTACACAGGTTCAGCGCTTCTAGACTCAGGAGAAGATTGAACACTTGTCAACGGCAATTTTGTGGATAGGTTCAAGTTAACAACTAATCCTTTGTGGATCAAGACCGTGGTTTTAGCTGATGAACATCACATTGTTGTAACACAAGAGACTTCCCCTTTCTCTGTTGCACTAGAGAACCTACACTCCACCATCCAGGGACCCAAAATTGACTTCCCTAGATTTGACATTGTACTTGGATTGGATTGTCTACAAAAGAATAACCCCGCGTTAACTGGGTCACCTTTGTGTTGACCATCAAGCGTGAAGGGGTCAACCACAATGATCTACCCCAACTCTGTGGACCAACTCCTGCAAGACCATGTTTTTGTACGTATCACGGAAACTCTTGGGGAAAAGGAGAACCTCAAGGCAATTGACTGGGATTCTGCCAGTACAAGATCATACACTTCAAAGGTCATAAGGATACCATCACACCTCAGGATAGAGAAATTTTAGCCTGCCATCCAGAAATATTCAAGGATTCTCTACCAGGGTTGCCATCAGAGAAACACATACAGCACTCCATCCAACTCAAGGGAGCAGTACCCAAAGCGCACCCTATTTATTGCCTCACTCCAAATGAGGAAAGCACCCTCCACGCTTACCTCAAGGAGGCACTGGAAAAGTGACTTATCCACCCCTCACGGTCTTCCTTTGGTGCCGCTGTATTATTTGTGGCAAAGAAGGATGGCACCCTCCACCTTGTAACTGACTAACCCACCCTAAACAAAGTCACCATCAAAAATTGCTATCCACTTTCACTTATTGATGACTCTTTGATGCCCTGGGAAGAGCAACTGTCTTCTCCAATATTGATCTAACAGCAGGATACAATCAGATCCACATTAAGGAGGAAGACATCCCCAAGACAGCCTTTTGCACTAAGTACGGGTCCTATGAGTGTGCTGTGCTTAACTTTGGGATGACAAATGCGCTATCAACCTTTGTCACCTTCATTAATGAGGCCTTTGCCCTGCACATTAGCAAACACGCCCTAGTATATTTAGACAATATCATTGTATACAGCCTCTCTGTGGAGCAACACCATACGGATCTAGAAGCTGTCTTTGCCACTCTAGCAAAACACAAACTGTTAGCCAAGCCTTCTAAGTGTCAATTCTGCAAACAGTTGCCCTTCTTGGGGCACGTAGTCTCCAAGGAAAGCATCAAGCCTGATAATCAGAAAATCCAGGCCATATGTAAAATACCACTGTCTAAGGCCAAGTCTAAGCTTTGTACATTCTTGGGGATGGTCGCCTACGTCCGCTGTTTTATCCCCAACTGCGGCGTTCTGGAAGCACCCTTGTCAGCCTTAACTGGCGCTAAATCCAAATTTGTATGGACCCCACAAAGAGACCCCTGATCTGACATTTGAAAGAAAAACTAACAACTGCTCCTATCCTCCAGTACCCCAAGAGAGATGGAGAATATCAAATGGAGATGGATGCCTCTGAGCCTCCATTGGAGGCATGTTACATATCAAGAACAACAATGGCAACTGTCAGAGCAAAACAGTGAGCTGCATGATTCAAGGACAAACAATGAGGATATAGTAAACAAGTTGTGAGTTGCTTGAGCAACAGGAGACCGAATTGGGAGGTTGGTTTAATCACCTTGGCGCCAGTGGTTGTGTAGCAGAAGATGGAGGTCAAAATTGTCAGGATGCAAATGATTTGCAGGGGTAAATTAGAGAAATAATCAGAGGGCGTCAACATGTAAAGGGCAGGCCAAGGCGCAGCCATGGTATCAATGTCAGCCTTGAAAACAATAAACACTAATCTGTCAAAGACAGGGGCAAACAGCCCCAGATGAGCCAACATTTTTTTGAAAACTTTCTTTTATTTTAGTGAAATTAAGCTATCTAGAAACAAGTTTCTAGAGGGGAAATGGGGAAGTCTTAAGGGAGTTCAGGATGAGGCAGGGGAGATTCTGTGGCTTCTGATTGGCTAGCAAGAATATTTTCAGCAGTTGGTGGTCCTGCATTGGAATTAAAGTTGATGACGTCATAATTTGGAAAATTTTGGCAATCAGCAGGTCAAGCGCTGCCATCCCCAAATAGCGTATAACACGTAATTTTCTTGTCATAATTATTTGGGGGAAAATAAGGCGGGTCCAGATTTTCAAGGGCTATTTGAGCGACTCCAGCTTTGACCCATTTTTTGTCTATGACGGCATTTAAGTTGTCAATTTCTTTCAGGGGTTTGGCTGTGGTTCTTTGCTGATTTTGTGTTTTACAAGGGCACACTATTCCTTCCATTTAATTTTCTACTGTAACAGCAACTTCCTACCTGTGGTCTATGAGTCGCGCAAGTTAACAGAAAGCAAATGTTATCACCCAATCCACAACAAAGAACTATTAGAAATTGCTCACTGCCTTGTTAAATGACATTGTTACTTGAAACAACAAGAAGAGTTCATTACTTTAACCAACCATAAATCTCTCATCTACTTTAAGACATAAGCTAATTTGTCCAGACGCCAGGCACACTGGATGCAACTCCTTAAGCAATTCAACATGACCATACAGTACAAGCCAGGACCTGAACTTGCTATGGCAGACACACTCTTTTGGTTATATGTCAGGGCTATGAGGGGGGAAATGGGTTAGACCCAGATTTTCCCCTCCTATTTCTCTTCACCAAAGACAAAGGATTCCCTCTGGGCACCACAGATATTACAAAAGAAACAGCTATTAAGAACAAACACCTATTTGCAGATGTATATGGAAAACTTCACCGCAAAATGAAAGATGGAAGTAATATTCCATACATCCACACACACCAAAGGGTCAATTCTATCCTACATTACTACAGAGATCTGGGCCATACAAAGAGCCACAACCTATACAAATTTCTGAAACATAAAGCATGGTGGCCAACTCTCTACCAAGATTTCCAGGAAGTCATTGACCAGTGTGAAGTGTGCAAGAAGTTTGCAAGAAGTGAGACCCTGCCAAAATCTGTGTTACCCATCTGCTCCCAGTTTCTCTTCAAGGTATGGGCCCTAGACATTGTGGGCCCGTACCCGGGAATCACAACAATAAAAAATACATCATCACAGCCATTGATTTTTCCACTTGCTGGCTGGTGGTGCAAGCGTTAAGGGCACACACTGGCAACAATGTACAGTGCTTCATAGGCAAAGAAAGCATTAGAAAATTTGGAAAGCCAGAACTGCTAATCACCAATGGAGGCAAGGAGTTGACCTCCAAAAACACCCACATATACCTCATAAAGAACAGGGTCCAGCACACAGTGACAACATCTTATCATCCTCAGGCCAAGGGACAGGTTGAGCAGTTAAATGTTAGCCTCGTGCAGGCCCTTGCCAAGCTCACCGCCAGGAGACCTGAGGACTGGCACAAGCCGCTATTGACTGCAATCCTTGTATGCTGGACTTGTGTGAACAGATCCACTGGGAAAATCCCCTTCAAGTTAGTTTATGGAACACAGCCCAACATCATCCAAGAACTATCAGGACCTAATCTGGAAATGCCAAGCAAAGTACCACCCCACTCAGATTGCCAGGTCATACAGTCCAAAAGCAGTCAACCAGAAAGAGAAGACAAGTGTCTACCAAAGACCTTTTTCCTCATCCAAAACAGACATGAGGTTGGCAACAAAGTCTGGGTCATTAATAATGACAAAAGTAAACTACAGCCAGAAAAAGGAGGCCCTGACATTATTTTAAAGGTAAAAAAACAACACTTACCTTGTGCAAGAATTTGGAAAGCGTAAACAAGACAAGGTTCTCCATTATGATTGTCTGAGACCCTGCAAGGCAAGACAGAAGCAACACAAAACTGTCCTACACACCACCAAACAACAGCTAGTACAGTATGGCGCCTGGGCCCCTGCAAACCCCCCTGAAAACCTACCTCCTTAGGAGGCCAACCTTCAGCCAGGGGGGTGTCAAAACAGCATGCTTGACCCACCAGCAAGGTTCCAACCAAGCGGGTTTGTGACCTGCAATCCAACTTTCCAGTGACCTGTAGCCAAGCTAGGAACTCAACTCAAATTACTAAGTCCATCAACATGAACAGATGATGATCCCATACAGTGGATACCTTGATTTGGTGCTTGACTCATTATCAGGATCAGGCCACCCCCTTCACCTTCCAACCATGTGATCAACACAATCATGTTACTGTTATCCTTAATTTACAATGACTATATAATCACTATCTCTCAATAAAGATTATTATCTAGTTCCTAAATATTTGGCAACCGCCAGAATTAACTCATTCCAAAAGTTGACTTACTATATGTCAACAATCAGAATTAAAAATACTTTAATGTCAACAGCATTGAAAATTCAGAATTAAGTTTTAACTCATGCAGACTACTAAATGTTGACACTTTTTAATAAGCAGAAACCTGTTTCCTGAACACTTTACTTAATAAAAATTAAGCTTCAAAGTACTTTTTAGGGTAATGTGACAACATAGATTTAAAAAATTCCATAAAAAATTATACATGACAGTTAAAAAAATTAATAAAAATACACTTCAAAAATAATTCACTATGAAATCAGCTATCTTTACTATAAAATATTTTTCCCACTTATAAAGATAAAAAAATCCAATTTACAAAAGGGTACTACATGAAATTTACATCTATAGGAAAATATAATAATCAGAAACAGTAATATAAAGTTTTTTATATTGAAAACTACAAAAAACATATAATTTACTAATAAAACACCAATATAGGCCATGTAATACAGTCTAAAGCATCAAACTATCAATAGAAAATCAATGATTTTATAAAAACAGTACCAAAAAATTATTAATGAGTTGTATAGAATAACTATTTATTTAAAAATTTTATATTTAACATATAAGATCTGTATAAAAAATTAGGCAATACTCAATAAATTTAATTAAAGGCTAGACTGTGATCACCTGGTTGCCATTAAGAGCTGTGGCAATCTTTTTGATGTATTCCCCAATATCTGAAAGCTTATATTTGGCCTTGACAACGTCCTTGATCTTCTCTTGATACTGTTTCTCTTTGGTGGTTCTCTTCTTCTTGGATGGGCGGTTCTCAATATCTCTGATGGATGCAGCAGTCTTCCTGTGTTGGACTTTGAGGTGCTTGTAGAAGGTATTGTATCTGGGCTTGATTCCAAAGGAGGACTTGATATGCTTATGCCAGCTCTCCAAATATGAAGTAGTTTTCATCTCATTCTTAAGAGCTGCCTGATAGCAGTTCCAGTTGGCTTTGGCTCTAGGCTTGCTCTGGTGCTTAGTGACCTTACGTCCAATCTGCTGTGATTCATAATATTCAATGTAAGGGTAGAAGGCACCATCATGTTTCTTGGCATATGGATCCTGGCATAGGAGCTCAAAGGCTTGTACAGCATGCTCTGGCTTTAAAAAGGCTAGTGCTACAAACTGCTGAATTAAGAACTTGCACTTTCCTGATGTATCTAGACAGTGGAGCTTGCTGAGCTCAGGTAGACCCTTTAGTTGCTTAATGACAGCCTGTCAATAATGAAAAAAAACACCCCTGGACCTCTCCATCAGAGGTATTTACAAAAGCGTTATACTGGGCACTTTCATAGTCCATGATCATAGTTGAGGGGCCAAGCGCTTTATCATGAGCTTCTTGTTCTGCAACAAGGGTGACTTCATCCTTTTCATCATCATCTGGATTGGCTCTTTTGTTATGGCCAGGGTGACTCTTTTTATTACTGGGTAGGGCTTTGATGCCCTCCTGAAGGATTTTAAAGGCCATTGTGTAGATCTCTTCTGTTGCTCCAGGAAGTAGAAAGAGCGCAAATGAGAGCACCTTGCTTTCAATAAGGGAATGTACAAACCATAGTTGGTAAAAAAGGCGGGACATAATACAAAGGTACTGTCACATAACCAGGTCTCTGAATCTCTTAACTGCGCCAGGTTCTATTGTGTAGCATAGCATATAATTCTTACCTCTGATGTAGGCCCATCATTGTGTAAAAGGAATACCTAATCATGATTGAACATCTTTAACTCCTCTGTGTTACAAAAGTAACAGCTTCAAAGCCCTGGGCAAGAATCAAACCCGCTCCTAGCCACCAGGCAGGGCTAGCGGGCAAGGGAGGGTTGCCTGCACCTGGATTTTTGCTTTTCAAAGCAAATCCAGGTGCAGGAACCATTCCCGCCCTGGTGGCAGCTGAAGGGCCCGCTTTGGGCCCGCTTTGGGCCCCAAAAGCTATTCCCAAGCCTTGGTGGGTTTAGCTGGGCCTGGGCAGACTATTTTTAGCTGCCCAGTAAACCCAGACCAAGCCCACCCTCCATTAAGTAATTTGGGGTCCCCAATTGGGGACCCCTTTTTTAATCAAGTTCTTTGGGCTCAATAGAGTCTGTCAAACCAGTCTAAAAATGATAGCCTAATTGGGAAAAACCCTAAAACCCCAGGAGCCAAACCTGCCAAAATCAATGACCAGCCAAGCCAAGATGGACCATCAAAAAGCCAAACAACTGTTCATGAAAACCCCAAAAATAACCATGAAGCTGCCAACCAAACAGCAGAACCTGAAATGCCAAGTCTTGCCACACAGATAGAATCAGAAGAATACCCAGAGGCACCTGCATGTGAGTAAGTATATAAATCAGAAGCACTTGAAAAAATTCTGTATTGTCATCCTTACCAAATAAAGTTGCTATGAACCTTTGGTTCACCAATTTGTTTCCATACCTATTTTTGATACTCTTCCATCTGCATACATCCAAGCTTTAGCACCCCTCTACTGGGATATATAGTCAGACTCCAGTTGATAAACCCAAAGCCTTTGACTACTATCGCCCACCCAACACTCCATTTGGCCCTGTGCGTTTCACTGAGTATCCCGCCAATCCTGACCACAAACACTGGACATTGGAAGACTTGCAGTGGTACACCCGCCCAAACACTCCCAAGGAACCCTATCAAATTTTCTGAGACAGCAAAGCAATCATCATCTACCCTTTGATCTTCAACAGGAAGTACAACAATCCTGCCGCCTACTTAGTCCCCATGGAACTGCCCCTGACACCCAAACCAACCATCTCAACCCCCCTCATTTCTGATGCCTCTGGCCAGAGTAGTCAATTCCTGGGAGTGCTTTACCTTGTGCTCATGGGATTGATTGACTCCGCCTTGCCAGCAGCTGGACCTTGGGCTGTGGCTGGGAAGGCTCTTTCCTACCTGGTAAAGTTAGGTCCCATCATCTGGTGGACTATGCCAGTACCCGCTTTGACTCCTCCCTCACCTGCTGGAGCCCCACGGTACTCCTGGTATCCTGAAACTCTGTCAAGACTAATTCTCCTTGGACCATAATAGATTTCTTATGGGGGAATAGATCACAAAGTTTGTCACATATGTACTTCACTAACTGGTTGCAGTCAGGGATGAGCTTCAGGTTCTCATTACTTAGGTGTGTGGTGGCCTTAACTGCCAGATCAGAAGCCTTGACATCTTTGGAGACTGGAACCATTTGGTAGAGGTACCACTTTAGAAGCTTTTCTATAATGTTGATTGGAGCATTGCATGTGTGCTCTCCTTTTTCACTAGTGACTTTATCCCATCCTTCTGTGTTGATCCTGGTAGCGCAGCTTCTATCTTCAGACTTATAGTGCTTGCTTCTTCCTGCTCTCTTCTGATTGTTGCAATTGAAAACATAGCCATCACAGACTAAACTTGCACCTCCTTTGACAGACATTAGAGGGAAAAACCGAGGGAACTTCTTTGGGAGCTTAAACTCTCCTTTGGTGCTACATATATTGTGAACCTTTAAGGGATACAGTAGTTTTAAAAGCTATGGCAATAACCAAAAATACCTCAGATTTAAACAAAATGATTTCAGAGTTAAACAAATCCAAGTTGTGTGAGATTCAGGATTCAATTAATTTATAAAATTTCAGTTAATAAATGGACTGTCAAACAAAAAACAAAATTTCACTAGCCCATTATACAAAATCATATCAGACATCAAGCGGTGTAGTTCAAACAACAAACAAAATGAATTGATGCAACAAGTGAAATGGATGGATGCTGTTTGAGAGTATACTATAATCCAATCAGGATTCATATGAGGGACCAACAGAAGAACTAAAACAAAACAAAATTTGAGCAATCTAGAAGAAAAATTCCACAAGCACAAAGCAAAATGAACTCACACAAGATGTGTAATATGAGCAGCCTAAAATAAAAAAATAACAGTTTAATAGCCAATCAACAGCTATCCAATTTAGGAACAGAGGCATTTTATCCATTTTCATGGCTCCAGATTTGTATGAAAAGGTTTTAAGAACCTTCCAAATATGGACTTGAGATTATAATAAAAATAAATTATTAATTTTTAAAATTTCTACTTTTAGTGATTTTATCCTAGGTTTTTTACAATGGTTTTACAAGCAATATCTTTGACAGCGCCAGCAGCCAAGCCAGCTTCAATGGAGGCAAGGCTCAGAACGTGGAGGCACCTGTTTACACCCAAGCCTTTGAGGTGGGTAACAAGGAAGCTGACCTGTATCTGACCACTGACCCCTATGGTTTTGACTTGTTTGAGAGTCACGTAGTGTCTAACTCTGCCCCTGCTCCCATACCCACCCCCACACAAGCTGCCCACCAAACAACCAATCAGGATGGCAACCTTGATTTGGAACAACTTCCTGCCACCAGCTGACCTGCCCCCCTACAGCCAATCAGGCTTCAGCTCCCCTGGTCCAGCGCCCCAAGCAACAAATCATCACTGCCCAAATTCTTCATGAAATTGTGGCACTGAATCTACAGGGTCTGTCCTGGGAATAAATTGCCACCCAGTTGCAATTTACCCAAGCTACTGTCATGCGGGAATTCAACAACCTGATGAACAGGGGGAATCTGATCAGGACAGCCTTGAGGCCCAAGAAGGCCCCCAAGTCACAAATATCTGAGGCATACCCAATACTGCTTGACCTCCTCCAGTGGGATCCCAAGCTTCCCTTGACCCAGGTCCAGAAGCAGCTTGCGCACCATAACACATGGGTCTCTGAGCGCATGGTGCAGCTCTGGATGTATGGGAAGGTGGCTTCCATACAGATTCTTACCAATTTTGCTGGCAACTAATGGGATGGCGCTGAGGATTCCCTGTATGACACTGCCATCAAATCAACCCTGGTCTGATGCCTGACTAGTCTAACTGATGATGTCATGTTCATCTCCTATTAAAAACTATCAATAGCTTTTGATGATTTTGGCAAGCAAGGAAAAGCCGCCGCCAAGAATAGAAGGAAGAAAGTCAAGAAGGGGACATTCATTGGTGTATTTCTGGCTGTTTCAGCCAAGGGTTTTGTTTACTATCAGAAAAACCCAGATTTCATTGATGGCTACTCATACAGCCACATCCTTGGTGGATACCTGACTCCTGGGATGGCTCAAATTCTAAGTACTGGGTTTTCTTGAGCCACCAGATAGAGGATAGCTCCACCACCCTCAAGGCCATCCAGAGACGCGGGCACCAGGCCTCAGTCTACCCCGCCTGCCATGCAGACGTCCATCTGGCTGATGTTGTCTTCTTCAACATGGGATCCACATTACAGGAGCGCTGCCCTCAGGCTTTCAACAACCTCTATCTTGGAGTCCTTGACCACAATTTTCTCTTTGGCTGCCAGATGGTGGCTGACTTGTTTGCGCAAATGGTTTTCCATGTGAACATGGGTAACCAATCACGTAAGGGTAAGCACCTTTCATCTTGGGCCACTTCCACCTACCAGCCCATCCAGCCAATGAACAATGAGGAATACAATAAGCATTATATGGCAGCCATCACGCAAAATCCTCCTGCCTCCACCCCCACCACCAACACCAACACCCCTAACCCGCAAGCCCAACCCACCTAATCCCAGACCCCCAGGCCAGCACTGCCTCTATGTCTTCCTTCCCGCGTTATTCTGCCTCCTAGGCATCACTCTCCCCAACCCAATAAACCTCTGTCACCAAATTTTTTTATTGATATTATCTTTTTTTTGAATTTCAATTGTTCAGGTTCTCTTTGTTTATAGTTGGTTTTATTCTTTATGTTCAGCTTATTTCTATAAAATCATATATTTACTATGTCATGTATCTATATCCAGAACACAGTTATTTTTAGCGCTTAAACATAGCCCCTTGTGAAAATATTAACAACAATTTGGTGATCAGCTAAATTTGAATTAGAAAATTATAGTGTTAACTGTTTTTAGATAAAGTTGTTACTGATCCAAATTCAAAACCTTAAAGATAAACTTTAAGCCAATCAGGAGCCAAGTGATAAAGTGATTGTTGTGACATAAAGGGTCATTCAATAATTCTTTGATGCATGTGTGCTAATTAATATGATTGGCTGGATGTTTTGTCATTGTACGCCATTGCCGCTGTGGCAAGTTGTTGATAGACTAGTACCCAATCAGCTACTGGGTTAGCCTAGTCCATCAACAACTTGCCGCAGCGACAATGGCGTACAATGGCAAAACATCCAGCCAATCATATTAATTAGCACACATGCATCAAAGAATTATTGAATGACCCTTTATGTCACAACAATCACTTTATCACTTGGCTCCTGATTGGCTTAAAGTTTATCTTTAAGGTTTTGAATTTGGATCAGTAACAACTTTATCTAAAAACAGTTAACACTATAATTTTCTAATTCAAATTTAGCTGATCACCAAATTGTTGTTAATATTTTCACAAGGGGCTATGTTTAAGCGCTAAAAATAATATGGTAATCAAGGAAACAATGCCAATACAAAGCAAACAACACATATTGAGATGAGCGTAAAACATATAAAAAATGGGTAAAAAGATGGGATAATGTAGTAGATGGGAAAACAAAAAGGAATAAACAAAGAGGCAAAAGTATCAAAATAATACATAATTTATTGGGGCAAAAGCTATAAAAACATATGGAAATGTTAGTAAAAAATCAATGAGAGAATTGGAGAAGCTTCTGAAGGATCTAGACTTGACAATTGCCAAAATAAAGGACATTGACCAAAAGGTCAAAGCCAAAGTGAAGTCCCCCATCCTCACTGGGGAAAAAATCAACAAGGTGTCCGCAAAGGCACTAATGTCAAAAAAGCCAGACACCCCAGAGGAGACCATCAAGCGTCTTCTCAACATCCAGAAGACGGTGGTGGAGGGCCTGCAGTTTAAGGCATACAATCTTTCTGCGCCGTCTGTCTGGGTTGATGACCCAGAGATGTACAAACATCTCAAACCTGCCAAGCGTGCCAGGGCAGAGGATACTAAATTGCCAGCGCAATTGATTGTGCCAAGAATGGCCAAGCCAGCCAAGGCTGTGGGCAAGGAAGAAACACAAGAAGGTAGCCTAAAAACAAAATTAATAAGTTATCAAAAAACTTACCTTTTTTCTTAAAAAACGTAGACAGCAAACTCCACCAAGTCCTGGTCCCCTTTGTCCTGGCCACCTTTTATGCAAAGTATGCCACTCATGTGGCAAAGCAATTGTATCTTTCCCCCCTGCTGTGCGGGAGCTGGAGGACTGTATCCACAGGTCCTTCCCAATGTCACAGGTGGCGTTGGCAGAACTTACACATGCCAAGGGGGCATCTGAGTGGGCAGTTACTGCCTACAAGAATGCGCACCTGGATCCAGTATCTCTCAGTGGAGTTTACTGTGTAAACTCCACTGAGCTTGTTTGGGACGTCCTGGCAATGCTCCCATTCAAGAATGTACCAGAGATGGACCAGGCTAATGTGGCTGCTTCTTCTGCTTCCCGTTGGAGCAAACCCTGTCTTACCTATTGGAGAACTTTGGGTGCGCGGTGGGCAAATTGGGTTACAGCTGCAACAGCTGTCAAGAAGACAAAAATTCTACTTGCTGACTTTGGGTTGGCCAGGAGAGCCAACAAGACAGGGCTCCCTGCAGCCATGGAGCTGACCTTTGCAAAGACCAGGCACAACAAGAAGATTAGTGTGGTCTATAATAAACTGTGTGAGTTCACAGAAGCCTTTGCTGGGTGAAGGCTTCATCTGGTTGTTTACCTGGGGTTTATATTCTACTTTGGGATGGGTGCATCTGTAGAGGACCTGGACAGAGTCCTTCTGGGAATCAACAAGGCCCGGCTTGCACTCAACGGGAAGAAGGTCCCCCCGGATATGACTCGGTGGACCATGTAATCCAAGATGCCCTGGTCCTGGCTGGGATATACAGGTTTGTAGCCCCGCCTGAAAAGCTGCTGCTTCACTCCCACCTGACCCTACTGCCTTTCACCAGCAGGAGGGAGTATTTTAATAAGGGTGTATTCACTGTATACAGTGTGGTGGTGAAAGTTGTGCGCCACCTCCATTGCAGGGTGGGTACATACCAAAGAACCCACTACAGGCGCACACAATAAAAATATGATTCCAATAAATTTTATTACAATTTATAGTATTCTAATTATAATAAATTCTTATAATTTTCTTTCAGCAAACCAGTCTTGTAAAAAATTTTCAGAAACATTTTCATAAAAGCATAAAATTATATGTTAATAAAATAAATTCTAACTTGTACTTTTTACGTTTAATTTTTTTAAAACTATTTTTATATTTATTTGACCAAAGTGATTTAAATATTTTTGCGTAATCCAGTATTGAGCGTTTGGGATTACCTCAGATGGCATAATAAAATAATATATAATAAAATAAGTAAATTACTTACATCTATTGATGGATCTTCTGAATGTGATTGTGGGTGTGGAAACATCTAAATATAAAATGATAATTAATAAATCTTGAATAGTAAATAAGAGAATATAAAAAAAATTGGACACACTAAGCCTTTAATTGATTGGCTGTTTGGCTAGGCACGTGGGGATGAACAAATCAGCGTGGCCATAGAATTTGGCCACAGTATCAGCTGGGAGGGTGTGGATCCCGGCCTGCAGCAAATTAAAGGGGTCCTTGGTCCCAGTTGGGGTTCCTCGCTTGACAACTTGCTTGAGCCACCCAAAGACTTCCTCAATGGGATTTAGGAAGGGCAAATAGGCAGGGAGGAAGAGAAGGCACAAATTTGCTGTGGCCAATTTCTGGGGGGCCACTGCGCTGTTGGTGTCAATCATTGGGAATTTCTCAAGAATATCAGCCACTTTGTGGAGGATAACATTGTCCAACACAATGACATTGGTGAACCCAGGGCTTGTGCGCCTCAGGTGCTCCTGAACCAATTGGAGAAATGATAGAAAGGTCCTGCTGTTATGCAAACCCAGTATCATTTGGTAGAGCTTAACCCCCTTTGGACTGAGGAGAACCACCATTGAATAGGCTGTGGCACAGACTGCAGCACGCCAAGCCATCCTGTCATTAGAGCCTTTGAGGACATAGCCATACCCATTGCGCATTGACAAGGCAAATACAATTTGTCAATATAATAAAATTTGACTGTCCCCTTGGCTTTGAGAGCAGTGTACGCCTCTGTGTAGTTTTTCTTGACGTCAATGTTGGCTGGGCTGTTTCTGTTGTAGGGGGATACCCCAAGCTTTTTCCAAGAAAAGTGCATCCCCTTCAGCAGATGGTATTAAAAGGAAATCAAGGCCTCAACCCCAAAAGTAGATTTAACCATGGCCTGTATATTTGCCAGTTCAAGATGGTAGCCCTAGGTTATCCACTGGCGGATTGCCCATTTGTGCTCCTTGGTGAGCATGGTAGAAACACGCAAGGATTTCTCTGCAGCAAGGTCACAACCAGTATTGATGAATTTTTGGAAGGTCTTGCTGGCGTACTTGGGATCCACTCCAACAAGGGCCACAGCCGCCTTGTAATCACCCAATTACCACATTAGCTTAAGCAAGATGATGCGTTTGATGTCAGGGATGCACTTCTGGGCAGGCTTTTTAGGGTGGGGATTGACTCGTTGGCATTGGGCACAACACAGGGCATAGGTACCTTGGTATAGAAGGCTGCAACCTTTTTTAACACCAGCTGTCCCTCTTTGATTTGATAGAACTTGGGCTCCTCTTCATCTTCTCGATTGCCATCATTGAAGTAGGGCTTGTAGCTAGTATCAAGTACAGGTTTCACCTTCTCCAGTATGGTTGATGGGACCGACTCTTGCCGGTACACAACGTCAAAAACCTACAAAGTAAGTTCTACCTCCTTGTTTCTAACTTTCTTTGTAGTAGTGACCTTGGTTGGCTTCTGGGTCAGCTTTGGGACCCAAGGGTTTATGCTCTGCACCCTAGAAGCTTGTGCTCCTTGAACCAGCTGTGTCAGTGCAGCGCCACTATGGAACTCTCCTCTCCCGTCTCCTCCTTGAGTAGGCACTTGGGTTGCACTAACTCTATTCTTTGACCCGCAGGGCAACCACAACTGCGGCACACAACTGGTGTATTGATACTCTGTTGTTGTGTTCCTTCCATTTTAAAATTTAATAAAATATTAAATAAATTTCAATTAAGTTACTCCCCAATTTTAATTTTTGCTTTTATCTGAAAATGGATATTTAATTAAAGTTTTTCCCACCCAATATCCCAATTATAGATTTTTTATTTCTTAATTAGTTGTTTCTGGTTTTACAACGCCCATTTTATAATACTCAAAAAAAATCCACCCATTTTCCTAGATTTACTGCCAAATTCAAACACCCAACACAATATTTTTTAAATTTATGTTTCAGATCTTGTGTCTTATTTTAGATACCTTGGTATCATCATGATTATAATCCATTGCACACATTGTGTGAGTGATTTTGTTTATTTAGTGAGTTGCTATTGTGTTTTGTTTTTGGTTTGTGTTTTGACACACCTTGCTTGGGTGTGTTTTGGCACCAATTCACATAGTAAACATGTGTACACCAAAAGTCAACTCACACCATTTTGTTTGTGAATCAATGTATTTTGTATTGTATTTTGAATGATTTTGCTTTGTGTGTGAGCCCTTTGTTGCTGTGTTGACTCATTTTGCCCATTAACACCAATAAACCCTGTTAACAGAGTGTATATTTTAACCTGAGAGTTGAATTTTGTTTAAATCTGAAATCATTTTATTTAAATATGAGGTATTTGAGTGTTGTTGACATAGCTTTTAAAACTACTATATCATGGGCCAATTGGTACTTGATGATAGTCAGAAAGGTAATCATCAGGATCTTCTTTATTGATGAGGAGGATAGAGGTGCAGATTCTTTGGGTAGTGGAGGGGAATTATCTGGATTTGGATTCTTGCGCTTCTTTGACTGGGATGAGCTTGATTCATCTGGGCTTGACTGGGGTTCTGGACTCTTGGGTATCTTCTTTCTTTCTTCCTTGCTTGTTTAGTGGAACCTCATCTCCTTCTGATTGGTACCAGCTTGGAGAAGAGGAGGGGGAAGGGGAGGGCTCTTTGCTTTCAGGGTCTGGGGTCTTCTCCTTTTTCTTCTCTTTCTTTGAGGGCTCTTTGGCTGGTTTTTTGTTGGGGTAGGGACGTTGGGCCTTTCCAGAGGCTTTGGGTACTTTTTTGGTTGACTTTTGGGCTCTTTTGTGGCTTATTGGAAGATTTTTTCTACAATAGTTAGAGTATAGTTCATAAAGTAAGAATAATCATGTGAAACATGAATAAAATTAAATAACAATAACTTGTTTTATTTTTTATTATTAAGTTAATAGTTTATAGAAGTATGGAAAGTAATTTTAGAGCTAGTTTATTAGTAAAGAATAGAAAAAACCCATGTTTTAAAAAAAGTTGACATTCTGGTAGTCACAATAGTCAAAAATATTCAATTTAGTTTTTCAGCATAAAAAACGCTTTAATTTTGACGTCAACATACTGACAGTCAGCATTAAAGTAGAAAACACTATTTAAATCACTTATAAAGCTTGGTTAATATTTTACAGAGTTGGTTTTTTAAGTCCAAAATTGATTATTTTTAAATTTAGAAAAATTAAAGATTTGCATATGTAACTTATGAAAACTAAATAATAGGGGTTGTAGAGCAGAGTCTAAATTACAGCCCTGGGTACTTTGGCCTGAATTACCATACCATTATATATGTGCTTTTTGTTAAGCGGCAATGTTTTACTAATAAACCAGTGAAGGTGTCAACATTCAGGCAGTCAGCGTTCTTTTATAGTAACTCTCCTATTAAATCTTGCTTAAATTATGTCACTTTGTTTGCTTAGCCAAACCCCTTTGTTGCAATTTAGGTGATGCGTCAATTTGACACAAAGTTGACATTATAATTACATATATAATTTCTAGCTTTAACATATGCGTTTTGGCTTAAGTGGGCTTCTGAAAATAAGCTATAGTTTATTCAGTGAGTTTAAAATAACAGTAAATATCAAAATAATACAAAGAACACTATGAAAGTTGGCATATGTCTTTGTTCAATTCTTATCTTAATATATATTTAATAAAAACAGTATTATAAAATATAAAAATAGTTATTTTTAAAATATTGTATATTTTATTAAGAAATTTATGGATTCTTATTTGAGGTTGACATCCAGATATTACTTACTGTAGTTGACCTTAATGTAAAAGTACAAATAAAAATACATTTTTATAGTAAATTATATTAGTTTTTTTTTGCTTAAAATTAAGCCTTTGTTTAAATGGTTTCAACATTATGCCTGTTCCTTTTTACCTTTGCAATTCTGATTTAATAATTCACTATGAAAAATTAGCTTAGTTTTGGAAATGCCTGATTCCGGCAGATAAATACTAAAATAATGTTGACTTACTGAATGTTGACAAATTGTCAACATTCAGTAAGTCAACTTGCAGAATGAGTTAATTCTAGCGGTTGCCGCCCAGGAGGGGCGTGTTGAAAACCAGGAAATTACTCATATTGCTCATCATCTTCATATTCACCATGAGAGGGTTCAGGGGAGGGCTCAGGAGAGGACTTGAAGCTTGCCTTTATTTTCTTCTTGTTGATGGGATCTTTATCTTCCTTAGACTCATACCAGCTATGGGAGGTGAAGCCATCATCAGAGTTCTTCTCAGAAGCTGAAGGTGTGGAGGGTTTATTTTTCTGTTCATCTTTTTTAAGATGTTTCTTAAGTAATTTTTTTGAATAAGAAGCCTTAGACTTAACAGTGTCCTTGGCAGTTTTTTCATTGGGATTTTTCTTATTAGGCTGGGGTTTCTTTTATTTAACAATAAAGAAAAAGGGGTTTGATAAATAACTGTGAGTAAAGTATATAAAAATTAAAGTTAAAGATGAAAATATATCAAGTTGTGGATAACTATTATATAGATTATGCAAAAAACCTTCAATATGATTAATATATGCAGTATTGAGGCTTTTCATTAAGAAAAAGTTGGATAAAACTACATTTAAATGCTTAGTGTTGACATTTTAAGTGTTGACATGTATTGAAATTTTGATTCTAGACAGTTGGCCTAAAATATTATTTTAATTCTGACAGTCAACTTGTAGACATTCAGCATTATTGAGGTAAATCACTATTTAAAAACATATAAATCTTAATTAAACTAAGATCAGGTTTGAAATCTAGACTGAAATTATGCTATTGTTGTTTGGGCTATAATAAAGTTATATTCATATAATTTTTAAAAAGTAAGTATTAAATGTTATAATAATTAGTTTTATTATTATTACGTGAAGTTTTGGGGTTCTAAGCTTACCATTATGTAAGTTGAAATTTTTAAGCTGTGTCTTTTGCTTATTAGATTAGTGAAGGTGACAACTTTGCTGGAGTTGGCCTTCTTTTATATTGGAGCTGCTATTAAATCTTGCTTAAATTATGTCATTGTGTTTGCTTAACTTATTCCCCTTGACCCACTTTTGCTTTTGTGTCAGGTTTCCTCTGTGTTGACTTAAAATGACACTATATAAATCCTAGTTTTAACATATACAATATGGCTTAATCCAATGTTTAAGGGTTAACTGGAACACATCCAGTGGTTTCAAAGCTATAGTAAACCACTAATACAATATACAACAAAGCTTGAAAATTTTATCCACTATATATAAAAGAACTATAAAACAAAGGGCCAAATATAAATATAATAACTTACTATAAGTGAAGATATTCTGGATTGCATGTATTTTTATTAAGAAATATTATAAACTGTTATTTTATGTTGACATTGTGGAGATTCATTATTGAAATTGGGCTTAAATTTAAAGTATAATAATTTTGTATTTTTAATAGTGATTTCCTTCTTGTTTTTCAATAATAATTAATCCTATTCTTAGTTGATGTAAACATTGGCTTTGTTTTATTGTTGATTATCAATTACGACTATGAAATGCAATATAAAAAATTAGTTTATTTAGAACAAGGCTAGTAGGCTTTGGACTAAGTGCCAAATTGAAGTCAACTGTCTGCATGTCAACAAAGATTTGACATGCAGACAGTTTATATGCCAACTGTTCATGCAGTTTGGGTATAGCAGTAAGACCTTGACTGTCACAGTAGGTTCCATCATGCCAGGTATTATCTGCCCAAGCAAGAAGGCTCAAAAAGCCGGAAAACCTTTATCAAAATTGACTGAGTTAACGGATTTAAATCAAATGGTCAATCAGAAATGGGTTATGGTTGCTCCAGTCTGTCATCTGAAACCGGTTCCCCCTTGCAAATTGATATTGATAAATTTGCGTAATTTGAGGATCACCTAGTATGAGCTTATTAATCAGCATGGTTGTCAGAAATTGGTCACACAAGGGTTCTTTGTAACCTGGATCAGATACTTACTTGACAATGTGGAAGGAATAGGAGGCCAAGATTCAGGTGGTATTACTTAGTCAATTTTCTGATATATATTGAATAATTTTCACTGTTTCAACTCTAAGAGTTGAGTCCTCCCAAAATTCTACTCAATAAAAATCATTTATCCCAAGTTCTAATTTACTTTTCAAAATGCATCCTGTAGTTGGGTTGTTACAATATATTCCGTACAATCTAATTCTCAACCAAATCATTTCTGGAAGATGGGGTCTTACAGTTAGGACTTTGTTGTTGGTGCCGCCCAATGTTAATTTTGAACCAACAAATTTTGCAGCCTCCCATTCTTGAAACTGAAAATTGTGTTGCCTCCCAATTTCCAGAATTTTATTCTGAAGATTTGTTGATGTTGTCTCAGGCCATTTATCTTGGGCTACTTTGGTTAGGAGTAATTGTTCTGCTTAATCCTGGTATTACAATTGGAAATTTTACAAAAAGATATTTGAAACCATGTTGGTGGTTAATCATTAATTCTATGGGGATTTGGGTGGTAATTCCCCATCACTTAGAAATGGCTTCTTACTATCCCGCAATTTCCGTCACATTGACTGTCTGAGAAGCAGCAGGCCAAACCAGGAAGGGGCACTTGAGATACTCTGGAAGTGTAGCAAGTCAAAAAGGTCAAAACCACTCCAGAAAGATCATCACAAGGTGAAAGTCTGAACAACAGGTTGTGGTTGGTGGGATATAAAGAGCAGGCTAAGGGGCTTGCTGCTGTTTGTACCATCAAAACAACAGGGTTGACCCCAGAAAAGTTCTGCACAAGAGGCCCTGTACTGTTCAAACTGACTTCCCCACAATGTAAAACCAGATGCAAAATTTAACCCTGTTGTGTACTTGGGCGCAGCCAAGGGAAACATTGGGAAATTATAACAGTAGGATTGGGTTTTACTAAGCTGGAGGTTAGTCTTCAGAGATGAATAAGGGATTTATCTTAAGGCCCTGGGAATGATAATTATCAGAAATCTCCTCTAAACATAACTAGGTAGACGGTGCCAAAGTACGAGAATAAACAAAAAAAGAGTGTAAATAGAACTTAATTTTATTAGGCAAATATAAATGATTATTATATGTCAATTTTTTACCAAAAAACGGTAGAAGGACAGTATCAGGGCCCAGAGTGGGTCAGAAAAATCCCTATATTACATAGGTTTATTGCCCAAAATTGCAAAACCAATCAATTGTGTCATTGATCTCATTAATTGACTTAAAGAAAACCTTAATTTCAAGTAGGGAATCAAACCCTGACAAGAGCCAAATCTAGGGCAATTGGAAATCATTCAAACGCTAAGTAAAAAGCTTTTAATTGGCCCACCCTCTCTGAGACTAAGGGATTGGGACTTGGACTTCCACATGACCTCAAAATCCCCTGCCAGCTTCCCCAGGACAATAATAGTGAAAGGATTCTCTTAACTGACAAATCAGAGTCTGTCTATGGGACCCAGCCTAAGAATAACCCTCTAACAGCCAATAAGGAGTTGACAGTAAGTACAATTGCAGTTTTCCAGCAGAATATAGCTAGGAAAACTGACAATCCTTCCCGTGTTGACATTTTTGCCTAATAAAAATGACAGATTATGCCATTTAACCATTGGAAGATTGCATGAATTTATTATAATTTTACCACTTTCCTTTATGCTGGCCAGCCTGTCAACCAGATGAGCAAGCCTATTGAGGATTCTATCTATCCCTCATACAATTACAGTAAGCTTGGGTTTGCCAATGTCACTTTATTGGGGTTCAATGAACAAGTGATTCCCCATATGGGTGCTTGGCAACCCTTGGCCTCTGCTGTGAACTAAATGTTGAGGATTGCCCCAGTTGTGTACTGGGTAATCCAGGCCCGTTCTTCATCCCTGTTTGCTGACAAGCCAGATAATATGCCTGGTCATGGCATACTGATAGATCACTGCCACTCTCATAAGTGAGTTGAGGATCACTAATGTTACCAGTTAGAATGTAAATGAGTCATTTACCCAATTTGGAGGGAAACCCATTTTGAGGAGAGAAAAGCAACTGAAGAATTTGCACTCAAATGTGACTCCTTCAAAGGCAAAATCAATAATTCCTGAATATAGGGATTCACAACAAACCCAGATTCCCAAACAGGGCAACATGATCATTGACAAACCCTTCTCAAACCCCAACCCAATTTAGCACTCAACTCATTTGCATGATTGAGACTCTCCAATACAATCCAGCTGAGTGATTGTCTCAGTTGCTATCCCTTTAATGATCCACCAATAATGTATAATCTTACATACCCCAATAAGGATATTATCTGGTTTTTAATCACTTCCCCCTGTAAATATGCTGATACAGCGTAGTTATAATGGCAACTGTGGTGAAATCAACTCTCTGATAGTTGACTATTAAGTAAATTTAGGATCTGTTTTTTTTGTCTAATTGACTGCTGGAAGTTGACACTTTATTTAGAAACAGTACTTGATGTACTGAATAATTTTAATATAAATATTGATCTATAAAACTATATTATGATAAAGTGATTTCATAGAGCTCAAAAACAAAATAAAAATTCTTTAACTAATAAGAATAAAAAGAAATAAGCAAATGCTTCTCATTTTACTATAAATTTACACTCTTCACTATAATAAATATTTTTATTACCATAAAAATTAAAATTAAAATGAAAAAATAAAGAAAACCACAATTTCATAGACAATCAAAATATAAAGCATTCTTAATATTTATTTGATATACTTCATGTAAGCACAGCTGTGAATATCTTATGTTTTATTAGGAGATATACAAAAATTAAGACATTCCATTCACTTTCAGCTATAATCATTCATTGAGACTTACCAGATATACATAAAAAATCAGTACTATCTAATTAAATCAAAAAATTCAAAACTTAAAACTTAAAACTAAAAAGTAAATGATCAGAAATAAAAATTAAAAATTAAAGCTAAAAAGTTAAAAGTAAAAATTTTAGAAGCAAGCAGGTTCATTCCTCCCCCTCTTTCACCTTCTACATATTGGCCCCTTACAGGAGGGCATTTGAAAAGAGCTATATCTGATGTTTGATCTCTGATGCCTTGTACTTGTTTTTTGGCATCCTGGATGGCCTTGGTGAAGAGGGAGGAGTGGGCTGTAGGCTTGGCGGGGGGAACAGTTGACCAAGTCACACAGCTTGAAGATGGTTTTCTCCTGTTTGTGCTGCAGAAGGGAGAAGAACTTGTTAAACTTAGGGTGAAGCCCAAAGTTGGACTTGAGATGCTTGTAATATGCCTTAATTGCTGATTTCATTTTAATCTTGTCATTGATGGCAGCCCTGTAAACATTCCAGCTGGCCTTGGCTCTGTCCTTAACTTGCCTCTGAGTGATAAAGTTCCCACTCCACTGGGACTAAAAGTACTCAAGAAAAGACCTGAAATCTGGATACTTTAATATGTAGGAATCCTTTGAGAAAACCTCAAACCCCTGCACAGTGTGCTCTGGCTTCAAAAAAGCCAAGGCACTAAATTGTGCCTGCACAAATTTGCAGGTGTGCAAGGTGTCCCTGCAGCTCAACCTACTAAGCTCAGTGTAGGTCTGTACATTACAAGAAACTTCTTGGCAGTAGTGGAAGTGAAACCCCTTCACCTCCCCATCAAACAGCTGCACATATGCATTAACCTGATCAGGCTTGAAGTCCATAAAGCATATATGCGGGCTAAGAGCTCTTAGCCTTGCCTTTTCTTCCATGTCTAGAGTGGCCTGGTCCTGGTCAGAATCAGGAGGATTGGCAAGGGTGTGTGGGGGGTCTTTTTGGGGTTGTCAATGAGAGGAAAAAAGGAAAGCTCTTGAAAAAAGATGTTAAAAGCACTGATTTAAATGGCCTTGGTGGCCCTGGGAAGAAAGAAGAAAGCAAGTGGAATCACCCAGATGTCCATCTGGGCATGTACCATCCATAGCTGGTAGAACATCCTGGGGCAGGTGGCAAAGATACTGTCAACTAGCCAGGTTGACGCCCTGCTTAAATATATCAGGTTCTGTTGAGTTTCATAGCAGATGATATGTCCTTGAAGGCTGGCCCATCATCATACAAAAGAAAGTGCTCCCCACTTGGGAGTTGTTTGAGCTCATGTGTGAGCATAAGCTATAAGGGGTGTATAGAGAAGTGAGGGAGTGGTATTGGCAGTGATTTTCTTTTTCCTGATGGAATTAACCACTTGTTCCTGGGTTGTCACCTCCTTGAGATTATTGGGCTTGGGATTCTTCAGGGCCTTAACAGCCAGATCAGAGGCACAGAGGTGGGAGAAAGTGAGGATATTTTTCAAAGAGCCAAATTAAGCATCCTCATTATTATATAATTTTATGGGATTACATGTGTGGTCTGCCTTCTTGACAGTCACCCTTTCTCATCCTTTAGTTTTAAGGCAGGCACTACAAGACTTGTCCTAACAGACAAAGTTTATTGTGGTTTGGCACTATTGATTTTATAATTGGAAATGTAATTGTTGGCCACATAACCAGGGCCACCCTTCACAGACATTATGGGAAAGTAGCAGTGGAAGTGCTTGGGAACTTTGAACTCCCCATCCAGATTTCAGATGCTGTGGATGATCAGTGGATCCCAAGCCATGTGGCTGGTGTCTTTGAACTTCTTTGAATAGTCCTTGGGCTTTTCCTGATAATCATAGGGGAGTGGAAAAAAGTCACTGGGGTAAGAAGGGGAGGGTTTTTTGAGACCTGCTTTGAGGCCTTCTTCTCCTTATCAGAAGAAGAGGTAGGATCCTTGATAGCCTTTACTTTCTTGGCGTGGTATTGCTTTATGGGCTTAGAGTCAGTCTCAGACTAATAAAAGAATGATCAGTTAGATCATATTCAATTTTATTAGGTGAGGAGTGGTGAGAAGATGATGAGGGTGGAGAGGGAGTCTTAGCCTTGCTGGCCTTCTTGGAACATTTGAAGGCAGTGAAAAAAGACTTTGAGCCAGATGAGGATAAGCAATGTGTCTTATTGACAGGTTTGTTTGATCTTGGCTAAAAAAGGTTAGTATTATAAATAAAATAATATAAAATATATAAAAGCATAATTATTTAAAGCAAAGAAAAATATAAGTAATAATTATACATAAAAAACTTAATTAGCATGAAAAAATAAAGTATAAAAGTAAAATAGAAGCAAAAAATTATAGATATAAAGGTTAAAAATATAAACAATATGTGATATTTGATGAAGCCTCAAAGATGTTAGGTTCAGTATAATATTTTAGGGCAGAAATAAATGGTAAAAGATATTTGAAAGCAAAAAATGAATAAAAAGAATATTAGGAGTAGTAGGGGATTACTAAGCATATTTGAAAAAAATAAGTTATTCTGTGGTGATTTTTATTAGGGATAACCACCCAAAAATTACTAAAGTGTAAAGTTTGGCACTTATGATCATCTGAAAAACCCTAATTCTCACTGTCAAGTGAAAAAAAAGCTGAATTCTTACTACAAGAATTGCTCAGAGTTGAGCAAAAAAATTAAGATTAAAATGTTTTTTCCATATAAAGCTTGCTTAACTTAAAAATGGGTTTGAAAGTTAACCCAAAAGAAAGTCAGTTTCATATCAAAAAATAAAAATAAAAAATATATTAAAAAAATAAATAAGCAGAAAGATTTTTATAGTGATAAGAGTGTACAGGGAGGAACTGGGAGTGGGCTATTTACCATAGTGAGTATTAAAAAGTTAAGGAGCTCTCTTTACTAGTCACTCTGATAAGGTGTCAATTTGGTGGGTTTTGACCAGCACTCACAGTGCAACACTTATTATCTTAGGCTTAAATCTTAGCCTCTGATTTTTTAAATGTCAAACCAATTATGTAACAAGTGGATAGTGATAAGGAGCACCTTTTGGGGAAGCTTCAAATATGGAATCAGGAAAGAAGAGAAGTATCTTTCATTGGATAATATTTTAGACTTATATAGATTTGGCTGTGGCAGAGATTTAGTTGGGTCAAATCTAGGGGTTGGTCATATGCGGGATGGGTTTGAGCCACTGGATACTTGGACAGTCAGGTGATATTGCTTAGTTGCCATTTCTGGCATGTTAAACTGTATATTAGAAGGGGACTAAATCAGGCAATAGCTGGATGTTAAGTAGGTTGGCAGTAGCCAGAATACTTGTAAATCCAGGCCCTCAACACTCCCCCCTTAAGGGGTCACTCTGGTGCATCAGGAGGGGGCTTTGTCTTGATGGCTGCCGCCTGATGTTCCTGGAGTTGTTTGCTAATTGGTACTAGTCAGGTTGAGTGTTCTCCTTTACTGAGGCAGAGACAGGTTCTGTGATATTTCTTGATAATTGGGTTTTTTGCACTTTAGAATTTTACTAGGTAAGTGTTGTGCTCTGGTCTGTATTTGATGACTCTTCCTGGTCCCTGGTGTACTGAGTCTAGTTTCTTTCTGTTGCCAGCTAGAATCCAGACAGGGGAGTTGATGGGAAGTGGTTCCTCTGTGGAGGTTACCTTTTGTATTTTGAGCCTTTTTATTTCTGCTATTTTAACTTTGAGGTGTATGTGTTGTAGAGTTGGTACTTTTTCTACTGTGGGGTGTTTCCCTGGGGGAATCTTTATGTATGGTTGATTGTTGCGGGTGATTATTTCTGGTTTGTACCCATAGTTTAGCTCAAACGGTGAATAGCCTGTCCCTTGGTTGGTGTAGGCTCGGGATACTAATAATACATGTTTCACGTATAGTAGCCATGTGTCTTTGGCTTTTCCATCCATTATTCTCTCTAGGGTCCTGATAAGGCTGCTGTTTAGGTGTTCCACTCTACTGTTGGCCTGTGGCCTGTAGGGCAAGGTTTTGGAGTGTTTAATGTTTTTGGATTTCAAGTTGTCATTAACTACGTGGCCTGATAACTCTGTTGCTCCATCAGTTATGATGTAGTCTGGAGTGCCGTAGTTGGCTATAACCGCTTTGTTAATGAAACAGTTGATGGTTTCTGCTTGGTGGTCCTTTGTTGCCCAGCAGATGGGCCAGCATGTGATGAACTCAATAGCTACAATTAAGAAATGTTGGTTTGTCTTTTTTCTGTGAAGGGCCCCACTACGTCTAGCCCCCAAACCTTAAACGGTTCAGGGTCTGGTACTGGGTTGACTGTTGGCTGAGGAGCCTTTGTACTGGTGTATTTCTTGAACACTGTGCACTTTTTCAGAACATCAACTATATCTTGCTTGAGTTTGGACCACCATACTATCTCTTTTAGTGTGAAGTATAGGTTGTTAGCCTTTGTATGGCCTAGCAGGTGGTGATGTCTTAGTATGGTGTCAACTCTTTGTGCAAGTGGGATATACAGGATATGTTTATCATTAATAATTTTATATACTGTTATTTGATACATGGAGGTACTTTTTGTTTCTTACTAATGTATTATGGATCAGTTGACGTGTTGAGGGGTCTTTCCCTTTGGTTTTATATTCAGTGTTGTACAGGTTTGGTCAGTCAGGGTCCAGGTGGTCAGAGTGATCCTCTCTAGGCTGACATAGTCTAGAGAGAGCATCAGCTGTGACCAGCTCTGCCCCTTTTTGTACTGGATGCCCAGGTTAAGCTGTTCCAGCAAGGACATCCATTTGGCTTGCCGCCGTGCAAGTGTTTGTTCTGAGCTTTGAAATATATTAAAGATTTATGATCAGTTAGTACTAGGACGTTTAAATTCCTTCCAAGTAACATCTCCATTTCTTGCAAGTGTGGTATATTGCTAGCAATTCCTTATTGTGTATTGGGTATCTCTTCTCAGTCTTAGTTAGTTTTCTGTTTTGTAACATACTGGCAGGAAGTCTTGCTGCCCTGGCTGGAAGTTGCAAAGGACTGCGCCATGGAAGTGTTGCTGGCATCTGACTTGAGCTTGTAGCACCCATTATTGTTAGGGTATTGTAAGATTGATGCTTAAATCAAAGCTTGTTTTAACAGTTGGTAATTCCTATTGCATTATGGTGTCCAGATGAATTTCTTTTTGCCATTACCCTTGGTTAAATCATTGATTGGTGTGGTTAGTTTTCTGCAGTCTTTGATGTATTTCCTTAGGTAAGCTACCTTACCAAGAAAGCATCTAACTTGTTTAACAGAGGTGGGGCGTTGCATGTTATTTATGGATTTTAATTTGTCTGGATCTGATTTGATGCCACTTTCAGAGACAATGTGTGTCCAAGAACAGAAGTTTCTTTTCCATAAATTGGCACTTACTTGGTTTTGCATAAAGTTTGTGCTTTGCAAGTTGACCAAATGTCTTGCAGACATGTGTGAGGTATTCCTATTTTTGTTTTTGAGAATATGATGATATTGTTGAGGTAGCATAATGTATTTGAGAGTCCAGTTAGCACTTGGTTCATCATGGCAACAAACGTTTCAGGAGCTTTGGTCATCTCAAATTTCATTACTCTACATTCAAAGGATCAAAATTGTGTACAGAACACAGCTTTTGGTATGTCCTTTTACTTCACTTCAACCTGGTTATAACCTGAGGTGAGGTCAATTTTGGAGAAAAATTTGGCTCCAGAGAGTCTTGCAAACAGATCCTCTATGAGTGGAAGGGGATATTTTTTATTTACTGTGCTTGAATTTAGTGCTCTGTAGTCAGTTACTAGACGCAGAGTGCCTTCCTTTTTCTTTACAAAAAAATACTGCTGCCCCCATGGGGATTCCAATGAGTAAATGAATTCTTTGGCTAGGTTGTCCTCAATATGGGTTTTGAGGGTTTGGGTCTCCATGGGGGAGAGTCTGTAGAGAGGTGCAGGTTTAGACATGGCTTTACAAAGTTTGATGCCATGTTTGACCTCCATTTGGGTGGTAACTCTGTGAGCTCTTCCTTGAATACATGAGCGTATTTGTTTAGGAGTGCTGTAAGTTCTGGGCATTGGATTTTGGTTGTTTGCATATTATTGAATTCAGTGTACCTCATTATGTGGAGGATACTATTTTTTGGTTAGACGTTCTGAGTTGTCTTGGTGTATGACCTTGACAAATACTGTGTCTCTTAGGATGAGATTGTTGGGTTCTTTGATGATAAAAAATTGACTCTGTTGCGTTTGATGGTTAGATTTTTGTTCTTCAACATACGCTGGGGTTCACTTGGGTGAACCAGTACATGGCTGCTACAATGTTGTAGTTTATGTTGTTTATGACAATTCATTTGATGGACGTTTGTATGCCTTGGAGGTCAATTCTGAAGGGAGTTGTTTTTGCCTTCAAGTAGAACCTTTGATTTGTCTGCCATTCTGACATATTTGAAGTTGAATTTGACAACTGGTATTTTATACTTAGTTACAAAAGGTTTGCTAACCATAGTATATTGTGCACCAGAGTCAAATATAATTTTTGTGTATGTGATTTGTAAGTGCATGGGTAGACAAGAAGTTGTGTGTGATCTTTAATTTTTATGCTCATAAAGATGGAAGATTGCGGGACATGTGGGATGCAAGCAGCAAAGTTTGTGCCTTGGTACAGTTTCTTATCAAGTTGGGGAAGACAGGGGCACTTAAGCCTATTCCCCCCTCCTCTTTTCCCTGTTCCTCTGTTTCAAGACCTTTGAGGTCAGAGGATGTGGGGTCAGATTCATAGTGGGTTGCTGTCTCAGCATTGTTGGCTTTGGCAGTGTCCTCTTTCTTGGGACAGGAGCAGTTTGCGCTTTGGCTGCAAATAGCATTGTTACAATTGGAGTTGATGTTGCTATATTTGGTGTTTTGGCGCCTGTTACCATTGGATTTTTCTCTGCCATTGCTATTTGAGGAGTGATTGCCGTTGCGTGCAGCATATGGGTCATTATTTGTTAGATTAATCTGTTTCCTATTAACTGTGCTACTTAAAACTTTAAAATTTTTTTTTAGTTTTCTTATCAATAAATTTAAATAATTACAACAATTTTATCAAAATAAATCTTATTTAATCCTTATAATATAAAAACCTATATTAAATTAATCATTTTCTACTTACAGCTAAATTAAACTGTATTAAAAGCTAGTAACAATCTTATTTCATATACCATTATTTCTTGAAAGCTGATTAGTACAAAATGACATCATTCTAAAAAGAGCAACCTAAAAATACAATAAAAACTGATATGATGCTTTTTGTTGGAAATCAAATTGTTGCCTAAAATCTTAGCTTTTTTAAAATATTTAATTTAAAATGAAATAATTTTTGAATCCCTCTTTTTAAAAAGAGGGCAGATAGATTTTTTGCATATTTAATAAATATTAAATAATTTTGGATTTTTTAAAAAAAAAATCTAGTAAAAATTTAAAAAAAACTAAAACTAAAATTAAAACTGAACTTTTATTGAAATTTCAGTGATCTCATTTAGCATAAGTAATTTATTCTTAAGTTAGATTTTATAGAAAATATATAATAAGAACTTATAAGAGAGTAAAAGTTTTTCTTTTCAAAATTTTAAGTATTTAATATTAATAAAATTGCTTTATACAACTATTTAATAAAATTATATTTTTATACTGTATGCTAGAGATAATATGTATAAAAAATTCAAACATAAAAAAGAATGTATCAAAATCTTGCTTTATTTAATTAAATTTTATAAAGGTTAAAATTTATTTGAACTAAATGGAAAATAATCTTAGTCATTGTATCTATAAAAATAAGATACAAATTTAATTATACAAGCAAATATTTATATGTGATTAGAAAAACATTTTTTTGATAGATTTAAAATATATAAAGTTTATTTTTAAGAACTGTTAAAGGTTATAATAAACTTAAGTTTATTTAAAAAGGTTTTTGAGTTGGTTAGTAAAAGTAAGCTAAATAATGATTTATACTTTAAATTTAGTTTATTGATTAAAATATCATACTTTAAGAGTTAATTAGCATATTTTATTTCAAATAATAATTTTATAAGCTTACATTCAAAGCCACTTCAAGATACTAAATCGGTATTGAAATATAAAGTTGCAGCACAATTCCGAAAGCTGAGATTAAGGGCTTTCTAATGATACTAGTTTGAGCGAGATTGAAGTACTATTCGCGGAAATATCAACAGTTAACCAGAATATAAAAAGGGGTAAATAAACAATGATATCAGACTTCAGGGGTGATATTGATAAATTAAGGAGATCAGTTGGGGGTCAGTTGGGGATTTATGCCTGTAGTGCGAAAGCTCAGCTAACATGGTATTTAAACAGCTCAACTTTACAGAAATTTACTTTACAATCCACACCTTTGCTCCTCTCTGATAACTGCACATCTATTTCCAAGCAAGAACTGCCTGAACCAAGCCAAGGAACCCAACCACTATCACTATGGAACCTATCAAGTTTGCACCTCAGATGACACCCTTCTTCTCACTGGGGGCTTCTACTAAGAGAGAAAGAATCTCTATGCTTAAACAAGCATTCCTTTTTACTGCTGGCAGTGATCTTAACAGCTTTGTTGAGCATTTCTTATTAAAAACAGAGTTTGGAAAAAGTACCTTCTTACCTGTCATACAAAATTCCAAGACAGATGATTTCCTTAACAACCTAAAGGAATTGATGTCAGAGTCCCCTGCCAAGCACCTTCCTTCCCTAAGAGCATTGGTTACATCAAGCTACAGTCTGAAAGAGCTTTGGGATTGTGGATTTAAAATGACAAAAAATGAGTATTCATATTCTAAAAAAATAAAAAATGCTAAAAAAGCATCATTAAATTCAAAAAATAAAAAAGGAAAAAATGATTCAGTAAAAAAAGAAAACATAAAAAATATTTTAAAACATATATTAAAAAATTCATTTCCAACTAGCCAATTCACTAAAAAATCCCCTGGATTGATTTATGAAGAATTACAAAAAGAGTTGAGTGAATACTCAACTAAAATAAAATACTCATTATTGAAAACAAAAAAAGAAATTTACGAAGATATGAAAATAAAAAACAATATTTCTATTTCACTTTCCACTTTTTATAAGCTTATTCCTAATAATATAATTAAAAGCAAAAAGCAAACTGATATGTGTAACATTTGCAACTTAAAAAAGTCATTAGAAATGAAGAAAAAGGATTTGAGTATAAAGAGGTTGCCATTGCCTAAATCTATTAAAGAAAATTTGAAATCTATTGAGCTACATGAAAAGTTTTATAAGCATCAAAATAAAGAATATATTAGTGATATAAATAATCTTGATAATAATTCATGTGTTATAGTAATAGACTATAAAGAAAACTTTAAAATAGGTGGGGGTCCTATAGAGACAAATAATTGTTTTTATGAGAAAATACCTATTTCTTTATTAGGATTTGCAATTGCTTTTAAAGAAAATGAGAAAATTAAATATGAGTATCATGACTTTTTATCTGAAATTTTATCTCATGACTCTTTGTTTTCAGGTCAGTGTTTGATAAGTCTGCTTAAAAATAATAAATTTAAGAATATTAAAAATATTAAAGTTTGGACTGATAATGGTAATCATTTCAGATCTTATGAATTCTTATATTATCTTTTTAAAGAGGTACCTAAAATTATAAAAGGAACAATTAAGTTTAATAGATTTGTTGAGTGTCATGGCAAAAGTATTGTTGATGGTCATTTTGGTGTATTATCTAAAATATTTAAACAAAAGGAAAATGAGATGTATATAAAAAATATAAATGATCTCAAAATGGTTTTTGAGAGAGAGGAAGAAAGAAAGGGTCTATATGAGACACTTGTAAATAATTCAGATGTTTCCCAAAAAATCTTTTTTCACATCTATGATAGAAAATCTAGGCCTAAAAAAGCTGGCTTGAAGTCAAAGCATTTTATGTTAATCTTTCATATTTAATGAAAGATGGTGAGCTGTATGTTTCACCTTTGACATTTGAGGATGTTAAGGAGTACTCCAAAATAAATTATTGTGCAAAGTTCTGCACAGATGACAGAGAAACAAAGAGAGCTGATACTACTAAAGGATTAGTAGGACATGTTCATGAAGTTGGACGCATAACAAAAACTTATATTTCACATAGGGTAAATAGTCTTTTAAATACAACAACTTTTTTTTCTAAAAATAACTAAGAAATTAATTATATGAGCCAAAGATAGGGTAATAGCAATTATAGCTTTGGGGCTGCTATTACTCTCCCATGCAACTCATATATTTAATTCTTGGCTTATTAAAATAGAAAAAAGGGTTTTAGCAAAAAATACAGCTAATAGAAATAAGATTTATTTCTATTATTGGTATATTTTACACTATTAAACTTTTCTTCAGTAAACTAAGCATTATACTAATGTTCAAAAAACATAAGTTTATGACTTAAATGATACCAAAGAAGTTAAAAGGCTTTGAAATGCTTAAGCTGGCGCCTTGGCTTAATCTAACAAATAATGACCCATATTCTATGTTTGCGCGTTTTTCTGCACATTTGGCTTCTGCAATGAGCACAGACATGGAGGTGTTGGCCTCTGGGCAGATGAGTGCAGCAACGGAGGGTTTTATTTTGTTGATGAATGAGGCTCTGATATGTATGTTGTCAGCTTGCACTGGGTTTTGGATTTTGTGGTGTATTTTCTCAAATTCATTGATGTAAGCTGTGATAGTGGACTTTTGAGAAAGATTGCTGAGCTGTATTGCAATGTCTTGGAGGGATTCAGTGACGCAGAAATTGTGTGTGATGTCTGCTTTGAACTCATCCCAGTTGTCAAGCTGGTTATCAGTCTGTGAGCCAACTCAGGTGGCAAACCATTTAGCTGCAGCCTTGTACAGGCACTTGCTGGCTTCCTGGACCCATTTTTTGTGGGGGATTGGCTGGCGTGGAGTTTAGCAGCTGAGTGGTCTAGCCAGTTGATGACGTTTTCTTTGTTTTTACCAAAGAACTTTTAAATACCAATGTATTTGGTGTTGTTAACTTCACATGTGATAGGTGGTTGTGAGAATGTTTGTGGTTGCAGAGAGCAACTATATTGAATTATCTTGGTGCATGCCTTAGGCATTGTCAGGATACCAAGAGTACTGTGGAGCTCCAGCAGGTGAGGGAGGAGTAAAAACAGATGCTGGAATGGTTCACCAGATGATGGGGTTCTAACTTTAACAGATAGGAAAGTGCCCTCCTAGCCACAGCCCAGGGCCCAGCTGCTAGCAAGACAGAGTCAATAAATCCTGTGAGTGCCAGGTAAAGCAGTCACAAGAATCAACTACACTGACCAGTGGCATCAGAGGTGGATGGGGTTGGGATGGTTGGTTTGGGTGTCAGGGGTGGTTCCATGGGGACCGGGTAGGAAGCAGGATTGTTGTACTTCCTGTTAAATATTAAAGGGTAGATGGTGATTGCTTTGCTGTCACAGAAATTTGGTAGGGTTCCTGGGGTGTGTTTGGGCGGGTGTACCACTGCAATTCCTCCAAGGTCCAGGGTTTGTGGTCAAGATTTGGGGTATACTCAATGAAATGCACAGGGCCAAATGGTGTGTTGGGTAGACAGTAGTAGTCAAAGGCTTTGGTTTTGTCAACTGGCATCTGGCTACCTATCCCAGTGGGTGGGTACTGACGCTTGGGTGTATTCAGATGAAAGATTATCAAAATTTCATATGGAAACAGATAGGTGAACCAAAGGTTCATAACAACTTTATTTGGTAAGGATGACAATACAGAACTTTTTCAAGTGCTTCTGATTTATATACTTACTCATATTCAGGTGCCTCTGGGCATTCTTCTGGTGCTATCTGTGTGGCAAGGCTTGGCATCTCAGGTTCTGCTGTTTGATTGGCTGCTTCATGGTCATTTTGGGAGTTTCAGGAACAGTTGTTTGGCTTTTTTGTGGTCCATCTTGGCTTTGCTGGCTATGGGTTCTGGCAGGTTTAGCTTCTGGGGTTATGGGAGTTTTCCCAATTTAATCACCATTTTTGGACTGGCTTGTCAGGTTTTCCTGAGGCCAGGGAACTTATTAAAAAAGGGGTCCTCAATTGGGGACCCCAAATTACTTAATGGAGGGTGGGCTTGATCTGGGTTTACTGGGCAGCTAAAAATAGCCTGTCCAGGCCAAGCCAAACCCATCAAGGCTTGAGCGTAGCTTTCAGGGCCTAGAACAGGCCTCTCAGCTACCACCAGGACAGGAATGATTTCCGCACCTGGATTCACTTCAAAGAGCAAAAATACAGGTGCAGGTGGATCTCCCCGCCCGCTAGCCCCTCTTGTGTCTAGGAGCAGGTTTGATTCCCGCCTGGGGCCTCAAAGCTGTCACTTTTGTAACAGGCATGACCAGTCCTTTGAATACAGTACATCCACTAGGTATATCTTTGTCAATGTTGTGGGCGCAGAAGTATGTCTTCCAGGTCTCCTGGGATTTGGCCTGGTTGAGTATGTGAGCAAAGGTGGGCAGGTTTTGGTCAGTAATTTTCTCTTTCATGGGTGTGGTCAAAAACCCTAGCTACTACCAGTGATAAGGAGCGCCTTTCAAGGAAGCTTCAAATATGGAATTAGGAAAGAAAAAATTATCTTTTATTGGATAATATTGTAGACTTAATATAGATTTGGATGTGGCAGAGATTTAGTTGGATTGAACCTAGGGGTTGGTCATATGCGGGATGGGTTTGAGCTACTGGATACTTGGACAGTCAGGTATATTGCTTGGTTGTCTTTTCTGACATGTCAAACTGTATATTGGATGGGCACTAAATTTGGCAATGACTGGATGTTAAGTAATTTGGTGGTAGTCAGATTACTTGTACATCCAGAACTTCAACAATAGTGTCAAACAGAGGGGAGTAGACTTTCTGTTTTCTATAAATTACATGTGAAATCTATCAATAAATTAGGCTTAATTTATTTGGCAACACTTGATCTATCAACCCAAAATAGACATAATGTAAAACAGGGGGGTAGTTGATTAATGTATATACCATTAAATCCAGTATAGTGGTGCTTGGGAGCCTAATTTAAAACTGTTGATACTAATAATAAATATATGATAGTAAATAATAAAATTTATATGAGCACAGATCTGTTTTTATTAATAAAATTAGTTTTTGGCTTAGCAATTGTTGACTTGACCACTTTTACTTCTAGAGAGTCAATCACTGGTGATTTTTATTTTTATTAGTAAATTTACATATAAATTATCTCTTAAATTGGTCTTTGAACCAACAGAATTACAAACAGAGTCAACTTCCAATGTTTTTAATCTCAATTTTTGTTTCACACCCCTGATTTACTAGTTAAAAATAGCTTAAATTGTTTAATAAAAAACATAAATGAATTCTCATATATGGCATTTAACTCCCTGGTAGTTGATTTCACCACAGTTGCCATATAAAGGAGTCAGAAGCATAAATGGGTTCACACTTAACTTCAAAAACTTTAGAAATTATTTCATAGTACAGTGGCAAATTTCCAGGATTTTAAAGTGGAAAAATTCAGAGTCCAAAAATCTTATTATTATATATCTTATTAGAATGTATTGAAATAAGAGAATCATCAGGAAGGTTTCTTATTGAAGTGAAAATAACAAACAACTAGTATAGTTTTTTAAAATGCCTTTAAATTTAAAGGCTTTGGGTGTAGTTTAATGAGGTGGCCTCCTTGCAGGGATACTTGATTCTATAGAAACAATCAATGGTGGTGCTGTAAGCAATTGTTTTGCCCCTTGAGACTTCTGGGTTAGAAAACAAGAAATTGCTGGAAAGAAAACTGAGTTTGGGGCAGCTACACCCAGTTTGGACTCTTTTTTCCTTTTCACCACCCACTTATGATCAATCATAAGATTTAAATCTTTGATTTTAACAAGAATATAGCACTTTAGAGCCCACCTTTTCTGTGTGTCAGCGCTTAGGCCTAGCCATACCCATAAAAACGCCTATGCCTGTGATAGTAAGATTAATGTTGTGAGATTAGGCTGATTGAGGACAAATGATCAGGCCAATCATTGCACACAGATCTTATCAGTTAAACACCATATTATCACTATATTATCATTCTTATAAGTGCAGTGAGTATTTTCTGTATAATCACTAGTTTAGTAAAATTAACATGGCCATTATACAGCGTATAAACGTCCACAGCTATAGTTATCATCAATGACTATATGCCATATAATCACTAGTTTATTATAATTGATGTGACTATTATACAGCGTATACTTGTCAGCTGCTATAGTAATCTCAGTGATTACACGGCATATAATCACTAGATCATCAATTGTATATCTCTCATTTTATTCTACTGGATGTTGTATCAACTCAGTCCTACCCAGCCTGAAGGGCGTATATGAGTATATTAAAAAAGCAATGTAAAAAGGCTAGGAAATACCAAGTTTGGATCAGTATTACACAGTGTATAATTGGTTCCTTATTGGTTCAGGTCAGCATTGCACAGAGGGTAATCCTCAGGTCAATATTGGATTGAGTCAGCTATTATACAGTGTATAATCCTCAGTTTGACCTGTCATATTAATAAGAAGAAGACTCACCAGCCATAAAAAGATAACTAATTAAGCCCTAGAAATTGAAAACAAGAATACCAGAATTCTACCTTCTGATGTAGGAGGACTGAACAGGGACCATTTCTAAGTGTCAACCAAATACAGGATAGTTTCCTAGTGCTATAATAGGTGCATAAAGATACAGCCAGTCAACAACCTCCAGTAGGCTAGCTTAAGAAGAGCTTAGGCTGTAGCTGAAGTGCATGTACGCCTTGCTAAGGCCAGTAGCAGTACACATGCCAAGGACAACCAATCAGGATAGGTGCAGCCAGCAAAGATGGACCTATTGCAAAGGTAGCCACTGATAACTGTCTGAAAGGACAAGAACAAGGGATGTTGCAGTATATATTGATACAGACACCTGAAAGGATGAAAATAAGTTCTTAGTTACACCTGGATAGATTGCAGCTGCTGGCTAGATTGTACTACAGTCCCAATAAACGTAATTATCTTCAAAGTTCTATTCTATTATAGTCTGTAGTGCACTTGCATATGATTAGGTAAAGTCATTGGCAAGACTAACATATATCTGTAGCTTTGAACATACCAGAAAGACCCAAGAGGCTCAACACTCAGAGAAATGAAAATCTAAAAAAATTCAATCATATGGCATTATTTGGTTTCCAAGATAAACACATCCTGCCTCCAGCCAATCCTCCTGAAAGACACAGAAGAAAGCTTATCATACCCAAATTTTTTAGCAGATGTAAAAAAGATGTTATGCTCATGTCCCTCAGGGGGAATAACAACCACAATGGGTTTTTAAAAAGTCCACTGAGGCTTTACCAGAAAATCCTGATCTATTATGGTTGATGATCCATCTCCTCATCACAGTAGCTATGGACCAATTTAGACAGGCTAATTCCAGATGTAAAACATCTATTCTGGATGTAAAATCAATGGGCTAGAAGGTTGTTTGATAATATAGAATGTGTGAGATATTATCAGCTAAAATTGGGTCCATTTTATTTGGGAGATACCTAAGATATTCTAGTCAACAACCATTGGCTGGGTGAAATGCCTGAATAATTAGCAAGTAAGACCATTCAGGAATACTCTAGTGGGCGTGCTACTGCCAGACAAGTTGAGGTGGGGTAACTCAATATCAATAGATAAATACCTGTCCAATTGATATACATTTCACTGAGAAATGGGATAGAGGACCGTCTGCTAACATTTTTAATCCATCAAGCGCAGAACAGGAGCCCACCAATAACCATCACTTAGTTAATATCAACTAATTCATAGAGAAATCTATGCTGAAGAGGGATAATAAAGCATATGACTTTGCCTTATTATAAAAGCACTATTCAGGTTTGGAATCCAACCCTGGGGGTTAAAACTAGTAGCTTGGGGATGATATACTAGCTATTAAGAGTTATCTGCAGCCAGACAACAGTCTGGCCAAAGAAAAAATTATGCTAAGAAAAGCCCTTTTAATATCACTTGGAAGGCAGACAATTTCCAACCTATCTCATATTACTGTAGAAAGGGTTTTCAGTAATATCAGAGTAACCAGATCTCTCTTATTAGTATCTCCAGGATCTCTTTGTAGTAGCCTTCTGGCTTACATCAGCTTGCTGGTGCCTTGTCCTTTGACTCAAAGACTTCCTTGCTAATTGTCTCCCTTGATCAACTAACAGCAGACCACCAGATCAAGGCAAATTTAACCCAGACAATTTACACTCATTCATATTACTACTGATATCAGGGATCTATCCCAAGGTAGGTTCCTGAGAACTTGCGAGCAGAGGCCCGCAGGCCCAGAAGGAAGGGCCCATCACAGGATGGGAGCTAACTTTACAATGTAGGATAGAGATTTTCCAAAGATGACCCAGGTTCTTCTGATGGGCACCATAGAATCAATGAGACCAGTAAAAATAATGTACATTACTCATAATATCTGGGTGGATATGGACTCACTAGTGGCAACAGATTCCTGCAGGCAGTTGGGCTGTGGGGGTGAGGGTGGGGTCATTGGTATCAAATACGCAGGTAGGTAGTTATATTTGTTGCAAAATAGCAAAGGTGGTGCAGTGATCTAAGTTCCTTCACAACTAATAAGCTCTGTTTCTCTGGTACAGGCTTCTGGGTTATAAATTAAGATCTTATCTAAGGTAAATTCCAAGTAATCCAGGTTGGGAGGAGACTCTGTAAAATCTACTATGCTGTATGGTGCACCTGGGGGAGAGTATAACTTGGGCGCTTGATCTGCGTTTTTTTGGGCTTGGTGAGAAGCAGGGATGAACCCAGAAAGATCAAACTGAAAATGGTAAATTTCTAAAAGGATGTAGGGCAAGACCTGTGTGAGCCAAAGGTCATAAAACTTTGTTGTAAGAATGACAATGAGCAACTTCCTGGTGGCCCCAGTGTATAAATATGCCCATCTTCCATGGGAAATCTTTTTCAAAATCCTTCAGGCTGGTTGGTATCATTTACCAGGGTTTGGAAATCCTTGGTGGCATTCAACATGGGCAAATCTTTATTGATTGGGATGGGGAAGGGAATCTCAGTTTCCTTCTTTGAGTCAAGGAATTTTTCATCAACTGGTGGCCCTTGTTCTTGGGGAAGCTTCTGAAATTTTCCATTAGCAGTGGCCCAAGTTATGGCAGAGATATTGCCTGGGTTGGTACTCTCTTTGGCTGGGCTAAGAGGATCTTTCAGAGGGCAGGCTTTGGATGTAGAAGGGTTTACTCTGGTGGGTTTTGGAGGTTTCTCCAAAGTCAAATCTATTTCAGATTTTAGCCCAAAAAATGAGGGTAACTGGGCCTTCAGGGTCCTAGGGTTCAAGTCCCGTAGTTGGGGGTTTTTTATGCATATTAATAGAAGGAATTTGTCACTTGCAACATCATCCACTTTCTTCCTGGCGCTCCCCTCCTTACTTGCCTTTTTGTCCAAGTATTGCTGTATGGCTTGGTGCACGTTGGGCAAGTTGGAAACAGGTTCCCAGGTGCTTTCCTCAGGGGGTAGTCTACCCATTTGACATAGTACTGTTGGGTCTTGTAATGTAAGTGGTCTCTGTGGATATATTTGACCTCATACTTATTTGTATGTCACTCCTAGATGAGTGGGGGGTTGGACTTGATCTTTTGGTGGGGAAGGGAGGTCCCTTTCTTCTTGAATAGCAAGGATTGGTATAAGACGTTGTGGATTTTCCAAGTCAACAATAGGTCTTATTTGTACATTGTTGTGTTCTGAGGCGCAGCATAGACACACAACAGGAAATCCTAACCTTAGGATTGGATTTGTACTAAGTCTTGGTTAGATGACAGGGAAGGCAAATGTGTTTACCTTGCGGCTCTGGAAGAATAATCTCTACTAGTTGTGGCTAGAGAGAGGCGCAGAAGTACAGAAGACACAAAGACAAAAATGTGAATAGAACTTAAATTTTATTGGTGAATATGAAATGGAATATATAGTGGTTAAGAATACCACAAAACACTACCAACACGGTAGGATCACTCACCACCAGCATTAGTGGGGCAAGTAAGTTGCGCAGGATCAAGAAACCAAACAATTGAACTTCCTGATTCAATCTTTAACTCATTTTGAGAGGCAAAAAGTAAATGCAAGAGATTCATCCTCAAAATGGCCCACCAAAGGCAAAATCAAAACATGGTGAATAGCAGTATTCACGGCATACATTAATTCACCTATTTGCTTGATGATATTGTAAGGTCTGCAACAGGGGTGGGCCAATTTTCTACTAGGTACGTGTAGGGGGACATTTTAGGAATCAAGGTAGACTTTGTTGCCTATTCCCAATGGTTTGCCAGGTATTTTTTCTTGTCAGCAAAAGCCTTATAAGTCTTGAAAGTGTATTAAGTTCCTGAGACAGATTTTCTGGGTGTCATTTATTTGTTCAATCCAGGTTTTACCTGCTGTATTCTATTCTTTACTGCCAATGCTGGGGTCCCAATATGGTTCAAATCCATAATTAGCTCTAAAGGGGGACATACCAGTAGATGCATGGTCTTTACTTTTATATGTGTATTGTGCCATGGGTAGTATCTCCAACCAATTGTCTTTATCTGCGTTGGCATAGCATTGGAAGTATTGTTCCAGGATTTGGTTGACTTGTTTAGTTTGAATGCCAGTTTATGGGTGGTAGGAGGTTGATATGCAGTTTTTGATTCCAAAATTGTTCATTACTTGGGTCTGGTAGTGGGAAGTGAACTGGGGTCATTAATTGGTGACAATTTCTTCTGGTGTGCCGTGCTGCAACAATATGCAATCTTGGAAATTTCTGGCAGTCTCAGCTGCTGTACAATGAGTAGCAGTTGGGAGGAAGTAAGCCATTTTGGTGAAGAGGTCAACCATGACTAGTATTGGGTCAAAGAAGCTTGAGGGGGGAAGTTCCACTATATAATCCATTGATACTGACTTCCATGGTCTAACAGAAATATCCAGAGGCCTTAGAAGTCCGTCTGGCTTTGAGCAATGTGTCTTGGTTCTTCTGCAGGTTTTGCACCCATTGATGTAGGCTGTCACTTCTTTGTTCATGCCAGGCCATGTATAGTTCTGCTTGATGCTTAGGAGGGATTTGTTTCTACCTAGGTGACTGACTATTTCCAAGTTGTGGTGATCAATTAATATGTTGATTTGGGTTAGGCCCTTGGGTGTGTAGATTTTATTGTGGAGCAGCAAGGTGGTGCTCTTCAGGGAGTAGCCCTTTTTTGAGTGATGACAATCAGGGTCTTTTTCCAGAGCATCAACTAGTTTGATGGAGTAGGTGTCTTGATTCTGTGCTTCTATTATGTCTGGTTTGCTGGCAGCAATATTTAAGCACTTCAGTTGTATTTCTAGGCTGACAGAGTCTAACAGTGTGTGGGTGTTGCAGTCCTTGGTCTCTGTAGAGGAGGGGGTTAGGCCGGCTTTTCTACTCAGGGCATCAGGTACCACTTTCACCTTTCCTGGCTTGTAGTCAATGATCAAGGTGTAGTCAGCCAGTTCCAAAGCCCATCTGGCCTACCTCTGGTTTAGCTGTCTGGGTTTGAAGAAGTAAACCAAGTTCTTGTGGTTGATTAAGACCTTTACCAGATGTTCAGCATCATATAAATATCTGTGAAAATGCTTCAATATCTTTATGATAGCCAGCATCTCTTTATTGTAAATTAGATAGTCCCTTGTCTGGAAGCATCTTCTTAGAGTAATATGCTACATGATGTAGCATACTATTCCCTCCTTCCTTAAGAAGGACCCTGCCCACTGCAAAGCCAGACATGTCAGCCTCCATCACAAATGTTTTAGACAGGTCAGGCATGGCAAGGACGGGGGCAGATGTGAAGGTCTTCTTTAGAGTCTTGAACAAAGAGGAACATTTGTTGGTCCAGAAAAACTGGACCTTGTCCAAGCAGAGTTTAGTCAGAGGCAGTGTGATGCAAGAAATTTTTTATGAAGTCCCTGCAGTAGTTTGCAAGTCCTAGGAAGCTTCTGACGTCTTTCCAACAGGTGGGGATAGGCCAGCAGGTTACTGCGTCCACCTTGTCTTGGACCATTGCAAATCCTCCAGTCCTTATCACGTAGCCCAAGAACTCCACTTATGGCTGAAAGAAATATTTTTTGAGTTTGTATGTAAATTAGCTTGTGAGAGTTTGCTTAAGATCAGGTCCTGGTGACGCAGGTGCTCCTCATGGGTCTTACTATAGATGAGGATATTGTCCAGATATGCCACACAGAAATGGTTAAGGTATTTTCCTAGGACGGTGTTGATCATCCTTTGGAAGGTGCTGGGGGTGTTGCAGAGGCCAAAGGTCATCACAAGGTACTTGTACAGCCCATATTAGGTTTTGAAGGCCGTCTTGTACTCATCCCCTTCCTTGATTTAGATTTGGTTGAACACATCTCTAAGGTCAATTTTCAAGTAACTTGTGCTCCAGTGAGTAAGTCTCACAGGTTGTTGGTATTTGGAATCAGGTATCTGTTCTTCACAGTGATATCATTTAGCCTTTGGTAATTCACACAAGGGCACATCCTGCCGTCATTTTTACCCACAAACAGCATTGGCAATGAACAAGGGCTTTTTAACACACAGATGAATCGTTTATTGGACATGTCTTCAATATAAGCTTTTGAGGCCACCTGCTCCTTGTGGTTGCAACTATAGATGGTTCTATGCCAGGGCTCAGTATGATCAGGAGGTCAATGGTGTGATCATACTCTGTGTGTTTAGGGAGACAAATTGCTGTCTCCTCACTGAAGACGTGACTCCACTTCTCCAGTGGGGCAGGTAGGACACCCACACTGGGGCGTATCTTCAGGATTAAAAGGGTACCAGGCTTACCCCTGGTGGGTCCAAGATGGAACAATGTTACATCACATGTGACAGCAGCCCTTAATGAGACTGTGTGGTTGCAGAAGTTCAGGATGGCGCCATGTTTGGGACCAGGAGTCTCCCAGAATCAGGGGGTGAGGGAGTCCATTCAGGATGATAGGGGATGCTGGGTAGAAATTCTGGCCAATTTTTAGTGGCAACTTGGTTTCAAACTAAAATCCAAGGTCATAGGAGCTATTTCCCATGATCATCTTAACGCCTTCAGTGGTAGCCTTTAGCCCTAGATCTTTTGCAAGTGTGGTGTCAATGAATCTTTCTTCAGCTCCAGTATCAATAAATGCTTCTATAGTTTGGGTTGATAAAAGAACTTTCACTTCAACTTGAATAAACTTATAGGACTGGGAAGAGGTGTTTATTTGCGCTAGGAAAACTGTAGGGGTACTCTTCTTGAGACAAGCCTTGGTGAAGTAGCCGGGTCCATGACAGTAGAAACACATCCCTTTAAAGTAGTGATGTTGTAACTGCTTGGGAGACATTCCTTATATGCTGGGTGTTTTGGTGCAGTTAGGACACTGTGTGGCAGGGGTGACTCCTTCTAGGTTCAGGCTCAATCCTCTGCACAGTAGGAGTAACTTGTCTAGGCCAAGTGTGGGGGGTGATGCTTGAGGAGTTCTTTCAGGGCAGGGCAGGATCCTTGGCAGTACAGGATGGTAGACAACTTGTATTTGAGTTGTGTTATAGTCTTCAGCTTGAGGAACTTTGTCATGTTCTGAGGCGCGGCATAGACACACAGTACAAATCAAATCCTAAGGTTAGGATTTCACACTAAGTCTTGGTTAAATGACAAGGAAGGCTATGCATTTACCTTGAAGCCCTGGAAGAATAATCTCTACTAGTTGTGGCTAGAGAGAGGCGCAGAAGTACAGAAGACACAAAGACAAAAATGTAAATAGAACTTAGATTTTATTGGTAAATACAAAATGAAATATATAGTGGTTAGGAATACCACAAAACACTACCAGGACAGTAGGATCACTTGTCACCAGGATAAGTGGGGCAAGTGAGTTGCTCAGGATCAAGAAACCAAACAATTGTACTTCCTGATTCAGTCATCAACTCATTTTGAGAGGAAAAAGCAAAAGCAAGAGATTTTTCTTTGAAATGGCCCACCAAAGACAAAATCAAAACATGGCAAATAGCAGTATTCACGACATTGCGCTCCCCTAGATTGGCCTTAGGGGGTGGTATTTACAAAGGAACTTTTCATGCACTTGATCAAAAGAACAGCCACTGGAGAGGAGCTTTACAGTGTATTTGGATCCTTGTTTAAAAGTCACTTCTAAAAGACCAATCCACAGAGAGTCCAACTTATGTGCGCAATCACCTACTCTGTGTTGGTAGTAAAGTACATGGTCACCAACATTGAATTCAGGCAGGGGGGAGCATCCAACATTATCAGGAGAAAGCTCAAGCATCTTAGTCTTGTATGCAGAAGTGTAGGCAGTGGCCTGTATATCAATTATGTGGTTGACTAGATCCTTGATGTGGTTGTCAGGATTCATGGCCTTATCAGAGGTAAGCAGGGGCCCCCCAAGAGCAATGGGGTAGTGGCCTCTTGCCCATACAGCATAGCAAAAGGGGAGTATCCAGTGACACAATGTTTGCTAAGGCAGTACGTGAATAGAGCGGCAGGTAAGTATAGGTCCCGGTTGACAGCGTCAGAGTAGGTGAGCTTCCTCATGATAGAAATCAGTATTAAATTTGCACACTCAACTGCCTCATTGATAGAAGGGTTTTAGGGGGCAGAGAAAGACTGGAGACCCCAAAGCTTTGACAACAGAGGTTACTAGCTTGGTATTGAAGTTAGTCCCATTATCTGAGAGCAGCACTTGAGGACAGCCATGGCAGTAGAAAACCTCTTTTAACAGAAAGGCAGCAGTTGTCTTAGCCGTGATGTCCTTTGTGGGGCAAGCCTCTACCCACTTGCTTAAGTGATCATTAGCAACCAGAATAAAGCAGTATCAGAACGTGAGCGGCGGAGAGGACCTACCGCATCACTGCTGACAGTGTGAAAAGCATGTTGAGGGGAACTAATTTGAATTCATGGGCAACAGCTCAAGGCCTCTGCAGCTGGCAGTTGTGGCAGCTAGCTATGACGTCTGGGATCAGCAGAAAAAGGTTCTCCCAGAAGTAATTCTTTTGAAGCCAGTCAAAGGTCTTGGCAATGCCTCCATGCCAGTCTCTTTATGAGCTTACAACACCAATGAGAGGCAAAGACTGGGTTGTACATAAGGCAGATACTGGTCTTGTACCTTCTTGAAGAGTTGATTGTTGATATGAGGGTATCTTTGGATAGCTTGGACAAGGACAGTTGTACCTCTTCTGTCTCACTTTTCCAAGAAGAAGGGTACCCAATTAGTTTGTATAACTGATCAGCCTCTGCAGGATGCAAAGCAAGAATAGGCATTCTGGAGAGCCCATCAGCGTTCTGGTGTTGAATCCCAGGGCAATGGAGCACAGTGAAGTTGTATCCTTGCATACTTAGAGCCCATCTAGCTAGGCGCCCTTCAGGCTTCTTAAGCTGTTGTAACCACTTAAGCAAAGCGTGGTCAGTGACAACTGTGAAGTGGGTACCATATACATAGTAACAAAACTGCTTGACTGCATGCAACACGGCAAGACACTCCTTCTCTATGACGCTATAGTTCTTCTCATGTTTGTTTAGCACACAGGAAGTGTAATCCACAGGATGGTCTACACCCTTGTTGTCTAGAAGGCCAGAATAGCCCCAATAGCAAGATTACTAGCATCAGTGTACAGGATAAACTCCTTATCATAGTCAGGATACACTAGGATTGGCATCTCTTTGAGTTTTTGCTTAAGGGTCTCAAAGGCTTGCTGCCAACTGGCGGTCCATTCAAAAGGGACATTACATAACAGCTGGACTAGAGGTTCACTAGTATTGGCAAGGTCAGGAGTAAACTGTCTATAGTAGCCCATCATCCCTAGAAAGAATTGTATCTCTTGCAGATTGGTGGGTCAAAGCATTTTGTCAATGGCTTCAACCTTTTTGGTCATTGGGCAAATCCCTGTCTGGGTTACTTCAAGGCCCAAAAATTCAAGACACTCTTTGAAGAAAGCGCACTTGAAAGATTTTAGTTTGAGGCCAGCTTCTCAAATCTTTATGAGCACCTCTTTGAGATGATCCAGGTGATTGGTGAAGGTAGCGCTGAAAACTGTTATATAATCCAAGTATACTAGGACGCACAACAACTTCAAGTCACAGAGGATGGAGCCCATGGCCCTTTGGAAGGTGGCTGGGGCATTGCAGAGTCCCTGCCGCATGCAAGTAGGCTCAAAAAGCCCTTCAGAGGTAATGAGCGCAGCTTTTTGGCAATTCTCAGGCAACGGATCAACTTGCCAGTATCCAGATGCCAGATCCATTGCAGAGAAAAGCTTAGAGCCTCCAAGACATCAGAGAGCATCATCAATACACAGCAAGGGGTATGATTCCTTCTTGGTCAAAGAGTTCAATTGGTGGTAGTCCATCACAATACAATGAATCCCATCTTTCTTCTTTAAGATGAGTAGCAGGATGCCCAAGGACTTTGGGAAGGTGCCAGCAGCCCAGCGTCCAACAGTTGCTTGAGCTCTTTAGATACCTGGGCGTTCTCTACACGGCTGTGGCAATATGGTTTAGCACAGAAGGGAGGAGCGTTGCCAGTGTTAATCTGATGAATAATGTCTTTGGCTAACCCATAGTTGGTACTGTTCTTTGCAAAGATGTCGGAAAATTGGTCTAGAAAGCCTAGAACCTCTTTCTGTTGAACCAGGGACAGCTGTGGAAAGTCTTGCGCAGTGCACAAGGATAGGACTTGGGGTTCATCCTCAGGTAGGTTGAAATCTTGGAATGTACTAAAGGGATGAAGAGACAGGATATCAGGAGCGCTCAACAACTTGCCATATCCAATAACCGGCCCCCTAGACACATGTAAGGGGGAGCAGTCAGGTTGGCTACCAATAATTGAACAGGGTCCTTATGGGAGACATCTAGGATCCCAGGACAGAGATAAGGTTTGTTGTGTCCTAACAAGGGGGGAGAGTACAACTCCAAGAAGGTTTGTTCAGGTAGTTCATATGATATCTGGGAGTCTAGGATGGGCTGGGAGCCAGGTGAGATGGTGACAGCAGACGTGGCTAGGAGAGAAATCCCTTCAGACGCAGGACAAGCCAAGGGTGGACATTTCATGGTTGAAGAGTGGGTGTGATATTTGAGGTTGAAAACCACAGTGGGATATTCCAAGGCATATGTCTTGAGCTGTTTCCTGGGAACTTTAACCGGCTCTTCAAAGATCAGAGGGACTTTTTATCCCAGAATAGAGAGGTAATAATCTTTTAAGTTGATTATCCCATTATATTCCCTAAGGAGCTGGGTGCCAACTAAGAGATCATAACTCTCAATTTCCAAGACAACTGCTGGCGCAGCTAGGAGAAGCTTACCAAACTTCATGGGTTGAGCAGAGTACGCCCCTATGGCGCAGATCATAGACAGTTCAGCTGTGCCATACAACTGGTGATAATTAAGGTCAGGGGCAAGTTTAATTTTCTTCATAAGCTTGGAGGAGACAACGTTGACTGGCAAGCCAGTGTCTAGAACAGCCTTGATCTTCACTTTTTGAATGAATATCTCTACTTGAGTGGTAGTGCAACCAAAGGGTGGAAGGACAGCCAAGATATCCTGAGCCTTGGCTAATTCCTTATCCCACTTCTCAATAATGCATCTTAATCCTGGGAAATCCTTATAAACAGTCTGGAGAGGGAGTAAAACAGATACATTCTTGAAGACAGGTCAGCAACCTTAGCAGCTTCTTCTGACGGCTTCACTAGTACAGGGGACTTCTTAGCCTGAGTGAGGTAAGGGCAAGAGACAATTTCTTTGGTTTCAGGCAAAGGCTTAGCGGTAGTTGTAGTCTTTCCTGAGCGCAATTTATAGAGGTCTGTAATGGTTTCAGGAACATCCAGAACAGAGTATCCATATGAATTGGCGTTGTCAGTATCAGAGTCATCCAGGTCAGAGTTGTCAGAGATATTGTGAAACAAGAGGAGGATAGGAGGAGCCTCATTATCAGCAGGCTCAGCGTCAGATATAGAGGGAGGGATTGAAAGAGACTGGGAAGAATTGTCAACCAAGAGCGTCTCTGCCTCTAGGTTGACTGTTTTTTTCCCGCCTGCTCTTTCAGATCAGCCCCTTTAACCTGTGGGTTGGTGCAGACTTGAGAATGATGACCTATCTGACCCCAGTTGTGGCAACCTTGGCATCAAGGAGGATTTTGCAAGTTCATGGTAAGAATGCAAGGACCACGGGAAGATGAACCAGAGTTAAAAGTAGCTCAACCTTCCCTAACAACTGCTCCAGAATGGGTAAGGTACATATCCTGCAACAGAGTCTTTATGGTCTTCATGGAGGAAAGCATAGCCTTATGGGCTTTGAATTGAAGGCACAGAAGTTGGTTAACTTTGGGGGCTTTAGCGCAAGCCATGTAGGCTTCATGGGCTGTCAACTGTCTGCTTGTTATCAGTTGCTGTCTTTCCATGTAGAATCTATCTGCAAACTCAGCTAGCGTTCTTTAGGCTTGAAAGCAATATGCATGAAGGTGTTCTTCTTTACTTCCAGGATAAGTTCACCACCAAACTTGTCAATCAGAAGCTGCTTCATATCTTCTCACGTCTCAATGGTGGGCAGCTCAGGCACCACTACCTCCTGGAAAATCAGATGTAGAAAGGTCAGAATATGTTCTTTCTTAACTTTGTCTGAAGCTCATCTCATGGCAGTTTTTTAGACAGTTAGGAAAGCTGCAATGGTTGAGATTGGGTATCAAAGACTTTCTTAAAGATAGGATTGAAGTGTACTTTGGGAGTTGGGCCACCATTATTGCTATCAAGTACGTCTATACGCAGGGAAAACTCTGCCTTGGATTCAGAGGGGGGCTGTCTAGCTTTTAGCTGACAAACACTCTCTTCAAGGGTAGTCAGGGTCTCAACAGCGCAGGCACCCGTATTGAAAGCTTGAGTGGTCTGTTGTGCAGTAGCATCTAAGCGTTGACCTTGGGTGGTCACTATTGTGGAGAGCTCAGCCAGTTGAGAAGTAAGGGATGACCCCACTGAGAGGCAAGGGGCAAACCTATTGTTTACAGACTCAATTGCGTCATTCATCTCTTGTATGTCTCTATCCAGTTTAGTATGGTCCTGCTTCAATTGATCCTCCTTGTTAGCTAGGGAAATTAGTTCCCAAGCCCATTGGATTCAAGGAGCTTCTGGTAAGCCAGGGCAGCAACTATCTTCATTGACAACCCCAAATGGACTAGCAGCAGCTGCCATCATTTAACGTAGGGCGGCAAGTTCTTGCTGTAGCTCTGCAACTTGAGCAGTCAATTCAAGCACCTGGGGGTCAGGTTGAGGAGCCTCAGCAGGACGTCCTTGACTGCAAGTAGTTGTAAGTAGCTCTCAAATAGCGTCCCATATTCTTTGCACTTGATCTGCCAAATCATCAGAAGGGGGAGAGGGCGGAATATCTGGCTTGGGCGTAGCTAATTCATTCAGTTGACTCTGGAGTTTGGCTATAGCAGCAGCAGTGGTAGCTCTTTCTTGATCAAACACCGCACTGATTTCATTAAGGCTGTTAACAGCAAAGTTTGCTACCTGCTGTAGTTGCTCAAATGAATACATGCTGAATTCATTGAGCTGTTGCACAAGTCATTTGAAGTTGGTGAGATAAGCGTTTAGGGTGGAATCTACTTGAGTTTGCCAGGGTTGTTCTAGCTGGTGAAACTTGTGTAGACGCTCTCTCACATATTTGGGGATGGACTGGCACATTTGTTCAATAGAATTAACCAAACAGGTCTGGGAGATAACAGAGCTGCGCTGATTGTTAGATACCAAGGAAAACAGGGAATGAATCCACTATCAGTAGGCAGCAAACTGGTCCCAGTGATGAGTAACTGCTGCTTGTAGAGACAAGATTTCTTGGACGTGGAGCCCCAACATCATTTGATGGTGGGCCAAGGCAGGCTACACAAAGGACAATAGTAAGTGCTCAGCAGAGCCAGCTGCTGAGAGGAGGTGTTGTGGAAATTAAGGAGCCACAATTAGTTTGTAGTATTCAGCCCAACTGAACTGCAGCTGAAGGCAAGGGATGGCTCATTCACGGGCTATCCCAAGGGCTACCAACATGACTTGTTCTAAGTTAGGGGTGCCCATGGGGTAAGCAACTAGGCGGGATCATTCCTGAGGTTCAGTACAATAGGGACAATAGGCAGGTTAGCAATATCTTCCTCAATAGCAGGGCTAGTACTTTCAGGTGAAGTTGGCTCTTGTATAGGTGGAGGCAAAGGACCTGGAAACATGAATGCAAAAGGGATAACCAAGGGGCTTACAGCCCCTGTAGTGAGCACCATTTTTGTTGTGTTCTGAGGCGCAGCACAGACACACAAAGGGAAATCCTAACCTTAGGATTAGATTTGTACTAAGTCTCAGTTAGATGATAGGGAAGGCTATATGTTTACCTTGCAGCCCTGGAAGAATAATCTCTACTAGTTGTGGTTAGAGAGAGGCGTGGAAGTACATAAAACACAAAGACAAAAATGTGAATAGAACTTAGATTTTATTGGTGAATACAAAATGGAATATATAGTGGTTAGGAATACCACAAAACACTACCAGGAAAATAGGATCACTTGCCAACAGGATAAGTGGGGCAAGTGAGTTGCACAGGATCAAGAAACCAAACAATTGTACTTCCTGATTCAGTCATCAACTCATTTTGAGACGCAAAAGCAAAAGTGAGAGATTTGTCTTTTAAATGGCCCACTGAAGGCAAAATCCAAACATTGTGAATAGCGGTATTCACAACAAACTTGTTGGTGTAGTCTTGTAGGATGCGGGATTTTTTTTCTAATGTCTAGTAAGCTGATGAGGCATGGTGGCAGGTGTCTTGATTGTTGCCAGTGGCTATCAGTTTGTTCTCAAATTGAGAGTATTCCAAGCAGAACTCAATGTCCTCAGTGGTGGCCTTCCCAAACTAGTCTAGCATGTTTCCAGAGAGCATGGAAGCCACCCCCAGGACTTTCTCAGTCTCACTGATGTATGTGTTGGTGTTGGCTTGGAAGTGGAGACAGAGGACAGGCATGGCTTGACTAGCTTCTTCTAAGGTGAGTTTGCATATCTGGGGCATGTCCACTTTGGTTGTGGTCTGGTTCACTATCACGTTTTGTACTTGTGATGTGGCTGTGTTCTGGGGTTCTGCCCCAAGTGTGGGGTCTTTCAATTCTTGGGCGGGTTGGTTCTTCATTCATGAGAATATCAGGGAGGTAATTTCCTTATGGGTGTAATAAGTGATTATCACAAAAAAAGCATACAAGTTACCCCAAGTGTAAACAACATCTTGGGGCCCAGGTTACCATGTTTTTAAAAGATTGTCATAATGTCAGGAAGCCAGGCATAGGTAGAAGCATTGGTTGGCTTGAGACAGAATACGTCTTGGCCAGAGGGTAATGCCCACCATGGGATGGGTTCTAACTTGATAATATAGGATACAGATTGCCCAAGCAAAGACCAGGGCCCTGAATTAGGCACCAAAGTGTCTACAATTCCCATCAAAGTAATGTAGATTACTCCAAACAGTTGGGTGGACGTAGTCTCAGTGGCAGTGGGGGTCTCCATTGGGCAGTCAGGTTGCAGGGTTAAGGGCGGAGTCATGGGAACAAAATAGGCAGGCAGGCAGGTAATTGTACTTATCTTTAAACAATAAGGATGGCACTTCAATCCTCTTTCCTTCACGTCCTATCTATTCAGTTCCTCTAGTCCTTGCCAAGGGAATGGCAATGAGGATGGTCTCCAAGTTGTACTCTGTGTAGGCAGGGTTGGGCGGGTATTTGGTAAAATGCACAGGTCCAAAGGGGGCTCCTGGGGGATGGTATAGTGCCTGGGGAGGGTCAGCAGGTTGGTCTCCAGATAAGGCGCTTGCCTTATGGTCTACTTGGCTGGAGTTAAGATGGAAGATCACTAATAATAGATAAGGGTAATATTTGTTTGAACCAAAGGTTAATAAAACTTTATTATCAAAAATGACAATATGGTCATCACCATACCGCCAGGGCTTTTATACCATGGGTTTTTACTTCTTCAATTTTTTCAGGATTAAGGTTTGCAGACAAGGCACTGGTAGGGCATGGATCTTGGCTTAGGGTCTTGAGGGCGGCAGATTCAGTTTGTACCTGCTCTGGTGAATAGAAGTGGCAATGCTTCATTCCGCCACTACTATTCATCATGTCACCTGAGTAGTTCAATTGTACTACACATTCAGGACAGAAGACTGGCAGCTGCTGGTAGCCATTGGAAGAGTTAACAGTAGGTTTTACTTTAACCTCTTTAAGGCAAGCTATAAACTCTTCATAGATCTGGATCTTTGGTAGCACAAGGTTAGCAGCAATCTGGTGACTATTTGGGGAATTGTCCTTGGGAAACTGGCAGGTCTCAGAGTAACTTGTCAACTTGGGTTTGCAATTTAACAAGTTGGCAGATTCCTGTCCACTTTGTGTGATTTGAGTAGTCTTTAGAGGGTCAGGGTTTGATTCCAGGGTCTCCAATGTTGATTTCAAACCTCCAGTATTGACGCTTGGCAGGTTGGTAGGTTTCTGTTCCCCCTGTTTGGGGTCATCTGTCTCTGGTGGTCCAGGGTTTGACCCAACTGGATGTTGGGTGGTTTCCTGTCCACTCTGGTCAACATAAGGCTTTCCCTGGGACCCGTGTTTCAATTCCCAGGTTTTCAATACAAGTATTAAAATGTTATTCATGACAGAAAGTCCTCAATAAAAAACATCTGTTCAAAAACATATATGGTACTCTACACCAAATACTATAAAGCATCAATACTGTACCTTATGTCTTGTCAATGTCAAAACAGCAGGCTCAACCCGCCAGCAAGGTTCCAAACAAGCAGGTTTGTGACCTGCAATACAATTACCCCGCCACTCAAAGCCAGACTAGGAAGTCAACTCAAATTACAAAATCCAACAACATGAACAGATGATGATCCCTTATGGTGGATACCTTGTTTTGGCGCTTGACTCATTACCAGGATCAAGTCACTCACTTCACCATCCAGCTATGTGATCAACACAATCATTTCCTGTTATCCTTGATCAACATTGACTATATAATAACTATCTCTCAATAAAGATTGTTATCTAGATTCTAAATATTTTCCCCTTGTAACTCTGCTAAAACAACACAGTTACAACATTGTAGCACAGGTAGGCTCTTCATCCTACCTTATTTTGAAAAATTCTTCCTGTTGCCAGCCCACGCCGCGGCCAAAAAATCCTTGACAAAATTTCGTCTGGCCTCCTGCCTGACTGGACCCCGTACACCCCTGGTGCTGAGATACCCAATGGCTTTGTCCTGTACCAGAACACGGTGATTTCACTACCTGCCTTTAATGCCATGTCTTCACAAGGACTCTTTAAGGCTCCCTCCTCTATTCTGCAACCAACCAACAAAAAACGCCATGTCCACCTATGTAGCCCAAAGACTGCAAAGCGCTGCCTTGGAACCTTTTGCCAGGCTAACAATGACAACGCTGCCACATGGATAAAGTCTGCCCAGAGCAAGCTGGTCCAGATGGAATGTCTGCAGTATTTTTGGATTGCAGAAATCTTCAACTGCCTGACCCATGACGCCGGCACCTGGTGTGACAAGTGGCACAAGGAACACACCAACAAGAACTGGAATACCTTCAAGCAAGACTTATTAGCAAGATTTGTGCTTAAGGATACAGTGCTCATGATCAAACACCAAATAAAGAACCAAACCCAGACAGGAACAGTGAAGAAACTCACCTGCATCTACAAGGAACTCCCGCTTTGTGCACCATCTGACATGGCTTTTGACACCCCATTCACACATCACATGTACTACAACGCCCTCAAGTTGCATGTGATGAGACACTTGAACCTGGACCAGGTGGCCAATCTGCAAAGCCTGTACTTCAAAGCAGAGAAAGCAGAACAAACCTCCAATGCCCTTCATAAGGCACAAAAGAAAACAAGAGAGACCCAAGTATTATCACACAGGCGGGTTCTCCACTTGACCACCCCCAGGAACAACAGGAATAACACCAACCATAAGCCCACAAGCTCAAACAGACATGGGAATGGGAAGAATGGCCAGTCAAATTGTACCCATTTCTGTATCACTGCCACGCAAGGCAATCTAGAGAAAAGGGAAAAACCTGGGGAGAGCATTAAGCAAGCCAAACTCTCCTCACACAACTCCTGGCTTTCCAAATGATGAGTACCAACCCAAGGACGTGGACCAATGCCCAATGATCCTTGTGCCCTTGGAGTACCTGGTACTGTACACCATTGCCAGGCATCCCAATAAACTGATGTGCTATCTTACTGTTTTTGAAGTTACACAGGCTCAGCACTCCTGGATTTGGGTACAGATTGAACCCTAGTCAACAGCAGCTTTGTGGACAAGTTCAAGCTGGCCAATAATTCTTTGCGGATTAAAAACGTGGTCCTGGCTGATGAACACCACATTACTGTGACAAGGGAAACTGACCCCTTCTCTTTCATGCTTGAGAACCTCCACTCCACCATCCAAGGTCCCGTCATTGACTTCCCAAAGTTTGACATTGTGCTGGGACTAGACTGGTTACAAAAGAACAATCCTCACATAGACTGGGCAAACTCAGTGTTGACCATCAAACGTGAAGGTGTCAACCACCAGATCTACCCTGACTCAGTGAATCAACTCCTACGCAACCACGTCCTTGTGCGCATCACTGAGACCCTGGACAAAAAGGAAAACCTGAAGGCAATTGACTGGGACTCCTGCCAGTACAAGATCATACACTTCAAAGATCACCAGGATACCTCTACGCCTCAGGACCCCAAAATTGTGGCCTGCCATCCAGAAATATTCAAGGAAGCGCTATCCAGGCTGCCCCCTGAGAAACACATCCAACACTCCATTCAACTCAAAGGGGCTGTCCCTAAAGCGCGCCCTATCTACAGGATGACCCCAAAAAAAGACAATGCTCTATGTGTCTACCTCAAGGAGGCATTGGAAAAAGGACTTATCTGCCCCTCACAGTCTCCTTTTGGGGCTGCCGTGTTTCTTATGGCCAAGAAAGACGTTACATTACGTCAAGTCATAGACTACCAAGCCCTAAAAAAGTTACCATCAAGAGTTGTTATCCACTACCACTGATTGACAATCTCTTTGACGCCTTGGGAGGAGCCACAGTCTTCTCCAAGATTGATCTGACTTCAGGCTACAACCAGATTCACATCAAGGAGGAAGACATCCCTAAAACAGTCTTCTGCACTAAATACTGCTCATAAAAATGTGTGGTGCTCAACTTTGGCATGACAAATGCCCTGTCCATCTTTATGACCTTCATTAGCAAAGTATTTGCACCACACATAGTCAAGCATGCCCTAGTCTGCCTGGACAACATCATTGTCTACAGCCCCTCAGTGGAACAGCACCTCAAAGACCTAGAGGCAGCCTTTGTTATCCTGGAATAACACAAACTGTTGGCCAAGCCCTCCAAGTGCCAGTTTTTCCCCAAGCAATTACCCTTCCTGGGGCACATAGTCTCAAAGGACGGCATCAAACCCAACAGTCAAAAGATACAGGTCATATGCAAGATACTGCCACCCAAGGATAAGTTGGAACTCTGCACTTTCTTGGGGATGGTGGCCTATGTACGCTGCTTCATACCTGACTGTGGCATTTTGACTGCCATCTTATCCACCATAACAGGCACCAAATCCAATTTTGTGTGGACCCCCAATGTGACTTCTGCTTTAAACGCCTTAAGGAGAAGCTCACTACAGCTCCCATCTTTCAATACCTAAACGTTACAGGAAATACCAAATGGAAACCAACGCCTCAGACGCATCCATTGGGGGAGTCTGTCAGGAAGCCAGTCATAGGTAGAGGCATTGGGCGGCTCACAGTAAGGTGCAGACAAGCCGGCAGGTAGGGCCCACCATAGAATGGGTGCTAACTTGATAATATAAGATACAGATTGCCCAAGTTAGGACCAGCGTCTGGAGTTGGGGACCACAGAATCCACCAATCATGTCAAAGTAATGTAGAGTACTCCAAACAGTTGGGTATAGGTGGTCTTGGCTGCGGTGGTAGGTTCTGGTGTGCGGTCTGGTCTTGGGGTTAATAGTGGAGTCATGGGAACAAAGTACGCTGGTAGGTAGTTGACTTGTCTTTGACCAATAAAGGCAGTATCTCAACCCTCTTTCCTTTGCGTCCTATGTATTTGGTACTTCTTGTCCTTGCCAAAGGACTGGCAATTAGAATGGTTTCCAAGTTGTACTCTGAATAGGCCAGGTTGGGGGGTATTCAGTAAAGTGCAAAGGTCCAAAGGGGGCCCCTGGGGGATGGTAAAATGCCTAGGGCAATTTGGCAGATTGTTTTCAGGAGGGGGCAGCAGCCTGGTAGTCTACATGACCAGAATTAAGATGGAAGATCACTAAGACTAGATAGGGTAAGATTTGTTTGAACCAAAGGTTCATAAAACTTTTATTATCAAAAATGACAATATGGTCATCACCATACCGCCAGGGTTTTTATACCATGGGACTTCACTTCTTCAATTTTTTCAGGGTTCAGGTTTGCAGACAAGGCACTGGCGGGGCATGAATCTTGGCTTAGAGTATTGAGGGCAGGAGATCCAGGGAGTGCCTGATCAGGTGAATAGAAGTGGCAATGCTTTGTTCTACCGCCACTGCTACTATGTCACCTGAGTTGTTCAATTGCACTACCCTCTCTGGACGGCATGCTGGCAGTTGCTGGTGGCCATTAGCAGAGTTAAAAATAGGTTTTGTTTTAACATTCTTAAGGCAAGCTGCAACCTCTGCATAGGTTTGGGTCTTGAGTGGCTCAAGGTTGGCATCAATCTGATGACCATCCAGGGAATTGTCCTTGGGAGACTGGAGGGTCTTGGAGTAACTTGTCAACTTGGTTATGCAATTTAGCAAGTGGGCGGGTTCCTGTCCACTTTGTGTGATCCAAGTAGTCTTTGGAGGATCAGGGTTTAATTCAGGGCTTCCAGCGTTGATTCCAAAGCTCCAGTATTGGCCCTTGGCAGGTTGGCAGTAGGTCCTTTCCCAACCTCCATTAGCCAGGTTACATTTCCTTTGTAGGTATGGGTCTTTGTTGGCACCAGTTTGGCAGAAGACTGGCAACTATTCAGGAAATCCTCCGTAGTAGGCCAGCAGGCCGCGGAGTAATTCAACAATTCAAGCTTGTGACTTAACGTATTGGCAGGTCCTGGACTTTCCTGGAGGTTTCAATCTGTCTTTTGGGAAATGGGGCTCAACTCTTGGGTTTTCAATAAAAGTATTGAAATGTCATTCATGACAGAGTCCTAAAAATCAAAAATAGTGATGGTGACTTTCTGCCTGTAGCCTATGAATCACAAAAATTGGCAGATGACAAGTGTTGATACCCTATCCAGGACAAGAAACTGCTGGTCATTGTACACTGTCTAGTTGAATGGCGCTATTATCTAGAACAGCAGGAAGAATTCACAGCACTAACCAACCACAAGTTGCTCATATATTTCAAATCCAAAACAAATCTATCTTGCTGCCAAACCTGCTGGATGGAGCTTTTGGAGAGATTCAACATGCTCATATAGTACAAACCAGGTCCCAAGCTTGCCATGGCAGACACCCTCTCACATCTATATGTCTGTGCCACAAGAGGGGAAAATGGGCTTGACCCAGATTGGCCCCTCTTAGTACTACAAACAAAAGACAAGGTTCCCTCCCTGGTACAACCAACATAACCAAGTGAAAAGTTATCAAAAACAAACACCTATTTTCTGATGTATACAGGACCCTACACAGAAAAATGTCTGATGGCACTACCATTCCCTATATCCCCACGCACCAGCAGGTAGACACCATCCTACGCTATCACAGAGACCTCTGACACACCAAGAGCCAAAACCTATATGAGTTCCTTAAGCACAAGACCTGGTGGCCAATCTTATATTGTGACGTTCAGGAAGTCCTAGACCAATGTGAGGTATGCAAAAAGTTTGCCAAAAGCAAAACCCCTCCAAAGTCAGTACTACCCATCCACACACAACTATCCTTCAAGAAGTGGGCCCTTGACGTTGTTGGCCCCATGCCAGGGAAACACAATGATAAGAAATACATCATCACTGCCATAGACTTTGCTACCAGATGGCCATCAGCCCAAGCAGTAAGGGCACACACTGGCAATGACGTACAACAATTTATTGGATAAGAGATAATCAGAAAGTTTGGAAAGCCAGAACTCTTGATAACTAATGGAGGGAAATAAATGACCTCCAAAAACACATGCATATACCTCGCTGAAAATAGGGTCAAACATAATGTGACAACACTATACCCCCCACAGGCCAAAGGACATGTAGAGTGGCTTAATGGCAGCCTTGTGCAAGCCTTAGCCAAACTCACTGCCAGGAGACTTGAAGACTGGTATAAGCAGCTATTGACTGCACTACTTGTGTGCCGGACCCAAGTAAACAGATCCACCAGAAAGAGCTCTTTTGAGTTGGTATACAGCACACAGCCAAATATCATTCAAGCATTGACAGGACCCAAACTAGAAATTCCAAGTGAAGTCCCCCCACGCTCAGACCCTCAAGTTATAGAGGCCAACAGCAAACAAACAGAAAAGAGAAATAAACGTCTGCAAAAAACCTTTTTCCCCATCCAAGATAGACATTAAGTTGGGGACAAAGTTTGGTTATGAACGTTGATAAAAGCAAATAAAAACCAGAGAAAGTAGATCCAGCAATCATTCTAAAGGTAAACAACAATAACACTTAGCTTGTGCAAGGACTTGGGAAGCGCAAACAAGAAAAGACCCTACACTATGATTACCTGAGACCCTGCAAAGCAAGACAAAAACAACAAGAAACTGCCCTTCCCTCCACAGAACAACAATTAGTCCAGTACAGCACCCGGGCTCCTGACAACCTCCCTTACAACCTACCCCCAGAGGAGGCAAATCTTCATTTGGGGGGAGGGGGGTGTTGAAACAGCAGGCTTGACCCGCCAGCAAGGTTCTAAACAAGCGGGTTTGTGACCAACAATCCAATTAACCGGCCACTTGAAGCCAGACTAGGAAGTCAACTCAAATTACCAAATCCAACAATATGAACAGATGATGATCCCTTATGGTGGATACCTTGTTTTGGTGCTTGACTCATTACCAGGATCAAGTCACCCTCTTCACCATCCAGCTGTGTGATCAACACAATCATCTTCCTGTTATCCTTGATTCATATTGACTATATAATCATTACCTCTCAATAAATATTATTATCTAGCTTCTAAATATTTTCCCCTTGTAACTCTGCTGAAACAGCACAGTTACAACATCAACGAAAAAGATTGACACAATCCTTTGATATCACAGAGATCTAGGACACCCCCATAGCAAGAAATTGCATGGTTATCTCAAGACACGCTACTGGTGGCCCAACATGCTGGATGATATCAAGGAAGTATTAGAGCAATGCAAAGTCTGTGAAAAGTATGCCCACTCCAAGGCACCCACCAAATCAGTTATACCATTATCAGTCACACAACCTTTTAAGGTGTGATCACTGGATATTGTGAGACCAATGCCTGGCAAAAACAAATGAAAAAAGTACATTATCACAGCTATCAAAATATGCAAATAGGTGGCCTGTGGCACAAGCTACAATAGAACATAAAGGAAATAATGTAAGACGTTTTATTGGTAAAGAAATCATAGCAAAATTAGGGAAGCATTAAATTCTAATCATGGATGGGGGCATCAAACTTAAAGTCATTGACACTAATATCTACCTTGCCAACCACAGAATAAAACACACCATATCCAGTCCCTATCACCTACAAGCAAACAGAAGAGTAGAAAGATTGAACAGATCTTGTGTAGAAGCCCTCAGTAAGTTGTCTGCCAACAATCCAAAAGCCTGGGTTGACATGCTGCCAACAGCACTCATGATGTGCCAAACACAAGTAAACCACAATACAGGAAAAAGCCCGTACAAACTTGTCTATGGGCACAAACCTGACATCACTAGTACTTATGCAGGACCACAATTACCTCTTCCCAAAAAAGTACCAGCTGGCAACAATCCAGGTATAAAGTGTGCCATAAAAGACCAGGAAGACAAGGAAAAGGAAAGGATTGAGAGGGAGCCAATCCCCCTCCAACAGGAGAGATTCCAAGTTGGGGACAAAATTTGGATTGTCAACCACAATCAACAAAAATTGGACCCAGGTTTGAGAGGACCAGGAATTGTCATGGAAGTTAAGCCAAATAATATCTACCTGATCAAAGATATTGGTGCCAGTACAGAGCTCAAATGCATGTACCACAACCGTCTATGCTTGTGTAAAGCAAGAACAGCACAATGCAATTACAGACTCTCTGTTCCCAACGCCAAACTAGATCAGTACCAAGCCTGTATCCCTGACACTCTCAATAAAATTCTCAAGTTTCCACCTTCTAGCACCCCAGGGGGAGATGTCACAGCATCATTGATTACTTTCCCTCTGGAAACTAATTCACTGAGTAACCTTCCAAATGATTCCCCAACTAATCAATAAGTCAGTGGCACTACTATCATCCAGCCATCTATTACAAGGATCAAACTTTTTGAGTCCTAATTGGAACAACACTTAGAAAAAGCCTGTGACTTAGAGGGAAAATTACTCAGATAAGCCTCATGATCATCATGATGTACATGAACAGTATGTGGCTTCCCATGATACTATATAACATCCTATATCCATATCAAATAAAGTATCATTCTTCTAATTTCTCCTTTATCTTGTTTATTATACTTCCAAAAAGTATATACTTGACACACCTTAAAATGCTTCAAGCAGGTAAAAACCGGCCTGATCAAGACCATATCTTCTCTTGAAGGGCAGCATAGCCAGTTTGCTACAAGAGTCAGGGTCAAGAAGCCCAAATTCAATAAGATCCTTGTTCACTTGAAAATGCAGCAGTCCATCTCTTCCTGGCTCTTCAAGACTGATATGAAGACCAAAGGTGATCTCCCCAAGCAAACTAAGGCAGTGAAAAAGTACACTGAGATTGGCAAGGTGGTCTTGCCTACTATCTCAAGGATAGAAAGCTTAAGCATCTTCAGGCCATCTTTATTGCTCTTTCTACTAATGTTTAAGCCCTTTCCCAGTGAACTCTTCTTTATCTTCTCTCTTATTTCCTTAAATTTATTATTTTTGACTTTTCTTTAGTATTTGGTACAATTATTTGTTTATTTTAAAGTATAAATCATAGTTATAATAGATGAAAATGGTTGTTTTTGTGTATATTTTGACTTTTTCCCTTTAAGTAGCCTTGATGATTCTAATCTACCCCTTTTCTTTGCAGATTTGAAATCCTGGGGCATTTTAAGCCTAGAAATATTTTTAAATTTTATTTTGGGATTTTTTGAACTTTTTTGGGGTTGAAAAAACTAAAATTTTAAACACCTTGATGAGGAGCACCTTTTGGGGAAGCTTCAAATATAGATTTGTGTCAGGGACCCATTTGGCAGGGAACAAGTCTCTTAGTTGATTGACCAAAGCCCCTAAATTCAACCCTTCTATTACCAAACCAATAGGAACTGTAACTATTGCAAGGTGTCCAAGGGCCCTAGGTGAGCAAATCTTCCAAACATAGAACTGAAACAGCCAAGTAGATAGTAACCCACCAAATACGTCAAGAGATAAAATGAGGCGTAAGGTCTAACCAGAGTAGGTTAAGTAGGCGGTGTAGTAAACAAACACAAATATTAGAATTTACGTCCCCAATGTCCAGAAGGGTATTTGAACCATTCATTGGCAAGGGATTCCTTTTGGTGGGCGTCATCTGGAGAAGAGCTGTACCAGTCAGTTGTAGGTGTTGGGTTTTCCAAGGCTAATACCACTGGCAAGAAGTAAGCTAGAAACCAGGATATGAATAGAATTCCTCTCATGGCTTCAAAAATGTCTTTATCAGAAAATGGAGGAGTAGTAGGTATATAATAATTTTTTATTGTTGGAACAAAGAGAAACGATAGGAATAGCTCACTTGAATACCCTCACAATGAAGGCTGACACATTTGAGTGGCATTTTGAGAATAAGAGGGATTTTCATTGACCTGAGATCAAATTAATACTTTTTCTCAAATATTGATAAAATTGGGACTTAATAATATAAATTTTTATAAGATTAAAATAGAGGAACCAGTGATAAGCCATACCAATGTAGATAATTAAGCGGGTTGTATTAACATAACCGCTTAAAACTAAGTACAGAGCTTGGCTCACATATAGATTAAATTAATTCCAGAGCAGCAAGGAAGACAGCTGCAGCCAATCAGATTGTGAGTGATAAGTGACGTTGTTGATTCTGTTAATAACCTTTTCAAAATTCAATTTTAAAGCCAAAGCAAAAGTTTAATGAATGAATTCAACATAATTAGGTAAACTAAGTTGAATTGTTGATTCCTTATTAACGCAGGCCCCTTCTTTAGGGTTCTGAGTTTGATCCTTGCGAATCTCCTTTTTGATAAATACACTGGTTTTAAAAACGTTGTTGTGGTGTTGTTTGGTAAAGGATTTTAGGCCCAGATTTTCAATAAGATTAATGTAGTCAGGGAAAGAATCCCTGATAAAATGAGAAAAAAAGAAGTATATTTTATTGAATAATACTTTAGACTTATATAGCATTAGCTTGACAGAGATTTAGTTGCATTAAACCTAGGGGTTGGTCATGTGCGGGATGGGGTTGAGTCACTGGATACTTGGACAGTCATGTGATATTGCTTGGTTGCCCTTTCCAGTATGTCAAACTGTATATTGGGAGGGTATCGAATCAGGCAATGACTGGATTTTAAGTGGGTTGGCAGTAGCCAGAATACTTGTACATCCAGATCCTTGATACACTCCCCCTTAAGGGGTTACTCTGGTACATCAGGACGGGGCTTTGTCTTGATGGCTGCTGCCTGATGTTCCTGGAGTTGTTTGCTAATTGGTACTAGTCAGGTTGAGTGTTCTCCTTTGCTAAGGCAGAGGCAGGTTTTGTGGTATTTCTTGACAATTGGGGGTTGGCACCTTGGAATTTCACTAGATAGGTGTTTCTATCTGGTCTGTACTTGATGATTCTTCCTGGTCCCCTGTGTACTGAGTCTAGCTTCTTTCTGTTTCCAGCCAGGACCCAGATAGAGGAATTGATGGGTAGTGGTTAGTCTGTAGAGGATACCTTTTGTATTTTGAGCCTTTTTATTTCTGCTATTTTAACTTTGAGGTGTATGTGTTGTAGAGTTGGTACTTTTTCTACTGTGGGGTGTTTCCCTGGGGGAATCTTTATGTATGGTTGATTGTTGTGGGTAACTATTTCTGGTTTGTATCTGTATGTTAGTTCCAACGGTGAGTAGCCTGTCTCTTGATTGATGCGGACCCAGGATACTAATAATGTATGTTTCATGTATAGTGGCCATGTGTCTTTGGCGTTGCCATCCATTATTTTCTTGAGGGTTCTGATAAGGATGCTGTTTAGGTGTTCAACCTGCTGTTGGCATGTGGCCTGTAGGGCAAGGTTGTAGAATGTTTGATGTTTTTGGATTTTAAATTGTTGTTTACTATGTGGCCTGATAACTCTTTTGTCTCATCAGTTATGATGTAGTCTGGAGTGCTGTAGTCAGCTATGATTGCTTTGTTAATGAATCAGTTTATGGTTTCTGCTTTGTGGTCTTTTGATGCCCAGCAGATGGGCCAGCATGTAGCAAAGTCAATGGCTAAAATTAAGAAACATTGATTTGTCTTGGTTTCTGAGAAGGGGCCCACTACACCCAGACCTCAAACCTTGAATAGTTCAGGGTCAGGTACTGGGTTAACTATTGGCTGGGGAGCCTTTGTGCTTGCGTATTTCTTGCACACTTTTCACTTTTTCAGAACATTAATTATATCTTGTTTAAGATTGGGCCACCATACTATCTCTTTTAGTGTGAGGTATAGGTTGTTAGTCTTTGTATGGCCTAGCAGGCGGGGATGTCTTAATATGGTGTCAACTCTTTGTGCAAGTGGGATATAGGGAACATGCCTGTCATTAATAATTTGGTATACAGTGCCATTTTCCACATGGAAATATTTTTTCCTTACTAATGTATTGTGGGTTAGCTGATGTGTTGAGGGGTCTTTCTTTTTGGTTTTATACTGTAAATTCAGAACCTGAACGTAAAAATGCGGGATTGTTAAATCCTTGGTCCAAATTTCAAATCACTTTTGCAGGATGACCTTTTTTTAATTAAATTGATTTTTTGAGTATTTATTTGAATATTTGAAAATGCGGGAACTCATAGACACTTTGCAAAGTTCAAGTCAAACTGCATGTTTCCAATGGACAAAATGAATTAACTGGAATCAGATTTGAAGCGTTTGAATCCATCAACCATTTTTATTAAGTTTACTATGTTTTTTGAAATTGTGGGATTGTCAAATCCAAGAACCAAATTTCAAATCACTTTTGAATGCCACTAGTAAACTCAGATATTGATTGCAGGAACTGGAATCCAAATCTAATGTACAGTAAGCACACTAGGAAACACCAACCCAAATAAAGAAGCTTCACCACAACTAAAATCAAACTAAAAATTCAATCTCAATAACCATAATTAGACATAAAATGTTATTAAACTTTAAAATCATCCAAACCTGGAAAGTATACAATATTATTCACTTCAAATCACAGATATAAAAATTCTGTTACTATTCAAGGCTAACTCAAGAGAAAATAACTACCCACAACTAAACCAATAACTCCAAATAAATACATATTTAATCTAAAATATATATTTTTACTTTATTTTTATAGAGCGTCAATTGCATTCTCAACCCACTCCTGCACTAGCCTGCAGGGCAGCCTGTCCACAAGAGCGTCCCAGAGGGTCCAAGAACAGACCAAGAACCCAACTCAAGGGGAGTTGTGTTGATACACAGGCCTCCCAAGGTGTCATTGCCAGCCAACCACCTCCTGCATCCCAAGTCCAACCAACCAGCCTGAATCCCAGTCCAAAGCCACTCTCAAGGCCTGCCCCAAACTCTCCTACACCAGGGTCACCAGGAACACTGAGGTTACTTACACCTCCACTGTATACCCAGTTGTCACCTGGCCCCACACTCTTGACCCAAGAGTTGCTACTTCCTGCCCCCGCATCTTTGACACCTTCTATCAGCCATTGGCCACAACTGAGGAACCATCTGCGCCTATTGTGTATTCAATCATTGACGGCACCACTGCAAGCAAGCGTGATCCCACCTTCTACACAAAGGTCCCCATCCCCTGTGTTGAGCCTGGTAGCCAGGATGCTGTGGTACCTGCCAAGGGCCAGCGTGGGTTGATGGATAGTGAGCGTGAAGCTCTCATCAACTACTTGAACAGGAGAATGGTGGTTTGGGATATTGCGTCCCACTTTGGTGTCACGGTCAGATACATTGCCAACATCAACACCAAGTATGGCAACACTGGGCAAATTGCCAAATCCACCAAGGCTAAGCGGCAGCCCAAACTCCTTCAGCCTGTTCATATTGATGCAATCAAGCAGTGGGTAGCCAAGGATTGCCACCTGGAAACACTTGCTGTCCAATTAATGCTTGCCACAGAGTTTGGGCTTTCTGTTTCTAAAACCCTTGTTTACAAAGTAATGGTTGATTTGGGCTTCTTGTGGAAGGTGTTTGGAGTTTCTCCATACAATAGGAACAGTGAAAAGACCATCAAGGATTCACACATTTATGCCAAGACATATCTGGCACTATAGGAGACTGGGAATGTCCAGTTCTTCTATATCAACAAATTGTCCTTTTCTCCTCACTCAGGTCTAGGCATGGGTGGGTCAAGAAGGGGTCCAAGGACGGTTTAGCCCATTGTGCAGCTGTCTGTTCCCAGACCTATTCCATGGTTGCGCTTCTTGGTCCTTGCAGGTTGGACCAGTATCAGATGATTAAAGGCTCCCATAACAGCAGGACCTTTATTTATTTTCTCTGAGCTGTCAAGGAGTACCTTTGGATAAATTGCAGCAGCACAACCAATGTTGTTGTGCTTGATAATTTTGGGCTCCACAAAGTGGATCTGGTTGTGTTTGAGTTCTCCCCCCCCATTGACAAAAACAGCCATTCTGCCAGCCACCGCCTTGCAGACTGCCCAATGAGACTCCTCTTCCTTCTGCCCTATTCTCCATTTCTGAATCTAATTTAGGAGTTGTTTGGTTGGATCAAGAATAAGGTGAAACAAGGCCTCCCTCAGGACACAGAGGATCTCTTTAACATTCTTGAGATCAGCTAATTTGCAATGTCACCCAATGTGGTGGCAGCTTTCTATGAGCACTCAGAATCCTTCCTCCCTAAGCCTTGGCCTCCAAGCCAATCAGATAAATAGGCGCTCTGGGTTTCATTTAGTTTGTTTTTATTAGGACTAAATAATTTAACATTTATATATAATAACGTGATGTTTGAATGTATTATAGACATATAAGAATACATAGAACAGGTAAGTAAAATTAATTATACTAGGTATGAGTAATATATTTTTATTATAATGCACTGAATATTATTATTGGCTTTTGCACTAACAAATAAATAAATTAAAAAAGATAGAAATAAATTAGTTTATTTAAATAATTATGAATCCTTGATGGTACTTTGGCTTTTTTAAGCCACAAATTAGACCTTGCATGTCACCATCTGATCCTTGTTATTTCAGTGCCACTATAACCACACAACATGGAAACCAATGATTTTCATGTATTGCTTACTAATTAGTACTTAGGACGCGGGTCAAGTATATCAAATATTTTTATCAAATCACATTGCAAGAGAAAGGTAATTTGAGTTCTAAACAATCATTTGTTTAGAACAATAGTAGAGCAGGCTGTGTGATGCAGATAAATTCAATTCTTGATGTTTATCTATGTGATAAATAAACCCATACTCAACAAGCTAGTAAATAAAAACATTTTTAACTTAATTTTAATATTTGACATGGTTGCAACTTTAACTAATGTCTTGTAATATATTTGGATATATTAATATTATAATTTACATACTAAAATTTAAAATAAAAATTAAATTATTAAAAGTAAAATTATAATTATAAATCTTAAAAGTTAAATATTAAAGTTTAAATAATTGAAATATAACAATATTATTAAATTGGGATTTATTCAATATCAAAATATTTGATTCTAAAAAATTTTAATATTGTAATATGTATTATTAAAATTTTAATATTAACTTTTAGATACTAATTTTTTTAATATTTAAAGTATGTAATATTAAAAAATTTATAGTAAAATTTTAATATTACATATTTCAATATTAAAAAATTTAGTATTAAAATTTAAAAAGTAAAAAAAATTAACTTGCAACGGGAAAATATTTATTAGGGGATGTTGATTGCAAAGGGAATGTGATTATTCTAGGGAATTTCACCACAAAATTAAGTTTTTGGCTAAAGCATCTAATTGGATCCAAGTACTCTTCTGTATGTGGTGGACAACCCTGGATGCAATTGCTAGAGGAGTGGTGTCCTGTACCCCAGTGGTTGTTGATTGTTTGATAAAAGGCAGGCAGGTGAGTGAATTGACTAGTAGGTTTTTTGGGAGGGGCACATAGTACCCATATAGTGTTGCCAATGCAAATGAGTCATACAGGACGTGCTCAACTGTCCTCTATCCCTGTGGTGTCTTCTGGCGGTCAAGGGCTACGCGGAAAATATCCATGTGAATAGGTACATCCTCCAACTTTTTGACGTTGGTTTTTAATATGCAGTGTAGGAGGATTCCCAGGTATACCGCAACGTGGATTCTCTGCAAGGTATAATTTTCCAAGAACATGCATAATTTTTTGAAAGTTTGAACTAACCTATTAATATAGGATGTTTGATTGAACTTGAAGAGGGCTCTAGGGGGCGCCCAACTTGAATCAGCCCCCAGGCCTTGGCAAACAATATTAATAAAGGTTTAAAATTATTCACAAGGACTGCATCCCCAACTTTATTTGATAGTGCCTTAAATAATTCATTAAAAATTTCAGATTTCAAATATTCATTTCCTATTTGAAAGTTGGTTTTTATTAAATTCTTTTCATATTTATTGATGTTTGTGAAGGGGAATCTTTGAATGCTTTTGTATATGTATTCATCAAAGTTCAGTTTGATATCCCCGCAAATTTCATTCATTTCTTTGATTTTGATATTTGATCCTAGTTCATATTTCTTCCCCTATCCATGGCAAGCACCCCGTGGGTGGTTAATATTCCCTATATTGAGCTTCAATATTAAAAAAATTATTCATATTCTGTTGAATATTTTTATCTATTTGGTTTTTATTTGTTTGTTTTACAGGGGCCACCAGTGACTGGTAACCCCCGTAAAACCATCTTGGTTTATAAGCCGCCACTTCTGCAACCTCATCCCCATTCCTAGTGATGACTAAAATAAATATAAGTAAAACATAAAAAGACTTACTAATTGTTTCCCCTGTGGCCCCCTCAGCCACAGGCGCCACTTTGGCAAACTTCATGAGCATTGGCTGATCTTCATTAATTTTTCTAGGCTGAATTTTTCTTATCTTTCTTGCAACTTGTGTTTCTTCTTGGTTTTCATTTGGTAAAGTTTCTGTATTTCTTGAAGCGCTTCTGCTTCTTTATTGTGTTTCATTTTCATCTGTTTCCATTTGATTATTTTCCTCTTCATTGGTGTTAATTTCCTTTTGAATTTCTGTTCCTTCAATTAGTTTGATCTTATTATTCTCTTTGGCCCCCTGCCAGAACTCCCACAAATTGTAGGCCGTGTTGTTGAACTTCAGAATTGATAAAATTGTTCCCTATAGATTAAGTAATGCTTCTTTGTTCTTTTCATCTATAATATTTCCCAATTTATCCAGAGCATCTTCTTTTGACTGTATTAGTGGCTGGCCCTTGTTACCCAGCTTTCCTGTCACTATTTCCCTGATATTTTTTTCTATTTCAACAACCTTTTGCAAGTGTGCTTCTAATTTGTTGATCAAGTTATAGATTGTTGCTATTTTGTTTGAATTTCATCAAAAAACTGGTCTTTATAGTACTATCTTCAACGCAGACATATTTTTCATCATCATTAATAAATTAAAGAAAATAAACGTAAATACTGCATTAGAATATTGCAATTAGACATCAACTCTTGATATTTTGATATTATGTGAATAACTCAATGCATTTTTTTAATAAAATCCATTGTAAACTTGGCCTTTTTCATTACAATTTAAAATAAATTGACTGTGTTTATATTAGAGAGCCATTAATGCTTAGTACAAATATTGAAAATAAGTGCATTTTACAGCCTGTATATTTACCTATTGGTAATAATTCTATAAAATTTTCATTTGGATTTGCAAGGTAATAATGTAATAGTTAACAAATTAGTGTTTATTGTCATTAATTGGCTGATTTTCTTTGCTGTGGCAATTGTGCATTTTCTGATATTTATGCACTAGTATCCAATTGGTTGGTTTCACATCCAATTGCACAGGCAATAGGAAAACAAGCTGCCACCCCAAGACTGGATGTGGTTGGAGTGGCGGCTTGTTTTCCTATTGCCTGTGTGATTGGATGTGAAGCCAACCAATTGGATACTAGTGTGTAAATACCAGAAAATGCACAATTGCCACAGCAAAGAAAATCAGCCAATTAATGACAATAAACACTAATTTGTTAACTATTACATTATTACCTTGCAAATCCAAATGAAAATTTTATAGAATTATTACCAATAGATAAATATACAGGCTGTAAAATGCACTTATTTTCAATATTTGTACTAAGCGTTAATGGCTCTCTAATATAAACACAGTCAATTTATTTTAAATTGTAATGAAAAAGGCCAAGTTTACAATGGATTTTATTAAAAAAATGCATTGAGTTATGCACATAATATCAAAATATCAAGAGTTATTGTCTAATTGTAATATTCTAATACAATCTTTACGTTTATTGTCTTTAATTTATTAATGATGATGAAAAATATGTATGCTCATAATTTTAAGCTATTTGTAAAATGTACAAAATTGTATTAATTATGGGAAATATTGATAATGTAAAAAGAAAATATTATTGATTATGAATTAAAAAAAGAGATAATAATTTTAATAGTTGTCACAAAGAAAAGATTTATTTACTAATCAAAGGACAGGAATGGGAGGGAATGGGCGGAATGAACATTGTCTTCATCTGCGCCTGTGAAAGAGGCGGCATCAGAGATAGTGGGGAGGGAATGGGTGGTGGTTTGGGAGTCAGGGTTGGAAGGCAGGTGTCTTGATGGGGGATTTGGGGAGGCAGGGTTTGTTGACTGGCAAGGGGCAGCAAGAGCTGGTTGCTTAATTTGCTCAAATTCTTCTTCTGTCACATATAATGGCTTGACAAAATGGATGGACTTGTGTGGGGGGAGACAGGGATCCTTTCTGGACTTATCACTATCACTTGCATAGAAGATGATGAGATCAAATAAGTCCTGGACAGACGCGGAAGGGAAAAGCTCATACCCCTTATCAATTTGGGTGCATAGTTTGTTGTGGGTGGCAGGCTTTAAGCGCCTGAGGGCAGAACCAAAATTGTAGAGACATACATCTGCAAGATGCATGTTGGAGTAGTTGATGGGGTAGGACCAGCAGGTATGCCCCGCAGCCCTGATTTCTTGGGTTGCTCATTCCTGCTGCTCCATCTCTGCGCTCAGTACAACTGTGTTCACAGTGTTTTGTGTGGACCACTCCTCCAGCATGGCCTTGAGCTCCGTCTGGTAGGCATATCATTCTGTGGTGTTTGATATTGCCAAGTAATAACTGACGCCCAATGGGGAAACTGCCAATAAAACCCCAACAAAACAATACAAGTTTGGGCCGCGCTTGTACACGTCAGACTGGATACACTTTTCTCCATAGTCTTGAATACTTGCAGAGATCTTAGCATACAACAGAAAGATGATTTCATTACTAGCTCACATTGCTCTCCCTTTGATAAAATAAATAATAGTTGAATTGTAGGGATTGGTATCCACCAAACTGGGGCCACTGAGAACTTGATTGGACAAGATTCTAGCGGCAACCACAACTCCGTGCATCCACAAATTCACTGTTCTTTTGTTAGTGAAGATGCTGTGGAGTCCCAAATAGAGACTTACCTGGACCAGGGGCATCTGTGGGTCATGTGCCATAATGGCCATCATAAGGGGATGGGCTGTATCATCTTTGGTTGAAGTACGGGCACCAGTCAGGGTCTTCTTGGTAAGGGGGCCACAGTTGGCGTGGGCTCACAGGGTTGCAGCCACAGTGGACTTTGCAAACCCCATTGCAGCCACAATTTCCCCAAGGGATATAAGCTTTCCTTGCTTTTCAACCATTTTGAGAAAAATCTCTGGAGTGATTAGTTTTCTTCTGCGTCTTGCAGGCTGATTGGCTGGGGGAGGAATGTGTTTATCTTGGGAACTAGTCAATGCCATCTGATTGGCTTTTTTAGGGTCCTGGGCTCTCTGGATGACCCCATGGCTAAAATGGCTGGTTCTGGATACCATTGCTGATAAGGGATTTGGGTTGGCAGCTGCCTGTGCATGGTGGGCAAACAGGGCCATGCTGAAAGTTGCAGGAGAAAGAACAGACTCCTGGGTGGGGCTTGCGGAGGGGCCTGTGGGTTGAGAGTGGCCATAGACAGATGCTTCACTGTTATGAGACCCTGCATAGCCCAGCATGATTTTGTCAAGGCCAGGGAATAGCTTGTTGACTTGGTTATTATTGAAAGAAGACATAATAAATTTTTATTAAAATTTTAAACTCAAGAAGAGGAATGTATATTTTAGTCAATTTTATTGTTATATATGTTAATTTTGTGAATATTATGATCTAAATTTTAGCTGTCCTAAATTGGAATAGGGTGATTTTGAGAATGCCTATGATTCCTAAAAGAATCAGCACAAATCCACTCTAGATCCTTTAGCATCCTTTTTGAGACACCCATAAATTATATTTATTTCAAATTCCTCGCAATTATGATTTGAAACTTGGTTCTTGGATTTGATAATCCTGCAATTTCAGATTTTTTAAGTTTTACATGATGTCTATGATTTATTTGAAATACAGGAAATCTCAAATTGTACATTAGAATCCTGCTTTTCTGATTCATGTATCCCACATTTGTTTGCTGGGTTTTATCTTTTGTTAGTTGAGTTATCTGCTCAAGAGATTCAAAATTTGCCAATTTAAATAAATCAAAAAAAGTCAAATTAAATGTTTGATTTTATTAAATATTTTATTTTTCACTCAGCTGAGGTCCCGCAAAAGTGATTCAAAATTTGGACCAAGGATTTGACAATCCCGCATTTTTACGTTCAGATTCTGAATTTACAGTACTCAGTATTATATAGGTTTGGCCAGTCAGGGTCCAGGTGGTCAGGATGATCCTCTCTTGGCTGACATAGCCTAGAGAGAGTGTCAGCCGTGACCAGCTATGCCCCCTTTTTGTATTGGATGTCCAAATTGAACTGCTCCAGCAGTGACATCCATTTGGCTTGTTGCCGTGCAAGTGTATTCTGAGTTTTGAAATAGATTAAGGATTTATGGTCATTCAGTACTCAGACGTTTAAATTTCCTTCTAGATAACATCTCCACTTCTTGCATATGTGATCTATTGCTAGCAATTCCTTGTCGCGTATTAGATACTTCTGCCCAGTGTTGGATGGTTTTCTACTTCTGTAACATAATGGCAGGAAGCCTTGCTGCCCTGGATGGCAGATGTGTAGGACTGCGCCAATGGCGGTGTCACTGGCATCTGACTCGAGCTTATAGCGCCCATTGTTATTAGGGTATTGCAAGATTGGTGCTTCAATCAAAGCTTGTTTTAACAGTTGTAAATTCCTGTTGCATTCTGGTGTCAAGATGAATTTCTTTTTTGCATTACCCTTGATTAAGTCATTGATTGGTGTGGTGAGCTTTCCACAGTCTTGATTATTTTCTTAGGTAAGCTACCATTCCAAGAAAGCATCTAACTTGTCTAACAGAGGTGGGGTGTTGCATGTTATATATGGCTTTTATTTTGTCTGGATCTGCTTTGATGTCACTTTCAGAGACAATTTGGCCCAAGAACAAGAGCTCCCTTTCCATAAATTGGCACTTACTAAGCTTTGCATAGATTTTGTGCTTTGCAAGTCAATTGAGTGTATTACAGACATGTGTGAGGTGTTCCTCTTTTTTTGAGAATATGATTATATTGTTGAGGTAAAATAATGTATTTGAGAGGCCAGTTAGCGCTTGGTTCATCATGGCAACAAACGTTGCAGGAGCGTTGGTCATCCCAAAGTTCATTTATTCAAGTTGCCCAGACATCTCTGACTGATACAAAGGACCTATAGGGCCATAAAGGAATTATCAAGCAAAAGAAAGGTGATGGTCTAAGGGGGAGGGGACAAGGAAACTGGAGGGCTTGGAGAAAAACCTTTAGGGGAAGGAGGGGGAGGGGCTTGGGACGTTTGGCCCACTTCTTGAAGGACAAAGGCGGCCTTTTTTTGCTCTAGAAGAAGGATCAAGCCAGGGATAGATGACCATTCTTCCACTAGCTCCCTGCACAATGTACTGGATGTATTGCCAAAGAATACATGGCTTATGATTCATCCAAGTTTGTGAACTATGAGGGAGTTTGGGGCCTGTGCTGGATATGGGGTGGCAACAAAGGACTTGATGACAGCAGAGTGAATAACCCACAATACAGTGTGGAATACTGCAGCCTTGAAGGACTCAGGAATACAGGAGGGGGCGTCAATGAAAAACCAGTCTACTTCCAGCCCCTCCATGGGTTAGGGGTATGGATGTGCCAGCCAGAGAATTGTGCAGGCTGCCTGCCATACTCTTATGCTCTGGGGGCATTCAAAGAACCTGTGTGTTACGGTGCCAGTTGTCCCGCATCTGTTGCAGGTGGGGTTTGGGCAATTGCTGTGATCAGCTGTCTGGTATACCCTGCAGAGAACCTTCCATGTGTTTGTCTGCATTTTGAGGTTGATCATGTCCTTGTGGCAGTACTGCCAGAACAGGCTCGCCTTGAGGCTTGTGTTGTTGTGTGGAAGTACCTCCAATATCTCTGAGACCGCCACTGGTCTTGGGGGTTCTGGAATGGGTGACTCAGGGTGGGCAGGAAGGCCCATGAATATTGGGCACCATATCAGTCTGGCCCTTCCTCTATGGGCAGCTGCAGGTCTGAATGAGCTGATGCTCTAATATTCTTTATATGTTGATAGCATTGCTTTCCAGAAGGCTTCCTTTCCTTGAGGGACTCTTTTGGTTGTTATTCTTGATAACCATTTGTTGAGGGTGTGCTGTTTATGAGCTTGGCTTAGGCCCAGAGCCTTGGCCCATTGTGTCCTAAAGGCGTTGGTCCAGTGGGGTTCCGTTGCATGGGTGGAGAGTACCATAGACATTGTTTTTCCAAAGATCTTGGCTGAGGCCCGGCAGACATCAAATAAACCCAGTCCATCCCTAAGCTTGTTGCCAATCAGCTTTCTGGTGGTAATTGGCTGAGTGCCTGGTCTCCAAAGCATGTGTTGAACCATCTTATTGAGGCTACTAAAGAACTGTTGAGATAGGGGGAAGAACTGGGCAGTGTACCAGACTTTTGAGTACCCCAGCGTATTTACAAGTTAGACCCTGCTGATCTGGGTCACCATGTTGCATTACCAGGAAGACATGGACTAGGAGACAGAACCAAAGATGCCCAATTCCATTACCTGTGTGTCAAAACCTCCCATCTTGACCCATGTGCCCAGATGGCGCACCAGGTCTCTGGTTGGCTTGATGGCAAGAGGGGGTCTGAAGCCCAGGCTCCCTTTGATGATGGCCTGGGACTTGTTGGTGTTCACTTTAGACTGTGAGAGTTCAGAGTAGTCCTTGAGTGTCTTTGTAAATATTGATACATCACTTTTGGATACCAGTCCTATAACACAATTGTCAGTGAAGGCCTTGATTGTGAATGGGTCTTGCACATAGGTCCGCAGGCCCGCCAGTTGGGTGCTGAGGTGGCGTATTCATGGGTCAATGGCTAGGTTGTATAGGAGAGGGCTAAGAGGGTCTCCCTGACAGAGGCCTTGGGATAGGAAGACCTCTTCTGTCTTCCCATGGGCTGTTGCCACTTGGATGGATGATTCTTGTAAAAGAGATCTCAACCAGGCTCTAAAGGTTTCAGGGACCAAGTGGGCTGAGAGGCACGTGTCAAGGTATGGCCATGATACCCTATCATATGCCTTTTCTTGGTCCAGGAAGATAGCAATACCATTCTGTGATTTGTCCTGCAGTATATTTGTGACTTTTTTCACATTGTCAGCAATATTGCGGCCCAGAGTAAATCTGTGTTGATTAGGGGGTATGGCCAGAGGGATTATCTTGCATATCCTGACAACCAGAATTTTGCAAAGTAGCTTCTGTTTGGTGTTAAGGAGTGTGATAGGCCGCCAGTTCTTCAGTTCTGCTCTTGATCCCTTCTTGTGAAGCAGAACAGTCAATCCATTGCCACCTCCCAGGATGGTAGACCCATTTCTTAGAGCTGCGTTAAACACGTCCAGAAGAACTGTTCTGAAGAGGGTGAAATGGTGCCAGTAGAATTCATATGGCAGCCCATTGGGCCTGGGGGCCTTCTGTTTTGGTACCATGTGAATGGCTTCTTCCAGATCTTCCATTTCAATAGGGAGGTCAAGATCTTTCATTTCAGGGGTTGCCAGAACCACCTCTAGCCGTTTCCTGAGGGCTGCAGGATTTGGTTCCCTTTTGGAGGCATATAGGCTGCTGTAGAAAGTGTGTGTTGCGGAGAGAACCCCTTCCTTTGAGGTATGAGATGTGCCTTTATCCACAACTTCAGATAGAGTCTTCTGTGCGCTCCTTGTCTTTTACATGGCAATAAAGGCCTTGGTAGGCTGTTCACCTTTAATTGCCAAAGAGATTGCCGCCTGAAGGCAGGCTAAGTTGGATTGGTTCTGTTCAATCCTAGCCAATTTTACACAGGACATTTGCCAGGCAGCCGTCCAGCCTGTGGTTTTTTGTTTTGGCATGTTTGCCTCCAGGTGTAGAATGGTATTGGTTATTCTTTGTTTGTAGGCCTTCCTATCAGTTATGAGTTGGGATGATTCCTTGCAAATCTTTCCTTTAACATTGCATTAATGGCGGCCCATTGGTCTGCCCGCCCGTGTTTTTTTGGTGATCTCATTGTTGAGGTGATTGATTGGCTAATCCATTTTCTGTTTGAGTTGTTAGGAAGCAGGCGTGATCTGCGCATTGTGCATTCCCTTTGGTCCCCAAACTTAATGGTGGCGCAGAGGAGTCTGTGATCAAACCCTATGGTGTCAACTGGTAGGTGTGGAAAAGATACAGCTGTCAAGCCCGGGGAAATGAATATATAGTCAATACAAGAAGCAGATAATTCTATTGTTTCTACAGGGTTAATCCAAGTCATAGTTGTGGGGTATCCCAATTCAAAATCCTCTATTTCAATGAGTCCCAATCCCTGTTGCCAGTCCCCAAACAAGCCTGCATGGTCCAGAAGGGGGGTGGGAGGAGCCTTGTTGTCTGGTAGCAGCCAGGAGTTGAAGTCTCCAACACAGATGGTATTTGGAGGGAACTCAATCTGCTTGAGTTGTGCAAAAAAGGTTGCTTTGTCCTTGTGGGCTGACAGGCTGTAAATAACTGCAAAGGTGAAGTTTTCATCTTTGATGTCAATATCTGCCATTAGATGTCTGCTGTCAAGGTGTGTATGTTTGTTTGTTGCTTTGATTAGAGATCCCATTCTGATCCATATGCAACATTTCTTAGATCAAAGGGTAGTGTGTGGTACCATGAGCTGCTGAAAACTTGACCTGGCTTCAGAGCTGCAGTTGACTTCAGTCAAGTCCACCAAATCAGCTTTGAGGGAGAGCAGGATGTTCCTTTTCTTTTCCTGGGACTGGGGGCATGAAAATCCTGCAATGTTGAGTGTGCCTATTTTGATTGTGGTTCCAGTAGCCATTATGCCAACGTGGCCCCACCAGCGGTGGGATCACTATTGTCATCGGCCGTAGCGTCTCTTGGTTTCTTATTCACCTTATACTTGATAGGCTCCCCTACTGTGTATGGGGCTGGCTTGGTTATTGCAGCAAGTTTGGTCTGGGTCTTGCGTCTTGGTCTGTCACCCTCTTGTATAGAAGCTGCCTGATTGTGAGTGGGGTGAGTTTGGGCTTGTGCATTTTGCCTGTTCTCTTGGGCCTCTGCAGCAGGAGAAACAGCCAATAAAACTTGGGCTGGGTCTTCCCGGGGTTCCTGTTCCATCTGGGCTGGGTTTTCCATTGGCCCATCCATTTCAGTGCATTAATAGACTGGGTCTCTTGAACATGCATTTAGGTGGCTTGGAGTGCCTCTGCATGGTCAGATTCAGGTACCACTATTGGTTGTGGCTGAGGCTGGGTTTGGGCCTTTGCATGAGCCTTTTTCTGGTGCAATGTAATTGTCTTGACCACCCCATACTCAGCTATGGTTCCCCATGCTAGGGCTACAAGAGCATTGGCCTGGGTACCAGTTGGATCAGTATTCTGAGGCTTCTTGGGGGTGTCTTGTTCTGCGGCCTGGACCCCTGCTATGGTTGTAAGACAGAAAGCCTCTCTGTGGCCAAGCGCAGAGCATAGCGCACAAATGGGCGGGGTTTGCATGGGAAGACCTTGAACTCTCCACTCAATGTACCATTGTTTTTCAGAATGCTTGTGCAGCGTGGAATGAACAAAGTTCTACTATTCTCATATGGCTTGATCATAGCCATTGCTGTAAATCCACTGCCACCTTTGGCTTTGGATTAAACCATTTTCCCTGCCACACCAAAAAAGGGCCAAAAATTGCAGCCCAACCACTCAACTCTCTAGGCAATTTAGCCCATACTGTTGACAAGAGGTTTGTCCTGGCCTACCCTGCAGACCTCCTGGCTTTGGTAGTTCCCTCCTGGTAAGAAACACTAATTGATTTGGGCTATTTACTGGCCTGGTGTTGTCCTCTCTTAAAAAAAAATTAGAAATACCCAATCAAAAGACGCCACACCAATAACCACAAAATCAATTGAATCTGAAAGGGTTGAGATGCCTTCCAACCAATCAGGTAAAGCCGCAGAAATTAACTTGAAACTCTCCAGTTCCCCTGGTTCTGCCCTGAAAATTTTTATATTCCACCCAATCAGATCCAATCCCTTTTGTCATGTGACTCCCTTCCCTGCAGCTCACTCTTTTTTATACAGCAAGGGGACTTTTAGTCCCCTGCTTGTCTATTGTCAATTTCATTAAAGTTTGTTTTTTGTTGCACTCTATTTTTAAATACTTTGGCTGTTTGGAACCCTGCTTCTGGTTCCTATCATCTAAATATTAAAGTGTTAGTAGTTTCTGTCATGCTTACCTTATACTCCCCAGTTTTGAGCCCAGGAACTTCCCTGGACACTTCAGAAGAGTCCTTAGCATATAGTTGTTGCCTTATTTTGTTTTTGCTCTCAAAAACCGTGTTCAAACTTAAAATTATATTCAAAATTCATTATAATTTCTGCTAATTTCTTGTTTTTTATTTAAATTTACAGTTTCCAAACCTGCTTTTGCTTAACCAAGTGATTCAAGGTCCCCAAGACAACGCCCAAGCTTTCCACACCTGCCTTGTTGTTTTCTTTTTCCTCTTTCTTGTGGCTACCCTTGTAGTGGTTTTTCATATTGCTTGCCAGTTAAAAACTACACCAATCTTTTCCAAATTTTAAGGAGATTGCAACTATGATACTCCTTGTCCTCAAAATTGTTGTTTTTTCTTTGGCCCCATTTTTATTGCTCCTTTGGTTGATCTTGCCCAACTTGTGGTCAAAAATCACTTCTCCTGCTTGGCTTATGGGGGACAACCCATCTAGTCTTCTGAATTTTCCCAGTGGCCTCCTCCTTTCTGGAGAGGCCGTGGTGAAGAGTTTGACGTGCAACAGCCTGGATCTGAATGCAGTTGCTTATGCATCACCCTCCTCTGAGGGAGATAGAACACCAATGCCTCCCCCTCCCAAGCTGGGAAGAGAGTGACCCGGTCCCCCTTGAGACTCTTGAGGTGCTCCCTCCCACTTCCTCCTGCTCTCTGTGGTTGATCACTGGTCTTGTGTTGATGGGATTGAACTCCTATTTCCCACAACTATCCCCAGTGTCCTCCCTCTGGTCTACTCTTAGAGAGGCCATCTCAATCCTCCACTGGTTGGCATCCTGGTGGTTTTTTTTGCTGGGATGGGAGCCAAACTTAGTTAGTTTAGCCCCCCTCTCTCACAATTTCCTTTGCTGTGGTCAGGTGCCCCATGTATGGGTTCTTTAGCAGCCCAAACTGCACAATTTCCCCATACTTGGACAATCCTTCTTTAAGCTGAGATTCCACCTCCTCTCTAGGCATGTTCAAAGGCAGGGCCTCAAAGGACATGAATAGTGTGGTGTCCTGGTTGAATCTGGTGCGGGTGGTGGGCAGGACTGCCTGGGTCTTCTTCCCCTTGGGATCAGTAATCTCAAGGGTGAAAATCTCTTCCGCTTCCTGATCTGCATTTTCCTTGCAGAGGAAGCCAAGATCAAAGAAGTCCTTGAGAGGGCTCTGGTGGAGGGACACCGCCTTTGGATAAGCTGTGGCTATTACCTTGGCTGCCTCTTGGAACTTGGTGGGGCCGTCTCCAAAGTTGACTCTGATCCCATGAGGGACAGAGGACTTGGGGAGGGCTCTGGTGATGTCCTGAAACCATCTTTCAGAAATGATAAACTTGCGCCACCCTTCAGATGGCACAAATGGTCCCTTCTTGGTGATTCTGGTAAAGTATGCCAGCTGGTCCTTGACAGGGCGCTTCTGACCCTGGACCACCTTGGCCCAGGATCTGGTGTTGTTGTTCATACCTTTCTTTTTAATAAAAGCCTTGTTTAAACTCAGACTCTTATGTGTTTATCATTTGCTTTTAAATTCTCAATTCCAAAAAGTGGAGCTAAGCTGATCAAGAAAGGTGACATCCTAAAGTTCATTACTCTACATTCAAAAGACCCAAATTGAGTACTGAACATGGTTTTTGGTATGTCTTTTTCTTTTACTTCACTTTGGTTATAACCTGAGGTGAGGTCATTTTTAGAGAAAAATTTGGCTCCAGAGAGTCTTGTAAACAGATCCTCTATGAATGGAAGGAGATATTTATTCTTTACTTTGCTTGCATTTAGTGCTCTATAGTCAGTTACTAGGCAAAAAGTGCATTTCTTTTTCTTTAAAAAGAACACTGCCGCCCCCAATGGGGATTCTAACAGGCAAATGAATCCTTTGGCTAGGTTGTCCTCAATATGGGTTTTGAGGGTTTGGGTCTTCATGGGGGATAGTCTGTAGAGAGTGCAGGTTTAGGCATGGCTTTACAAAGGTTGATGCCATGTTTGACCTCCAATTTGGGTGGTAACTCTGTGAGCTCTTCCTTGAATACATGAGCATATTTGTTTAGGAGTGCCGCAAGTTCTGGGCATGGAATTTTGGTTGTTTGTATATTATTGAATTTAGTCTACCTCATTATGTGGAGGATATTTTCTTTGGTTAAATGTTCAGATTAATCTTGATTTATGACTTGAACAAAAATTGTGTCTCTTAGAATGAGGTTGTTGGGTTCTTTGAGAATGTTGAAATTGACTCCATTGCTTTGATGGTCATGGTTTTTGTTTTCCAACATACACTGGGGTTCACTTGGGTCAACCAGTACATACCTGCTACAATTTTGTAGTTTATGTTGTTCATGAAAAGTCCTTTGATGGACGTTTGTATGCCTTGAAGGCCAATTTTGAAGGGAGTTATTTTGCCTTCAAGTAGAACCTTTGATTTGTCTGCCATTCTGGCGTATTTGAAGTTGGATTTGACAACCGGTATTTTATATTTGGTTACAAATGGTTTGCTAACCATGGTTTGTTGTACAAAAGAGTCAAATAAAATTTTATGTGTATGTGATTTGTAAGTGCATGGGTAGACAAGAAGCTGTAAGTGATCTTTAATTTTTATGTTCATAAAAATGGAGGATTGCAGGACATGTGGGATGCAAGCAGCAAAGTTTGTGCCTTGGTACAGTTTCTTATCAAGTTGGGAGAAGAAATGGGCACTTAAGCCTGTTCCTCCTCCTCTTTTCCCTGTTCCTCTGTTTTGAGACCTTTGAGGTCAGAGAATGTGAGGTCAGAGAATGTGGGGTCAGATTCATAACAGGTTGCTGTTTCAGCATTGTTTACTTTAGCAGTGTCCTCTTTCTTGGAACAGGAGCAGTTTGCGCTTTGGCTGCAATTGCCATTGTTGAAATTGGAGTTGCTGTGGTTGGTATTCTGGCATTTGTTTACATTTGAGTTTTTTCTGCCATTGCCGTTTGAGGGGTGATTGCCGTTGTGTGCAGCATATTCTATGTTTGCGCGTTTTTCTGCACATTTGGCTTATGTAATGAGCACAGACATGGAGGTTTTGGCTTCTGGATGAATTAGGGCAGCAACAGAGGGTTTCATTTTGTTGATGAATGAGGCTCTGGTGTGTATGTTGTCAGCTTGCGCTGGATTTTGGATTTACGGCATATTTTCTTGAATTCATTAGTGTAAGCTGTGATAGTGGTCTTCTGAGGAAGATTGCTGAGCTGTATTGCAATGTCTTGGAGGGATTCAGTGACATTGAAATTGTGTGTGATGTCCTCTTTGAACTCTTCCCAGTTGTCAAGCTAGTTGACAGTCTGTGAGCCAACTCAGGTGGCAAACCAGTTAGCTGAGGCCTTATACAGGTGCTTGCTGGCTTCCTGGAACCATTTTTTGTGAGGGATTGGCTGGCACAGAGTTTAGCAGCTGAGTGATCTAGCCAGTTGATGACTATTTCTTTGTTTTTACTAAAGAGCTTGTCAATATCAATGTATTTGGTGTTATTAACTTCACTTGTGATAGGTGGTTGTGTGTTTGTTAGTGGTTAAAGAGAGCAACTGTATTGAATTATCTTAGTGCATGCTTTGGGCATGACCAGACCTTCAAATACAGTGTATCCACTAGGTATGTCCTTTTCAATGTTGTGGGCGCGGAAGTACGTTTTTTTAGGTCTCCTGGGATGTGGCCTGGTTGAGTACTGAGCAAAGGTGGCGGTTTTTGGTCAGCCATTTTCTCTTTCATGGGCAAGGTTGAAAAAACCTACTTCTGCTTGTGTAACTGTGCTATTTTAGCAGAGTTACAAGGGGAAAAATATTTAGAAGCTAGGTAATAATCTTTATTGAGAGATAGTGATTATATAGTCAACATGAATCAAGGATAACAGGAACATGATTGTTGATCACATGGTTAGATGGAAGAAGGGGGTGGTTTGATCCTGGTAATGAGTCAAACGCCAAAACAAGGTATCCAATGTAAGGGATCATCACCTGTTCATGTTGTTGGATTTGGTAATTTGAGTTGACTTCCTAGTCTGGCTTCAACTGGCCAGGTGATTGGATTGTGGGTCACAAACCTGCTTGTTTGAAACCTTGCTGGCGGGTTGAGCCTGCTGTTTTGAACCCCCCCCAACTGAAGGTTGGCCTCCTCTGGGGGTAGGTTGTCACGGAGGTTGTCAGGAGCCAGGGCGCCATACTGGACTAATTGTTGTTCTGTGGCAGGCAGGTTGGTTTCTTGTTGTTTTTGTTTTGCTTTATAGGGTCTCAGGTAATCATAGTATAGGATCTTGTCTTGTTTGCCCTTCCTGAGTCCTTGCACAAGGTAAGTGTTATTGTTGTTTACCTTTAGAATGATTGCTGGCCCTACTTTCTTGGGTTGTAGTTTGCTTTTATCAACGTTCATAACCAAACTTTGTCCCCAACTTAATGTCTATCTTGAATGGGGACAAAAGTTTTTTGCAGACGTTTATTTCTCTTTTCTGTTTGTTTGCTGTTGGCCTCTATAACTTGAGGGTCTGAGCGTGGGGGGACTTCACTTGGAATTTCTAGTTTGGGTCCTGTCAATGCTTGAATGATATTTGGCTGTGTGCTGTATACCAACTCAAAAGAGCTCTTTCTGGTGGATCTGTTTACTTGGGTCCGGCACACAAGTAGTGCAGTCAATAGCTGCTTATACCAGTCTTCAGGTCTCCTGGCGGTAAGTTTGGCTAAGGCTTGCACGAGGCTGCCATTAAGCCACTCTACACGTACATTGGTCTGCGGGTGGTATGGCGTTGTTACAGTGTGTTTGACCTCATTTTTAGCAAGGTATATGTTTGTAGTTTTAGAGTTCAATTCTTTCCCTCCATTGGTTATCAGGAGTTCTGGCTTTCTAACTTTGCTGATTATCTCTTTACCAATAAATTGTTATACAACATTGCTAGTATGCACCCCTACTGCTTGGGCTACTGGCCATCTTGTAGCAAAGTCTATGGCGGTGATGATGTATTTTTTAGCATTGTGTTTCCCTGGCATGGGGCCAACAACGTCAAGGCCCATACTTTGAAGGGTAGTTGTGTGCAGATGGGAAGTACTTACTTTGGAGGGGTTTCTCTTTTGGCAAACTTTTTGTATACTCTACATTGGTCTAGGACTTCTTGAACGTTGCAATATAAGGTTGGCCACCAGGCCTTGTTCTTAGGGAACTCATACAGGTTTTGGCTCTTGGTGTGTCCAATGTCTCTGTGATAGCGTAGGATAGTGTCTACCCGCTGGTGCGTGGGGATATAGAGAATGGTAGTGCTGTCAGACATTTTTTTGTGTAGAGTCCTGTATACATCAGCAAATAGGTGTTCATTTTTGATAACTGTTTCCTTGGTTATGTCAGTTGTACCAGGGGGAAATCCTTGTCTTTTGTTTGTAGTACTAAGAGGGGCCAGTCTGGGTCAAGCCTGTTTTCCCCTCTTGTGGCACGGACATATAGGCATGAGAGGGTGTCTGCCATGGCAAGCTCAGGACCAGGTTTGTACTGTATGAGCATACATATTCTCTCTAAAAGTTCCATCCAGCAGGCTTGACGGCGAGATAGATTCACTTGGGTTTTGAAATATATGAGCAACTTGTGGTTGTTTAATGCTGTGAATTCATCCTGCTGTTCCAGATAACAGCACCATTTGACTAGACAGTTCACAATAGCCAATGGTTCCTTGGTGTGGATAGGATATTGACACTTTCCATCTATCAATTTTTTTGATTCATAAGCTACAGGCAGGAAGTTGCCATCATTATTTTTGATTTGTAGTACTTGCCCAATGGATGCATCTGAGGCGTTAGTTTTCATTTGGATTCCCTGTCACATTTGGGGTATTGCAAGATGGGAGCTGTTGTGAGCTTCTCCTTGTTGCGTCTAAAACAGAGGTCACATTGGGGGGTCCACACTAACTTGGATTTGGTTCCAGTTATTGCAGATAAGGGGGCAGTCAAACTGCCACAGTCAGGTATGAAGCAATGTACATAGGCCACCATCCCCAGGAAGGTGCAGAGTTCTGACTTATCCTTGGGTGGCGACATCTTGCATATGGCTTGTATCTTTTGACTGTCAGGTTTGATGCTGTCCCTTTAGACTATGTGTCCCAGGAAGGGTAATTGCTCGCAAAAGAACTGGCATTTTTAGGACTTGGCCAAAAGTTTGTGTTATGCCAGGGTAGCAAAGACTGCCTCTAGATCTTTGTGATGCTGTTCCACTGAGGGGCTGTAGACAATAATGTTGTTCAGGTAGACTAGGGCATGCTTGCCTATGTGTGGCGCAAATACTTTGTTCATGAAGGTCACAACAGTGGAAGGGGCGTTTATCATGCCAAAGTTGAGCACCACACATTTTTATGAGCCGTATTTAGTGTGGAAGGCTGTTTTGGGGATGTATTCCTCCTTGATGTGAATCTGGTTGTAGCCTGCAGTTAGATCAATCTTGGAGAAGACTATGGCTCCTCCTAAGGCATTGAAGAGGTTGTTAATCAGTGGCAGTGGTTAACAATTCTTAATGGTAACTTCATTCAGTGAGCGGTAGTCTATGACCAGACGCAAGGTACCATCCTTCTTAGCCACAAAGAATATGGCGGCCACAAAAGAAGACTGTGAGAGGCGGATAAGTCCTTCTCCAATGCCTCCTTGAGGTAGGCACGTAGGGTGTTGTCTTTTTTTGGGATAAGCCTGTAGATAGGGCGCGCTTTGGGGACAGCCTCTTTGAGTTGGATGAAGCGTTGGATGTGTTTCTCAGGGGGCAGCCCGGATAGCGCTTCTTTGAAGATTTCTAGATGGCAGGCCACAATTTTGTGATCCTGAGGCGTGGAGGTATCCTGGTGATACTTGAAGTGTATGATCTTGTACTGGCAGGAGTCCCAGTCAATTGCCTTCAGGTTTCCCTTTTTGTCCAGGGTCTCTGTGATACGCACAAAGACGTGGTTGCATAGGAGTTGGTCCACTGAGTCAAGGTAGATCTGGTGGTTGACACCTTCACGTTTGATGGTCAACACTGAGGTTGCCCAGTCTACATGAGGATTGTTCTTTTGTAACCAGTCTAACCTCAGTACAATGTCAAACTTTAGGAATTCAATGACAGGACCTTGGATGGTGGAGTGGAGATTCTCGAGCATGACAGAGAAGGGGGCAGTTTCCCTTGTCACAGCAATGTGGTGTTCATCAGTCAGGACCATGTTTTTAATCTACAAAGGATTAGTGGCCAGTTTGAACTTTTCCACAAAGCTTCTGTTGAATAGGGTTCAATCTGCACCCAAATCCAGGAGTGCTGAGCCTGTGTAACTGCAAAAGAAGAAAGGATAGGACATCAGTTTATTGGGATGTCTGACAATGGTGTACATTACCAGGTCCTCCAAGGGCACTTGGATCATTGGGCATTGGTCCACGTCCTTGGGTTGATACTTGTCATTGGGAAATTCAGGAGTTGCATGGGGAGAGCTTAGCTTGCTTAATGCTCTCCCCGGTCTTTTCCCTTGTCTTGATTGCCTTGTGTGTGGTGACACAGAAAGGGTACAATTCAACTGGCCATTGTTTTTATTTCCATGTCCATTTGAACCCGTGGGTTTGTGCTTGGCGTTATTCTTGTTACCCCCAGGGGGTGGTTGAGTGAAGCTCCTTCCTGGATGGGAGTCCTTGGGTCTTTCTTGTTTCTCAGTTTGTGCCTTATGAAGGGCATTGGAGGTTTGTTCTGCTTTCTCTGCTTTGAAGTACAGGCTTTGCAGGTTGGTCAACTGGTCCAGGTTTACATGCCTCATCACATGCGCCTTGAGGGCGTCATAGTACATGAGGTGCATGGCTGGGGTGTCAAAGGCCATGTCAGATGGTGCGCAAAGTCAGAGTTCCTTGTAGGCGCAGGTGAGTTCCTTCACGGTGCCTGTCTGGGTTAGATTCTTTACTTGGCATATTATCATGAGTGCTGTGTCTTTAAGCACAAATCTTGCCAGGAAGTCTTGCTTAAAGGTATCCCAGTTCTTATTGGTGTGCTCCTTGTGCCACTTGTTGCACTAGGTGCCAGCGTCATGAGTCAGGAAGATGGAGATTTCTGCAATCCAAAACTGTTGTGGGCATTCCATTTGGGCCAGCTTGCTCTGGGCAGACTGAATCTATGTGGCAGTGTTGTTGTTGTTAGCCCCAGCAAAGGATTCCAAGGCAGCGCTTCACAGTCTTTGAACTACATAGGTGGACATGGAGTTTTTGTCTGTTGGTTGCGGAATGGAGGAGGGATCCTAAGAGAGTCCTTGTGCAGACATGGCATTGAAGGCAGGAAGTGGAATCACCATATTCTGGTACAGGACAAAGCCATTGGGTATCTTGGCACCAGGAGTGTACAGGGTCCAGTCAGGCGGGAGGCCAGACATCATTCTGTCAAGGATTTGTTGGCCGCAGTGCGTGCAGGCAACAGGCGGAATTTTTCAAGATAAGGTAGGATGGAAAACCTACCTGTGCTACCAATATTGTAACTGTGCTGTTTTAGCAGAGTTACAAGTGGAAAAATATTTAGAATCTAGATAACAATCTTTATTGAGAGATAGTGATTATATAGTCATCGTGAATCAAGGATAACAGGAACATGATTGTTGATCACATGGTTAGATGTAAGAAGGGGGTGGCTTGATCCTGGTAATGAGTCAAGCGCCAAAACAAGTGTAAAGACCCATAAATTGGGGGAGTATTTTAGAAAAATAAGGGATCAATTTGGCAACTTGGAAGCCTGTGAGCGCTGTCACAATTGGATAGACCATCATCATCCATCAAAAGACCTTGGTGTGCACGTTATAGTGTCCGAAATTACCGGCAAAATTTGTGAGTACGTAGTATATACAGGTGTATATGGCTAAGGACTGGATGGAGTGGGGCAATACCAGTGTGGGCCATAAGTTCTGCTCGGAGGAGTTTAGCTGCGCCGGCTCCTTGTAGAAATACTTGCCAGTGGTTTGTTGAATGGCCCATGCTGTTGGTTATATTGGTGGCCCCCAATCCCTAGGCAGGCTGAGAACAGCTGAGAAGATTAGATGGTTCATCTTCTGATCCCGGGGAAGGGCAGACAAAGCCTAGTGTCTGTTTTTAACTACTGGTAGGTAAAGTTTAGATTGATTTATGTGATACTATTGAGGGGTAATTTCACTCAATGATAGCACAAACTATCATCAAGTGATTTGGCTTTATTATATACTATCATCCTTGTGGGGCATGAATAGTGTAAAACACTGGACAGGGAACCCCAAACACTTGGTGTTATCTTGAATTCCCTTTTGGGAGGGGAATTGGAAGTGGTGTGCAGGCAATGAATTATTACTTCTGGGCTTGCATTGGTTTGGTGTATCATTGGATGCTTTCATGCATCCAAATTTGACTTTTGCAGTTAATGCAGGAATGATTGGGTTGGGCAGCTTGTCAGCCCCTCCCAAATTTGGAAGATTCCAAATTTGGGCAGCAGTTCCCCCTCCTTTTGGGTTTGGGGAAATTGCCTTTTTGGGTTTCTCCATTGAGCAATTTCCCCATCTGGAAGCAGGTGGGCGCAGGCAAGCTGCCAGGCTCAGCGTGCGGCTGGCAGGCGCCTGGCGGTTGAGCGTGCGGCCTGCAGACGGGATATAAAACCTGTTTTTCTCTAAAACACATTTTTTAATTTGCAAATTTTTGGCCTGTTGTTTTGCAGCAGTTCCCCCTGATTGGGGAAACTGCCGCAATTTTTTATTTTGCTCTTCAAGCTTGATTTCAGACAAAAGATTATCCTGGCCCAAGGTGTTGTCAGGAATATTCCTGACAACAAGGCATCCATTGTAAGGGATCATCATCTGTTCATGTTGTTGGATTTGGTAATTCAAGTTGACTTCCTAGTCTGGCTTTGAGTGGCCAGGTAATCAGATTGCAGGTCATGAACCCGCTTGTTTGGAACCTTGCTGGTGGGTTAAGCCTGCTGTTTTGACACTGCTACCAGTGATGAGAAGCTCCTTTTGGAAAAGCTTCAAATATGGAATTGAGAAAGAAGAGAAGTATATTTTATTAAAGAATACTTTAGACTTATATAGCTTTAGCTGTGGCAGAGATTTAGTTGGATCAAACCTAGGGGTTGGTCATGTGCAGGATGAGTTTGAGTCACTGGATACTTGGACAGTCATGTGCTATTGCTTGGTTGCCCTTTCCAGTATGTTGAACTGTATATTGGGAGGGCACCAAATAAGGCAATGACTGGATGTTAAGTGGGTTGGCGGTAGCCAGAATACTTGTACATCCAGATCCTTAACACCCTTTTCATAGCTGTGATGCCATAAATAGAAATGTTGTTTTTACTATAATTGTCACAAGTGACAAACTCCTATTAACCATGCTTACTGGGAAACCTCAACTACAAGATTTGAACCCTGACACCCCGTGGGCCGCCAGCCTGCAGGACCAGCCGCCTGGCTGCCCACAGATTTTTAGGCAGGAATCAGAACAGGAGTTAACTTTGGAAAATCTTTTAAAGCTTGACAAGTCAAAATCACCTACATCAACACTCCTCACATTAAAGGTTCCTGTTAACTCAACCAATCAGCGGGCAGGTATATCCATAGAGCCCAAAATAACTGGGCCATCACAGAAGGGGAAACAAAGAAACTTCTTATAGAACGCAGGCCGCCCAGAGATGACCAACCCCACAACCCAACAAAGGAATTTGAGTATTTTCAGTTTGAACCAGCCAATGAATTAACCCCCGTGATGGATGCCACCAAGGACTGAAAAACCTGGGTAGACGGTAACACCTGGGCCAAAGAAATTTGTAAAAGTTTACCCACGATAGATGAGCATACTTATACCCTGGACTGCCAGGAAGTTGCTCATAACTATTTTTGCAATAAAGTGACATGAACCTTTGGTCAACCAGGTTATTACATATTTGATATTAGCTCTATTTCATTTACAGTCTACCTTTTGTGGTTCTTCACCTCACACCTATCAATCCCAAGAAACCGTGGACCAACCACCCAACTTTTATTGTCCACCAGGAGCTCCCTACGGCCCAGTACATTTCACCAAGTACCCCCCCCAACCTTGTGTATTTGGAGTTTACCCTAGAAGAAATCCTAATCTACAACCCTGAGGTAAGAACTAGAGAGACCAAGACTGTTTACAGGGAAGGCCACAAAATCACTATACCTCCCCTGCTATTTGGCGACAAGTACAACCACCTGCCCACATATTTGGTCCCAATGACTCTGCCTCTCACCCTGCGGCCCAACTGCCTGCAAGAGTCTGTTGCTGCCAATGAATCTGCTTCCACTCAGATATTTGGAGTGATGTACATTACTCTTACCGGCTTGATAGATTATATGATACCTGCCAGCGGGCCTTAGGCTCTCCTGGGCAAATCATTATCTTATATTGTAAAGTTGGCCCCAATCTTGTGGTGAGCCCTCCCTGCTGGGCCCGCGGGCCATCCACCTGCGAGTTCCCAGGAACTCTCTACAGGCTGGATCCCTGACAATAATTTTGAGATATTGTAAATTCAAGATAGTGTATTTTGAGATGACGTTTTTGAGATGGTATGTTGTACCGTTTATTGGTTTATATTATTACATCATCCTTGTGTTATATTGGCACTTAAAATTTACTAAGATTCTTAAGGATTGGATTTGCATTTTATGGACCCAATATACACATATGATCATGATGAGATGAACTCACATTGGGGCTTAATATAAGCTATTCATGCTAGGCCAATGAATATAAGTGTGTTTATTATTATTGTTTATTTTAAAGTCATTGTCACTATTTTCATCTGGTCTAGCCAAGTGATAAAAGATAGTATCGATCATATAACTGCAGGAAACCCTGTGTAGGCTGTCTGGATGGATAAGTTAAAATGGGAAAGTAAAGGTTTATGTATTTGTTGCCCAGTTTGGGAATAGGGCGAGCTGTCCGCTTTGATTCTGATATATTCCTCCAATAACGAAAATCGATCTTTATTGGATCAGTTGGAATGGATTTTAGAATAGATTTGTGAAAGTAAGCTTAGGAGCGTGCTTGGATCTCCGTACAAAGAAAGTAATCTTAATTCAGTTGAAAAACTACTCGTCAATCGAGCGTTGATAGCCCCTAAGTTAAGATCGCTTCTGATTTCAGCGTGGGATCAGCCTGCTTTAAAGGGGCCTTTGTTTCTATTTTATGGCTATTCAATTGAAGGCCTTTGATGCTGATCGCCATGGATAAGCCCGAAGTAAATACGTAATTTGGAAGTTTTATTTCCGCCGCAAATCAACTCCGACCCTCCGACGTTGCCCAATCAAACAAATATAGATTCTCCCATTTAAGTTACGTGCTGGTGACAAAAAAGGTTAGCCAAAAATCATTATTGCGTGTACAAACCTACAGTCACACATATATCATACTTATCTATTACAACCCTTTCCTCAAGGTTTAAAGGTTCTACTAACCATCGGTTTATTTTCCCTTTGCTGCTTAATTTTCATTTGAAATGTCAAACAACTTCAAAGATTTCAAGGTACATATTTCTTTAACCAAGCTGACATTTAGTTCCCCGAAAGCTCTACCCCAAGGCTCATTAAAGTTACTCAGCTTTCTCCTAGCACAGAGGAGCAAGTAGGTAAATTATCCCTTCAATATCCATTTATTTTCACCTTTAAACCCGTCTCGGGAGAGACTTGCTTTTAAAGGTTCCTATTTCTTTGAGTTGCAACCTTACAGGCAAAATTGATTGCAAGCAATTTAATTTTTGATTTTAGTCCAAGAGTTCTTCCGCTTCTGTGGAAAAGTCGTTGAGTTCGCGATCGGCAAGTAATGTATTTGAATGATTTTGTTTTAAACTCATGTAAGGTCTGAAGATGAGAAAAGCCAGGAAGCTTTGGTGCTTTTTGAGAAAGGTACTGGTTTTCAAACAACAGTGCTCATTTACTTGTGTGCATTCAGATAGCGCTGCTAAGACGGCAATCATGCTCTCCAATTCTTTAATCGGTGACCGAAAAATTGTCGTACAACCTTACTACAGTGAATTTCAGGTCAAGGCCAATTCAGAGTCAGGCAGCTCTCAAAATAAAGATGGCGCCTCACAATCTCGTGAAAATTCTGCTAGCACCCAGTCCGAAGAAAAAAACTCTGTAAGGCTTTATTTAGTTTCGTTTAACAGCCCTGACTAAAATTATTATAGCAAGCAGGGTCTTCGCTTTGGAACACTCTGTGGTCCACCGGATACCAGCTCACCCAGACTGTAGTTCAAGCTACCCAGGAACTTGATTCACAATATAAGATCTCTGACCAGATGAATGCCTATTTGGAAAAGGCCAAGGAAGAAAGTAATTTGATTTTCTCCCATTTTTTCTAATTCTACGAAGCAAAAAAACTGGATGAACAATATCAGGTTTCCCAAACAGCCAATGAACTTGATTCCAAGTATGGGGTTGTTGAAAAACTGTCCCAAGCTGCCTCTACTGCAAAGGAATACGGTAACATGGTATCTCTAATGCATTGGCTTATATTAACATGACTACAGGCTCTTGAAACTGAACAAGGAAAGAAAGTGCAGGAGATGTACGAGAAAGCAGTTAATTCTGCGTCAGAGCTTAAAGTCGAGGCGTATCGTGCTTTAGTAAGCATATATTTTCATCTGTTGATTCTAACCCCTGAAATTAGAACATCGAGTCTGAAGAGAACTCCGAGAACAACCAGGAGGCCTCAAAGGAGCAGAACGATTCTTCTGAGGAAACCACCAAGGATCAGAATAAGCAATCTGAGGAAACCTCAAATAAGCAGAACTTTTCTTCAGAGGACGTCAACTCTCAGGTTTCAGCTGAAACACTTGCTGAATCTAAGCCTGATTCGCCCAAAATCTTGAAAACTGAAGTTATCAGTATCTAGTGTTCTTGGTTTAGAAATAGCTTCTCCTCGGTTGTTACATATAAATGACGTATTTGGAGAACTCAACTTATTTGTACAAGATACTAACAGCCCATTTTTAAAGTATAGTTTCTTTTTTAACTTGATTTTAAATTAATGTACGTACACAATCTTGGCTTGAAACCAGTGTCTATTAATGTTATACTTTAAATTTTGTATTTTGTTCATTATTTATCTGATTTTAGCGGTGTCTCCAATCTTAAAGCCATAGAAGTGGCTAACGTTAAGATATAATTTGTTTAAAATGGTATCAACTTATAAATTTTGGGCATAAGCATATAAGTGATAAAAAAATTTAGCGACATAAACTATAATCTGAATACTTGATCTAACTGGTACCAAATAAAATCTAGCATCCTTTTTTTGGGCCATTAGCTGATAAAAATCCCAAGAAGAATCTACTATTCAATGAACTTTATAAGCCCTCTCTAAAAAACGCATGTTAAAGCTTTTGGCAAATTGACCAATAGTCAGTTTCCGGTTGAAAGACTTCTGCAGATATGTTTCTTAGAATTATATCTAGCGAGGGAAGGTGAGGTTGGAACAAAATTAATAATGGAGATACTTTTATTAGAGAACTTTAATGCTTTTTAAAGCTTATAGGGATACTAGAAAATTCTAATGTGGATCATTAATTTTGTGATTATGTTGTCAAGTAAATACTTCTTTGAAGTATATAAAACAAGGTGAAGGGGAGAATTTAGAAGAGAATGATACCTTATTTGATATGGACTAGGATATTGTATAGTATTATCGAAGGGCTGGATGTTGGAATAGTCCAGCTACCACCAACCTATTTTAACATCCATTACTCCACCTGATTTGGTACCAACGCAATTTATCCAGCATTTGCCTGGTTCAGTATCAAACCAATTTTCACTTGACTTGTCCTTGTATTCACCCATCCTTATCCAAGCCATGTCATCTGATGCCAACCGCTGATCCCAGTTAGGGACCTGCCGCATTATCTCTAGCTATGAAAGCCTAAATTATTATTCAATAAAAACATTCTTCTCCAAATTATTATTTGAAGCTTTCCCCAAGTTGCCTCCTTGTTGTATTTGCAGCAGAGTTGTTATAATTAATCTTGCTTACTCAAAATACTGTTGCAACATCTACAATTACTCCCTCTCAGGAAATTAATTCCCCAAGTAACTTGCCAAATGATTCACTGACTAATCATTAAGTCAGTGGCACTGGTATCATTCAACCATCTATTACAGGGATCAAACATTTTGAATCCTAAGCAGAATACAACTTGGACAAGCCTTGTGACTTAAGAGGAACAATCACTTGAATAAGCCCCATGACTATCATGATGTACATGGTCAGTATGCGTCTTCCCATGATACTATATAATATTCTATATTCATATCCAATAAAGTACCATTCTCTTCTTAATTTTCCCCTTTATCTTGTTTATTATACTTCCAAGAAGTATATACTTGACAGTGGTAGCACAGGTGGGTTATCCACACCTACGCAACTTAAAAGAAAAATTCCTCCCACAAAAAGAATCCAGTAGATGGCACTCCCCCCAGGCTGGAGAGACTATGAAGAAGAAAAAGGACTTTCCTACGGGTTTTGTTGTCTTCAACAACATCCTTGTCCCTACCAAACAGTATAATCTCCTCAACACTTGTGCCATCCTGAACCCACCTCTAACTCCAATCCTGCAGACAACTGAAATACCCAACATCATATTCCAGCGCCTATGCTCATCAGAGATTGAAAAGTTTGTAGGACTAAGTCAAGAGAACACCAACCTATGGATCCAAAGCACACAAAACAAGTTTACACAAGTGGGCTATCCCCGCAGACTCTGGGCTAGTGAGATTTCCCTCTGCATCACAGTGGCTGCCTTACACTTTGTAAGTGAATGATTTGACCAACATCCTGATCACAGTGAAGACTGGGATATGTTCAAAGCTGTCATTCTCAAAAAAATTTCCATAAAGGACTCCAACGTGGTGATCATGACAGAACTCATAACCTTCAAAATGACAGGAAAAATTGAGAAGTACATTGCAGCCTACAAAAATCTATGTGACCAAGATCCTAACACCATTAACTTTAACAAAGCTGGACCACAATTAGACTTCTACAATGGCCTCTTCACACACATTAGACGTCAGTTTGAGGTGACACGCTTCAAAAACCTTCAGTATGTGTTCTCAGAAGAAAAACACACCACACAGAAATCTGACAACCTAAATGTAGCCATCAAACAAAATAAAGATCTCATAGCAAAGAAGGACCCTCAGCCTAAAAAGCAGAACAACTGATACAATAACCCCCATCCTCAAGGCAAAATTGTACTGCTCAAGCAAATCAAATGGTCACTGATAACACCATTAAGGAGGGAAAAGCTCAGGTGAGTGCTTAGGTGAGCTGCCCTCCCCCACTTTGAAAGAATTGTACAGGGACCAAGACATGGACTTAATTACCATGATCCAAGTACCCTCTAGTGATCCTCTACTTTTTGCTGCCCAAACCAGAAATAAACTCCTCACTTATCCTTTTTGTTTTTCCAGATATCAGGGCACAGCACTATTTGATACTAGAGCAGACCAATTCCTTATTAACAAGAAATTTTCTAACCTTGTGAAACTACCCATGGTCCAAAGCAATATAAAGAGAGTTATCATGGCAGATAATAGAAGTACACCAGTCATCAAGGAAGTAAAACCTTTCCGCGCTCAAATAGAAGACATACAGACTACGCTTAAAGACCCAATCATACCAATCCCCAAGTATGATGTTATACTTGGCCTGGACTGAATGAGAAAGACCAAACCTCATATCAACTGGAATAGTGCTACTCTCACCATACAGCAAGGCAAGGTGCACCACCATGTTTACCCAACTCATCTTGATACACTCATGATGGACCATTAATTTTTAAAGATTATGGAAATGGAAGAGGAAAAGAACTCTAGCAAAATCAAAAGGAACACCTGCAGGTATGAGGTTATCCGCTTTAAAAGTACAGAAACCACATACAAAAGAGATACAATCTGAGCACAGCTAGTCATTGAATTTCCTTCTGTTTTCCAAAAAACTTTACCAGGACTGCCTCCTGACTGCAACATACAACACAAAATTGACCTCAAAGGAAGTGTGCCAAAAGCACACCTTATTTACTGCCTAACGCCACAAGAAGACGACACCCTAAAAGCCTACCTTGACAAAGCACTCAAAAAAGAACTCATAAGACCTTCTAAATCACCTTTTGGTGTGGCTATCTTCTTTGTAGCAAAGAAAGATGGAGGACTCCGCCTGGTCACAGACTGCATGGCACTCAACAAGGTCATAATTAAGAACAGGTATCCCCTGCCCCTGATTGATGACTTTTTGAAGACCTGGGGGTCCCAAGTCTTCAAAAAATTGACTTGACAGCAGGTTATCATCAAATTTGTGTGCAACCAGAGGATATGCCAAAAACAGCCTTCATAACAAAGCATGGTTCCTTTAAGTGTGTAGTCCTTAACTTCAGCATTATGAATGCTCCAAGAACCTTTGTAACCTTTATCAATGAAGTCTTCAGGGAACACATTGGAAAAAGGGCAATTATCTACCTGGACAACATCATCATTTACAGTCCCAACCTGGAACAACACCAGAAAGACGTCTTCCTGGCCCTCTGCACCCTGTAGGATAACCAACTCATAGCCAAGCCCTCAAAGTTTGATTTTTTTAGCAGAACTCCCATTTCTAGGAAAAATTATCACCAAAGACAGAATAAAGCCAGACCCAGAAAAGAAATAAGCCGTAACCAAAATGCCACCCCCATGGAATAAAAGTGAACTTTGTACATTCCTAGGCATGGTAGCTTATGTCAGAAGATCCATCCCTGACTGGGCTGCCTTGAGTGCTCCCCTATCTGCAATCATAGGCAAGACAACAAAATTTGTATGGACACCACTAAGAGACCAACATTTCTGACAACTAAAAGAGTGCATGGTCACTGGCCCCATCTTACAATATCCAAAATGCAAAGGAATATACAAGCTAGAAAATGATGCCTTCAACTATGCAATAGAAGGAGTACTCAAAATTCAAACTGCAAAAGGGACTTCCTTCCTGTAGCATATGAATCAAGAAAGCTGTCTGATGGTAAGCAAAGATATCCAATACATGGCAAAGAACTGGTAGCTATCATCCACTGTCTAATGAAGTGTTGATGTTATCTGAAAGGTGCAAAAATATTCAAAGTGCTAATCAACCACAAGTCATTGGTATTCTTCAAGACTCAGCAACATCTATCTAGACAACAAGCTGAGTGTATGAGCCTCATACAGAGGTACCCCATGATAATTGAATACAAATCAGGCAAGGAAATGCTTACCACAGATACCCTGTCAAGGCTATACCATAAAAATCTCCTATGCACTGATGGAGACCCCAGTTGTCCCATGTTAATAATGGGAAATCTTGGAGAGGGGTTCTCACCTGGTACACCAATAGACATCCAAGAGAAAGTCATCAAGAACAAAAATCTGCTCAAAAACGTATATGGCACACTACACCAAATACTTCCAAGTGGTGATACTGTTCCTACGTCCCATTGACACAAAAGATTAAAACAATCCTCCAATACCACAGAGATCTGGGACACACCCACAGCCAGAACTTGCATGAATATCTCAAGACACACTACTGGTGGCCCAACATGTTGGACAATATCAAATAAGTACTGGAACAATGTGAGGTCTTTGAAAAGTACACCCGCTCTAAGGCATTGCCCAAATCAGTAATACTGGTGTCAATCACACATCTTTTCAAAGTGTGGTCACTGTATATTGTGGGATCAATGCCTGGCAATAACAAAGGCAAAAATTATATCATAACAGCTATTGACTATGTGACCAGGTGGCCTGTAGCACAAGCTATAAAATAACATAAAGGAAATTATTAAGACAATTTATTGGCAAAGAAATAATAGCTAAGTTTGGTAAACCTGACCTCCTGATTGCAGATGAAGGAACCAAACTTAAAGCCATTGACACCAATATATACCTTGCCAAGAATGGAATAAAACACATCACAGCCAGTCCCTATCACCCGCAAGCAAATGAAAGAGTAAAATAGCTAAACATCTTGATAGTAGAAGCCCTCAGTAAGTTATCTGCTAACAATCCAGAAGCCTGGGTCAACATTCTGCCAACAGCACTCATGATGTATAGAACAAAAGTCAACCGCAACACGGGCAAAAGCCTTTATGAGCTTGTCTATGGGTATAAGCCCGCCATTGTTAGCACTACTGCAGGACCATGTTTATTTCTACCTAAGAAGGTACCAGACAACAGTGACCCTGATGTAAAGCATTCTAGAAAGGACCAAGAAGACATGGAAAGAAAAGAGTTGAGAGAGAAGCAATCCTGCTACAGCAAGAATGCTTCCAAGTTGGGACAAGATCTGAGTTGTCAACCACAACATGCACAAGTTGTATCCAGGATTACATGGACCAGGCATTGTCATGGAAGTCAAGCCCAACAATACTTACCTCATCGAATGTATTGGCGCTCAAACTAGACTAAAGCACATGCACCATGACTGCCTCTGCCTATGTAAAGCAAGAACAGCTCAACGTAACTCCTGGCTCCCTGTACTCAACACCAAGCTTGATCAATACCAAGCCTGTATCCCCAACACTCTCAAAAAGTTCCCAAGGTTCCACCTTCCAGCACCCCAGGGGGAGATGTCACAACATCTATGATTACTTCCTCTTGGGGAATTAATTCCCCAAAATAACTTGCAAAATGATTCCCCAACTAATCATTATATTGGGGGTACTGCTATCATTTGACCATCTATTACAGGAATCAAATATTTTGAATCCTAAGCAGAACACAACTTGGATAAGCCTTGTTGTCAAAACTGCAGGCTCAACCTGCCAGCAAGGTTCCAACCAAGCGGGTTTGTGACCCGCAATCCAATTACCCGGTCACTTGAAGCCATACTAGGAAGTCAACTCAAATTACAAAATCCAACAACATGAACAGATGATGATCCTTTATGGTGGATACCTTGTTTTGGCGCTTGACTCATTACCAGGATCAAGCCACCACCTTCATCATCCAGCCGTGTGATCAACACAATCACGTTCATGTTATCCTTGATTCACATTGACTATATAATCACTATCTCACAACAAAGATTATTATCTAGCTTCTAAATATTTTTCCCCTTGTAACTCTGCTAAAACAGCACAGTTACGGCATTGGCAGCACAGGTAGTTTTTCCATCTTACCTTATCTTGAAAAATTCTGCCTGTTGCCCACACACACTGCAGCTAACAAATCCTCAACAGAATTATGTCTGGCCTCCCGCCTGACTGGACTCCGTACACCCCTGGTGCCAAGATACCTGATGGCTTTGTCCTGTACCAGAACAAGGTGATCCCACTACCAGCCTTCAACACCATGTCTGCACAGGGTTTCTTTCAGGCTCCCTCCTTGATTCTGCAACCAGCCAATGAAAACACCATGCCCACCTACGTAGCTTATAGACTACAGAGTGCCGCCTTGATCCTTTTGCTGGTGCCAACAACAACAACACTGTCACATGGATCCAGTCGCCCAGAGCAAGCTGGCCCAGATGGAATGCCCACAGCAACTTTGAATTGCAGGAATCTCCATTTGCCTGACCCATGGCGCTGGCACCTGGTGCAACAAGTAGCACAAGGAGCACACCAACAAGAACTGGGAAACCTTTAATCAAGACTTCCTGGCAAGATTTGTGCTTAAAGACACAGCACTCATGATAATATGCCAAGTAAAGAATCTAACCCAGACAGGCACCGTGAAGGAATTCACCTGCACCTACAAGGAACTCTGACTTTGCGCACCATCTGACATGGACTTTGACACCCCAGCCATGCACCTCATGTACTATGACGCCCTAAAGGCGCATGTGATGAGGCATGTAAACCTGGACCAGGTGACCAACCTGCAAAGCCTGTACCGTGAAGCGGAGAAAGCGGAGCAAACCTCCAACACCCTTCATAAGGCACAAACAGGAAAACAAGAGAGACTCAAGTACTCTCACACAGGTGGGCGCTCCACTTGACCACCCCCTGGAGGCAACAGGAATAACGCCAACCACAAACCCACAGGTGCAAATAGACATGGAAATGGAAACAATGGCCAGTCAAATTGTATCCTTTCTGTGTCACCACACACAAGGCAATCAAGACAAGGGAAAAGACTGGGGAGAGCATTAAGCAAGCTAAGCTCTCCCCACGCAACTCCTGAATTTCCCAATGACAAGTATTAACCCAAGGACGTGGACCAATGCCCAATGATCCAAGTGCCCTTGGAGGACCTGGTAATGTACACCATTGCCAGACATCCCAATAAACTGATGTCCTATTCTTTCTGCTTTTGCAGTTACACAGGCTCAGCACTCCTGGATTTGGGCGCATGTTGAACCCTGGTCAACAGTAGCTTTGTGGATAAGTTCAAGCTGGCCACTAATCCTTTGTGGATTAAAAATGTGGTCCTAGCTGACAAACACCACATTGCTGTGACAAAGGAAACTGTACCCTTCTCTGTCATGCTTGAGAACCTCCACTCCACCATCCAAGGTCCCATCATTGACTTCCCAAAGTTTAACATTGTGCTGGGACTAGACTGGTTGCAAAATAACAATCCTCACATAAACTGGGCAACCTCAGTGTTGACCATCAAGTGTGAAGGTGTCAACCACCAGATCTACCCTGACTCTGTGGACCAACTCCTATGTGACCACATCTTTGTACACATCACAGAGACCCTGGAAGAAAAGAAAAACCTGAAGGCAATTGACTGGAACTCCTACCAGTACAAGATCATACATTTCAAAGATCACAAGGATATCTTCACGCCTCAGGACCACAAAATTGTGGCCTGCCATCCAGAAATCTTCATGGAAGCGCTGCCTGGGCTGCCCCCTGAGAAGCACATTCAGCACTCCATCCAACTCAAGGGGGCTGTACCCAAGGCGCGCCCTATCTACAGGCTGACCCCAAATGAAGACAATGCCTTACGCGCCTACCTCAAGGAGACATTGGAAAAAGGACTTATCCACCCCTCACAGTCTCCCTTTGGAGCCTCCATATTCTTTGTGGCTAAGAAGGACAGTACTTTACGTCTGGTCACAGACTACCAAGCCCTAAACAAAGTTACCATTAAGAATTGTTATCCACTACCACTGATTGACAATCTATTTGATGCCTTGGGAGGAGCCACAGTCTTCTCCAAGATTGATCTTACTGCAGGCTACAACCAGATTTGCATCATGGAGGAAGACATCCCTAAAACAGCCTTCCACACTAAATACAGCTCCTACAAATGTGTGGTGCTCAACTTTGGCATGACCAATGCCCGTCCACCTTTGTAACCTTCCTGAACAAAGTATTTGCGCCCCACATAGGCAAGCACACCTTAGTGTACCTGGACAACATTATTGTCTACAGCCCCTTGGTGGAACAACACCACAAAGACCTTGAGGCAGTCTTTGCTACCTTGGCACAACACAAACTGTTAGCTAAGCCCTCCAAGTGCCAATTCTTCCGCAAGCAACTACCCTTCCTGGGACACATAGTCTCAAAGGACGGCATCAAACCCAACAGTCAAAAGATACAGGCCATCTGCAAGATGCCACCACCCAAGGATAAGTTGGAACTCCGAACCTTCTTGGGAATGGTGGCCTATGTACACTGCTTTGAACCTGACTGTGGCGTTTTGACTGCCCCCTTATCCGCCATAACAGGCACCAAATCCAAGTTTGTGGGGATTCCCCAGAGCAACCTCTGCTTTAGACGCCTCAAGGAGAAACTCACAACAACTCCCATCCTGCAATACCCCAAACATGACAGGAAATAACAAATGGAAGCCAACACCTCAGATGCATCCATTGGGGGAGTACTACAAATCATAAATAATGTTGGCAACTTTCTGTCTGTAGCTTATGAATTTCAAAAATTGACAGATGGCAAGTGTCAATACCCCATCCACAACAAAGAACTGTTGGCTATTGTGCACTGTCTAGTCAAATGGCGCTGTTACCTAGAACGGCGGGAAGAATTCACAGCATTAACCAATCACATGTTGCTCATCTATTTCAAAACTCAAGCAAATCTGTTGTGCCGCCAAGCCCACTGGATGGAGCTATTGGAGAGGTTTAACATGCTCATACAGTACAAACCTGGGGCTGAGCTTGCTATGGCAGATGCCCTGTCCTGCCTGTATGTCTGTGCTTCAAGAGAAGAAAATGGGCTCAACCCAGACTGGCCTCTCTTAGTACTACAAACAAAGGACAAAGGTTTCCCCCCAGAACAACTGATATAAAAAAGGAAACAGTCATCAAGAATGAACATCTATTTGCTGACGTATATGGGACCCTATACAGAAAGTGTCTGACGGCACAACCATTCCCTACATCCCCACGCATCAGCAAGTAGACACCATCCTACGCTATCACAGAGACCTTGGACATACCAAGAGCCAAAACTTATATGAGTTCCTTAAGCATAAGGCCTGGTGGTTAACCTTATATCACAATGTTCAAGAAGTTCTAGACCAATGTGAGGTATGCAAATTTTTTTCCAAAAGCAAAACCCTTCCAAAGTCAGTACTTCCCATCTGCACACAACTACCTTTCAAAGTATGGGCCTTTGACGTTGTTGGCCCCATGCCAGGGAAACACAATGACAATAAATACATAATCACCACCATTGACTTTGATACAAGATGGCCAGTAGCCCAAGCAGTAAAGGCACACACTGGCAATGACGTACAAAAATTTATTGGCAAAGAGATAATCAACAAGTTTGGAAAGCCAGAACTCCAGATAACTGATGGAAGGAAAGAATTAACCTCCAAAACCACCAATGTATAACTTGTAAAAAAATGGGGTCAAACACACCGTAACAACACCATACCACCCACAGGCCAATGGACGTGTAGAGCAGCTTAATGATAGCCTTGTGCAAGCCTTAGCCAAACTCACTGCCAGGAGACTTGAAGACTGGTATAAGCAGCTATTGACTGCACTACTTGTGTGCCAAACCCAAGTGAACAAATCCACTGGAAAAGCTTGTTTGAACTGGTATACGGCAAACAGCCAAATATCATTCAAGCATTGACAGGACATAAACTGGGAATTCCAAGTGAAGTCCCCCCACACTCAGACCCGCATGTTGTAAAGGCTAACAGCAAACAAACAGTGAAGGAGAATGAACGTCTACAAAAAACCTTTGTCCCCATTCACAATAGACATGAAGTTGGGGACAAAGTTTGGGTCATGAATGTTGACAAGAGCAAACTATAACCTGATAAAGTGGGGCCAGCAATCATTCTAAAGGTAAACATCAATAACACTTACCTTGTGCAAGGGCTTGGAAAACGTAGGAAAGACAAGACCCTACACCATGATTGCCTACAACCCTGCAAAGCAAGACAAAAATAACAAGAAACCGCCCTGCCCGACACAGAACAACAATTAGTTCAATACAGCGCCCGGGTTCCTGACAACCTCCCTGCAACCTGACCCCAGAGGAGGCCAACCTTCAGTTGAGGGGGGGGTGTCATAACCGCAGGCTCAACCCACCAGCAAGGTTCCAACCAAGCAGGTTCATGACCCGCAATCTGATTACCCGGTCACTCAAAGCCAGACTAGGAGGTCAACTCAAATTACCAAATCCAACAACATGAACAGATGATGACCCTTATGATAGATACCTTTCTTTAGTGCTTGACTTGTTATCAGGATCAAGCCATCCCCCTCTTCCATCCAACCGTGTGATCAACAATCATGTTCCTGTTATCCTTGATTCACATTTTGCTATATAATCACTATCTCACAATTAAGATTATTATCTAGCTTCTAAATATTTTTCCCCTTGTAACTCTGCTAAAACAGCACAGTTACAACATTGTGACTTAAGAGAAACAATCACTTGGATAAGCCCCATGACTACCATAAAGTACATGGACAGTATGTGAATTTATCACAAGTGACAAACTCCTATTGATCATGCTTACTGGAAACCCTCAACTACGGGATTTGAACCCTGATCCCTGCGGGCTGCCCGCAGATTTTTGGGCTTGGACCAGAGCAAGATTTGACTTCAGAAAACCCTCTAAAGCTGGATGAACCAAAATTGTCTACATTGACACTCCTCACAGTAAAGGTTCCTGTTAGCTCAACCAATCAACAGGCGGGCCTAGCCATAGAACCCAAAATAACTTGGGCCCCCACAGAAGGGAAAATAGAGAAACTTCCCAATAAACGCAGGACACCCAGAGATGACCAACCCAGCAACTAACAAAGGAATTTGAGTATTCTCAGTTTGAACCAGCCAATGGAATAACTCCCTCAATGGATACCACCAAGGACTGGAAAAACCTGGTAGACAGTAACATCCGGGCCAGAGAAAGTTGTAAAAGTTTTCCCATGACAGATGGGCATACTTATACTCTGGACCGCCAGGAAGATGCCCATCACCATTCTTGCAATAAAGTGACATGAACCTTTGGTTCAAACTGGTTATTACATATTTGATATTAGCTCTATTTCATTTACAGTCTATCTTTTACAGTTCTGCACCTCACACCTATCAATCCCAAGAAACTGTGGACCAACCACCTGACTTTTATTGTCCACCAGGAGCTCCCTACGGCCCAGTACATTTCACCAAGTACCCCCCAACCTTGTGTATTTGGAGTTTACCCTAGAAGAAATCCTAATCTACAACCCTGAGGTAAGAACTAGAGAGACCAAGACTGTTTACAGGGAAGGCCACAAAATCACTATACCTCCCCTGCTATTTGGCGACAAGTACAACCACCTGCCTGCACATTTGGTTCCAATGACACCACCCCTCACCCTGCGGCCCAACTGCCTGCAAGAATCTGTTGCTGCCAATGCATCTGCTTCCACTCAGATATTTGGAGTGATGTACATTACTCTTAACAGCTTGATAGATTCTATGGTACCTGCCAGCGGACCTTGGGCTCTCCTGGACAAATTGTTATCTTATATTGTAAAGTTAGCCCCAATCTTGTGGTGGGTCCTTCCTACCAGGCCTGCGGGCTGTCTTCCTGAAAGTTCTCAGGAACCCCCCACAGGCTGGATCCCTGACAGGCTTCCCATGATACTATATAATATGTTATATTCATATCTAATAAAGTATCATTTCCTATTTAATTTTCCCATTTATCTTGTTTATTATACTTCTGAGAAGTATATACTTGAAAATACAATCTTATAATGACTAATATTTAAATCTTTTTATATGTTCTCCAAACCTAATGTTTATAATCAAAGTATAATTTACGTAAATATCAATCTTTTTTGTTTGCATCAAGGGAAGAGTTATATAGGGAAGTTGTAATTGTAATTGGCCACAGATCTTATGGACAACATTTCTAATATGAGGCTCTTTTTGCCCTTCAGTCCATCTTCCAATGAGCCCCAAAGATAGGATAATTGATCCTCAGCTCAATAAAACTACTAGAACATCCATGTAAGAGTGCTATAGTACCATTGTGCAAAAAGGCTTAAGATTTGAAAATATAATGACACCAGTAGTGACTAGTTTACACTATCTACTTCACAACACTCCTTATCAGTACCAAGGCAAGATACATACTGCCCATGTATGTCATGGCAGTAATAAGTCTTGTCCAGGTAGTGTCCTTTATAGGATTAAAAATTTCTGACCCTCATAAAACATGGGGGTGACAGTAGTACCACCAACTTAATTATTAATAGGAAAATCACTTGGGAAATTAATTCTCCAAGAAAGAGTAACTGTAGATGTTGCAACAACAGTTTTGTGTTTTCTACAACATTTCTTCACATTTTAAATTGTCTTGTTTACATATTAAAATACTATGTTAATTATTTCCTTGGATTTTCTTCAATGTTTCCCGTGTATTTTGCCTTTATAGCAAAATCAAGAAATTTTTCATCAAAATATTTCACTGTTTTGCTCTTGTAGCAAAAGATCCAGGAGAGACCTTTCAAAACATCTCCAGCATTTTGCTAAGTCCCCATAAAATATGCACTAATGATCTAAAATGAAGCTTATTTATTAAAAGCATATATGCCATAATAAGATTCTCCCAACTACGCCTTTCAGAGGCCAGTAGCAAGTGGCATCATGTTAATATAATTCATCCAATTGGTTATCCTAGGCTTTTAGTGCAAATTAATCAACTTTACTTTTTTTCTCCCCAAACCATTAAGTTCATCAGCTGTTCCTCTAAAAAGTCACTCCAATGATGGTTAAGGCACCAAATGCTTTTAAAGTAGCAATAAGTGTTTTTTTATTTCTAACCATAAGGTAGGATCAGAGAAACAATAATAATCATGTTTGTGCATCTGTAATACCCAAGTATTGAGTATAGAGCTTTGATAATGTAGGGAAACAATTTTTACAGTTGAAAACCTGTCAGTGTTGTGACAAGCAATTATAGGGGTATAGTATGACAGAAGGCTTTGAAAAGGATATGAAATTGTCATAGTCTGCCAGCAAAGTACAGAAGAGTGCAGCAGAAGGACATGTATATTGTCAAGTCTGGGGTAAGAAATGATGACACCAAAGGTGCCCAGGAGGTGTAATACAAGAAGTTGAGTTGTGATAATTCCCAGTACAATATCCCTTTGGGTCCCTGTGGTTTAGGTTCAAACTGAGCATAGACTGGCTGTTTTCTCCCTATCCCAAGGTAAGCTGTCAAGACAGCTGTGAAGATGATATAATTCATCTTCTGACATGGGGAGGGGTGACGGGTCTAGTAAGGTTACTTGCTTAGTCTAGATAGAGAATGGATTAATGTGATAAAATTGCAGAGGATATTCACTCAATGATAGAACAGCCTATCATTGAGGGGTTTGTCTTTATGTATAATAGTGGGCCTGCAAGGCATGATTATTGGAAGGCATGGCATTTGGGAACCAAGAGTTTGAGTTGCATCTATTATTCCCTTTTATGGATTGACTTGGGTGGCTGGCAATTGAGAAGGTTTGGCTGGATTTCAGTTTACATTGGTATAGTGCAAGTTGGGCCTTATTCATGCATCCAAATTCATTTACTGAATTTGGTGCATGATTTTCATTGTTGGGGAGCCTATCAGCGGATTCCCCATTTGGTAGGCTCCCAACTTAGGCAGCAGTTCCTCCCAAGTTTGGCTTTGGGGAAATTGCCTTTTCTGGTTTCCTGATTTGGCTTTTCCCAAAATAGTGGATGAGGACTGGTCTTATGGCATGGAAAGGGCAAATGCTGGCAGGTGGCAGGCTTGCTCATGGGTGCCTGGTTTGAAGATAGCTTGTAAGTGGGGCTGGCAAGAGTGGTGGGTGCATGTGCAGTGGCTGTGTGCATCTGCTCAATGGCAGCAGTCAACAGCTTGGTGCTGGTGGACTTCTGTGTAGTGGCAGCAGGCGGCTACATGGTGGCAGATGTCTGCTTGATGACAGTGGGCATCTGTGTGTTGGTTACACAACTATATGTGTTAGTAATATTCCTGACACCTTTTTAATTCAGTTGGACTCCTATAATAGAATCCTGTTGTAAATTGTGTGTAAGTTCAATATAATCAAGAGTACTAACCCCACATAAACTTTCTTAGAAAAAAATGTGATACCCAAAAATCTGTCAATCCATACCTAACAGCCAAATGTAAGAAAAGTGTTGCACCCAAAAAATACACTCAATTAATTCTAAATAGGACAACTTACTACCAACTATGACCCTAGATGAGAAAGCTATAGTACTCAGTACAATAGATTTCAAAGCTATGACACTAAGCAAAGAAACTGAGATTTTAGCAAAAAAACCTTATCTGTAAGTGAAATCAACTCAGATGTAAACAAAATCAATACATATCAAAACAAAATATAAATAGAAATAAACACAAATCTTTTTGAATTTAATATAAATTTGTTTACATCTGATTTCATTTCATTTAAATCCCAGTTGATTTAATTTACAGATGATTTTTTTTGTTTAAATCTTTTATTTCTGCTTAGCACCATGGCTTTAAAAACTACTTTATACTCAGATAAAGAGCACCAACACTTCTTTTGAAGAGAAATAAGAGCATTTGAGTGCTTAGGTAATCTGTCCTTCCCCCCTCACCAAAAGACTTGTTCAGGGACTAAGAAGTGGATTCAATCAGCATGACTTGAGTACCTTCTAAAAATCAAATACTAGTTTGCATCCAGACTGGAAATAAACTGCTCACTTATCCTTTTTTACAATATCAAGGCACATCACTATTTAAAAACTGTGGCTGTCATGAATGACATTTCAATACTTGTATTGAAAACCCAAGAGTTGAACCCCAGTCCTCTGAAGGCGTATCAAGCCCCCCAGGACAGCCCAGGAACTACCAACCAGTTAAGTCATAGACTTGAATTATTAAGTTACCCCACAACCTGCCAGCTTAATAATGAGGATTCCCTGAATGGTTCCAGATTGCCGCCAAACTGGTGCTACTGGAGGCTCATACCTATTCAGGAGATATGGCCTGCCTAAAGGAGGTTAAAAAAACCTACTAAAAGTCCTGTCAACAAGTATCAGCTTTTGTCAGTCTCTAGTCCAGAAAAAGTATTTCAATTGTCCAGCTCAGGTGACATGGTGAACAACAGCAACAAAAAAAGTATTGCCACTTCTGTTCTCCAGAGCCAGCCCAACCAAGACCTGCTAATCTGGTGCTACTGAGGACCCAGACCTACACAGAAGTTGTGGCTTGGACAAGACCCACTAATAGCCCTGCCAATAAGCACCAACTGCCGCCAGTCCCCAGTTCAGAAAGGGGAATGCAATTAGCCCACTTAGGTGACATGGTGAACCACAGCAGCAAAATTAAGCATTGACACTTCTGTTTGACAGAGCATACATAACCAGGACCTGCTGCTCTCAAGACCCCAAGCCAAAATCCATGCCCTGCTGGCAATCTGCCCATGAACCTGAAGCCTGCAAAAAGCAAAGAAGCAGAATCACATGGTCTAAGAACCCTGGCAGTGTGGTGAATATCACATTGTCATTTTTGATAATAAAGTTTATGAAACTTTGGTTCAATCAAATTCTACCTTATATAGTTTTAGTGATCTTTCATCTCAACTCAGGTCAAGTAGACAGCCAGGCAACTGCCCCCCCCAGAGACCAACCTGCCAACCTGCCCCAGACACTAGCAGTCCCCCAGGAGCCTCCTTTAGACCTGTGCATTTTACTGAATACCCTCCAAAACCCCGCTACACAGAGTTCAACTTGGAAAACATACTCCTTGCCAACCCCCTGGCAATAACTAGAGAGACCAAAACAATAGGCTGATAAGGAAAGTGGTAAATTTGGCCACCCAGATTGTTCAAAGACAAGTACAATTACCTACCTGTCTACTTCATCCCCATGACTCTGTCCTTAACCCCAAGACCAGACCTCCCAATGAAACCTACCGCTGCAGCAGAGACCACCTCTACCCAACTGTTTGGAGTACTCTATATCACTTTGACAGGATTGGTTGATTTCATGGTCCCTGTCTCTGGACCCTGGTCCTTAATTGGGCAATCTGTATCTTACATTATCAAGTTAGCACCCATTCTATGGTGGGCTTTACCTGCCAGCTTGGACGCATCCCATCCCAAGTTGCCCAATGCCTTTACCTATACCTGGCTTCCCAACAGTGGAAGACTGATTTTTTATTGAAAATAAAATTTCAAATATTATTAAACTACCTACATACAAAAGCAGCATAAAACATGCAATAATTGTGGATAACATAAGTTTCCTGGTCACCTGAGAAGCCAAACCATTTAGGGCACAAATATAATATCTCTAAGCTACCTTTATTAGACTCATCATTTCAACCCCAAAGTACACTGTGGTACTAGGAATCAAATAGCTGAGAAAAATAAAACCTCTCATTGACAGGTACAGTACCATTCTCACTATACTGTAAATTCAGAACCTAAACGTAGAAATGCAGGATTGTCAAATCCTTGGTCCAAATTTCAAATCACTTTTGCAGGATGGCCTTTTTTTAAGTAAATTGATTTTTGAGTATTTATTTGAATTTCTAAAAATGCAGGAACTCATAGACACTTTGAAAATTTCAAGTCAAACTGCATATTTTCAATGGACAAAATGAATTAAATAGAATCAGATTTGAAGTGTTCAAATCCATCAACCATTTTCATTAAGTTTATTATTCTTTTGGAATTGCGGGATTGTCAAATCCAAGAACCAAATTTTAAATCACTTTTGAATGCCACTAGTAAAATAAAATATTAATTGCAGGAACTGGAATCCAAATTCAATGTACAGTAAGCACACTAGAAAACACCAACCCAAATCAAGAAGCTCCACCACAACTAAAATCAAATGAAAAATTCAATCTTGATAACCATGTTTAGACATAAAAAGTGATAAAACTCTAAAATTATCCAAACCAGAAAAGTATACAATATTATACACTTCAAATCACAGATATAGAAATTATGTTACTACTCAAGGCTAAATCAAGAGAAACCAACTACTTACAGCTTAACAAAACTTCAAAAAAATACATTTTTAATCTAAAAAATATTTTTATTTGAGTTTTATGGACTGACAATTACATTCCCAAACAGCTCCTGCACCAGCCTGCAGGGCAGCCTGTCCACAAGGGCGTCTCAGAGGGTCCAAGAATAGACCCAGAACCCAACTCAAGGGGAGTAATGCCAACACTCAGGCCTCCAAAGGTGTCAGCGCCAGCCAACCACCTCCTGCATCTCAATCCAGGAACAGTAGCCTGAATCCCAGACAGAAGCCACTCTCAAGGCCTTCCACAAAAGTCTCATATACCAGGGTCACCAGGAACACTGAGGTTACTTACTCCTCTACTGTGTACCCAGTTGTCACCCGGCCCCACACTCTGGATTCAAGAGTTGCCCCTGCATGCCCCTGCATCTTTGATACATCATATGAGCCATTGACCACCACTGTTGAGCCATCTGTGCCTGTGTCTTATGCCACCATTGATGACGCCACTGCAAGCAAGCGTGATCCCACCTTCTACACAAAGATCCCTGTCCCCTGTGTCAAGCCTGGTAGCCAGGATGTCGTGGTACCTGCCAAGGGCCAGCATTAGTTGACAGATAGTGAGCGTGAAGCTCTCCTCAACTGCTTGAACGGGGGAATGGCAATTTGGGATATTGCTTCCCAATTTAGTGTCACAGCCAGATACATTGGCAACATCAACACCAAATACAGCAACACCGGTCAAATTTCAAAATCCACCAAGGTTAAGCGGCAGCCCAACCTACTTCAGCCCATCCATTTCAAGGCAATCAGGGAGTGGGTAACCAAGGATTGCCAACTGGACACACTTGCTGTCCAATCAATGCTTGCTACAGAGTTTGAGCTTTCTGTCTCCAAAACCCTTGTTCACAAAGCAATGGTTTATTTGGGCTTCTCCTGGAAATTACTGGGAGTTTTGTTATATAACTGGAACAGTGACAAGACAAACAAGGATTGATACATTTATGCCAAGACCTATGTGGCTCTTAAGAAGACTGGCAATGTCCTGTTCTTTTACATTGACAAATTGTTGTTTTACTCCTCACTCTGGTCTAGGTATGGTTGGTTTGAGAAGAGGTCCAAGGACGTTATAGCTCATTGTACAGCTTTCTGTTCCCAGACCTATTCCATGGTTGCGCTTCTTGGTCCTTGCAGCTTGGGTCAATACCAGTGATCAAGGGTTCCCACAATAGCAGGACATTTCTTGATTTTCTCTGAACTGTCAAGGAGTATCTCCAGATTAATTATTGCAGTACAACCAACATTGTTGTGCTTGACAATGTTGGGCTCCACAAAGTGGATCAGGTTGTTTCCAAGTTCTCACCCATTGACAATAATAGCCATTTCTTCAACCACTGCCTTGCTGATTGTCCAATGAGACTCATCTTCCTCCCCTCATTTCTCCATTCCTTAACCCAATTGAGGAGGTCTTTGGGTGGATCAAGAATAAGGTTAAGGCAGGGCTTCCACAGGACACCAAAGATCTCTTTAACATTCTTGAGGTCAGTCAATTTACAATGCCAACCAATATGGTGGTGGATTTTACAAGCACTCTGAATAATTCCTCCCTAAAGTCCTAAACTCTGAGCCAATCAGATAAATGGGCGCTCTGGATTTTATTTGTTTTTATTTTTATTTATTTTGATTTTATTAGGGCTCAAAAATTAATATTTATATAGAATGACGTGACAAATGATTGTATTATAGACATATAAGAATACGTAGAAAAGGTAAGTAAAATTAATTATATTGGATAAAGAAAACATATTTTTATTATAATGCACCAAATATTGTATTGACTGTAGAGCTAACAAATAAATAAATTAAATAAGATAAAAATGATTAATTTTATTTAAATAATTGTGAACCCTTTTTAGTACTTTGTCTTTTTTTAAGCCACAAATTGATCTTTGCAAGTCATCATCTGACCTTATTGATTTTGTCATGGTCGGGTGTAGGACCGTACCAAGGCAAAATGGGAGGAGTCCACCCATCAGGGTATTGCAACACCAAGGCTCAATACAGGAAGGGCAAGGAGCGGTATAAATACAGCATACCAGCTGCAAGTGGACAATAGACATCAAGGTGAGGTACTACAACCTCATTGAGACTAAGGATGGTCAGGATGACCATCCCATATCTGCTGTGATCATAAGGGATAACCTCAGCAGAGAATTATGGGATTGGAGGAGGAGTGGGAGGGATGAAGCTGCTGGCCCGTCCAGGGCTGGGCCCTGGCTGGTAGTCCATTGCTACAGGTTCTACTAGTTGAAGTGCTGGTGTTTGAGCTGGTTGATTTTGGATTGTCCAAGGTGATAAAAAAATATGGGGAAGAAAGGCAAATACTACTCTATGAACCATACACTTTATTAAACGTTTTCAGTATCTGTCTTGATTGTAGGGAAGTGGTTTTTATACCACTCATCTGGCCTTCCTTGGAAGCAACTACTGGCAGCTTCTTGGAGAGCTCTAGTAGTCCAACCTTTGGTCACAGGTACTTTGGGGAAGAAGGAGGAATTCTTGAGAACAGGGGATATGGTCCCAAGAATCTTGGACTGGGTTGGTGGAGGGAAGTTCTCTGAGCTTGGGTCATTAGATTGGTTGATTGACTCATGGCTGGGGGAAGTTCTGGGGTCTGGGTTTGGCTCATCAAGTTTCATATTGAGATTGGTTGGATTTCTGAAAGCTGATTGGTGACTAATTATATACAGCTTAATCATTTGGGGCTGGAGTTGCTTGGCAGTTTGGACTTGCTTCTGGGTAGGGGGACTGTCATCTGCTGGTGAATATTCCTGGCTGATTTGCTTCTCTCCTGCTCTTGACCCAATGAAATAGTTGGAAACTGCAGGCATTGTGGGGGTTTTGATGGCTTGGGAATCTTCTTTAGCAGGATTTATTTGATTGGCAGGGGAAACTGGAACATCTTCCTGCAGATGATGCTTCATTACATCAGTGGGTGAAGTGGCATTGAATTTAGAGGTTGTCTACAAGGTAGCATGTGAATCAGGACTGGAAGATAGGACTGGAGCAGGAACCTTGGCTTCTGGGGAACTGGTAGACTGGGCTTGAACTTGAAATGATTTATTTGCCAAGTTATTCAGCAAACCCAGTTGATACTGGATCTGCTGAATGACCCAGCAGAAATCATTGATTTTAAGTTGGGAGCCACCCAGCTCATCTGTAGCATTGGAGCTGGTGGCTCTGTTACAGTTGGGGGCTGCTAGCCCCCCTGTGCCAGTTTGTGAACTGGCCCTGATTGATTTAACAACTTTTTCTGTTGAAAGCAAATTAAAGCCAATCTCTCTTTTGAGAGTTGACTTCCACCCGCCCTGGTGGCGGTACAACACGCCTTTTTGAAAACAGCATCTCAAAAAACGCCATCTCAAATTTAATTTCAGATGACATTTTTTGCATTAGTGATTTTCAATCACAAAAAATAAAATAAACAATAAAATATTTAAAATTTACATATACCTTTATAATGTGGCATCTCAAATTTACGCCATCTCAATTCTGTCCCTTCAATTCAGATTAATTAAATCTTATTTTGCTAACTTTATTTATATATGAAATCACTTGGTGTGGGGTGTGTTTACACCATCTCAACTTTACGCCATTTATCTCAAACTAAAATAAGCTTATACCCAAACTAAAATAAAGCCTGTGGTATAATGCCAGAAGATGTTCCTATAGTATTAATCTAAGACACTTATAATAAGAATAACCTAAATAGACGCCACTATGATAGTCCTTCTAGTGATTATCATTGCTGGGTAAAAAAACCAGTTTTGTTATATGTAATTTATAACTTTATTATACATGGATACATTGATAAGGGTTTTTTAATAAAATATTTTGATAGTGATTTTAATATAGAAGGGGGTGATTACGCCATTTCAATTTACATCACTTCAAATTCCACTGGGTTTCATATCACCCAATTGATTCAAGGCGCACAGTGGATAGGGGAAAATAAGGGGAAATTGCCTATGACGCCAGGCAACGCTATATTGATTCCCCCACTGCAATTCTTGCTTTCCACTTTTCAAAAGTACATATTCACAACAATTATGTTAATAAAAAAATGTAAGAAAACATAGGAAACTTTTAAATATATATTTTTTGATCTCCTCTAAACAACTGGGTGGTTTTTTCTCCAGTTGTATAAGCTAGTTTTTGAGAAATTCAAGTTTTACTTTTTGGCCTGGTTGAGGTAGCTCCACTGTAGATTTGTCAATTTAATATAAAAATGGTCAAAAACACTATGTTTTTGAGCTACAGCACCTCAATTAAGTCACTTCAAAAACACCATCTTGAGAGCAAGTTTTCAGTCAAAACTCAAAGTTTTGCCTACTTGCATTACTAATAAAAAATTATTTTTACAAAATAAAAACATTGAAATTTTGATAGTATATATTTTTTGATTTCTTCTCCAATTCTATGTAAAAAATTGATACTTGTATAGTAACAACATTCTCATTTTTTCTCTTTAAAAACAACCTTCAAATTGCTCATATTTTGATACTAATTCACTTTTAGATGCCTCCCAATTCAACTGCCAAAGTTGCACCCAAGGCCTCTAAGGCTTCAAAGTCCAAAATCACTCCTCCCAAGGCCAAAAAGGCCAAGACAACCCCAAAGAAGCAGCCTTATAAGGCCAAAGCTCCCCCCAAGACCCCAAATCTGTCACCTGAACAAGAGGAAAACAGTCCTACCCCTCCCCATTCTCCATTTGTTTACTCCCCTCTGATCCTAAAGAGAAGTTGTTTAACTTCAATTGTCATTCTGACCCCACTTCAGAGCCTGAGGATGAAGAGGAGCAGGAGCCTGAGCCTGAGCCTGGTGCTCCTGCAGATGAGCTAATTGAGCTCTGAGATCTTAACTCTATCCACAATATATGCAACCAAAATGGCAATTTTTCTGTTCCAACAACATACCCTATCAGCTATCCAATTATGACAAAGAAAGGGGATGTCAGTTTTGTCTACAAGGGCTACAGCTTCAGCTTTAATGACAAGAAGAAGCCCATCTGCCAACATCACTTCAAATGTGATAACTTTGGCTGCCCAGCAAGGCTCACAAATTATGGGTTCACCAGATTTAAGGCCCTTACTGTTAACCACAATTGCACCAAGCCTTTTGACCCTCTATATCAACTTATCTGCTGGTTTCTTTGCCAGGTGATCCCAACCACAAAGGATCAAACTGAAACTGAGGTTGTCAACAATGCACTCCTCAATTTAAATGATACCCAGCTAGCAACTGTTGGTGGCACCTCAAAACTACAGAGATATTTTACTGATCAAAGATATGCTCTGAGTACTGAAGGCGTCAGTGCAAGCTCCATTGACCAATTGATCATTACTGAGGAGCAAAAAATATCTTGTCATGAAGAGAGATTCTTCCTCCATGATGATGGTCAACATGCCCCAGAGCGTATCATCTGCTTTGCAACAAGCCAGGATCTGTGCAACCTCCTCAAGTGTAAGACCTGGCTTGCAGATGGCACTTTCTCCACCTGCCTAAAGCTCTTTAGCCAGCTTTGGAATATCCATGGGTAGATTGGAAATCTGGTTCTTCCCCTGGTCTTCTTTTTCCTACCAAATAAGAAGCAGGAAACCTATGTCTGGGCACTCACAATTTTAAAGGCTAAACTGGATGAAATCCTCCCAACAATTGAAGAGGAGCCCAAGGAGACTAGAGGGCGTAAGAAAAAAATCCATCTCCCAAGAAGAAGATGCTCCCACCCCAACCAGGAAAAAGCCTAAAAGCCTTCCCTACCACAAATATCTGGTAGTGGATTTCAAACAGGCTCAGGCAAATACCTTTATTTGTGTCTTTAAGAGCTCCCCTCAGGGATGCTACTTCCACTTCAGGCAGGCACTCTGCCGCCACCTCCAAAAGTGCTCTGACCTCCATGAGCTGGTCTACACTGAAGACACCAAAGAAGCAAAGGACGTTTTTAATTGCTGCCCTTGCCCTTGTGCAAAAGGAGGATACCAATGCTTTTTATGATGCCCACCTCCACCATCCCTATATCCAGGCCAACCAGGCAGTCTTTGCGCCCTTTATTGAGTATTTTGGGACTCAATAGGTTGACAGCTTCCAAGGAGCACACCATATTAGAAAAGGCAATGACTCAATCACCTGGAACTGTTTCAAGCAGGTCAAAGACAGGTTGATCAAGACCACCTCTTCCCTTGAGGGGTGGCATAGCCAGTTTGCCACAAGGGCTAGGGTTCATAAGCCCAAATTCAATAAGATCATGGTCCATCTCAAAACCCAACAAGCCATCTCTGCCCACCTCTTCAAGACTGGCATGAAGACCAAGGGTGATCCCCCCAAGATGACCAAAGCGGTGAAAAAGTACACTGAGATCAGCAAGGTGGTCCTTGCCTACTATCCCAAGGATAGCAAGTTTGAGCATCTCCAAGCTATCTCAGTTGCTCTTTCTACCAATGTTTGAGCCTATTTGCAATAAAAACTCCTTTATTTGCTCTCTTATTTCCTTTAATTTTATCATTATTTTAGTTTTATTTAGTATTTGGTACAATTCTATGCTTATTTTAAAGTATATTTTATAGTTAAATTATATGATAATATTTGTTTTTGGGATTATTTTAACTTTTAGGCTTTACGCAACTATCTTGCTACTAATTGGCCCCGTTTTTTATTGCAGATTTGGAATTCTGAGGCTTTTTTAAGCCTAGAAATGTTTTTGAATTTTTATTTTTGGGAATTTTTTGGGTAATTTTTGGAGTTGAAAAAAGCTAAAATTTTAAAACCATTTTTTCTTAGTCAAAATGCTGTAAATCAAAATGGTGTTTTTACTAATAAATTGAGAAGCAGAAATTTGAGATGGCGTATTTCAAGATGGCGTTTTTTGAGATGGTGTGTCCTACCCTGGTGGCTTGAGTGGGGTTAAATTCCCCCAGCGGGTTTGTGTGGTTGCCTGTGTTTTCACTTTACAGCAGAAGCCACGGGTTTGACTCTGGGGTTTGAACTTTTAGTTTTCTTGGCCCTTACAGATTTAGTGCCACTATAGCCACACAACACAAAAACCAATGATTTTCATGTATCTCTTACTAATTAGTACTTATGACGCAGGTTAAGCATATCAAATCTATTTATCAAATCATATTACAAGGGAAAGATAATTTGAGTTCTAAACAATAACTTTTTTAAAACAAAAGTGGAGTGGGCATCTTGATGCAGATAAATTCAGCTCTTGTTGTTTAACTACGTAATATATGAACCCGTACTTAACAAGCAACTAAATAAAAAATTTATAAATCATATTTTAATATTACATGTGTTCACTTTATTAAATTGTTTTTTATTATTATAAGCCTCTTACATATTTACAATTATAAATTTAAATTTAAATTAAAAAATAATGAAAATAAAAATGAAATTGCAAGAGAATATTCTTTATTAAGGGGATGCTAATTGCTAAGAAGAATGCAATTATTATGGGATATTATACCCTGAAATCAAATTTTCTACTGACACATCTAATTGAAACCATGTACTCTTTTATATGTGGTGGATAACTCTGGATGCAATTACAAGAGGGGTGGTATGCAGCACCACAATGGTTGCTGAACACTTAATAAAAGGCAATCAGGTAAGTGAATTTATTAATAGGCTCTTTTTGGGAGGCATGTAGTACCCATACAACAATGCCAATGCAAAGGAGTTGTACAGGAAGTGCTCAACTGTCCTATACCCCTGTGGTGTCTTCTGTTGTTCTAGTGCCAATTGGCATATGTCTATTTGAATTGGTATGTCCTCCAATGTTTTAACATTTTTTTAATATACAATGTAATAGGATTCCTAGGTATGTTGCAATGTGAATCCTTTGAGAGGTATATTTTTCTGAAAACATGCATAATTTTTTATATATTTGAACTAATCTGTTGATATAGGACCTGTTGCTGAATTTGAAGATGGTTCTGGGGGGCGCCCAGCTTGTATCTGCCCCCATGCCTTGGCAATCAAAATAAATAAAGGTTTGAACTTATTCACAAGGAATGTGTTCCCAATTTATTTGATAATGCTTTAAACACTGTGTTGAAAAGTTCAGTTTTGAGATATTCTGGTTCTATTAAAAATCTGTTTTTTATTTTTTTCATATTCATTTATATTTTCAAATGGGAATTGTTCACACCATTTGTAAATATATTCATCAAAATTAATCTTGATATTCCCTTGAATTTCATTCATTTCCTTAAAGTTGATTGTTCTGCCTAGCTTGTAGGCTTCCCTAACCACAGCAAGCACCCTGCAGGTGGCAAGTATTCCTTTCTCTTTGCTTCAATATTTGCAAAATTATTCATGTTCATTTGAATTATTTTATTTATTTCATTTTGATTTATTTGCTTTACAGGGGCTACCAGTGACTGGTAACCCCGTAGAACCAACTCAGTGTAAAAGGCACCACTTCTGCGACCTTGTCCCCATTCCTGGTGATGAATAAAATAAATATAAATAAAACATAAAAATACTTACTAATTGTTTCCCCTGTGGCCCCCTCAGCCACAGGTGCCACCTCAGCAAATTTCATGAGTGTTGGCTGCTCTTCATTAATTTTTCTAGGCTTAATTTTTCTTATCTTTCTTGCAACTTGTGTTTCTTCTTGGTTTTCATTTGATAAAATTTCTGTATTTCTTGAAGCGCTCCTGCTTCTTGACTGAGTTTTGTTTTCATCTGTTTCCATTTGGTCAGTTTCCTCTTCATTTGTGTTTATTTCATGTGGGATTTCATTTCCTTCAATTAGTTTGATTTTTTGAGTATTCTATCTATGGGTTTTGAAAATTCCCACAAGTTGTAACTTTCACTTTTGAAATCTAACTGCTTGAGTATTTCCTTTCAAATATTTAAATTTATTTCCTTGTGTTCTTCATTGACTATTGTTCCCAGGCTATTTTTTACAATTTCCTTTTTCTGGACCAAGGCTCTTCCCTCATTTCCCAGTTGATTTACCACAATTTCCCTGATGTTGTATTCAAGCTTGATAACATTTTGGAGGGCTGACTCTAATTAATTGATAAGTGTGTAAATATTTGACATTATGTTTGAATTCCATCAAAAAACTGGTTTTTATAGTACTACCTTCAACACATACATATTTTTCATCATTATTAATAAAATAAAGACAATAACTGTAAGTATTAAATTAGAATATTGCAATTAGACGTCAACTCTTGATATTTTGATATTATGTGCATAACTCAATGCATTTTTTTCAATGAAATCCATTGTAAACTTGGCCTTTTCCATTATAATTTAATGAAATGTACTGTGTTTATATTAGAGAGCCATTGACGCTTAGTACAAATATTGAAAATAAGTGCATTTTACAGCCTGTATATTTACCTATTGATAATGGTTCTATAAACTTTTCAGTTTGATTTTGCAAGGTAATAGTAATGTAATGTGTTGATAAATGACTGTTTATTGTCATTAATTGGCTGATTTTCTTTGGTGTGGTAATTGTGCATTTTCTGATATTTATGCACTAGTATCCAATTGGTTGGTTTCACATCCTATTGCCTGTGCAATTGGATGTGAAACCAACCAATTGGATACTGTAAAGCCCAGCTGTAAAGACACAGAAGAACTTACTTTATATAATTAAAGAGAAATATAGATAGCAAGAGATTGGGTTTAACTTCAATGATAGTTTAGCTATCAGATATTCATCAAGTTTTTTTTCTAGTATCTCCCACTGTGCAGAGTTTTGCAAGTGGGAGTGCAAGCAGGGAATGGAGAATCTCAAAAGACTGGGTGATGAAGATTGAAATCAGGCATTTGGAATATAGTCAAACATTTGTTCTTCTACTATCTGGGTCTGGATGATCAATTCTTGGTTGTAGCCAATGGCTTACTATCATGAGGGGAAATGGGCCTAAGTCTTCCTCAAGGTCTAATTTTAGACTGGGTAGTAAGGTTTGGCAAGAGTCTGAACCAAGCCATGTGGTCTTGGCCCTGGATCCCCATTGGTTGATTCCAGGATTGATGGCCAGGGCTTGGATTTAGTTCCTGAATTTTTCAAGGACTGCATGGCCTGCTTCTATTTTTATCCCCTAATTCTGGGACTTATCTGATTGGTTCCTCTCAAGGTTTTGTGTTCCAATTGATTTTACGGTCAATGTGGCTTCTTAACAGGTACTTATTTATTATTAAATGATGCTTAAAATAAAAAGAGCTTCAAAATGAGTGGTTGATCATTCATTTTGATTTTGTATTTGCTGAGATACACTTGCATGAATGACATCTTTTCATGCAACAGGAGTTCATGCAGGGGGATTGCTTTTGCTCAATTTAGCTCTTGACTGGCCTTTTTACCTGGCTTAATTCATTAATGTAAATTGTAGGCGCTGTTGAGAGCTCTTGAATGCACGTTTGGGCATTGGCATTCGTTGATTAAGAGCTGGAATATGATTACATGAATTACGTCATCTATGCAACCATAACATCATGCTTAATGAAGCAATGGCATCTCAATCAGGCATTTCACAATTCTTCCCCTTTTGCACTAGACTGTGCTTATTTTTTGCTTTTATCCTTATTCAGAGCTTATTTCAGTAGTGATCCTGACAGATACTAGTGTGTAAATATCAGAAAATCCACAATTGTCACAGCAAAGAAAATCAGTCAATTAATGACAATAAACAGTAATTTATTAACACATTACATTATCATTACCTTGCAAAATACAACTAAAAAATTTCCAGAACCATTATCAATAGGTAAATATACAGGCTGTAAAATGCACTATGTATCAATATTTGTACTAAGCGTTAATGGCACTCTAATATAAACACCATCTGCTTTAATAAATTACAATGAAAAAGGCCAAGTTTACAATGAATTTTATTAATCAAAATGCATTGAGTTATGCACATAATATCAAAATATCAAGAGTTGACGTCTAATTGCTATATTCTAATGCAATATTTACATTTATGGTCTCTGATTTATTAATAATGATGAAAAATATGTATGCTCATAATTTTAAGCTATTTGTAAAATGTACAAAATTGTATTAATTATGGGAAATATTGATAATATAAAAAGAAAATATTATTAATTATGAATTGAAAAAGAGATATTAATTTTAATAGTTGTCACAAAGAAAATTTTTATTTACTAATCAAAGGACAGGAAGGGGAGGGAATGGGCAGAATAAACATCACCTTCATCTGCACCTGTGAAAGGGGCAGCATCAGAGATAGTGGGGGGATTGGTAGTGGCTTGGGAGTCAGGGTTGGAAGGAGGGTGGCTTGATGGGGGGTTGGGGAGGCAGGGTTTGTTGACTGGGAAGGGGCAGCAAGAGCAGTTTGCTTTAATTGCTCAAATTCTTCTTGTGTCATGTATGTGGGCTTGACAAAACAGATGGATGAGCATGGGGGAAGGCAAGAGTCCTTTCTGGACTTATCACTATCACTTGCATAGAAGATGATGAGATCAAATAAGTCCTGGACAGACACAGAAGGGAAAAGCTCATAAAACTTATCAATTTGGGTGCATGGTTTGTTTTAGGTGGCAGGCTTTAAGCGCCTGAGAGTAGAACCAAAATTGTAGAGACATACATCTGCAAGATGCATGTTGGCGTGGTTGATGGGGTAGGACAAACAGGTATGTCCCGCAGCCCTGATTTCTTGGGTTGCCCATTCCCACTGCTCCATCTCAGCACTCAGTACAATTGTGTGCAAGGCGTTTTGTGTGGCCCACTCCTCCAGCATGGCCTTGAGCTCTGTCTAGTAGGCATACTCATCTGCAGTGCTCAATATTGCCAAGTAATAATTGATGCCCAATGGGGAAACTGCCAATAAAACCCCAACAAAACAATACAAGATTGGGCTGCACTTGTACACGTGAGACTGGATACACTTCTTCCATAGTCTTGGATACTTGCAGAGATCTTAGTGTATGATAGGAAGATGACATCATTATGGGCCCTCATTGCCTTCCCTTTAATAAAATTGATGATGGTCAAATTGTATGGGTCAGTGTCCACTAAACTGGGGCCATCAAGAACCTGATTGGATAGGATTCTGGCGGAAATCACAACTCTGTGCATCCACAAATTCACTATTCTTTTGTTGGTGAAGATGCTGTGGATTCCCAGCTGGAGACGTACCTGGACCAGGGGCATCCACAGGTCATGTTCCATGATGGCCATCATAAGGGGATGGGCTTTTTCACTATCAGTTGACGTACAGGCTCCAGTTGGAGTCTTCTTGGGAGGGGGCCACAGTTGGCATGGGCTTGCAGGGTTGCAGCCACAGTGGACTTTGCAAAACCCATTGTGGCCGCAATTTCCCCAATGGACATAAGCATCTCTTGCTTTTCAACCATTTCAAGAACAATCTCTGGAGTGATTAATTTTCTTCTGTGCCTTGCAGGCTGATTGGCTGGAGGCAGGGTGTGTCTTCCTTGAGAACCAGACAGTGCCATCTGATTGGCTGTTTCTGGATTCTGGTTTCCATTGTTGGCCCCATGACTCACTTGGTCAATTCTGGATGCTAGTGTTGCTGTATGATTTGGGTTAGCAGCTGCCTGTGTGTGATGGGCAAACAGGGCCATGCTTGAGGACGCAGGAGAAAGAACACACTCCTGGGTGGTGCTTGCAGAGGGGCCTGCAGGTTTGGAGTGGCCATAGAGTGAGGCTTCACTATTAGAAGACCCAGCATAGCCCTGCATGATTTTGTCAAGGCCAGGGAACAGCTTGTTGACTTGGTTGTTATTGAAAGAAGACATAATAAAAATTTTATTAAATTTTAAACTCAAAAAGAGAAATGTATATTTTAGTCAATTTTATTGTTATATATGGTAAGTCAGTGATCATTACATTATAAATTTTGGCTGTCCTAAACTGGAATAGGGTAATTTTTGAGAATGCCTGTTATTCCTAAAAGAATCAGCACAAATCCACTCTAGATCCTTTAACATCCTTTTTGAGATACTCATAAATTATATTTATTTCAAACTCACCGCAATTATGATTTGAAATTTGGCTCTTGGATTTGACAATCCCGCAATTCCAGATTTGTTAACTTTTACATGATGTCTATGATTTGTTTGACATACAGGAAATCTCAAATTTTACATAAGAATCCCGCATTTCTGATTCATGTATCCTGCATTTGTTTGCTGAGTTTAGTCTTTTGTTAGTTGAGTTATCTGCTCAAGAGATTCAAAATTTGCCAATTTAAATAAATCAAAAAAAGTTAAAATTAATGGTTGATTTTATTAAATATTTTATTTTTTCACTCATCTGAGTTGCCTGCAAAAGTGATTCAAAATTTGGACCAATGATTTGACAATTCTGCATTTTTATGTTTAGGTTCTGAATTTACAGTAGTGTTTCAATTTTTGCACTTTTTGGGGGTCCCATTTTCAATTTTTGCACTTTTGACCTTAGGAACTTTGACCTAAGAAACTTGCCCCTTTTTACCACATGGTGTTAAGTTCAAATGATGAGCTGCACTGTTTAAGGAAAAACAATGAGGGTAAAGTAGAAAAATTATAAGTTGCTTAAGAAATAGCAAGCCAAATTAGAAAGGGGGTTTCAGCATTTGAGATCCTCTGGTGATAGAACAGAAGATGGTGGTGAAAATCAAAGTCATGTAGATTATTTATAAGGAAAATTTTAGTAGCAACTGGAAGCAGAACCTAAATAGAGGGCAGGCTAGAACACAGCAAAGGAATTGATGGTGTCTTTCATGGCATCACTATCAAAGTTCTCAAACACAGGAGTAACAATCCCAAGTATTCAAGAATTTTGTAAAGCTTCTTTTATTGTTCAGGCTGAATAAAGTATCTAGGAACAAGTTTCTAGAGGAGATTTGGTAAAGTTTTAAGGGGTTTTATAATGAGGGTGGGGATTCTGTGACATCTGATTGTTGGACTCAAATGTTATCAGCAGTTAGAAGGCATGCATTGGAACTTGGTTTATCACGTCATAATTTTAAATATTTGGCAACCAGTGAGTTGAGCACTACTTCTTTAAACAGTTTATAATGTATGATTATCTTATTATGATTGATTGGCACAAAGCAGGGTAAGTCCAGACTTTCAAGGGCTATCTAAGTAACTCTAGATTTGACCCATTTTTTCAACAAACATTTAAATCATTAAGCATTTTCATGGGTTTGCCTGAGTTCTACATTGGTTTGTCTTACAAGGCTGTGTTATCCCTTTAATTTGACATTCTACTGTAATACATAATACTAAATAGCAACAGTGTACCCTACATTCCATAAACAAAAAAGTTGGCAACATCCTTCAATATTACAGAGACTTAAGATATATCTTTAGTAAAAAATTATATTAATAACTCAAATCTGATACTGGAGTCTAAACATGCTGGAGAATATCAAAAAAGCCCTCAACTTAGGTGCAAAAAGCACACTTGTAGCTGTTTTTCAGGTGTGGGCTGATGTTTTTCAAGTGAAGTTTAGTTGTATAATAGAGTTAAATTATTTTTTTTGTTTGTTCTCAGATATAAGGGCTGATTCTTGATCTTTATGCCTTAGTATGTTAAGTAGTTTTAAAAGCTATGGCGGCAACCAAAAATACCTCAGATTTAAACAAAATGATTTCAGATTTGAACAAAATCCAACTATCAGGTTAAAATATACACTCTGTTAATGGGTTTATTGGCATTAATGGGCAAAATGAGTCAATATAGCAACAAAGGGCTCACGCGCAAAGAAAAACTATTCAAAATACAATCCAAAATACATTGATTCACAAACAAAATGGTGTGAGTTGAATTTTGGTGTACATATGTTTACTATGTGAATTGGTGACAAAATACACCCAATCAAGGTGAGTCAAAACTCAATCCAAAAACAAAACACAATAGCAACTCACTATGTAAACAAAATCACTCACTCAGTGTGTGCAATGGATTGTAATCAATAATGATACCAAGGTATCTAAAATAAGACACAAGATCTGAAACATAAATTTTAAAAATATTGTATTGGGTGTTTGAATTTGGCAGTAAAATCTGGGAAAATGGGTTGAAATTATTTTGGGTATTCAAAAATGGGTGTTATAAAACCAGAAACAGCTAATTAAGAAATAAAAAATCTATAATTGGGATATTGAGTGGGAAAAAATATTAATTGAATATCCATATTCAGATAAAAGCAAAAATTAAAATTAGAGAGTAACTTAATTGAGCTTTATTTAGTATTTTATTAAATTGTAAAATGGAAGGAACACAGCCACAGAGTACCAATGCACATGTTGTGTGCTGCAGTTGTGGTTGCCACCGCGGGTCAAAGAACAGAGTTAGTGCAACACAAATGCCTACTTGGGAAGGAGACGGGAGAGATTAGTTTGATAGTGACGCTGAACTGACACAGCCAGTTTGAGGAGCACAAGCTGCTAAGGTGCAGACCATAAACCCTTGGGTCCCCAAGCTGACCCGGAAGCCCACCAAGGTTATCCTCACCAAGAAAATTAGAGACAAGGAGGTAGAACTTACTTCATATGTGTTTGACATTGTGTACCGGCAAGAGTTGGTCCCGTCAGCCATGCTGGAGAAGACAAAGCCTGTACTTGATACTAGCTACAAGCCCTATATCAGTGATGGCAATCAGGAGGAGGACAAGGGGCCCAAGTTCTATCAAACCAATGAGGAACAGTTAGTGCTCAAAAAGGTTGCAGCCTTCTACAACAAGGTGCCACTGCCTTGCAAGCCTATCACCAATCAGGATCCCAGTTCATCTGAACCTACTAAGCCTGCTCAGAAGCACATCCCAGATATCAAACACATCATCCTGCTCAAGCTAATGCGTGAATCTGGTGACTACAAGGTAGCCGCAGCCATTGTTGGAGTGGATCCCAAGTACGCCAGCAAGACCTTCAACAAGTTCATTAATACTGGCCAAATCCTTGCCGCGGAGAAATCCTTACGTGTTTCTACCATGCTCACCAAGGAGCACAAATGGGCAATCTTCCAGTGGATAACCCAGGACTGTCATTTTGAACTGGCAAATATTCAGGCCATGGTCAAACCTACTTTTGGGGTTGAGGCTTTGATTTCTTTTTACTACCATCTGGTCAAGGGAATGTGATTTTCCTGGAAAAAGCTTGGAGTATATCCCTACAACAGAAACAGCCCAGCCACTGTTGAGACCCAGAAAAAAATGCAGAGGCGTTCACTACCCTCAAAGCCAAGGGAACAGTCAAATTCTATTACATTGACAAATCAGCATTTGCCTCTTCAATGCGCAATGGGTATGGGTATGTCCCAAAAGGCTCCAATGACAGGATGGCTTGGCGTGCTGCAGTCTGCGCCACAGCCTATTTGATGGTGGCTCTCCTCAGTCCAAAGGGGGTTGAGCTATACCAAATGATATTGGGTTTGCGTAACAACAGGGCCTTTCTATCATTCCTCCAATTGGTCAAGGAGCACCTGAGGTGCACAAGCCTGGGCTTGACCAACATCATTGTGCTGAACAACATTGGTCTCCACAAGGTGGCTGATATTCTCAAGGAATTCCTGATGATTGACACTAGCATTGTAGTGGCCCCCCAGCAATTGGCCACAGCAAATTTGCCCCTTCTCTTCCTTCCTGCCTATTTGCCCTTCCTAAATCCCATCAAGAAAGTTTTTGGGTGACTCAAGCAAGTTATCAAGTGAGGAACCCCAACTGGGACTGAGGACCTGTTTGATTTGCTTCAGGCCAGGATCCACACCCTCCCAGCTGAGACCGTGGCCAAATTCTATGGCCACGCTGATTCATTCATCCCTGTGTTCCTAGCCAAACAGCCAATCAATTAAAGGCTTAGTGTGTCCAACTTTTTTATTCTCTAATTTACTATTCAAGATTTATTAATTATCATTTTATATTTAGATGTTTCCAAGCCTGCAATCACATTCAGCAGGACCATCAATGGAGGTTAGTAATTTTATTTATTTTATATTAATTTTTTCATTATGCCATCTGAGGTTATCCCAAAGACTTGATACTGGATTAAGTGAATATATTTATATTACTCTTATCAAATAAATATAAAAATCAAATTAAAAAAATCAAATGAAAAATGTACAAGTTAGAATTTATTTTATTAATATATAATTTTATGCTTTTTGAAACTGTTTCTGCAATATATTTTACAAAACTTGTTTGCTGAACTAAAAATTATAAAAATTTATTATAATAAAAATAATATAAATTGTAATAAAATTTATTGGAATCATATTTTTTATTGTGTGCGCCTATAGTGAGTCCTTTGGTATGTACCCATCCTGCAATAGAGGTGGCACACAACCTCCACCGCCACACCGTGGACAGTGGAACACCCTGGTTAAAATATTCTTGGCGGGTAGTAAAATGGAGAAGGGTCAGGTGGGAATGTAGGAGTAGCTTCTCTGGCAGGGCTTCAAACCTGTAAATCCCTGCCAGGACCAGGGCGTCTTGTATCACATGGTTCACCAAGTTGTACCCGGGGGGGGGACCTTCCTCCCATCCAGGGAGAGCCCGGCCTTGTCAATCCCTAGGAGAACCCTGTCAAGATCCTCCAAATCAGCGCTCATCCTGAAGTAAAACAGGAACCCCAGGTAAACCACCAGATGAAGCCTTTGTCCAGCAAAGGCTTCAGTGAACTTGCACAGCTTATTTTATACTGTCTTATTTTCTTTTTGTGTTTGGTTTTAGCAAAGGTCAGCTCCATGGCCAAAGGAAGCCCCGTCTTGTCAGCACTCCAGGCCAGCCCAAAGTCTGCCAGGAGGATTTCAGTTTTCTTGACAGCTGTTGCGTTTGCAACAGCCAATTTTTGACACCACACACCCAAAGTTCTCTAAGAGGTAAGATATTGTGTGCTCCACTGGGAAGCAGAAGCAAGCAGCCGCATGGGCCCAGCTCATCTCCGGTACATTCTTGAATGGGAGCGTCTCCAGGATGTCCCAAACAAGCTCAATGGAGTTTACACAGTAAACTCCACTGAGGGATACTGGGTCCAGGCGGACCAGTTGGGCATCCTTGTAGGCAGTAACTGCCCACTCAGATGCCCCCTTTCCATGTGTCAGCCCAGTCAATGCCTCCTGCAACATAGGAAAGGACCCGTGGATGTGGTCCTCCAGCTCCTGCAAGATAGGGAGGACAGATACAGCTGCTTGGCCACATGAGTGGCGTAGTTGGCATAGAAGGTGGGGGGAAAAAAGGGACCAGGACCCAGCAGAGTTCAACATCTACGTTTTCTAAGAAAAAAAGGTAAGTATTTTGAAAACTTATTAATTTTATTTTTTAGTTTACCTTATTGTGTTTCTTCCTTGCCCACTGCCTTGGCCAGCTTGGCCATCCTTGGCGCAAGAAGTTGACCAGGCAATTCTGTGTCCTCTTTCCTGGCTAGCTTGGCCAGCTTGAGATGGGCATACATTTCTGGGTCGTCCAGACAGACAGACAGACAGAGTGAAGAGGGCAAATGACTTGAACTGGAGGCCCTTCACCACAGTTTTTTTGAATATTTAGTAAGCACTTGATTGTCTTCTCTGGGATGTCTGGTATTTTGATCATAAGGGCCTTTGAGGACACCTTGTCTAGTTTGTCCCCTTTAAGGACAGCAGACTTAACTCTTGCTTTGACCTTGCAGTCAATCTCTTTAATTTCAGCAATTTCTGAGTTGAGGTCTTTTAGCAGCTTCTTCAATTCTCTCATTGATTTTTTACTAACCTTCCCATATGTTTTTATACCTTTCATCCCAATAAAATCTGTATTATTCTGATAAAATTGCCTCTTTGTTTATCCCTGTTTGTTTTCACATTACTCTAATATCACATTTTTCCCCATTGTGTATATGTTTTACTCTCATCTCAATATGTGTTATTTGCTTTGTGTTGGCATTGTTTCCTTAATTGCCATATTATCTTTGGCGCTTTGCACAGCTCCTTGTAAAAATATTAACAACAATTTGTTGATCAGCTAAATTTGAATTAGAAAATTATAGGTTAACTGTTTTTAGATAAAGTTGTTACTGATACAAATTCAAAACCTTAATGATAAACTTTAAGCCAATCAGGAGCCAAGTGATAAAGTGATTGTTGTGACATAAAGGGTCATTCAATAATTCTTTGAAGCATATGTGCTAATTAATATAATTGGCTGGTTGTTTTGCTATTGTGCACCATTATTGCTGTGGCAAGTTGTTGATGGACTAGTGCTAACCCAGTATCTGATTGGGCACTAGTCCATCAACAACTTGCCACAGAAGCAATGGCGTACAATGGAAAAACATCCAGCCAATCATATTAATTAGCGCACATGCATTAAAGTGTTATTGAATGACCCTTTATGTCACAACAATCACTTTATCACTTGGCTCCTGATTGGCTTAAAGTTTATCATTAAGGTTTTGAATTTGTATCAGTAACAACTTTATCTAAAAACAGTTAACCTATAATTTTCTAATTCAAATTTAGCTGATCACCAAATCATTGTTAATATTTTCACAAGGGGCTGTGTTTGGGTACTAAAAATAACTGTGTTCTGGATCTAGATACATGGCATAGTAAATATATGATTTTATAGAAATAAACTGAATATAAAAAATATAGCCAACTATAAAAAAAGAGAACATGAACAATTGAAATGCAAAATAAAGATAATATAAATAGAAAATGTTTGGCAACAGGGGGTTTATTGGGGCGGGGAAGAGTGATGCCTAGGAGGCAGAATAGCGCAGGAAGGAAGACATAGAGGCGGTGCTGGCCTGGGGGGTCTGAGATTGGGTGGGTTGGGCTTGCAGGTGAGGGGTGTTTGTGGTAGGGGTGGAGGCAGGAGGATTTTGCGTGATGGCTGCCATATACAACTTGGTGTATTTCTTGTCCGTCATTGGCTGGATGGGCTGGTAGGTGGCAGTGGCCTGAGGTGGAAGGCGCTTATCCTTACCTGATTGGTTACCCATTTTCACATGGAAAACCATTTGCGCAAACAAGTCAGCCACCAGTTGCTGACCAAAGAGAGAATTGTGGTCAAGGACCCCAAGATAGAGGTTGTTCAAAGCCTGAGGGTGGCGCTCCCAGAGTGTATATCTGATATTAAAGAACACAACATCAGCCAGATGGATGTCAGCGTGACCAGCTGGTTACACAGAGGCCTGGTGCCCGCGTTCCTGGATGGCCTCAAGGGCGGTGGAGCTACCCTTCATCTGGTGGCTCAAGAAACCCTGGTACTTGGAGTTTGAGCCATCTCAAGAGTTGATTAATACACTGAGGATGTGGCTGTATAAGTACCCATTGATGAAATCAGGGTTTGTCTGATAGTAGACAAAACCCTTGGCTGAAACAGCCAGAAATGCACCAATAAATGTCCCCTTCTTGACCTTCTTCCTTCCATTCTTGGTGGCAGCTTTTCCTTGCTCACCAAAATTATCAAATGCTATGGATAGCTTATAGTAAGAGATGAAAATGATAACATCTGAAAAACTTGTCAGGCATTGGACCAGGATTGACTTGATGTCAATATCATACAGGGAATTCTCAGCGCCATCACATTGGTTGCTGGAAAAATTGGTAAGAACCTGTATGGAAACCACCTTTCTGTGCATCCAGAGCTGCACCATGCACTCAGAGACCCATGTGTTATGGTGTGCAAGCTGTTTGCGGACCTGGGTTAGGGGAAGCTTGGGGTCCCACTGGAGGAGTTCAAGCATTATTGGGTAGGCCTTGGTTATCTGGGACTCGGGGGCTTCTTGGCTGTCCTAATCAGATTCCCCTTGTTCATTAGGTTGTTAAACTCCCGCATTATGGTGGCTTGAGTAAATTGCAACTGGGCGGCAATCTGGTCCCATGACAGACTCTGTAGGTTTAGTGCCATAATTTCCTGGAGAATTCAGGTGATGATGATTTGTTGTTTGGGGCGCTGGGCTGCAGGAGCTGAAGCCTGATTAGCTGTAGGGGGCAGGTTGGGTGGTGGCAGGAAGTTGTTCCAAATCAAGGTTGACATCCTGATTGGTTGGTTGGTGAGCATCTTGTGCGGGGGTGGGTACAGGAGCAGGGGCAGAGCTAGACACTGCATGACTACTGAATAAGTCAAAGCTATATGGGTCAGGGGTCAGTAACAGGTCAGCTTCCTTGTTACCCGCCATAAAGGCTTGGGTGTAAACAGGTGCCTCCATGTTCTAAGCTTTGCCTCCATTGAAGCTGGCTTGGCTGCTGATGCTGTCAAAGATATTGCTATTAAAAACTATTGTAAAAAACCTAGGATAAAATCACTAAAAGTAGAAATTTTAAAAATTAATAATTTATTTTTATTGTAATCTTGAGTCCATATTTGGATGGTTCTCAAAACCATTCCATACAAATCAGGAGCCATGAAAATGGATATAATGCCTCTGTTCCTAAATTAGATAGCTATTGATTGGCTGTAAAGCAGTTATATTTCTATTTTAGGCTGCTCATACTAAACATCTTGTGTGACTTCATTTTGTTTTGCGCTTGTGGAATCTTGCTTCTAGATTGCTCTAATTTTGTTTCATTTTAGTTTTTTTTCTTGGTGCCTCATATGAATCCTGCTTGGATTATAATATACTCTGGAATAGCATCTATCCATCTCACTTGTTGTGTCAGTTCATTTTGTTTGTGGTTTACATTACACCACTTGATGTTTGATATAATTTTGTATAATGGGCTAGTGAATTTTTTTTGTTTGGCAGTTTATTTATTAACCAAAAATATTTAAATTATTTGAATCCTGAATCTTGCGCAGCTTGAATTTTGTTCAAATCTGAAATCATTTTGTTTAAATATGAGGTATTTTTGGTTATTGCCATAGCTTTTAAAACTACTGTAATAAAAAGGACACCTATTAGTACTGGGAGGATAAAAATTTGCCCTGGGATGAATGTGCCTAGGTTTCTGTTGTGAAGTGATTGGTTGTAAACTAGCTGTCACTATACTCATGCAATTGATCCATTAAGCTTGGGGTATAACAGAACAATGGTACTCTCACTATGGATGATAAAAAGGTCAAATGATCAACCAAGTTATATCCTGAGTTCATATTAACTAATGATCAGCCAATTGTTAGTTTAATAGTGAGCTAAGGATAGGGGAAACAAGGCTGTAACCAGAGGATCCTGGTGCTCTGTGCCTCTTGTTAATCTCTCCTATTACTATATAACTCTCTCCTTGATTGATTAAATAAAGATCAAATTTACATAATTTAACTTTATTATATGCATTAGGCTAGATACTTATCTTGACCTAATCTTTAGCAATAGAAGGATTTTATTTTGAGTTAAGTGAAAGCAACTACCATCTCTACACAGAAATACAACATTGGTGCTCACTCTAGCATGCATTGGTCCAATGATAACCGTCATCCTATTGGGGACTTGTTTTTTGTGCAGGGAGGTGATAGAGATAACCTTCTCCACATTTTCTTTTGCCACCTTCAGGACCACCCTGATGGTCTATTTTCAGAGATCAATTGCCTTGCTAGAACAAGGGATGGTCTGCCTAATGAATTCATGGCTTTTGGTCAGTTCATGACTGACGTGCAGTATCCCTGTCTAATAGAGGATCACTTCCCTCTACACCTGGATGTCCCAGTGCCTCTTGAGGTAGACAGAAACGCAGAGCCTACCCAGCAACAGCTGGAGCAAGCTATTAGCAGTATGGACCAAGGTGCGTACCAGAATGGGGAAGCCAACAAGAAGCTTGCCATACTACCCTCTTATGGCATTACAGCTAAAGAGAAATTCCGAAATTTCACAGGGATAACTCCAAATCAGCTTCAAATACAGATGAAAACAATCAAACAAGCCAAGGAGTATATCCACAGCTTTGCACATCCTGCCATTTGCCATAACCGGACCCACCCGGGTTATCAACTATCCCTAATCTTGCACAGGGAAACTTGATAAACAATCATCAGGTTTTCCTCCGTTGTCTGTATGAAAAACTTACAAGCTCTATGACCAATATCAGTCACCAATTAAATCACTTGACAATCCATTGAAACTTCATGGCAAACTGGTCAAAACAGCTGGAAGAACACCTGACAAACTACGTGTCCACAATGGTTGGGACTATGCTGGAGCATAAAGGATTAGATAATAACTGGTTAAGCACAGTAACTCATCATGTAAAAGGTGCAGAAGCCACCTTTTTCTACTTATGTAGCAAGGTAGAGTTGCTTGGTTGCTTGGTAAGACTGATAGAAGATGGGGTTGCTTTGGAAGGCAATAAGGAAGTCACCGCCATTATCCAATGGGACATGGAGGAGCTATCTAAACACATCAGTGAGCTTGACAAGGGCCTTCAGCAATCTCTCTCATACTGCAATCATTTCAACATGGAATTTCCCAAGCTGGCAAAATTGATCAACCACAACCATGAACGCACAGGAGATAATTGTGATATTCTGGAAGCATTAAGCAACAATCATCAGGCTATGCAAGAAAAGAACAATGTGATGTTTGAAAAACAGGATTCACTTATGGAGAAGCTCAAAGACAAATTGCATGTGGCTAATTGCATAATAAAAGACCTGGCTTGAGAAGTATGATTGCAATGTAGCAAAATTCTGCAACTACAAGGACAAGTAGAGCAGTTACTTCAAGTTTACTCCATCCAAACTGTGGTGGAAACAGGTCCACAGAAGACCACAGGAAGAAGCCAAAGTGTTCTGTCCCCAGTCAGCCAGGCAATGTCAGAGGACCGTTGCTCCTTTCATAGTTATGAGAGCAATGAAGACAACATAGGCCGTACAATGAGGAAAGTCTATGTAGCAGAACCAGTTCTGGATAGCAGCAAAACACCTCTTCCTGGCGCTGCTGCCTCTACTTTCAGGACTAGCAACAATGCCAGGGATACAGCTTTGGAAGCACGGTTTTGCACTTTAAACCAGAGAAATACTTCACCCCGCCTAGAAGAAGTTATAATTTTAGCACTTCTGCAGTGATCCCAAATTTTAAGCCAACAAACTTGCCAAAGTTTGACAAAAAGACCAATATCCATATGTTCCTCTGGCTATAAAATAACTCTATGTATGGGGCAGATGATGCCATGAAGAATGCAGCCATCTTTAATTGTTTGGATTCAGAGACCCAGAAAATAATAATGCTGAGACTTCTGGAACAAGGCTGGACTTACAAGAACGTATCCAGGGCCCTCATTGCAGAGTTTGGCAGCAAAGAAGCTTTATTTTGCCGCAAAATGGAGTTTACTGAAGGGAAGACAAAGAAGGGGGAAAGCCTAATGGATTTCTCAGAGCGCTTCTACTTGGAAGCACAGACACTAGTCTCCATGGGAGCAGCCACTTTTGTTGATATAAAAGGAGCGCTTCTTAACTATGTTTGTCCCAATAGAGAGCTTTCCATTGCTCTCAAATCTGGAATCTATAGTGCAAGAATGGTCCCTGAGCTCATGTGTCACTTGGGATCTTTTAAGGAACAGTTTGAAGTCCCTTTCCCTGACTATAAGAAAACCACTTTGTCCTCTTCTACAGATTCTAAAGGCAAGACTTGGGATAAGGACTCTCCTAGGAAACCTACAATAGTAGCTACAACCCCAGTCATTAACACAACAAACAACCGCACCTGCTACAAGTGTGGGCAAGTAGGACATCTTTCCTGGGACTGCAAGCAACCCAAGGCTAATGTGCGCCACCTGAACCAAGAAGACAACATGAAGGACAAGCAGGATGACAAGGATGAAGAAGATGACAGAGAAGAAGACGGTGAGGAATCAAAAAACTGCTAAGCAGTCAGGTTGAGGAAAAAACCCTGACTGCTAGTAGTTCCCAACCCTCTCCACCTATTGACCCGGACCCTGACGCCCCTTACTGCAATGTCAGCCTGTTGGACCAAGAAGCTTGCCCTGAAAGACACTTGCCAGATAAAGAAGAAATAAACAAAGACTTACTCCATAGAGTTTTGGCTGTCAGCGCAGTTACAACAAAGCAAGTAATCTGTACAGAGAGTATACCTTCTAAGGAAGCTGTTGACACCATCTCTATATCCTACGCTGAACAACTTTGCATGCCATACACTGAGGTCACCCACAAGAGTGATAGCGTCAAAAGGTTGTCTCAACTATCAAGGTTGGTACAAGTCTCCACAAATTTGGATATCTTGAAATCCCTGAAACCTGACCTAACAACTGCACTGGAGTTGTTTCTTGCTCAGTTTAAAGGACTGGACGTTCACAAGGTTACCAAAATTACCTCCCCTCATTACAGAGAGCGTCACAATTGCACTTACATTGAAGTGGTGGTTTATAAGCTTTGGGTAAGGGCAATTCTGGACTCTGGAGCTCCAGGAAACATTGTGTTGACCAGGCTAGTAAAAAAACTGAAACTTGCGCCTGATTTAGACTACAATGAGGAATTTGGTACTGCGGGAACTGACAAAACAAAGGCTTTGGGAGCCTATTCATCCTTACCACTTCAGTTTGGTAAATTGGTGGTAACTGCCCCGACAATAGTGTTGCGCAACAAAAGCTATGATATCTCAATTGGTACCAGCTTCATGGCAACCTACAGAACTATCATCAGTCATTGGGATAGCACCTTCAGCATTCTGGGTCACTTGGTACCAATGTTTTATCATGGCAAAAGACCAAGAGACCTCCTCACAAAGAAAATCCATTATATCAATATGGAATATGCTGATGGAGATATGCCAGTAGCATATACCTTGCACCAACGCAAAATCAAGGTTCTACCTCTGGCCACTAAGGAGTACAAAGAGATCCCCTTATATCCCTCTAGTGAATTCTCTATTCCAATTGGTTCTCAAGTAATTCACAATACAGGTCTAAGTCTCAGTTTCCCTAAAGGCATGCATGGTGAAGTATATGGACTCCACAATGGTTTGCAATTGGAACCTTGAATTCTACCTGGTATTGTCATGCCAACATTGGAAGAGATTCTGGTACTCTTGGGGAACCTTTCTGATAAACTGCTGAAGGTGAAGAAACACCAACTGCTAGGCTACATGAGGCTGGAAGAGAACTCTAGTCTTATGAACGCCACCCCATTTGATGAGTTCAGTGAATTTGCACTACCTTGCAATCAACCAAGTGTTCTGTTGCTTATTCCACTTGAGTCTTTAAATGGACTAACAGAAGATAAGAAGGACCAAGCTATTTGACTCTTTGAGAAATAAAAGGACGTCTTTGCGGAGGATGATCAAGACCTAGGGAAAGCTCTGGGAGTTGAACATGTTTTGGATATGCAAGGCACTGCCCCTATACGCTCTAGACCAATGAGGCGCAGTCTGGCCAACCAAGCCATTGTCAACAAAGAACTACAGAAGTTACTTGCATCTGGCCTTTTGGTACCCAGCAAAAGTCCATGGTCTTCCCCATTATTAATTATAAAGAAAAAGAATGGGTCAAACCGCGTAGTAATGGACTACCACAAACTGAACTCCGTTAAAAAAAGGACTCTTATCCATTGCCCTGCATTGATGACACATTGGACAAGATGGGTGGTGCAAAATACTTCAGCGCAATGGATCTGATCAGCAGATACTGGAAAATTGACCTTCCAGAGGCAGACCAGGAAAAATGCAACATTATTACAGAGCAAGGCCTTTTTCAACCTACTAGGATGCTGCAAGGACTTGCAAATGCTCCTGCAACGTTCCAAAGGGCCATGGACTCCATGATGGGGGACCTCAAGTTGACTTGTGTTCTGGTTTATCTTGATGATATTAACGTCTTATCACAAACCTTTGGTCAGCATTTGGACCACTTGGAGGCAGTATTTCAGCATCTGATTGCTGTCAACCTCAAGTTAAAACCAAGGAAGTGTAACTTCTTTAAGGAACATCTGGAATTCCTTGGTTATATTATCAGTAAGGATGGCTTGCAGCCTGTTCCTGCCAAGGTTGAAGCTATTACACACATGCAAACACCTTCCAACAAAAGAGACGTTCAGGTGTTTTTAGGAATGATTGGCTATTATAGACACTTCATACCAAACTTTGCTGGCCTAGGAGGACCATTATTTCACCTGTTGAAAAACAACGTTGAATTCTCATGGACAGATGGATGCCAGAAGGCCTTTGAGGACTTGAAGGCCACCCTAGTGACAGAGCCAGTACTCTCCTATCCTAACTTTGAGCGCCCTTTCATTGTACACACAGACTCCAGTTTGACAGCAATTGGTGCTATTTTTTCTCAGTTAGATGATGATGACCAAGACTGTCCTTTAGGGTATTGTTCCCGCACACTCAATAGTCACAAAAGAAATTATACGGCCACAGAGAGGGAATGTCTGGCAGTCATCTATGCCTGCCAACAATTTAGAGTTTACCTTCACAGAGTACACTTTACGGTGGTAACTGATCACGCCTCACTTAAATGGTTGAAAACCCTGAAGGATCTGGAAGGACAACTGGCACAATGGGCTATTAAGCTACAAGCCTATGACTACAAGATAATCCATTGCGCAAGAGTCATTCACCAGAATTCAGACTGTCTTTCACATCTTCCTACCATAGCTTTGGTCTCTTCAGCAGAAGACAAACTTTACAACAAACTGATGCTGAAACCTTCTATGTGGGGGGAGGAGCCACTCAAGATTCAGAAAATTCTGAAGTCTCTTGTGGTGGACACCCGCGTCAAGGATAATCAGCTTTTTAAGTTGTACAAAGGGAAGTGGCTACCATACATTTGTCCATCTCTACGTACAGACGCAATAGTATCAGCACATTGCACTGTGGGTCATGGTGGTATCCATAAAACCTTAACCTCTTACAGCATCATTGCTACTGGGAAGGTATGTATTCAGATATAGCAGAAACCCTGGCCGCTTGTCATGACTGTAGAATTGAGCAACCAAAGATCTTGCGCTATCAGCACCAACTAATTTGACCTGGCTTTGTGTTACATACCGTTGCTATAGATGTAATAGGCCCCCTTCCACTGACCGCTAGTAAGGACAAGTTCATTATTGTAGCAGTAGATCAGCTTACAAAATAGGTAGAAACAAAAGCAATTCCTAACCAGTTGGCGCTTACCACAGCCAAGTTCATTTTGGAGAACATACTTTACAAACATGGCTGCCCCCAGACATTGCTAACAGATAATGGGACCAACTTCACGGGATACATGATACCCAGACTTAAACTTATGGGTATCTGTGGCACTCTGTCAACACCACACCATCCCCAAACAAATGAAATGGTAGAAAGGACAAATAGAAGCCTGGTACAGATCTTAAGGAAGCTTAGTCACCAGCATGAAACAGAATGGGATACATATCTTCCAATAGCTACCTTTGCGTACAACATAGGATTCCATAGGGCTACCAGAAAAAGTCCCTTCCAGCTTCTTTATGGTTGACAGCCAAGCCTCCTGACACACCTCTACAGTTTAGTTAAAACTAACAATCACCTTACCCCCAATGCTTATTTGAAGAGACTAGCACAGACCCTAATCAAGTTACAGTCTGAGGCGTACTCTACCAATTTAGCAACAAAGGAGAAAGATATGGATTGTGCAGTAGAAACCCAACCTGCTCTTCCTGCATACAAAATAGGAAGCTTGTTATACTTCTACAGTAACCGAGAGTACAGTTGTGAAAGTAAACTTTCCTCACTATGGCAAGGTCCGGTCAAGGTAGTCCAGAAAGTGGGAGTAAATAGTTAAACCTCAAAGATCTGGAAACTGGCCAACTGATCACTTGAGTCCATGCACAGTACATGTGCAAGGCTCCAAGTGATTGAGCATAAACCCTGTTATGGATAATAATTTAGAAAAAGAAAAACCTAATAAAAATAATCCATGTATTGTTATCCTTTTTGCATCAAGAAGAGATAAAGCTTATAGTAAAAAGGATTATTAGGGTTAAGCAAATGGTTCTTTATTGATATACTGCTGCTTCTAGCCCCAGGTGCAACTGGATGAGGACTTTGGCAATGGCTGCGTAGGTAATCCAGACACTAGGTAACCAACAAAATGCAGATGGAAGGAAAGGAGAATTGTCAACAGGAAGGAAATTGACACAATTAACGCCAATTGAATAAGGAAAAGCAAGTCCAAGCAAGATGCACTCCCAGAGAAGGCTTTCTTGCTAGGCATATTTCTCAGGCATTTTTCCTCCTACTGAGTACATGACTCCCAACAGCCATTCAATATATTTGGTCATGTGGTGAAGCCTTTGGTGATACACAACTTTGGAGCCACTAAGCACCAAATTTTCAACTAATGTCATGGATTGCCTACTTCCTGTCCAATTATAGCTAAGGAGCTCCAGCGCAGTACCCATTGCCCTTTGCAACCAATATTCATGGCTATCTGAACCATGCCACAAGGGCATCAGGCCAACAGCAGACCAAGGATCAGACCATGCTGAAAAGACCAGTTCAAGAAATTTGAGGGCACAAGAGATCTGATTGTCCGTCAAGTATATCCCATCAAAAAAAGTCCTGTAGGCATAACTGGGCATACCTTACAAGTTTCAACTGAGGTATACACCAGTGAATGTTATTCCCTACTTCAAGCCTCTTTGTGGAGATTACGTAAGGATTTTCCAGAGCCAGCATAAGAGTGGACCACATTACCATGGGTCCACAGAAGTGTAGGATGGGAAACTTCTCCCAATGAAGATTGGTGGACAGTTCAATATAAAAACCTTGACTGTATTCTTATACTGCCATGGGGGTAATACCCATCTCACTTTTGTTCAGAGTTTTGAGAAGATATGCTAAGTTTGGTGCAGGTTCATTATTCTTATCAGTTGGAGTGGTGGAAGTAGTCTTACTCTTGTTGCTATGACTCCTTTTCTTTGCAATTGTTAAAAGCTGGTTTGACGTAGGCATAACAGAGTCTTGTGTTTCTGACTTACTCAAAGAGGTACTGGGTTTATACAAGACAGTAATAGAAGAACTACAGAAAGCTGTGTCAATCTTGCCGCCTAGCATCTTGGTGAAGTCTGTTCCTTCCAAGGCTAGAACAGGTGAGTACTTGTGTGCGGTTACAACTGGAATTTTGGGTATTCTCTTTTGAGCTTGGTTAACTATCTGTGCTGGGACATTGGTATAGTGCACAACTGTTTCTTGTTCCTTTTCAGACGGTTTACCATACTGGAGAAAGTTAAAATACTTTTACAGTAACATCTAGTTTAGTGGGTGGAAATGTTGTGAAGTGATTGGTTGTAAACTAGCTGTCACTATACTAATGCAATTGATCCATTAAGCTCAGGGTGTAACAGAACAATGGTACTCTTGCTCTGGATGATAACAAGGTCAAATAATCAACTAAGTTGTATCCTGAGTTCATATTAACTAATGATCAGCCAATTGTTAGTTTAATAGTGAGCTAAGGATAGGGGAAACAAGGCTGTAACCAGAGGATCCTGGTGCTCTGTGCCTCTTGTTAATCTCTCCTATTACTATATAACTCTCTCCTTGATTGATTAAATAAAGATCAAATTTACATACTTTAACTTTATTATATGCATTAGGCTAGATACTTATCTTGACCTAATCTTTAGCAATAGAAGGATTTTATTTTGAGTTAAGTGAAAGCAACTACCAACTCTACGCAGAAATACAACAGTTTCATTGAAATCCTTAGAACATCTGAGGCTGGAATATAGCTAGGTAAATTCCCCCAAAAATGATATGAGAGTTTCTCTGTTTATGCCTTATGGATATCCTTAAGGGGAATAATTACTGCTACTAGACAAGCATGGGGTGTGTGATAATCTACATGAAGAGCTGTTTTGCATAAAAGATTAGTAGTTAGCCAAATACAGAGTGCTGCTTAGTAGAGGGTAAATAGTTTTTGTTTTGTTTGTTTGTTAGTTCTTATGTCTTGGAGTATTAGTATGATAGCCCCTTAATAGTCCTTTAAAGGGGTAAATATAGTACCCTGGGTTGATTATACCAAGTTGTTATAGGCATTCTTAGACCATCTGGGGTGACAATACAGCTGGGTTTCCCCTGGTATAAGGGAATGTCATAGTGATGTTGAACTTCTAAAGTCCAGATGGGGTAATAATACAGCTGAAAGTTTAGTTCCCTTGGGATGAATATGCTTCTTTAGAATTAAAATCTTGATACCAGCTGTGTTTTAATCCAGTTGGGTTATTTCTCCCCAAAATGGGCTGTTTTTTCTCTGTCTATGTATAATAAGTAATTTTAGGGGAGAGCTCTATTGCTATCATTCAAGCATAAAGGGCCAAGAACCATCCTTAGGGTTTCTATTCAGAGAAATTTTGCTAAACTAATCCTGTATTTTGGTATTGAAAATTGGAACTGATCACTCTGAAAACACTCAAGCTAATTACTTGGAAAGCAAAGAGAAGAGAGTATCACCAGGAAGGTGCTTGCCTCTGAAAGCCTTGGCAGAAGACACTCATGGCAGCTATACAAATAAAAAAGCACTTTGTAAAAGTCACTAATAATGGCCAGTAGAGAGAGAAAAAAGCTTCAGTGGAAGTCACTCAATAGTTTTAGAGAAAAAGGTCAGAGAAAGAGTTCAGAGAAAGATATTTAAAAAATTAAAAGAATGTTGCAATCAAGGTTAACCCCTTGACTACCAATGTATCTCACAATACACAGAGGGCAATCATTAAGGCGCCCCATTATGTATCTAACAACATTAGACTTCCTGCCATCAATTTTAGAATAATGGCAATTTCTCCTAATTAGACGTGCTGCCAATTCTAAGTGACAATCTCTTGATTAGATATTTGCCACTCACACCATACTTGGATCCTGCCACAATGCCACGTCCTGGTGAATTAGTGGCTTTCACTCCTGGTATATTAATTACTGCCTCCCAAATAAAGTTACATCTTATTCCTATTATTTGTCATTTCTATTGGACTTTTGTCTTCCCCAATCTTAATAGTGGACTATAATTGGTTCAGTTGCAACAAAAAAAAGAAGATTAAAAAGTAAAAAATATTAAAAAACTTAGAAAGATTAAAAATAAATATATTGAAAAGGGATTTAGGAGTATTAAAATTTAAGAGAAAGAGATTAAAAAGAAAAGACTGAAGAGGAAACAGATAAGTTTTGAAAGGAATGCAAACATTTCTCTAAAGTGATTCACTGAGGCAGAAACAAGATGTTGCAGTAAGAGATTTTGCTGTAATTTTGCCACAACAGTGCAATAAAAGAAAAAGATTGAAGAAAGATAAAGAAAACTAATTAAATAGAATTTTATCATGTGAATTGATTAAGGCTAGATGCAGAAATGTTTTTTGCTCAGATAAAAAAGCAGTTTATTCTTTGGCTCACAAAGTGTTACTGCTTCAAGCGGTTTGAGCAGTCAACAAGTAAATTCTTAATTTAATTGCAGTGAAATTATGAAACTAGTACAGTTTTGAACTTTGCAATCATTATGAGTTGAAGGCTTGTTTACTGATGAAAATCATTGGTTAGAAGCCAAAAGCTTACATTATGGTCAAGAAACACTGGGGAAATGTTTTAAGCTTTTGCAAAGGTAAGCTTGGAAGCTTATTTAACTATAAAAATTATTGCCAATAGTTTAAGTTTTTGAAAAAAGTCATTCTAAAAAGATGTTAAAAACAAGGTACTATAAATAAGGGGCTGACTGATAAGTTAAAAAATCCTTTCTGGGAAAAAAGTATCAGAAAACGTTTTTGACTCTTTTAACCAAGAAAAAAGCCAGTCCAGACTAGTTGCAGTGCATAAACAGCCCCTTTTAAACTTATGAGCATATGTAAATTAAAGGAGCAATCCCAACTCAGGATCAAACTTGAACACCTATCAATGAAGTTAGTGTTAACTTCAAGTCCAAAAATCAACTTAACGTGAAAATTTATATCATTATCAATCAAATTTTTATAAACCTAGTGGCTTAAAATTTTAAAAGAATCAAAAAACTCACTAAATGATCTGTATCTGATTGGCTGCTCAATAACTCCCTTTTTTTGTTGCCATCTGTTTAAGACTTAAATGTCAGGAATTCACTCATTTACAAGCTTTTCCCCAAGAGAATAAAGAATAGCACCCAACTTAAACTTAACCAGGGTGGTTACAATTCAAATACCTATACTCAGCATGTAAAGAAGGTGGCCTAGAAATCATAATCTCCCCAAAAAGGGAGTAATTTGGTTCAAAAGATTTTAAACACTGATATACCCTAGGACCAACCAAGGGGCCTGTGGATGCACTATAGGTAGGAAGTGAGTTTTTCAACATAGGGAGCATTGCAGCAACAAGGTTCAAAACAATACCAAATGAATTCTTCATATTTCTTAGTTTGGGTTGGTTCAAGAGATTCAAAGTTTACATTAGCTCAGTAGGATACCAAAAACAAACAGAAACCCTACACAAGAAGAATATGCTTCATGTTTGTAGAGGAAACACAGCTTATCTACTAATCAGTCAATTTGAGAATATAGAATTTATTGTGAATTGAGAAAGGCAATATTATTTTTGAAGCACTTTGCTATGGAGAGAATTTTAAGATTAAATACTGAGGAAAGTTTGGGAGAGAAGTATAGTCTGTACCATAAAAATCTAAATAGTCTGGTGGTGAAGTAGAGTCTTGCAATCCTGCAGCTGGATGCAGCCTGCAAAACAGAAGAAAGTAAGTGCTTGGGTATCTTACTTGATGCAGTTATCTTGATTGTTTTGAAGTAGCATGAAAGAGTTGCTTGAATGTAGGATATTTTCAAGGCTTGGCTGCTTTACAAAAAGTATTTGATTGCTTGGGTCTCCTGAAAATTCATTGGTATTTTTAGTACATTTATTTTTCTCTTGATTGGTAGGCTTGATAAATGTGGAGGTGTTTTTGGAGCCTTGGTTCATTAATAATTTATTAATATTGTTAATTTTATTGCCTAATAAGTTGATCTGAGCTAAATTAAAATTTAAAGTAGAATTTATGTTTGAATTACAGTTTTTGTGTTTGGTTTTTGAATTTTAGCGGATAGTGTTTACACATTCATTTTCACATTTTGAATGTGCTTTTGCTTTAAGTTTGTTAATTAAATGATTACTATCACTAACAGTGATAATTTTGCCTTTTTAAATGTGTTATCATTATCAATTGTAAACTGAATTCTGGCTGTGTTTGGGAATATTTTTCAAATATTGTTGATAGCTTCTGTTGTGAAAGAAATAGAATTCCATACATTAAATTTTTCAATGTTGCTTCTAGCTTTACTTTCAATGTTGTTAAAATCCTATTTATGATAAGAGAAATTAAAATAATGTAGTTTTTTTCTTGTCTTCAATTCTCATCTCTATGATTGGCAAGGATCTGGGCAATATCCTCCCAAAGTTTCTTTTATTGTGTTTAATTATAAGAAACTCTTGCGGTTCATCCTCTCAACCTCAATGATCTGCTCAATTGTTTTCAATTGTTATTTATGTATTTAAGGAAGCTAACCCTTAGCTATTTTCCTTGTCCTAGCAACATTAGATATATTTTCATATCACTCACCTTTATTTTTTCACTTTGTCATTCAGTTATCTCCTCTAATCAGAGGGGAAATTTCTTTTTCCTTTTGACCTTGCTTTTTCTAAAAGCTCTAGTCTTAAAAAAGTCAAATCATCAAACTAATTGGCACAATTATTTTCCAGGAAAAGCTCATACAGAAAGATTCTTATATAGTGAATGGTTCCAGTATGAAACTTAACTTTAAAGGCATAAGTTTAGATACTTCTGTGAGCATGTTATCCCTTCTGATAATCCTGAATTATCTCTTGTGTGTTCCCATGCCTCTTTCTATTTCCTTACCTACTTGATGAGATACTATTTTCTGAAAATATTTAGCTCCCTTTTGAAAAGATTTTTCTTCATAGATCAATTTGGCTATCTTGATATAATGACTCTTCCAATTAGTCTGGTTGTTGCAGGCTTTAATCTGTGAGCTCTAGCTCATAAGGTAGGGAAATATTTTTCTGCTCAATGGATCTCTGACTGTCAGGCACCCACCCACTAAGAAGCAATCTCCCTAGGTGGTGAATGATTACAGAGGGATTTAATCCAATGACTAGAGATCCCACAGGCAAGGATACCATGACTAAATGGAATAATTCTCCAAAGATTTGGTATCTGTCTAACAGAGGATTGAAGCGCCCCTAGAAGAAGTATGCTCCCAAATAACACAGTAAGAAAGCCAAAGACAAAGGGCAGAAAACTTGGGGTTCAGGAACCTGGGTTGTGAAACCATAGGTCTTGGTTTCTTCTTGGACAGGTGGGTTGTGTGATAGGGGTGTTGCAGTATACCAAAATCCAGGAATAACACGGTGCCAAGAGCTGTCTAAGAATTAGGATTCTGGTGTTGTACCCAAATCAGCATGCAATCCCATCAAAGTGCTGGCCAACACTGTTGTCAGAAGGACTATCCAAAATAACCATTTATACCCAAGAGACTCCATAAGAGGAGTCTTGGGTAATCTCATGGTTTGGATTTTAAAGGCTTAAGTCAAGTAAAAAGGTAAGCAAAAATAATTCCCTGTGGGTGAATGTAGACTTTATTGATTGAACAAATTCATAGTTATAGATTAACCACCTTATATAGCATGGTAGAAATGAGGAATTTGGGGCAAGGTGTAAAGGAGGTAGGGAAATTTGGAGATTTTTCTGGAGAAATTGAGGGGTTAGAATCATAAATCTGGAGAATTAAATAATCTTCTTCAAAAATTATGCTTTATGAAGACAAGCTAACCAAATTCAACTCTTTTAAAACCCCTAAATGACAGGCATTGCTTAACTGATCTGCAAGGGAGGATGGAGACCAGGAGTATCACAACAAGAAGGAACTGCAGACAACAGAACCAAAAACAAGCAAGGAAAGTTGAAAATGTTGTAAATGTCACTGCCAGCAATAGTTGACAATTTTAAATTAGCATTGTCAAACGTTGATTGGCTGAATTCACCATTGAAAGGTAAAAATTGATTTGAAGTTAACTTTAAACTAACATTAACTAAATCTGAAGTGATTGAGTCTAGAGGAGACCCAGGTTCAAATCCTGGTACTGAAATTAATGAATCTGCAGACCAACCCAAGCCATCATCTTCAGGTAGCAAAGGACATTTACTACTAACTAACCCCATAATTTTTGGGATTCTATTAGAATCTACAAGAAGATCCTTTTCTTTTTCTAATAACAGGAATAAATTGTTGTCAGGATTTACCAAAGGTACATTCCTGACACTGACAGAGCTTTGTTTAGCACTTATTCTGTAGCTCAATAATTGCATTTCCAGCTGGTTGATTGGTTGGTTTGGGTTAGCTAGAAAACTTCTGAAAAGTTTAAGAGTGCTATTCAAAGAAATAGCTGGTCAAAGGACTGCAAAACAGTAAAAAGTCATAATGTTTCTAAGAGAATCTTTCTTCTATTTTAATAAAAACTATCTTAACCCCTATTCTCTTTATTTATGAAAGAAATATTTTCTAGTGATAGTGATATTGAAGCTAGTCAAGAGAATCAGAATAGTGAGATATTTATTCTGGATTTTCATAGTAAAATTTTGATCAAGTAATGATTAAAGAAGTACAAATAACCTTGAGATCCTGGATATTTGTTGTACAAAAAGTCATCATGCAAACTGTCTTTGATATGATAAAACTACCTTAGTAAATCATGCATTGCTATGAAATGCATTTTTTCCCTAGTTATTAATTACCAATAATAATTAAGAAGCATGATGAGTCCTTTTTAAAGCTGTGCTGTAAAATATGCAGCCTAGGTTCTGATTTCTACAAATAGTTAGTCTACTACTTCTTTATCTTAATACTATACCTGTTGTGGTATAGTGACAGCCTGGGTAAGGTCAGAAGAATATAAGAAGATAATAATAAAAAACTGGTATTTATTTAGATAGTATTGCACTTATATAGTGTGAAGCAAGGGAATTGCCACCAGAGGCAGGGACGCACAGACAGAAGAACTTTCCAAATGGAGGAGAGTGGGTTGACATAGCTAAAAGTCCTACGCAAGAGAACAACCGCTTTCTCACGGATTTCCTTAAGGAGGTAGATATAAATAACTCTGTTGTTCTATTTATAATCCCAGAAGTGAAGCCTGTGCCTTGTGTGCGTTTGAAAGGCAAATCAAACACCTGTTTTAGGGGTGTTTAAATGTCTTTATTACTAGTAGAATCAGGATGCAATAGCACAACCGCGCAATTGTTCCATCACTTAATCCCTAGATGGACAACTTTTTGTCTAATCCATTCAGGATCTGCAACATTTCCCTCCACTGGATTAGACAACAGGGTTAAAAATGGCTGGCGTCTCAAGGTGACAGCTATGGTGAACAATCCCTCTAGAAGAGTCACAAGAAGAGTCTTGAAGAAGGTGCAAGTGGCAATTCCAAAGAGGCGCAAGCATACCAGGCCAGAAGAGATGATGAAGGTAGCAGGGAAGCAAGTAGTCCTGCATGATGTGGACGGCAGCTACCTGGACTTGGGGGTTCACTTAGATCAGCTACTGGTGCCTCATCTGGCCTTAGAGGGGACAGACCCATTGTTTTCTGCGCTGTTCCTAGCTTTGAGTGAGCCCAGGGAGGTGACAGGAACTGGGTTGCAAAGGGGTAACAGTATCCATTGGCGGTTCTCTATGCGGGTGGCAGAAGAATACTTGGAGGCTCAGCTGAAGGAATTCCAATTTGGGGGTCAAGGCCTTTCAGTCTTGCAACAGGGGACGGTATCCAACATAGTGAAGTCAGTCCTTTGCGCTTGGGCAACACCTGGGGTTACCAACGCTCAACCAGTCAGTTGGAAAACCTCTGACAACTTTGAGCAACGTCTTTGGCAAGCCTTCCAGGAAGTGTTGAAGTCATACACAGTGGAGTAGACTGCTTATCTGGTGCTAATGGTGATGGCTGGTAACCTTGTTCTTTGAGGAACCAACTGCTCTGATACCAAGCAGGAGGAGAACATGGGGGTCTTCCTTTAGTGGGCCTATCCTTATTCTATGGGGTGGGTGGTCAGGTCCCAGTAGAGTATTCCCTTTGCAAGAGTCTTCTGTGGGACTGTATCTTCTTGGGGGTCACCTTTCCTGTGGACATTGGGGTCAATTGTGTGTCTCGCTTGGTGGGGGTTTGTTGCCCAATCCTTGGTCATTGGCTTTGTGGATCTGTAGGCAACCAGTTGTGTTTCTTGGCTGTCATTCAGGTGTTAGAACAGTTGGTACGGTACTGGAAGAGTCTTGTCAGTCTCAAATAAACACATTGTTCTTTTATTCTTATTCCTCATACTTTGGTGCAACACTATTGCAAACAGGACAACAACCCATGGAGTTTTTTAATTAGGCTTTTGTTTTTTTGGGTTATTGTCCGCATTGGAGCTCACTCTTGGTCACTAAGAGCAGAACGCATATACTGAGCGTGTACTCTAGTGATCAATTGCCCAGAATGGGGCTCCTTAAGGGTGTAGGAGCCAGGGCCGGTCTTCTGGATAACTTGAACTGGACCTTGCCAAAGGGAGGCAAGTTTGGATTTGCAGCCATACCCTCTATTGCTGAAGAAGTAGACTGAGTCTTCTACCAGGTAAGTGGGTAAGGCGGGGTGTTTGGATGCAGCTCGTTCTAGGTCCTGCAACTTATGGTTTAAGTTTACAGTGTAGGCCTCTGATTGCAAGCAAATAAGGGTTTGAACCAGCTTGTTGAGGTACGCCTCTGGGGACACAGCCATGCTGGGCTTTACCAAGGAATATAGTAAAGGGGGGAGTCCTGATTGCTGGCTGTAAAGCAGTTGGAAGGGCGGCTTGTCAGTGGTCCAATGGTACCCAATGTTGTATGCAAAGGTGGCCGCAGGAAGTAAGGTATCCCATTCAGTCTCATGTTAGTGACTGAGCTTCCGGAGTATCTGGACCAGGCTCCCATTAGTGTGCTCTACCATGCCATTTGTCTGTGGGTGATAAAGAGGGGATAGTGTCCCACAAATTCCCATCAGTTGGTTGAGGCGGGGGATGATATAACTGGTGAAGTTAGTACCATTGTCTGTCAGCAGGATCCAGGGGCAACCATGTTTGTACATGATATTCTCCAGGATGAATGTGTCTGTCACCAGTGCAGATTGGTTGGGAATTTCCTTGGCTTCTACCCATTTAGTCAGATGGTCAACCGCCACAATGATGAACTTGTTGCAACTGTTGGTAGCTAGCAGGGGGCCCACTACGTCAATGGCTACAGTGTGGAAGGCAAACCCAGGGTGTACCAGTCTGTGTTGAAACTTGGCAACCTTAGGCCTCTCAATGTTGCAGTCATGACAGTTGGCTAGTGTATCCACTACGTCAGTCTGCATTCCTTCCCAGAAGCAGTGCTGCTGTAGCAGAGCTAACATCTTCTGTATGCCACCATGGCCAGTAGTCTTGTGAGCGGCCACCACTGAGTCCATGCTTATGGATGGGCATATGTAGGGTAGCCAAGAGTCTCCACAAAGCTTCAGGAGTTGTCCCTTAGAGACCTTGGGATCAACAGCTAACTTCTTGAGAGCCCTCTGTATCTCTACTGGCTCCTCTCCCCACAAAGAAGGATCCTCCATAAGCTTGTCATAGAGAATGTCAGCCATGGGGTTTATACTAAGGCAACAGTGGGAAGGTGGGAGAGACAGTCAGCATTCTGGTGGGCTGCCCCAGATCAATAAATAATCTCATAGTCATAAGCCTGAAGTTTAATGGCCCAACGCGCCAGACGTCCTTTAGGGTCCTTGAGGGTCTTCAGCCATTGAAAGGAGGCATGGTCTGTTACAACCGTGAAATATACCATATGGAGATAGACTCTGAACTATTGGTAGGATTATATCACAGCCAGACACTCTTGTTTGGTGACAGTGTAATTCCTCTTGTGAGCATTAAGCGTACGTGAGCAGTATCCAACAGGATGTTCAAGTCTGTTGGAGTCCAGTTGGGAGAGAACACCCCCAATTGCTGTCAGACTATCATCTGTATGAACCACAAATGGCTTGGCAAAGTCAGGGTAGGCCAGCACAGGAGCTGCAGTCAGTGTTCCTTTGAGAGCATTGAAAGCAGATTGGCATGCTGGGCTCCAGAAGAATTCCTTATCAGCTTGGAGAAGCTGAAAAAGGGGGTCACCCAGGGATGCAAAGTTGGGGATGAAGCAGCGGTAGTACCCAATCATTCCCAGGAAGACCTGCACGTCCTGCTTATTGGCCAGGATCTGCATTTGCTCAATGGCTTTCACCTTCAGAGGTACAGGGCAAAGTCCATCTTGGCTAATGATGAACCCCAAGAACTCAAGATGCTCCTTGAAGAAGTTGCACTTGCGTGGCTTGAGCTTGAGATTAGCTGCAAGTAACCTCTGGAAGACTTCCTCCAAGTGTTGTAGGTGATCTTTAAAGGTTTGGGAGAGCACATTATGTCACCCAGGTAGACCAATACACTGGTGAGTTTGAGGTTGCCCATCACTACATCCATAGCCCGTTGGAAGGTAGCTAGGGCATTGGTCAGACCTTGAGGCATCCTTGTAGGTTGGAATAGCCCTTGGTCAGTGATTATTGCACATTTTTCTTGATCAGCAGGGGGTAGGTCAATCTGCCAGTAACCACTGATAAGGTCCATGGCGCTGAAAAACTTGGCGCCACCCAGTTGTTCCAAAGTATTGTCAATACAAGGGAGGGGATATGAATCCTTCTTGGTAACAGCATTCAGTTGATGGTAGTCAATCACCACACGGTTGCTGCTATCCTTCTTTTTGACAATCAGGAGAGGGGAAGCCCAAGGGCTTTTACTGGGGACCAGTAAGCCAGATCCCAATAGCTTGTGAAGCTCTTTGTTAGCCACGGCATGATTGGCTTGACTGCACCGTATAGGTCTGGAGCGGATAGGTGGACTGCCTTGGGTGTCAATATGATGAGCAACATCTGCAGCCTTACCTAGGTCATAATCATCCTTGGCAAACACATCTTTATACTGGGCAAAGAGATCCATAGCTTGATCCTTCTGCTCTTCAGAGAGGCCAGATAGAGAGTTGCGGCTTATGACCAATAGCACCAGTGATTGCTCACAGGGTAGACCCAACTCAGAGAAGTCCACAAAGGGGGCAGTCTCCTTCAGGTTGTTGTGCTCTTCCAGTTGTATATAAGCCATAAGTTGGTGTTTGGAGACAACCATAGCTTCACAACTCATGTTGGCCAAGAGTATGAGTACCTCCTTCTCACTTGGCATGTGGATGCCTGGTGTAACCCATGGTTCAAGTCTGGATGCATTAGGAATGCCAAAGATTTCTTCATGAGTACCAGCCAGTAGAGCCAGCAAGAGGCCTGTATTGTGGATCACCTGAGAGCCAGGTGGGATAGTCACATTACAGGATGCGTAGACTGGGATACCCTTGGCTTCCCTAATTGAGAGAGGTAGCACCTTGACCTTCTTACTACACAGCGTATAAAAAACTGGAAGCTCTCAATCAGTGTACTCCAGATTGATGTAGTGCAGACGTTTAAACACTTCTTCCCAGGGTTCCAGATGTTTGTTATAGATGCAAGAGAAGACGTTAATGTCATCCAGATAGACCAGGGCACATGAGGGCTTGAGATTCCCCATCACAGCATCCATAGCTCATTGGAAGGTGATTGGGGCATTAGAGAGACCCTGAGACATCCTGGTAGGTTGGAACAGCCTTTGGTTGGCAAGGACGTCACACTTCTCTGGGTCATCTGGAGGGAGATCAATCTGCCAGTAGCCAGGTATCAGGTCCATGGCCAAGAAGAACTTGGATGTGGGGACCCAGTAGGCAAGATCATCTTGCATTCCTAAAGTGAAAGAATCCAATGTTTCTGATTGAGAGGCAAAGTCAACCAGTGGAGGGGCATCAGAAGGCTCTGTTGTAAAGGAACAACAAGTGCCAGGGTCAGGCACAGGCTTGTCAGGGGGTAGAGGAATGGGGGGAGAGGAGGGAGGTGAAACCACAAATGCAGCCAAGGATTTCTCCTTGCCCTGGCTGCTTAGTAGTTTTTTTAGTAATCCTCATTGTACTCCTCACTGCCAGAATCATCAGTAAATTCTTCCTTGCCCTGACTAGCCTGAGGTTTAGTTGCTTTATAACCATCAGGAGTGATAAAGGGATTGCTACCAGGTTCCCAGGGAGACTCCAGGATGCCTGCTGAAGGTGCAATGAAGGAGACATCCTCTTCATTGCTTCTGTGACAGTGGTGGTAGTTAGGAAGGGGTAATGTAGTATGGATCTTCTGAGAGGGAGAACTATCATCTTTAGCATTACCATTCAATCCCATTAGAGTATCATGGATACTAATTGCTGAGGCATCTTCAAGGTGCTTTCTTAGTTGATCCTGAAGGGAGTCAAGGAGAGCACGTTGAGCATCCAACTCATCTAGTCACCTTTTTTTCCCAAAAGGCCAGAATTAATTCCTCTTCATGAAATCCCATCTGTCTCTCTTGAGCCTTTATAGTATCCTGAAGAGCAGAGAATCCCATGGTGCAGCTGTTATGGCTGTCTTCTGGCTTAGGAGTTTTCTGTTGATGATCATAGAACTCCAGGGCAACATGCTGATTCATCTGGGTGGGTACCAAGGAAGAAAGTACATGTTCTATCTTGCTCATCCATAGAGCCATTCCAGAGTGGGAGTGAACAGCTTCTGATATATTTTGAGCAAGGTTTGGGGGGACAGAGCAGGGGCTAGAGCAGCTAACAGTTTGGAGGGTGCTAGAATTAAGGGAGATTCTATCAGGAGAACAACCAGAAAAAGGAGGAGAATATTGACAACATACTTCCTTCACCAAGGCAGGCTCCAAGGAGCAGGAGACGCGGTTTATGCCAGCTGATTCAGCCATGGGGTCAGACTGGATTGGTATCAAGGAGGTAAGGGCCTTTTCAATGAAGTTCATCCAGGAGATCATACTTGACTGGGAGCTGACAATTTCCAAAAGTTGTTGGCAGTTAGGCAACCACTGGCTTAGTCCTGGTTGACCATAAGAATAGCCTTGGAGTCTACCAGATAGAGAGCCAGAAGCAGTGAAGGTTGATCCTGGAGTGGGTTGGGCAAAAGAAGCCGTAAGTATAGGCAAGGACATCTCTCCCTCCACAAAAACAGGGCCGTGGGAGTAGGAAGAGAGGAAGCTGTGGTTTGAAGAAGCCATAAGCGCCAATGCTGTAAAATATGCAGCCTTGGTGCTTATTTCTACAAATAGTTAGTCTACTACTTCTTTATCTTAATACTATACCTGTTGTGGTATAGTGACAGCCTGGGTAAGGACAGAAGAATATAAGAAGATAATAAGACAAAGCTGGTATTTATTTAGATAGTATTGCTTTTATATAGTGTGAGGCAGGGGAATTACCACCAGAGGCAGGGAGACACAGACAGAAGAACTTTCCAAATGGAGGAGAGTGGGTTGACACAGCTAAAAGTCCTGCGCAAGAGAACAACTGCTTTTTGCGGCTTTCCTTAAGGAGGTAGATATAAATAACTTTGTTGTTCTATTTATAATCCCAGAAGTGAAGCCCGTGCCATGTGCGCGTTTGAAAGGCAAATCAAAAACCTGTTTTAGGGGTGTTTTAAACGTCTTTATCACTAGTAGAATCAGGATGCAATAGCGCAACCGCGCAACTGTTCCATTGCTTAATCCCTAGATGAACAACTTTTTGTCTAATCCATTCAGGATCTGCAACAAGCTGTCAGATCATTCACTATTGTTATTTATTTATGACTAGTTTACCTGCAGGATGCCATCTCAACTCAGTTAGCCTCTGGCTTTGACCTAGGACAGATCTTTATGTCCTTCAAAAGGCAAGAGCACTTCACTATGAGAAACCTATGAAAATTACACTTGCTCCAAGGCATCTTTCAAGTCATTAACCCCTGTCTCTAAAGCCTAATTATTTAAGAGTTGGACTATAAACATTATAATGTATATGTCTGGAAACAAAAAAAATATTATATCATCACAGCTATTAAATATATTATCAGATGTCATGTGACACACACTATTATAGAACCTAAAAGCAACAAGTGAGATGATCAATTGGCAAAAAAATAATTGCTTGGTTCAGAAACCCTGACCTTTTAAATACGGAAGGAGGTAGAAAACTCATTTCTGATGGCACCAATATCTACCTTGCCAAAGATAGCATACAGCACAATATTAGCAGCATTTACTGCTGTCAAGAAAATAGCAGAGGTAAAAGATTGAATCAATCTCTGTGAAGCATTGTATGAGTTATCTCTTAATAATTGTTATTTTTGAACAGACATGCTCTCAACAGATCTCATGGTTTTTTGTACTTAAATCAACCAAAAAATGAGCAAGTGCTACTATAAGTGTCAGGGATTCCTTTCCTGGCTCCTTTAATTATATCAATCACAGTAACAATATAGAATAGACACTACAACATAGACACCAAGTTTCAAGTACCAGTTTGTTTGATATGATGGATTAGAACGGTATTCAAACCCAAAACCTTCAAAAACACTAGTTGTTAGTTTAAAATCAACTAGTCAACTTAATTTAGCTATTTATAAACATTATATTGAATCAACTTTTGCTTTCAAACCTTGAATCAATTTCAAAAAGGTTAGTAAGTCAAGCAATAATGTCACTTACTGCTTGGCAGCTGATTGGCTGTGTTGGATCATTCTGAAGTCCACAAATCTATCAGAAGAAGATGAAACCAAGGCTCTTTTCTTCAATTTACTTGATGTTTCTTATGCAGACCGCCTTAATTACCAAGATCTTGTGGCTTATTTTTACTCTGCCTCTGTTACAAATATGATTATATTACATATACAGTCAAGAATTCTTGACCATCTGTTCCAGGTATTAGTTTCAGCCATAATATCTATGCAAATTATTGAAAAATCCCTCTCATCTCCTCCAATATCCCCTTAAATTACCCAGCCTCTATTTTTAGGCTATTTAAGTGTAACAACTTTATCAAACTAAGTTGTTATAACAATAAAGAATATTTCTTATCCTATCTTGCCACATCTATTTCTTAGTAACTTATTTGAAGCCATGAAGGGAATTTATCTCCTGTGGTGGTTTCTAGTCTCCCTTTTACAACAGTAAAAGGTCTTGAGAATTCCACTCCCACTATTGACTGGCAAAACTCCTCACCCAATGATGCCCATCAGAAGGAGTCCTTGGCCAATGGATGATTCAAGTATCTCTCTGGTCATTGGGGACAAAAGTTCCACTATGGCTGCCATTCTACTCCTCCACCTGCCAAACCCTCATTGGTACAGCCCCACGCGTCATTCTATCTGTTGTTGTACCTGATAGGATATCATCTTTTGGGTTGTTTCAGCTCACTGATGGGAAGATTTGCATACTTAGGTCACTTGGGCCATCTTGTCATGGTCACTGTGCCCATTGGTTCAGCTATTGCAGGGCTTAATTTAGGGGCCTTGGCTCACCAACTTGGGGGCTTGTTCCTCTCAAAGTGAGTCTCTGACAATAAGTTAGTATAAGAGTACAAACTAACAATTTTTAACAATACCCTGGGACCATGTCTATTCTTACCTAAAAAGATACCTGGTGAAGATAACCACAATATAAAAAAACAAGACAGAATCTTCTGGACAAAAAAGACAAAGAGTCAAAAAAGCTATACTGCTTTAAGTTGAGAGATTTTAAGTAAAAAAAAAATCTGGTAATCAACCATGATCAAAACAAACTGGACTCTGGTCTTCAAGAATCAGGCCTTGTCATAAAAGTCAGACCTAACAATACCTGTCTTATCAAGAAAATTGGGGCTTAAACATAATTAAAACTTGTGCATCATAATTAACTTTGTCTAACTAAGGCCAGACAAGCTCAAAAAACTTGTAGTTACCTGTCTCTAACGCCAAACTAGATCTATACCAAGCAAGACTTCCACATAATCTCAAAAAAAAGCTTCAAGCTCTGCTTTCCAACACCTCAGGGAGTGATATTGCAACATCTACAATTACCCCCTCTCAGGAAATTATTTTCCTAAGAAATAACCTAACTACTGAATAGTTAGTGATGTTTCTGCTACATCTCTTATCTTGTACGGGGATCAAACATTTTGAGTCCTATGAGAAACACTACCTGGAAAAGCCCCTTGACTGCCATGACATAAATGAACAGTATTTGACTTACTATGATACTATATAATATCCTATCTTCATATCAAATAAAGTATCATTATCTTAATTTCCCCCTTTATTTTTTATTATATACTTCTCAGAAGTATATACTCAATACATACAAACCTAATAAGGCAGGATGTTGGGTGAAGTAACTATATATGGGACATTATTTATTAGATTAAGCCAAGGCGCCAGCTTAAGTATTTCAAAGACTTTTAACTTCTTTGGTATCATTTAAGCAGTAAACTTATGTTTTTTGAACATTAATATAAGGCTTAGTTTACTGAAGAAAAGTTTAAGAGTATAAAATATACAAATAATAAAAATAAATCTTATTTCTATTAACTGTATTTTTTGCTAAAACCCTTTTTTCTATTTTAATAAGCCAAGAATCAAATATATGAGTTGCATGAGAGAGTAATAGCAGCCTCAAAGCTATAATTGCTATTACCCTATCTTTGGCTCATATAATGAATTTCTTAGTTATTTTTAGAAAAAAAGTTGTTGTATTTAAAAGACTATTTACCCTATGTGAAATATAAGTTTTTGTTATGCGTCCAACTTCATGAACATGTCCTACTAATTCTTTAGTAGTATCAGCTCTCTTTGTTTCTCTGTCATCTGTGCAGAATTTTGCACAATAATTTATTTTGGAGTACTCCTTAACATCCTCAAATGTCAAAGGTGAAACCTACAGCTCACCATCTTTAATTAAATATGTAAATTAACATAAAATGCTTTGACTTCAAGCCAGCTTTTTTTAGGCCTAGATTTTCTATCATAGGTGTAAAAAAGGTTTTTTTTGGAAACATCTGAATTATTTACAAGTGACTCATATAAACCCTTTCTTTCTTCCTCTCTCTCAAAAACCATTTTGAGATCATTTATATTTTTTATATACATCTCATTTTCCTTTTGTTTAAATATTTTAGATAATACACCAAAATGACCATCAACAATACTTTTGACATGACACTCAACAAATCTATTAAACTTAATTGTTCCTTTTGTAATTTTAGGTACCTCTTTAAAAAGATAATATAAGAATTCATAAGATCTGAAATGATTACCATTATCAGTCCAAACTTTAATATTTTTAATTTCTTAAATTTATTATTTTTAAGCAGACTTATCAAACACTGACCTGAAAACAAAGAGTCATGAGATAAAATTTCAGATAAAAAGTCATGATACTCATATTTAATTTTCTCATTTTCTTTAAAAGCAATTGCAAATCCTAATAAAGAAATAGATATTTTCTCATAAAAACAATTATTTGTCTCTTTAGGACCCCCACCTATTTTAAAGTTTTCTTTATAGTCTATTACTATAACACATGAATTATCATCAAGATTATTATATCACTAATATATTCTTTATTTTGATGCTTATAAAACTTTTCATGTAGGTCAATAGATTCCAAATTTTCTTTAATAAATTTAGGCAATGTCAACTTCTTTATACTCAAATCCTTTTTCTTCATTTCTAATGATTTTTTCAAGTTGCAAATGTTACACATATCAGTTGGTTTTTTGCTTTTAATTATATTATTAGGAATAAGCTTTTAGAAAGTGTAAAGTGAAATAGAAATATTGTTCTTTATTTTCATATCTTCATAAATTTCTTTTTTTGTTTTCAATAATGATTATTTTATTTTAGTTGAGTATTCACTCAATTCTTTTTGTAATTCTTCATAAATTAATCCAGGGGACTTTTTAGTGAATTGGCTGGTTGGAAATGAATTTTTTAATATATTTTTTAAAATATTTTTTAAGTTTTCTTTCTTTACTGAATCATTTTTTCCTTTTTTATTTTTTGAATTTAATGAAACTTTTTTAGCATTTTTTATTTTTTTAGAATATGAATACTCATTTTTTGTCATTTTAAATCCCCAATCCCAAAGCTCTTTCAAACTGTAGCTTGATGTAACCAATGCTCTCAGGAAAGGAAGGTGCTTGGCAGGGGACTCTGACATCAATTCCTTTAGGTTGTTAAGGAAATCATCTGTCTTAGAATTTTGTATGACAGGTAAGAAAGTACTTTTTCCAAACTCTGTTTTTAATATAAAAAAATGCTCAACAAAGCTGTTAAGATCACTGCCAGCAGTAAAAAGGAATGCTTGTTTAAGCATAGAGATTCTTTCTCTCTTAGTAGAAGCCCCCAGTGAGAAGAAGGGTGTCATCTGAGGTGCAAACTTGATAGGTTCCATAATGATAGTGGTTGGGTTCCTTGGCTTGGTTCAGGCAGTTCTTGATTGGAAATAGATGTGCAGTTATCAGAGAGGAGTAAAGGTGTGGATTGTAAAGTAAATTTCTGTAAAGTTGAGCTATTTAAATACCATGTTAGCTGAGTTTTTGCACTACAGGCATAAATCCCCAACTGACCCCCAACTGATCTCCTTAATTTATCAATATCACCCCTGAAGTCTGATATCATTGTTTATTTACCCCTTTTTATATTCTGGTTAACTGTTGATATTTCAGCAAATAGTACTTCAATCTCGCTCATACTTGTATCATTAGATAGCCCTTAACCTCAGCTTTCAGAATTGTGCTGCAACTTTATTTTTCAATACCAATTTAGTATCTTGAAGTGGCTTTGAATGTAAGCTTATAAAATTATTATTTGAAATAAAATATACTAATTAACTCTTAAAGTATCATATTTTAATCAGTAAACTAAATTTAAAGTATAAATTATTATTTAGCTTACTTCTAGTAACCAACTCAAAAATATTTTGTTTTAAATAAACTCAAGTTTATTATAACTTTTAACAGTTCTTAAAAAATGAACTTTATATATCTTAAATCTATCAAAATAAAAATGTTATTTTTTAATCACATAAAAATATTTGCTTGTATAATGAAAGTTGTATCTTATTTTTATAGATACAATGTCTAAGATCATTTTTCATTTAGTTTAAATAAATTTTAACCTTTATAAAATTTAATTAAGTAAAGTAAGATTTTAATTTATTCTTTTTTATGTTTGAATTTTTTATACATATTACCTCTAGCATACAGTATAAAAATATAATTTTATTGAATAGTTGTATAAAGCTATTTTATTAATATTAAATACTTAAAAATTTGAAAGAAAAACTTTTGCTCTCTTATGAGTTTTTATTATATATTTTCTATAAAATTTAACTTAAGAATAAATTACTTATGCTAAATAAAATCACTGGAATTTCAACAAAAGTTTAATTTTACCTTTAGCTTTTTAACTTTTTACTAGATTTTTTCTAAAATAGCCCTAAAATTATTTAATATTTATTTATTAAATATGCAAAAAGCTATCTGCCCTCTTTTTAAAAAGAGGGATTCAAAAATTATTATATTTTAAATTAAATATTTTTAAAAAAGCTAAGATTTAAGGCAACAATTTAATTTCCAACAAAAAGCATCATATTGGTTTTTATTGTATTTTTATGTTGCTCTTTTTAGAATGATGTCATTTTGTACTAATCAGCTTTCAAGAAATAATGGTATATGAAATAAGATTGTTACTAGTTTTTAATACAGTTTAATTTAGCTGTAAGTAGAAAATGATTATTTAATATAGGTTTTTATATTATAAGGATTAACTAAGATTTATTTTAATAAAATTGTTGTAATTATTTAAATTTATTGAAAAGAAAATTAAAACAAAATTTTAAAGTGTAAAGTAGCACAGTTAATAGGAAACAGATTAATCTAACAAATAATGACCCAATATTTAGAGTTTGGCAGCCGGAGGAATTTCTGGGGTGGGAGGGGTGCCCTATCAAGGTCCAGGACGGTATTGGCTGAAGCCATGGGGTTGAGGAATACGGAAGCTGGGACGGGGGCGACAAAGGAGCCTAAAGCTTGCCCGCGGGGTTTGGCCTGGTTTCTGAGGGTGGGATGGAGTTCAGGTGATTTTAAATCTCCCAGTAAAATCCTAAGCGGGCCAATATACCTAGGTTCAAGGGTGGGTAGCCTTGGGTCGCCTAAGTTTAACCACAGCATACAGTTGTGAATTGGATTCATTGGAACTATCGCTACACGGCCGTTTCCCGATCAGCAAAGGCACACACCTGTATCATACTAGCTGTATTGGGGTTTGTGAGTCACCGCCATACTTGTGTACATATCCTAAACTTGACAGTTCCTTGTTTATCAAATCTAATTTAATCAGAAGTGAAAAGGCAAATTATTGGGGGCGTTTAGGTTCTACTTTCTGAAGGAGAAGAGTTAAAGAGCACCGCAGTTTCAGTCGGTTTTTAAGCTTTTGGGATCCCCCAAAGAGGAGAGAACTTCTGTGATGTCCACAACTCTTAGTATTCTTTACAACCAAACTGGTCAATATTTGGGGCCCTAGACTTTGTTGGCAAGTGAGAATTCGGTTGGAAGATAACCAAACTCGCTCAGAAAAGGAGCGGGGTTAAAAGTCGTTCGACGATCTAGGTTTGCTCGAGAACTCACAGATGACATTTTTCTTGTTCTGGGGAAGCGGTTCGAAAGAATTGGAGTAGCAACTATTTTAGTGAACGTCATCTTTTTACGTAAACTCTACAGCTTAAAGATAGTCGTCTTCTAAGAACAGCCTGGGTGGGTTCCGATGAAAACAAAAAACATCAAGATCAGGAGCAAGTTATTCAGTACAAATGTAAAAATTGAGTTTGTTCAAATCCAGATGTTAAGAAGAGCTAGAGAAAAGCTGAATCACATTTATGCATTCCATAATAGTAGCGAGTATATTTGGTTAAATAGACGAGTATATACAAGAGTGTGACTTTCGTTATCCTGAAGCAACTCTATAATTGAATAATTTTCAAATATAAAACTTGGAGCACGAGAGTATATTTTATCTATCCCCAGAATTTTTTTATTTTCAACGGATTGACAAACGAAAAGAGCTTGTCCCAATCAATAGTATACTTAAATCAAAGGTTGATCGAATAGATATCGGAGCTTAACTTATTAAAGAGTTAGCCTGTAAAGGTTAAAGGTAAATACAACCAAAGTGGATTTAATAGCTTAGTTTTACTTGTTAACAATAAATCAGTTGTATTTGGCTTTCAAGGACTCAACCTTCTCAATGTATTTGGTCTGAGCGGTCTCGACGGGAGTTCCTGGAAAAGTTAGTTGAAAGAAGTAACTGATATATACCCTTGTGCTTGTTCCACTCTTGCCACTTGTATTTACCAGCAAAGTCCATCATACCAGGGCATTCTTAAACAGTTTAGAAAATAAAAAAATATCTATAAAATACCGGTGTTGCAGTCACCGACGGTGGATTGCTTAAAGAGAGCGTAGAGCTCGAGCATCTCCTCGTTGGATGGGGTGCCAGTAAGATTCTTGACTTCCTGGGCGGACTTGTTGAAAGCTTCCTGTAGTAACCATTTAGAGAAGGCATATTGTGATTCTTACGTTGCTGGTAGGTGCTCCACTCATGATGAATACTTAAAAATATACGAGAGTTAATGAGATGAAAGGCAGATAGCAAAATATATATGCAGCAATTGCTGACGTGGATGTGGTGGAGTTGACGTCTCTGATTATAAAGCATTTGAATATTGAAAATCATAGGCAAACATAAGCCTCTGATACGTCATGTAAAAAATAAAAGTTCAAGATTTGCACTTAGTTTAGAATTTAAATCCCCTATTGCAGTAGTAAGTGTCCCCATTTAAGCCATTTCGATTCACCAAGAATTCCTGTTTTAAATCGATTTAAATTACAAATAAAATACAGGAGGTTTATTTGTAAAATCAACTCCCTAATATCTAACAAAATAAAATCATATTTCCTTCATGTTTTGATTGGTTGGATTAGATTTAATTTATGTCACGTCGCCAAATCGTGACGAAAGCATACATATACTATCCAAATCTTGCCAGCAACCAAAACTTTTGGATGCCAAGTAGACCTTTGTAATCTTACTCCAAAAAGTTCGAGTAACACGTCTCGGCGTACAAGGCCGATCAAGCTATCAAAATCCAGGAGACTCAGGTTTCAAACACTGATAAGCGAAGTGCTTGATAACAACTTGTTTGGGATTACGAAATTAACAGTCAATCAATGTCATAATCAATCAGTCTACTTAAAAACGAGCATTCATTGGTAGATATCCTGCATGTAATAGAGGATCACAAAACTACAATATGCCTACTTCCAAATATCAACGTATTCGGTCACAGGGGTACTTGGCTCCAATAATGGGGTTTGAAGTAAAGCTAAAGCCCCGTCTTCAATCAAAAAATTTAATAAAAACATTATTTTTTTGAATCGGAATACTTGCCCCAGACCCAAATATTCCATATTTGAGGTGCATTGAGGTCTGTAGAATATAATCATTTAGATAGAATCTATTGCCTATTGAAATGAACCAAAGCCACACTATGATATTTAAACCGTTTATTGTTTGATCCATTTAAGGGCCAAAATAAATCATTTTACAGCCTACGCTTAGATTAAAATCCCTTTGAAGATAAGATAGCCTGCATCGTATAATAAGATCAAGAATTTAACAATGACTACTGTGATAGCGTTAACGTTGAATTCACTGAATTCAATCAAATTGGTTAACGCTATTTGACCACTATAAAAGTGGGTCAACTTAAATTCAAATAAACTGTTCTTCTTCCCTCACATTAATTTTGGGTTTTTCTGTAGTTCACCACTATAAATTTCGGAGGTCATGCCTTTCCATCTACTTGGATTTTTCTGTTGCTTGTTGTTGTTTTGTGCCAGCTGTGATGGCACCCCCGCTGTTGTTTCTAAGCCTACTGAGGCTACTCCTTCTTTGTCTGCTGCAAAACCTCCCTCTGGGAATCTCCCCTTGGTCTCCTATTCTGAGCCGCCCTCTTTGATTAAGTTTTGGGCTGCTCAGAATGTGGGGCACTTTAGGGAGGAAGGTTATAAATCCTGGATCTGCTCTTTTGAAGATTACTATGTTGACTTTGGGTTATCTGACATCGCCTAATTGAAGGAGGTGGGGTCTTTCTTGCGCGACAAGGCTCGCTTTTGGCACCAAAAACTTACCTTCTCTAGCTGGGAGGACTGAAAACAGAAGGCATGCATGCGGTTTATTGGCCATGAACCTGATGTGTGCCACCGCCTCAACAAAGTCAAAATTTTCCAGTACAGTTCCATGAAAGACTGCATTGTTGCATTTCAGGATGCAGCTAATGCTGTTCTCTCTCAGCATGCCAAGTCTACTTCTGGCACTAATTGCGCTGTAGCTATTGAAACCTTTCATAAGCTTATCGGGATTCTCACATTTGAAAATGCTCTTCCATCCCCTTAAGCTGCTCTTATCTGCAAAAAAGAACCTAGCACCCTGAATGAAGCGTTCTCTATTGTACAAAAGCAATACAAAACTATGTTGGCCGTGAATTAAATGAGGATATCTGGGCCACCAGCATTTGGAACTCCTTTGTGTCCAAAATAAAGGCAAAGAAAGAGGCTGCACTTGCTGAAACCATGGAGGCCAAGTTCAAGAAGTTAAGCAACAAGTTTGAATCCTTGTATCTTGCTCAAGATTGCGGCCTCATGCATCCTGCTCCAGCGCCAACCTCACTTGCTACAACTGTAGTAAGGTTGGCCATGTTTCCAAGTTGTGCACCAGCCCCTGCTCTATCTGTAAGCAACCTGACCACTCCAATTTCTGCTGTCCCCACCGCCATTGACTTGACCTTGGGCAACACCCTCTACACATCATGTTGTCTGAGCAGGTCTTTGCTCTAGAAAAACGTGTTTTATCCTCTTCTGCTACCCCCAAGCTATGAATAAAAAATCCAGTTCTAATTACATTGTTGATCCAAATGGGCCCCATTTTCCATTCAAATTAATTAACCCCCAAAAGGTTTGCTCCTGTGGGCCATCCTCATATCATGGGCATACACCATCACCCATGAAGTACACTGACAGGGAGGCTGTGCCATCCCCTGAGCATTTTGCCATGCACCCACTTCAAAATTCCCCCATTCTTACTGCTGTAAACCTCTTCAGCTCCCAAACCCATTTTGAGGAACCACTCAGCTCCCCATCTTCACCCCTCCAGTATGTCTGCAACATCTGTTGGAACCCAGAGCACCCAAATTCATTTACTCTCTTAGAGAAGCTGTTGGATTTTGATGATCCTGCTCTGGCCAAAGATGCAGCCCGCTACAATGTAGTTACAGTCAAAACTGCACCAAACACACCGCCAAGCAGCCCTGGCCCCTTTGACACTCCCCTACAGGAAATCACTGTCCCTGAGGCCCATTTTTCCAGAATATTAGAACTAATCAATCACAGGCTACATGCAACAGTGCTAGTCATGCTGCTGCTGGTGCTGCCAATGAGAGAACCCACACTCCTGGTGTCTCTCACTCAGAACCCTTAAATTTTGAACCCAATCTAAAAAATATTAGTGATAAAATGCATAACTTACTTTTTTTCAGCTCCAGCAATCAATTAGAACAGCCGCATGCAGGCGCAGCCTCTGCCCTCTCAGCTGGAGCCAATAGGATAGCCGGTGGCAATATAGCCACAGCTCTCAACTTTTCTAATATGAACGGCAACCTAGAAGATATTAGTAATAGTTGTTTCAGCTTACACTCTGTTGCTGGAGGCCATTGCAACACTAGCCAATTGACAGTTGACGTCCCTGGTTGTTCAGATTTTGATTCTAAACTTGGTTCAAAGATTAGTAATGCAACTAATACTGCTTACTTTAATTGGACCAGCAATAACCTTCACAGCAACTTGAGTTTTAAAGCGGGTTCAGATTTGAAATCATTTAAAATCAACCCAAATATGGGCAACACTGCACCTATGGCCAAACTTGACAGGTTTGAATTTAATGGCTTTAACCCTAGAAATGGGTTTAATGCAGAGAATTTAAAATTTAACTTTAAAAACATTAACCCTGATGTTGAGTCTAAAGTGAATAATATAAAACCCAATTTTAAAAACAAAAATATTTCAGACTCTGCTGGCCTTGACCAATTAAATTCATGGAGCTTAAATTCAGACCCTCTCAGAAACTTCAAATTCCCTGGCCAAAATGGTAGCATTAATAATAACCCAAATTCTTCTTGTTTAGTCATGACCCAAATTTGGATGTCCAAAATGGGTCTGAATTTTACTCCAATGAACCAATGAAAACAGAGAGCATGTCAAATGCTCATCCTGCCAATGATGAAAATTTTGACTACCTGAATTCACCCATGAAAATTGATACCCCCTCAGGAGTGCCATATGATTCTAACCAACCGATGGATGAAGCAAATACCCCCAAGGAGATTGATGACATTGAGACAAGTATTGCTGCTCTCAACCAGAAAGTTCATCAGCAAATCTTGGATGGTGACAAGCAATGGTCAGTGCCAGCACTACCCAGATCTTGTCCTAAGGTTTCAGAAAATGTGAAGGCTCCTGAGGTAAGTTTATCTGCTCCTGCAATACTAAAAAATCAGTCTTGTAAATTTCCCTTGAGGATTTGCTTTGCAATAGTCCAAAGTTTTTCCAGAAAGACTAAGGCTGTTGCTACACTTGTCCCACACTGCAGAGAGGAACTCTTACTTTCTGATAAAGGGCACCCAGGGCCAAAGGGACCATCAATGGCGTGCAAACCTCTATGATCCTGGATGGCGGCGCTTATAGCAATATTATTTCACTCCCTTTTCTGAAGACTCTCCCTCATATGATGGTTGCCCCTCCAATACAGTATTTGTCATGGCTGACAGTTGCAAGAGCTTCAGTATGGGCACCACAGTACATCTTATACTGCGGCTTGGAGGCGTCCAGATGCCCATAAAAGCTGCTATTTTCAACCATAAGCAATACACATTGCTTATTGACCGGAAGACCATGAGCAACTTAGGGGTCACAACAAGATACACCAACAATTTCTGGACTATGGAATGTAACGGCAAGGAATTACCACTTAGTGTCTTCTTCAATAGTTCTCACGCTGAAGAATTCTTAGGTGAGCCTGTAGCCAGGTCTATACACAATAATTCTTGGTTGTCCCCAGACCAAAGAGTGCAACTGGCTTCCGTGGTTGACATGTTTTCTACAAATATAGTAGAGGACTCTGACAACCTTCCCAAAGCCTCAGGGTTTGAGCATGAAATCAACACTGGAGATGCCTGCCCTATAGCCTTCAGATTCTATCAATTGCCCCATTTCAAGGAGAGCTTTGTCAAGTATGAGATCCAGAGAATTCTGAAGCAAGGCCTCATTAAGCCTAGCAAGTCACCATGGTCTTTCCCCTTGGTTATTGTGCCCAAGCAAGGGGGTAAACAGTGAATGTGTGTCAATTACATCCCTCTCAACAAGGTGACTATAAGCAACAACTACCCTCTGCCTTGCATATCTGGCATCCTTGCTCTGTTTGGTGGCACATTGTGATTTTCCAACATTGTTCTCTTCAGTGGCTTCCATCAGATTTTGGTCTGCCCTGAGGACCAGCCTAAGACTGCATTTGTGACTAAGTGGGGTCAGTATGAATACGCACACATACCCTTTGGTCTTAAAGGTGCACCACAAACCTTTCAACGCATCATGAACCAAGTCTTCAATGGGGTGATTGGGGATTTTGTCACTGTGTACTTGGATGACATTAACATTTACTCAGAGACTTTTGAGGAACACTTGACGCACCTCTGCATCTGCCTCAATCTCATCAAGGATGCTAATCTTAGTATCACAGCCCATACTAGAGTCCGGCTGGACTCTCACAGGGGAGGCAGGCTGGGCCTGAAAGGCAATGTACACAATAGGCGCTATGCGGACCAGGTAGTTCAGAGCAGTGGCTAGGGGGTGCCAACTCCCAGTATGGGGCACAACTTGGTTGGCCAGCCCCAATACTGTTATGTAGACAAACCCCAGTTTGCTGAAGTCTTGGGCAGGAGGCGCGTCAGGGAGAGGAGGAGCAATTGGTATATCCTTCATTACTGGTGGTAGATCCAGGTGATGGGGATAGAAGTACTCCAGGTCAAGGTTGCAGGGAGGTTTGGCAAGGACAACAGGAGTGTGGCCAGGAGGATATGGGTATGCAAGCTTGTATTGAGTAGTGGATTCACAAATAGATGCAAAGAGAATAATTAAATTTGAGCAGAAATAGACAATTCCTGCAATAAGATAATAATTTCTAGGCATAAACTTGCTTTATTAAGATGTCAACAGTGAGGAGGGCTTCTCCCCCTCACTACTTATACTTACTGATGATTTTATGGCCTTTTGTGCCACCAGAGAACTGATGGCATCATTTGGAGGTGGATTTGCAATTTTACCTGGAATTTGCGTGTTTGGCCAAGAGGGTGAGCTCTCATTGGCTGCTATAACATGAACCCTTTGAATTTTGCAGCATGGCAATTTGCTACAGTTATTTTTAGCTCCTGCAATGAATTGATTGCCTGATTGCGCAATCAAATGGTTTCACTCCCAATGTGCCATTTCCTGATAAGTAGGTGGCCCAGATTTGTTAACAGGCTGGATGCCAGGGATTTGAGGATTGTGTGCATCTCAAATTCCAGGCCATTTATTAGTTGAAAGGGGGGAATTTTTCCCTGGAAAGTGCTTTGTGGGGGCTTCCAAGCTGCATGTTTAATCACCTCTAAAGAGGCCAGCTGACTTTCCAGGGCACTCTGGGCCCTGACACTTAGTGTAAATGCTGAGAAGACCATCCTAGCTGTACAAGAGCTGAAACTCCTTGGTTACATTGTCAATACCAAGGGCAAGCATCCTGACCCTGACAAGGTTACTGCTATATCTGTATGACCCACTCCTACCAATTCCAGCCAAGTCCTGTCCTTCTTGGACCTGGTTAGGTATTATCAGCAGTTCATACCTAATTATAGCAATGTGGGCGCCCCTCTCTTTAATCTCACGCACAAGAAACAAGAGTTTAGCTGGGGGCCTGAGGAGGAGGATGAATTTAAGCAGCTGAAGGCTACTGTGTCATCTGGTATGGTCTTTGTCTACCCTGACTTTACCAAGATGTTTCACATCTTTTCTGATGCATGCAAGGATGCAATTGATGCTGTACTATGCCAGAAATCTGACAGTGTGTTCTGACCCATTGAATTCATGTCAAAGAAGTTTCTTACAGCTGAGTACAACTATGGCATCTACGACAAGGAGGTTTTGGCTGTGGTGCATGCTCTTGAGAAATTCTGCTATTACATCCTGGGTTATTCACTCACTATCCACACAGATAACCTTGCCATACAGTTTATTGCTGATAAGCTAGGCACAAACAGTAGGTGCATTTGCTGGTTCCTTGACCTACTTGAGTACAACTTTGACATTAAGCATATACCCAACAAGGAAAACATTGTTGCTAATGGGCTATCCAGACAGTTCTCTCTCTTGTCTGAGATTGCCTCCTAAGAGAGCAACTTCCAGTAATTCAGGGTTTGGCTCTCAGCAAGGTCACACCTCAATCACTTGCTGAAGTTGAGCAGTTCATCCAAGACTGCACCAATCTACCATGATCAATGACTCAATTTTTAAAAAAGTGGATGGTAGCCTTTGGCTGGTACCCAAGATTGCTGACAGAGCTGCAATACTCAAAGAAGCTCATGAGGGTGCAGGCCACTTTGGCAGGGAAGCCACATTAGAGAGACTCAAGGCCACCTACTGGTGGCCTGGAATGTATGTGTACACAGTGAATCATCTGCAGAGATGCAAGATCTGTCAGTGCTTCTCAAGAATGCAGCCCACTTCAAAGCAATTGTATCCATTGTGGTGTCCAATATCTTTGAATTATGGCAAATCAATTTCCTGGGACCCCTATCACTTTCCAAGCATGGGAACAAGTACATCCTGATAGCCACATAGTACTACTTCTATTGGCCAGTGGCCATGGTATGCCCAGATAAATTTGCCCTAACTACTGCTGAGTTTATCTACAAGGAAATACTCACCCAGTTTGGCCCTCCCACAACTCTACTCTCTGACCAAGGATCCCACTTTCAAAACTAGCTAATAGCTAATCTCATGAAGAAAGTCAATGTCACCTAAAGATTTGCTACTGCCTACAACCCCTGCTGCAATGGACTGACAGAGAGGTTTAACAAGACCTTGGTTGAAACCCTGGAGAATGCACCAAGTATCAACCATCTCTATGGGAGGATTCCCTACCTGCTGCCTTATGAAACTACTGCATCAAAGTACATGCAGTAACCAAAGTCACCCCATTTGAGGTCATCTACAGAGTCAAACTGTAAATTCACTGCCCCCTTTGTCTTTGGATAGGACTGTATTTCCTTTTTGCACAAAAAAGACCACTCAAAGTCCAGCAAAACCACTAAATTCACTTAATGATTTATCTCACACAGTGGATGAAATATTTGTGTTGGCATACCCCACAGAACCCCCGGCTTTAGTTGCCCTGGCTTGGGAAGAAACACTGGTTAATTTGGAATATTTATTAGCTTGGTATTGTCTGCTTTTAAAGACAATCAGGAACAACCAATCAAATGGGGCCACATCAATAACCACAAAGCCAACTAGATCTGAAATGGTTGGGATGTCTTCCAATCAATCAGGGGGGGTTGCAGAAATTACATTGAAACCCTCCAGTCCCCCTAGCCTTGGCCAGAAAAATTTCTCCCATGATCCAATCAGAGGCAACACTTGAGGTCATGTGATCAATACCTGCCAACTCACCACTTTTAACAATGCCAGGGGACTTTGAGTCCCCTGCTTGTCAATTCTCTAATTTATTAAAAGTTTGGGTTTTTTTATACTTAATTTTCAAGTTTGTGGTTGTCTGGATCTTTGGTTGGATCCTCTCAGCTAAAAGTGTTAAAGTGTTAGCCATCATCTTTAATATTACCTTTACCTGCCCCAGTTTGAACCTGTTCCCTATTCTGGAACCCTTGGAACAAGCTCAAGCGTATAGTTGCTCTTGTTTTTCTTTTGACTTTGAAAACACACGTCCAAACTTTGGATCTTTAGTTAAAATCATTATAAAAACTTACTTTATTTTGAATTTTCTCTTTAATTTCCTTGCTTTAAACCTGCTTTTGCTCTCAATCTTCATCAAGAAGACATACAAGCCCGTCCCCAAGCTGTATAAGGCTTTCCCATTGCTTCCACCTGGCCTCTTGTTTGTGGGTCCCCCTGCTTGTCAGTTTTTTAATTATTTTTACTTATAATAAGGGTCCCTACCTCCACCAAATTTTGCAGAGAATTTGAAAATGATACTCCTGGCTTTGAAATTTGTTGTGTTTTTCCTGGCCCCATTCTTGCTGCTTTTATGGTTGACTTCACCAGAATTGTGGTCAAAAATTGCTTCTCTGCTTGGCACGTGGGTGAGAATCCTTCCAGTCTCCTGAACCTTCCAAATGGTCTCCTATTCTCTGGGGAGGCTGTGGTGAAGAGCTCAACCTGTGACAACCTGGACTTGGAGGATGCTGTCCGTACCTCCTTTGCTCCTGTGGGTGAGGAGATGACAAGGCCTTTCCTTCTTGACCCGGAAGTGAGCAATTTGGTACCTTTGCACGCTACTGTGTTGCCTTCCTCCACCCCTGTCCATACAGCCTGGTTGCTCACTGGTTTTTTGTTGATGGGACTGAATGCCTATTTCCCTCAGTTATCTCCTGTGTCCCTCCTGTGGTCCCCCCTTCAAGCGGCCGTCCCAGTTCTTCACTGGGCAGCATCCTGGTGGTTTGTCTCACCAGGATGGGAGCCAAACTTAGTTAGTTTAGCCCCCCTCTTGTGACGGGAATTACTGGATAATATGAAGCTGTTTCTAAATGATGGGGAATTACAAACCAAATCCACATAGAATAGATTATTAACCACCAACACAGCTTCAGATATTTTTTTGTGAAATTTCCAATTAAAACTCCAGGATTAAGTAGAACCAGTAGTCCTAACCAGAGTAAACCAAGATAAATGACCTGGGAGCGCATCAATGCATCTTCAGCGTAGAATTCTGGGCATTGAGAAGGGACACAATTTTCAGTTTCAAGAATGGGGGGAGGAGCTGCAAAATTGGCTGGCATGAAATTGACATTTGGAGGCACCAACAACAAAGTTCCAGATGCTGGGCCTCATCTTCCTGAAATGATTTGGTTCAGAATCAGATTGTGCAGGATATACTGTAACAGCCCAATCACAGGATACATTTTTAAAATTTAGAACTTGGGATAATTGATTTTTATTGAGTAAATTTAGGAGGACTCAACTCTTAGAGTTGAAACAGGGAAAACTATTCAATATATATCAGAAAAATTGACTAAGCAATACCACCTGAGTCTTGACCTCCTATTCCTTCTATGTTGCTAAGTAAGTATCTGGTCCAAGTTGCAAAGAACCCTTCTGTGACTAGTCTCTGATGACCATACTGATTAACAAGCTCATATTGGGTGACCCTCATATTACGTCAATTTATCAACATCAGTTTGAAAGGGGGAGCTGATTTCAGCTGGAGGACTGGAGCAGCCGTGACCCATTTTCAATCAACTGTTTGGTTTAAATCTGTTAACTTGGTCAATTTTGATACAGGTTTTCCGGCCTTCTGAGCCTTCTTAATTGGACAGACAATACCCGGCATTATGGAATCTACCATGACACCCCTCTCACACAAACCACCTACAGTCAAGAAGCCCCTACTCCTAACTACCTCACAGCTTGTGAGCACAGAGATAACATACAGGCCAAGGCAAACATAGTAGCTAGAGCCTTTAAGGTCAAAGGAGCCCAAGTAAAGATCCCACACCGCCTCCCCATCTTCAAGGTTGGCCAATTAGTCCTCAAGATGAAGACTGAGCTTGGCAACTCTCATTCCACCAAGTTCCTGACTAAGTGGTTGGGGCTGTTCCAAATCTACTGTGTAGGATCCTATTTTAATTACTACTTTTAAGACAGTGAAGGTGTCCGCTTCTCCCAACCAGTCAATGGAAGCCACCTTAAACTCTACCACACTTAGTTTAGCAGGGGAGTGTGATAGCGTTAACGTTGAATTCACCAAATTCAATCAAATTGGTTAATGCTATTTGACCACTATAAAAGTGGGTCAACTTCAATTCAAATAAATTGTTATTCTTCCCTCAAATTAATTTTGGGGTTTTCTGTAGTTCACTACTACACTATCCCTTTAAAAACATAAATTGACTGCTCTTCTTTGGATACCTTGTCCAAAACTAAGTTCCTAATCTGAGACTAGTCATCCCATGATAAGATAAAAAAGATCCCTTGTCCCAGTAACAAGTCAGGTATTAAGGTCCACCCTATGCTAGGGTGTTTATTTTATGAATAAGCAATATTCAATAAATAATATTAAGTTTAAGATTATCTCTTTAACTTTTATCATGCTTTTATAATTTTTAAATAATAGATACAATATTAATAGCTAATCATACACTCTATATAGTTGGGCAGCCAGTCCATGTAATAAATCTGGGGAAGGCTATTGTAAAGTTCTGGGGGACTCATTGTCTTTGGATAGGGATATTTTTCATAGGTCAACCAAAGAGGCAGCACACATTCAGGCGAAACTCCTGTGTAACTTGAAGAATTTTGTACACACTGTCAATGAGCATTTTTTAGTGGCTTTTGCACTGGAAAAACTATATTCATCTTTTAAATCTTCCCCAACTACAGAGAAGGCAATGATCTGCTTGAATTTCCTGCTGTTCTGGTGTAGACTCTATCTATTTCAACTTGGAAGTCAATAGAGAGATGTTATTCTTTCAGATTCATTAGGTCTTTCTGCCTCACAACCTGGGAAAATTGGTTGAAATGTCATACACATATTGTGACAGAAATTGATGGATAGTATTATGAGATCACTATGTGGTGTGAAATAACCAATCAAATCCATAAGAAGTTGATAATTAACCACCACTGAAGCTTCAAATAGTTTGGTGAAATTTTTAAAAGATAAACTAGGATTTAACAAGTTAATTAAACCCAACTAGAGAAGTCCCAGATAGATAGCCTACAACAAGATTCAAGAATTCTCAGAATAAAACTTCAGACATGAGGAGGTAGCAATAGTCTCAGTTTTAGATTCTGGGGCAAAAACTCCAAGATTGACAGGCATTGGCGTAAGATTAGACAGCATCAACAACAACAAGTTCAAAGCAGGACCCCATCTTTCTGTTATAATTTGATTTAGAATCAAGTTGTAAGAAATATAGTGGAGCAGGATCACTACATGATGCATTTTAAATAATAGTCAACCAGAAGATAATTTAAGTTTATTGAGAATAATCTTTAGAGAGAAATCAACTTTTAAGAGTTGAACAATGGAAAAAATTTCAATATATATTGCCAGAAATAATAATTTGGACGTATCTGAATTCTTAAGTATGGAACCAGGATTGAACCCTAAAAAACTTTTTATAGACTTCTAGTTTCAAAGACTGGGAATCTGATAGCTCACAGCCAATTAATAAAGTTGTTGTCAACCTGCTAAGACCCAAATCTTTAACTACACTGCAGGGTTTTGCAAGCAAACCACCAGTGCAAGATGCCAGGAGTTTTTCCAAGGTGCCAATACTTGACACCAGCAGTTTTCTCAGTGAAATACACAAGTTCCCCAATGAGAGTTGTTTCAAACTATCAGGGATCCACTAATTAGAGAGCTTTTCTCCAATTGAGTAGAGAAGAGCTCCCAAGTTAAACTTAACTAGAGTGGAGCCTACTAGAATTTCTATCATTAGCATATGAAGAAGATAACCTAGTAATTGGAATCTTCCCAAGAATAATGTAAAATGATTTAAAAAATAGTATACTCTGGTGTATTATAAGACCAAACAAGGGGCCTTGGGATGAGTGATGGAGGGAAGAAAGCAGTTTCAACATAGGGAGCATGGCGGCAGTGTGTACCAAATCGATACCAAATGAAGTCTTCAGATTTATCAGTGGGAGTTGGTTCTGGAGTCTTGGAGTTCATGTTTGCCTGGTCATAACCTATTAACACACAGAAAACCCACACAATTAGGAGTGGTTTCATGTTTTTGGGGAAGCACTCAATTATCTAATGATCATTTAGAGTTTGAAAATATAGACTTTATTTTGAGATTGTTTGAGCAGAATAATATTGTTGGAGCAATTTGCTCAGGAGGGAATAGTCAGCTTAAATACTGAGTAAAGATGAGAGGGGAATATAGTGTTTACCAATGATTTCTGCAAGAGTTGGTGAAAAATTATTTCCTTGCAGGACTGCAGCAAACTGCAGCCTGCAATGCAGGAAGAATTATGGTAGATCTTTACATGTGGGCTGCAACTCAGTGCTTTATGTTGATCTGTAGTGGTTTCCTAGGTTATATGTGAACTACTTTCTTGGCTTGGGTGGAATTCTTCATCTGATTAGTCATTTAGAGTCCCTGGGTCTTCATTGGTTTGAGTTGTTCATTTAATTTTATGTTGATTGGTTTAAATTAATGTAATAATTATTTTGGAGTCATTAATTAATGATTCATTATATTTGTTGTTGTCAACATTGTGTACTGAACCTTGGGAACCTGTTTTTAGAGTAGCATTGTGTTGCTATTTTAAAATCTGTGTTTTTTTGCTCTGTACTTTAAAACTGCATTTGTTAATCAATTTTGAACGCAGTTTTGAACTGTTTTTGTTTATCAAATGATTATTTAATGTTGTTTTTATTTCTGCATGTTGTAAATTAGACAGCATGTGTATAATGGTCAAGGCTATCAGTGGAATTAATCCTGATAGTCAAGACTAAACTGGTTTGCACCCAAATCCATTGGATCCAACGGATTTGTAATTATAATTGTATCTTGGATGTTACAATAGGTTGGCTGTACTATTACATCCAGGTTGGATTGGGTTCAGGAACTGCTAGCAGCTTCTGTACTGGGCAGCTGCAAGATGCAGCCACTCCGGGGTAATGTGCACCCACTCTTCTCCATTGGATTGTCCAGATTGTCCTAAGATGGAAAGAACACAGATGCAAGAGCCTGATGGATATCAGAAGATCCTGTAATGTTCCTGATGATGGTGTAGGTGTTAATAACACTTCTGCATCCATCATGCAGCCAGGATGGTATATGGACTTCCCTTCTTTCCAAATAAAAAATACACTTTCACATATTAATTCTTGCCTTTGCTCAACTCAGTTGTTACCTATTAATTAAAGGTAAAGACTACAGAGTCATTGGACCTGTATTAATTTGTGTTTAGGCCTATTACTATACTCTACCAAGCAACTAGATATGTTAACCCAAAAGACTTCAACCAGGCCAATTCACAACATTGGTGCTCACTCCTAGAATGTATTCTTCCAAACAAACCAAACCTGCAGGACACCCCCACCCTGGCCCTGTTTCAGCCCAGGGAGGGAATGGTCCACTCTCTGCTTCTGCTTTAGCATACCTGCAAAGTATACTCCAGCAGACGCCAGAACTATCCTTCCTGGAGACCACCAACCAGGATGGTTCTCCCCAAAATTCCCAGGAGCTGCCTGTACTGAGCCAGTTCATGGGAGATGTGCAAATAACTCCCTCCATTCAATGCTATCAAACCTTAAATTTGAATGTGGCAATCCACAACCCTGTTAATGCCAATATTGTACCCTCCTCCCAAATTTTGAACTCTACCATCCAAAGAATGGATGAAGGAGCAGCACAAGATGGAGAAAACTTGGCCTGCCTGGCAATCCTGCCGGTGTATGGACCCTCCATCAGGGAGAGATTCCAAACCTTGAGCCATATCACTCCAAACCAGCTCAAGAAGGACATGAATACTATTTACCAAATGAAGGAGTACCTATACTACTTTGTACACCCTGCTATCTGTCATAATTGTGCCCACCTTGCACGTCAAGAGAATGTTCTTCTGTATCAAGGGCAATTGATTGCGGCCCAACAGAACTTCTTACAGACCTTGTACTATGACCTCAGTTCAAACTTTGGTTTGGTCAACCAACAGATTGCTGAGCTGGTCAGAAACCAGATGTCTTTCATCCAGTTCATGGAGACCATGGAACAATCCTTCCACAACTACATTCCCCAGGTGGTTCAACAAATCTTCAGCAATTATGGGTTGGATCCACATTGGATCTTTGTAGTAACTAGACACATCAAAAGCTCCAGAGACCTCTTCCAGGCCATTGTACAGGAACTAAAAAAAATAATCACTGGGACTACAGCAGACAAGACCACCAGGAATGACAACAGCATGCTCCATAAAGAGGTGAATGAACTCTTTGGTCACTTTCACTCCTTGGAGAAGGACGTGCAGGAACTCCAACAGGATAATACCTTCTTGTATGGGGACCTACGCACTTTCTAGGCTCAATTAGCTGAAGGACTCAAGGATCTTAAGGCCATTCATGCTGGTCCCAAGAATGACCCACAGAGACAGGCCGCCTTAGAGCAGGTCAACCAGACCTTTGCTGAGACCACCTGTCAACAGATCCAAGGCTTAGAAGATGAAGCAGATGGACTGGCAAAAGAGAACCAATTCATCAGAGAAGAGCTCAAGGACACCAGAGCAACTCTCTTCACTCTCTAAGATCAGATTGACTGCCTTAATGCTTGTCTACCAGCCTCCCCGCCTAGAGGAAGGACTGTACATTTTGAGGAGCCTAGGTCAATTAGTAGACTTTCCTTGGGTAGACAGGCACACTCCTCTGGCAATGAATCCTACCATAGCTATGATGAAGATGATGCCGCCCAGAGAAACGTCCCTAGAAACATCATGATGACTAAAGCAGTATAGAGAGTAGTGAGAACCCCCTGGCTACTCCTGAGCAAACCAGATTTCAGGAACACCAGGCTGCCTCAGAAGATAGGTATCAAGCTTCCAGAAACAACTGCTCTCCCATCAGACAATTGTTCAACACAAGCAACGTGATCCCTAACTTCAAACCTGTCAATTTGCCAAAATTTTTATTGAAATTAATGTCACCATGTTTTTGAGATTGTACAAGAACACAATGTATGGGGCTGATGAGGCAATGAAGAACTCTGCCATCTTCAACTGCCTAGACTCCCAGAACGTGGGTGGACCTTTGCCAATGTCTCAAAGGCATTAATGGATGAGTTTGGCAGCAAAAGCGCCCTCAACAACCGGAAAATGGACTTTGTGGAGGGAGGCATCAAAAGGGAGAAATCATGCAGGAGTTTGCTGAAAGGTTCTATCTAGAGGCCCAGACTTTGATCTCCCTGAAGGCTGCTTCCTTCATTGATTTTAAGTCTGCTCTGCTCAATGCAGTACAACCTAACAAGAACCTCTCTCTTGCTATGAAGTCTGGATTCTATAGAGCCCACAATGTCTCTGACCTGATTTTAAACCTGCTCACATTCAAGGATGACTTTGAAGTGTTCATGCCCTCTGGACCAAGAACATTCCAAGAGAATAGAAACAAACCATCCTTCTATGACAAGCCTAAAACTGGGAAAGCTCTACCACTCAAGAAATAGCTGGTACCAATAGCAACCACACTTTCTATAAGTATGGAAAGCTAGGACACATGTCTAGAGAATGCAAGCAACCAGCACCCAAGGTACACCACATAGGAGCAGAGGAGTATGATTCAGAAGGAGATCCAGAGGATGAGGAGGCCTCTCAAGACAAGGAGCCAAAAAACTGCTAAGCAACCAGGATGAGGAAAAATACCTGGTTGCTCATGTACATATACCTCCCCTCTCTCCCCCTCCCACCTGAAGACCCAGGTGCTCCTGGCTGTGTCCCTCAATCTGAAACAGCTCTGACTTTGGAACCCACAGACTCCAAAGTCCTCACACCAGCAAGCCCTAGCCTAGGCTCCACTGATCCTGACGCTAGCCCCTTGCTCTGCTACCCTGACTCCCAGGAGATAGAAGAAGACCAGCTTCATAGAATTCTTGCTATTAACGCCCTCACCAGAGGCAGGAGAATAAGGAAGGAACCCTTGATCACCCCTGAAGCCTGAGAAATGGTTACACTTCCTTACACTGAGCAGTTGACCCTCCCTACTACTGAAGTCATACATGAGAGTGATAGCACCAAGAAAATGGCACAAATCCTCAAGTCTGTTAATGTCTCTGCTTCTCTGGATGCCCTGAAAGAATTCAGTCCTACCTTATGTGCAGCTTTGGAGGAATTCCTTAGTAAATACAAGGATATGGATGTCTATCAAGTAACATCTCTAAGTAATGGAACTGATAGAACGGACTGCACCTACATTGATATGATGGTCCACAAGGTTAAGATCCAAGCCATCATTGACTCCGGTGCCCCAGGAAATATCATCTCCTTACAACTAGTCAAGAAACTGAAGTTGGCCCCAGACTTGGACTACCAAGAGTTATTTGGGACGGCAGATCCACTTACCACTAAAACCATGGGCGCTTACTTGTCATTGCTCCTATGGTTTGGGAAGTTGATTGTAACCACCCCTGCTATAGTTCTGGATAATCACAGTTATGATATCCTTATTCTCACAGGGTTCATGACAAGGTATGGGACTATTACCAACCATGGTGATAATACCTTCAAAATCCTAGGTCAGACTATCCCCATGTACTACAATGGTGCTAAGGTGGTTGACCTCCCCAAGAAGAAGCTTCACTTCATCAACATGGAGTATGCTGACAGTGATATTCCTGTGGCCTATACCTTACGGCACAGAAAGCTTAGGATGCTTCCCCTGTCAATCAAGGAGTATAAAGGGATTCCCTTGTACACTTCCTCCTTGTTTCCCATTCCTTCTGGGTCTCAAGTGATTCACCATACTGGTCTGTCCTTAGAGATTCCTTCTGGTTTACATGGTGAAGTCTTTGGCCATCATGGTGCCTCCCGCCTGGAACCATGGATCTGTCCTGGACTAGTCATGCCTGGACCAGAAGAGCTCCAGGTCTAGCTAGCCAACCTTAGTCCTGTCCCCTTGACTGTGCAGAAAAATCAGTTATTGGGATATATCAGACTAGAAGAACATTCCAACTTGCTCCAAGCGTCACCTTTTGCTGGGCTTGATGAGCTAGGACTTCCTGTGAACCCGCCCTTGGTCTTGCCCATAATTCCTTGTGACTCTCTGATTGGTCTCACTGAACCAGAAAAGGACCAGGCACTGGCTCTCTTTGACAAATACAAGGTAGTCATCACCAAAGATGACTTGGACCTTGGGAAAGGCATTGAAGTAGAGCACACCATTGATACCCAAGGACAACCCCCAATTTGGTCTTGCCCTATTTACTGTAGCCAAGCAAACCAAGCTATAGCTAACAAAGAGCTTCAGAAGTTACTAAGCTCTGGGCTGTCAATACCCAGTAAAAGCCCCTGGTCCTATCCCCTTCTTATTATCAAAAAGAAGGATGGTTCTAATAGAGTGGTCATTGACTATAGAAGACTGAGCTCCATCACTAAGAAGGACTCCTATCCCCTTCCACATATTGATGATACTTTGGATTGTTTGGGAGGAGATAAGTTCTTTAGTGCCATGGATATAATCAGTGGCTACTGGAAGATTGATCTTCCACCTGAGGATCAGGAAAAGTGTTCTATCATTACTGAGAAAGGACTTTTCCAGCCTGCACAGATGCCCCAGGGACTAACAAATGCCCCTGCCACTTTCCAGAGAGCTATGGATGCTGTTATGGGTGACTTGAAGCTAACATTAGTTCTTGTATACTTGGATGACATTAATGTCTTCTCCAACACCTTCACTGAGCATTTACAACACTTAGAAGAGGTCTTCAAAAGGTTACTCAAAGCCAACCTGAAGCTGAAGCCAAGGAAATGCAGTTTCTTCAAGGAATGCTTAGAATTCCTAGGGTTTTTGATAATCAAGGACGGCCTATGCCCTGTAACTGCTAAAGTGGAAGCAATTGCCAAGATGCAAGTACCAGCCAACAAGCGTGATATTCAAGTCTTTCTGGGAATGATTGGTTACTACCGCAGGTTCATCCCAAACTTTACTACACTTGGGGACTCCTTGTTCAACCTTCTATGTGCTGATTGTCAGAGATCCAGTCTTGGGAGGCCAGCCTGTTGTTTTCAGGGGTAACTTGGGTTGGGTTTTTTGCGGGCAATGCCCACCACAAGAGGGGAGCTAACTTTAAAAGGTATGAGGCAGACTTCCCCATCCAAGACCACAGGCCAGCAGCCGGGATTATAGTGTCAATTGCCCCTGGGAGGATGATGTACACAATCCCAAACAGCTTGCCAGTATGGTTGGTTGGGAGGTCAGGTGCAGAAGCAGGAATGGGTTTTAGTGTCACAGGTGGCTCCATGGACAGGTTGTAAGCAGGGAGATAATTGAATTTTCCTCTGAACAACTTGGGTGTTGAAAATATCCACAGGCCTTGTTGGTTGTATCTAATAGCGGATTGTATTCAGGTCAGGGGATTGAGTTCAAGTATCTTTTCTGGGGTGTATACCTTGTATTCAGACTTCAGAGGGTAGTCAGTAAAATGGACGGGTCCAAAGGGTACATCAGGAGGACAGAAACAGCAGTCAAAGGGGCAGGCAGGCAAGGAGATCTTGAACTGAATTGGTAGACAGCAAATACAAAATAAGGCAATAGCTGTATGAGCCAAATTAACATGACCTTTATTCAAAAATGGCAATAAATTTGGAGCGCGGGGTCTTTGGGTCTATATAGTACCCCCCTCCAAGCTTAACATTTTCCATGGGGGGTCCATCAAAGCATTGGGAAGGCCAGGGCCGGGGGAACTGGGTGCTTGGGTCCAAAGGCGGCAAAATAGCACCTAGTCTGGGAGTTCTTCCATTGGTCAAGAATCTCAATTTGGCTGCTTGATTGTCTTGCTCTGGTGTTGAGGTCATGGGACCAGGCTGCGGGCCTGTGCCTCTTTCCTGGTTTTGCTCTTGATTGGTTGCTGGTGTAGACTTCAAGTTCATGAAGCTAATAGTTGCCAGATTGGTACCTCCATTAGGCGCGGTGATTAATCCTCCATTTGGTGCAATGATTTCTTTGGTTTGTCTCTTTTTACTGCATGGGTCAATACGCTTAGTATCAGCTTGTGGGGGCTCAATACCAGAAAAACGCAGGTGGGCGGTCCCACGGTTCACAGGCCCGGCAGCCAAAAGGAATCCAGGTTCAGGGTTTGATCCCTGCTCCCGGGCCCGGGTTTCTAGGGAGGAAGAATTGTCAATCCTGACACTGATGTAGACTTCTTTTGGAGCTCTGCCTGTCAAAAGGCCTTTGACACTCTGAAACAGACTCTGATGTGTGCCCCTGTACTGGCCTATCCTAACTTTGAGAAACCTTTTGTGGTGCACACAGATGCTAGTCTTACTGCCATTGGTGGTGTCCTTTCACAACCAGACAACAATGGACTAGAACACTCTGTTGGCTACTTTTCTCACACCTTGAACTGTCATGAACGCAACTACACAGTGACTGAAAGGAAATTCCTGGCAGTAATTTACTTTTACCAGCAGTTTAGAGTATACTTACATGGTGTACACTTTACTGTGGTTACTGACCACGCTTCCATCCAATGTCTGAAAACATTGAAGGACCCTGAAGGAAGACTTGCTTGCTGGGCCATCAAACTTCAAGCCTTTAATTATGACATAGTGCACCACGCTGGGGAAGTCCATCAGAATGCAGATTGCCTCTCAAGATTGCCTACCATTGCCCTTGTGACCTCTATTGCCAATGAGCTTTATGACAAACTATTGGTTGACCAATCTTTGTGGGGGGAAGAGCCCAATTAAATCCAAAATGTTCTTAAGAAGCTTTCAGTGGACACCAAGGTTAAAGATGGTCAACTATTTAAGCTTTACAAGGACAACTGGTTGCCATATGTACGCCCCTCACTCAGAACAGACTCTGTAGTTGACTCACACAAAGCTACAGAACATGGAGGAATACAAAAAACCCTTGCTCAGTTACAGCAACATTGCTACTGGGAAGGAATGCCCTCTGATGTTGCTGAGATTTTGGCTGCTTGTCATGACTGCAATGTTGAACGGCCAAAGGTTGCAAGATTTCAGCACAAGCTGATCCTCCCAGGATTTGCCTTCCATACTGTGGCCATCAATGTGGTGGGACCCTTGTCAGTCTCAAAAGGGAAAAACAAGTACATCATAGTGGCTGTGGATCAGTTGACCAAATGGGTTTAGGCCAAGGCTATCCCAAATCAGTCTGCACTCACTACAGCCATGTTCATCTTGGAACACATCATCTACTGCCACAGATGTCCTCAGATGCTGCTAACTGACAATGGAACCAACTTCACTAGCTATATGATACCCAGAATAAATCAACTGATGGGTATCAGAGGCACATTATCCACCCCATACTATCTCCAAACTAATGGAATAGTTGAACAGACTAATTGAAGTTTGTTACAGATCCTCAGGAAACTAGCACACCAACATGAGTCAGAATGAGACATTTACCTGCCTGTAGCCAACTTTGCTTACAACATTGTCTATCATAGAGCAACAGGCAAACCCCCTTCCAACTCCTGTATGGACGTCAGCCTGGTTTACCTCCTCATCTGTACTCCTTGGTGAAACCTAATCCAGCTGTCACTCCAGAAGCCTATCTCCATAAGCTAGCTCAGACTTTGATCAAAATACAGGCCAAAGCCTATACTATCAATCTGAACACCAAGAAACAGGATATGGAGCTTGTCCAAGCTAAACGTCCAGTCCTCCCCAGTTATCAAATTAGAGACTTAGTCTACTTCTACAGCAACCGAGGCTATGGACATGAAAGCAAACTTGCCTTTCTATGGCAAGGACCTGTTAAAATCATCCAGAAAGTAGGTCCTGATAGTTATACATTGAAGGAGCCTGCCACTGGATAACTGGTCACCAGGATTATGCGCAATACATGTGTATGGCTCCTAGTGATCAGGAGTAATCCCCCTTGAGGACAACAATCCAGAAAAAGAAAAGCCTAATAAAAATGTCATGGGTTGTTGTCCATATTGCAGAAATAAAAGAATAAGGCATATATACTAAAAAAGGCTTTATTAGAACTTGCAGTGTTTGGATACTACTGCCTTTAAATGACAAGTCATTGTAAGAAGGACCACACAGGCTGCCATGTACTCCTCTGCATAGTCCTCCTTAAAGTGCCACAGACAGAAGATAGGGTAATTGGGGTATTTATCCCAAGCCTGTGCTTGGTTGAGGCCCATCCAGACGTGGAATCCAATTCCCACTACCAATGCATCCCAGAACAGATGCTCTCTACTCCAGTACTTCTGGTTCAAGGCAATATCTGGCTTGTAGATTTCCTGCATGAGTCCCTCTATCAACATGAGAACGTCCTCCACCTCAGCCACCACTAGCTTATCCAAAGGAGCTGTGAGAAGGTGCCCAAGCAAGGCCAACTGAGTATAAATATCCTTTCTCTTAAAATTTAAGGCTGTAAGCAGACCAGCTGTCACTTGTTGGGTACAGAAGTTCTTACAATCCTTATCAACCCAGATGGCTACTTCCATTTCCACTCTTCCTTCATGGCACCAGGCCCTGATTATCCCCCAGAGTACCGCCAAAACAAGGTCTATCTGTTCCTGGTCAAACTTCTTCCCTTGACACTCAAATGCTTGAAGTTGACTCTCAGAAAACTTCAGTGCTGCTTCTTTGTCAAATTGTAAATGATAGAAATTCCCCTCCTTGACCTTAGCTTGAGTTAATACAGAGGGATTCTTCAGCACTTCTTGAAGTAAGACATGAAGGTGGGGCCCTTCCCCAAGTTTGACCTCCTTGGCTTCCTTCCAGTCCAGGACACTGGAAAGATCAAACCAGGTGATCCCTTCCTCCTGTTGAGCCTCTAGTTGAACCACTGGCTCCTGTTCCTGAGAAGTCTGTACGCGCTTAACCAACTGTTCTGCCCTCTTCTGACTCTTATTATGGGTGCTCCTTTCTTTAGTCAATCTGGCTGCTTTACTGGCTGCCACTCTGGCCTTAATGGTAGTAGCTCTGGAAGCCCTTGGTGATTTAGTTTGGTTATCTGACATATGCAACCCTTGATTACTGTGCCCTCTATTTATACCCTTGCCCATTATAGTGGTGGGAAACGTTGTAAATTAGACGGCATGTGTATAATGGTCAAGGCTATCAGTGAAATTAATCCTGATAGTCAAGACTAAACTGGTTTGCACCCAAATTTTTCAGATTCAACGGATTTGTAATTCTAATTGTATCTTGGACGTTACAATAGGTTGGCTGTACTATTACATCCAGGTTGGATTGGGTTTGGGAACTACTAGCAGCTTCTGTAATGGGAAGCTTCAAGCTGCAGCCACTCTGGGGTAATGTGCACCCACTCTTCTCTGTTGGATTGTCCAGATTGTCCTAAGATGGAAAGAACACAGATGCAAAAGCCTGATGGATATCAGAAGATCCTATAATGTTCCTGATGATGGTGCAGGTGTTAATAACACTTCTGCATCCATCATGCAGCCAGGATGGTATATGAACTTCCCTTCTTTCCAAATAAAAAATACACTTTCACATATTAATTCTTGCCTTTGCTCAACTCAGTTGTTACCTATTAATTAAAGGTAAAGACTACAGAGTCATTGGACCTGTATTAATTTGTGTTTAGGCCTATTACTATACTCTACCAAGCAACTAGAGATGTTAACCCAAAAGACGTCAACCAGGTCAATTCACAACACTGCATTTACAAAATAAACTTTTTGCGGTTGTTTCATTTGACATATTTGACAAGGATATTTTTTTGAGTTTCCTTCCTTTTGAAAGAAATGGAGTTCCTTACACAAACTCCCCTAAAGCTCAAGAAGTGGCACTGAACCTGAATGCCTGCCCAACATCTGAGTTGCCAAAGAGAAGGATTTAAAGTCTTCTGTAAGGTCTTGCCCATAATGATGCAAGGTTATAAACCAAAGTGTGTAAAGCATTAGGGCTAAGGTTCAGAAGGTATAAAAAAGTAGGTACTGTCTGTAATATAACTTTACAGAATCCTGTTAAGAACTTATACTGGGTTACAAAATAAGTGATATAGTTTAAGAACCCTAAACAAAGAAGATAAAATAAGGTACTTAATAGTGAACAATTAGTAACTAAGGGAATGTCAATATTGGGATACTCTCCATCAGCAAACTGGTACATGTAACTATTAAATTATTCCTTAAGGGAAAATAATAGATACAACAAGACTAAGGCTTGTTGTTTTACAACTTTCATTTATTTAACTAAGAAAAAGAAAAGAAGAAAACTTATAATGAATTACCAAAAATTAAAATTCTTAAAATTAAAGATCTAAAGTTAAAAATTAATAAAGATTAAAGGGAAGAAATCACTTAGAATTTTGGCTTAGAGCCTACTCTTCACAAGCCTTTTATTTATAGAAAAAGCCTTTTCAGTTGAGAATTGCTGGTCAGGGAGAAAGCAGCCAAGAACAGGAGCAACTGGAGAAAGTTGGGAAAGAACCTGGAGGAGAAGGGGAAAACAGAAGCCAGTACTCTACGCAGATCTGCAAGGTAAAACTGGGGAAGAGCGGCAACAACAAAACCAGGAGATTCAAAAAATTAAGCAAAGTCTGAAATTATTCTAACTTTGAAGTAGAAAATATATAGCTAATAGAATAGATGGGAATAAGGGAAGACAAAAACAACAGCAATTCAAATGCAAATCAGTGTAAAAATAAGGTAAATTAAGTTAGAATACTTAATTATTAACATCTTACTTTAAAATTTCAATATTTAAAACAAAGAAAGATTAAGCAGAGCAAAAAACAAATAAATCTATACTAAAGAGCCTGCCCTTTGGGGCAGGGCATGGCAGCTTCTTTGGTTTGACTGTCTTCACTCTTCAGAAAATCATCATTGGCCTTGAATTGAGGGAGAGGTTCAGTCTCAGAAAAACGCAGGCAGCCAGCCCATTGGTCTTCAGGGCTGGCGGCCTGCAGGAAATCAGGGCCAGGGTTCAAATCCTGCTCTTAAGCTGGTTTCCAGGGAAAGAAAATTGTCATACCTGAAAAATAAGCTATTTGGGATTGTGTACATTACTCTCACAGGAGTAATAGAACTACTAATTTTTGCTTTCAGCCCGTGGTCAGGGGTGGGCAAGTCTATGTCCTACCTCATTGAGTTAGCACCAATCATTTTGTGGGCTCTGCCCACCCATTATGCAACCCACCAGTTCCCAAGTGCTAGAAAGCTGGCAGAACATGGTTGGTTCCCTGACATGTAAATTAGTTTTAGAAGCTATGGCAACAACCAAAAATATCTCAGATTTAAACAAAATGTTTTCAGGTTTAAGCAAAATCCAACTATCAGGTTAAAATATACACTCTGTTAACAGATTTTATTGGCGTTAATGGGCAAAATGAGTCAACACAGCAAAGAAGTGCTCACGCGCAAAGCAAAACTATTTAAAATGCAATCCAAAATACATTGATTCACAAACAAAATGGTGTGAGTTGACTTTTGGTGTACATATGTTTACTATGTGAATTGGTGACAAAATAAACCCAAGCACAGTGAGTCAAAACTCAATCCAAAAACAAAACACAATAGCAACTCACTATGCAAACAAAATCACTCACTCAGTGTGTAATGGATTGTAATCAAGAAAGATACCAAGGTATCTAAAATAAGACACGAGATCTGAAACATAAATTTTAAAAATATTGTGTTGGGTGCTTAATTTGGCGTAAAGTCTGTGAAAATAGGAGGAAATTTATTTGGGTATTCAAAAATGGACATTGTAAAACCAGAAACAACTAATTAAGAAATAAAAATCTATAATTGGGATATTGGGTGGGAAAAAATATCAATTGAATATCCATATTCAGATAAAAGCAAAAATTAAAATTAGGAAGTAACTTAATTTAATTTTATTTAGTATTTTATTAAATTGTAAAATGGAAGGAACATAACCACAGAGTACCAATGCACCTGTTGTGCGCCGCAGCTGCAGTTGCCCCGCGGGTCAAAGAACAGAGTTAATGCAACACAAACGCCTACTCAGGAAGGAGACAGGAGAGGAGAGTTTGATAATGACACTGCACTGACACAGCCGGTTTGAGGAGAACAAGCTGCTAGGGTGCAGAGCATAACCCCTTGGGTCCCCAAGCTGACCTGGAAGCCCATCAAGGTTACCTTCACCAAGAAAGTTAGAAACAAGGAGGTAGAACTTACTTCATATGTGTTTGACGTTGTGTAACGGCAAGAGTTGGTCCCGTCAGCCATGCTGGAGAAGGTGAAGCCTGTACTTGATACTAGCTACAAGCCCTACATCAGTGATAGCAATCAGGAAGAGGACAAGGAGCTTGAGTTCTTCAGAACTAATGAGGAACAGTTGGTGCTAAAGAAAGTTGCTGCATTTTACATCAAGGTGCCCATGCCCTGTGTTGTACCTAATGCCAACAAGTCAATCCCCACTGCTAAAAAGCCCGCCCAGAAGCGCATCCCCAACATCAAACACATCATCCTGCTTAAGCTAATGCAGGAATTGGGTGATTACAAGGCGGCTGTGGCCCTTGTTGGAGTGGATCCCAAGTACGTCAGCAAGACCTTCAACAAGTTCATTGATACTGGCCAAGTCCTTGCCGTGGAGAAATCCTTGCATATTTCCATCATGCTCACCAAGGAGCACAAATGGGCAATCCACTAGTGGATAACCCAAGATTGACATCTTGAGCTGGCAAATATGCAGGCCATGGTCAAGTCTTCTTTTGGGATTGAGGCCTCAATTTCCTTCTATTATCATTTGGTCAAAGGAATGCGCTTTTCCTGGAAAAAGCTTGGGGTATCTCCCTATAATAGAAACAGCCCAACCAACATTGAGACTCGGAAAAAATACGCTGAGTTGTACACTGCCCTCAAAGCCAAGAGGACAGTCAAATTCTACTACATTGACAAATCAGATTTTGCCTTGTCAATGTGCAATGGGTATGGGTATGTCCCAAAAGGCTCCAACAACAGGATGTCTTGGCGTGCTGCAGTCTGCGCAAAAGCCTATTTGATGGTGGCTCTTCTCGGTCCAAAGGGGTTCAAGCTTTACCAAATGATATTGGGATCTCACAATAGCTGGACCTTCCTATCATTTCTCCAATTGGTCCAGGAGCACCTGAGGCGCACAAGCCCAGGCTTCACTAACATAATTGTGCTGGACAATGTTGGTCTCCATAAGGTGGCTGATATTCTCAAGGAATTCCCAATGATTGATACTAGCATTGCAGTGGCCCCCCAGCAATTGGCCACAGCAATTTGCGCTTTCTCTTCCTCCCTGCCTATTTGCCTTCCTAAATCTCATTGAGGAAGTCTTTGGGTGGCTCAAGCAAGTTGTCAAGCAAGGAACCCCAACTGGGACCAAGGACCTGTTTGATTTGCTGCAGGCCAGGATCCACACCCTCCCAGCTGAGACTGTGGCCAAATTCTATGGCCACGCTAATTTGTTCATCCACATTACCTAGCCAAACAGCCAATCAATTAAAGGCTTAGTGTGTACAACTTTTTTATATTCTCTAATCTACTATTTAAGATTTATTAATTATCATTTTATATTTAGAAGCTTCTAAGCCCACAATCACATTTGGCAAGACCATCAATAGGTAATTAGTTTATTTATTTTATTTTATATTTTTTTATTATGCCATCTGAGGTTATCCCATAGACTTGATACTGGATTAAGTGAATATATTTATATTACTCTTATCAAATAAATATAAAAATCAAATTAAAAAAATTAGATGTGAAATGCAGAAGTTTGAATTTATTTTATTAATGTATAATTTTATGCTTTTATTAAACTGTTTCTGCAATATATTTTGCAAAACTTGTTTGCTGAAATAAAAACTATAAAAATTTATTATAATAAAATAATATAAATTGTAATAAAATTTATTGGAATCATATTTTTTATTGTGCACGCCTGTAGTGAGTTCTTTGGTATGTACCCACCTTGCAATGGAGGTGGCAAACAACCTCCACCACCACACTGTGGAAGGTGGATACACCCTGGTTAAAAAACTCCCACCTGCTGGTGAAAGGGAGAAGGGTCAGATGGGAATGTAGGAGCAGCTTCTCTGGCTTGGCTGCAAACCCGTAAATCCCTGCCAGGACCAGGGCATCTTGTATCACATGGCTCACCAAGTTGTACCCAGGGGACCTTCTTCCCATCCAGGGAGAGCCTGGCCTTGTCAATCCCTAGGAGGACCCCATCAAGAGCCTCCACGCTGGCACCCATTCCAAAGTAAAAGAGGAGCCCCAGGTAAACAACAAGGTGAAACCTTTGCCCAGAAAAGGCTTCTGTAAGCTCACAGAGCTTATTATACATGGTACTAATATTCTTCTTGTGCTTTGTCTTGGCAAACTTGAGCTCCATTGCCAGAGGGACCCCCGTCTTGTTGGCACTCCAGGCCAGCCCAAAGTCAGCAAGGAGGATTTTGGTCTTCTTCACAGCTGTTGCATCTGCAACAGCCAGTTTTCCTACCATGCATCCAAAGTTCTCCAGCAGGTAAGAGAGTGTATGCTCTACCAGAAAGTAGAAGCAAGCAGCTGCATGGGCCTGGCCCATCTCCAGTACATTCTTGAATGGGAGCGTCTCCAGGACTTCCCAAACAAGCTCAATGGAGTTTACACAGTAAACTCCACTGAGGACCACCAGGTCAAGGTGGACCAGTTGGGCATCCTTGTAGGCAGTAACTGCCCACTCAGATGCCCCCTCAGTATGTGAAAGCCTAGCCAATGCCTCCCTGGACATTGGGAAGGTACTGTGAATCCTATCCTCAAGCTTCTGCAAGATAGGGGGGACAGATACAGCTGTTTGGCCACGTGAGTGGAATAATTTGAATAGAAGGTGGGCAGGACAAAAGGAACCAGAAACCAGTAGAGTTCACTGTCTATGTTTTCTAAAAAAAGGTAAGTATTTAGAAAATTTTATTAATTTTATTTTTTAGGTTACCTTCTTGTGTTTCCTCTTTGCCAGCCGCTTTGGTAGGCTTGGCCATTCTTGGCGCAAGCAGTTGGGCGGGCAATTATGTATCCTCAGTTCTTGATTGCTTGGCTGGATTGAGATGTGCATACATCTCAGGATTGTTGCCCCAAACAGACGGCGCAGAGAGGGCAAATGACTTGAACCGGAGGCCCTCAACTACAATTTTTTGAACATTAAGAAGACACTCAGTTGTTATTTTGGGGGTGTCTGGCATCTTGGCCATGAGTGACTTGGCGGACACCTTTTCAATTTTGTCCCCTGTAAGAACAGTGGCCTTCACTTTTTCCTTGACCTTGCGGTCAATATCTTTTTATTTTGGCAATTGCCAAGTCATGGTCTTTGAGTAGTTTTTCAAGTTCTCTCATTTGATTTTTTTACTAACTTTTCCATATGTTTTTATAGCTTTCACCCCAATAAAATCCGTGTTATTCTGATATTTTGCCTCTTTGCCTCTTTGTTTATCCTTGTTTTTTTCCCATTTACTATAATATCTCATCTTTTTACCCATTGTGTATATGTTTACGCTCATCTCAATATGTTTGTTTGCTTTGTGTTGGCATTGTTTCCCTAATTGCCATATTATTTTTTAGTATCCAAAATCAGCCCCTTGTGAAAATATTAACAACAATTTGATGATCAGCTAAATTTGAATTGTAAAATTTTAGGTTAACTGTTTTTAGATAAAGTTGTTACTGATCTGAATTCAAAACCTTAATTATAAACTTTAAGCCAATCAGGAGCCAAGTGATAAAGTAATTGTTGTGACATAAAGGTTCATTCAATAATTCTTTGATGCATGTGCAAAAATTAATATGATTGGCTTGTCATTTTGCTATTGTGCATCATTGTTGCTGTGGTGAGTTGTTGGTGGATTAGTGCCTAATCAGCTGCTGGGTTAGCACTAGTCCACCAACAACTTGCCACAGCAACACTGGCGCACAATAGCAAAACAACCAGCCAATCATATTAATTTGCGCACATGCATCAAAAAATTATTGAATGACCCTCCATGTCACAACAATCACTTTATCACTTGGCTCCTGATTGGCTTAAAGTTTATAATTAAGGTTTTGAATTTGTATCAGTAACAACTTTATCTAAAAACAGTTAACCTATAATTTTCCAATTCAAATTTAGCTGATCACCAAATTGTTGTTAATATTT